>OY757011.1:117291373-117891373 GCA_963580285.1 Lucinisca nassula
ATCAACTAGAGCTGTCGTTGGAGAATGACTAAAATAACCCCCATCCCCGGTCATGAGCAAGTGACAATAAATTGGATTGCAATCAAGATTTTTGAACAAACGAGGAACATTTATAAAATTTCACGTACAAAGGGCCATAACTCCCATGGTACAAATAGGAATTTGATGATGATCGAACTCGTGAGAGGTCTCAAGGATGCAAAGCCGCGTATCAAGATTGGTGGAAATCCGTTAAGTAAACACAGACAGCAGAGTCCAGAAACGGCTTATTTCAGCATTATTTGAAGAACAAAGGGCAATAACTCGTGATATACTTCGGATTTTGATGATGATCGAACTTGTGCAAGGTCTCCTGGATGCAATGATGATGATCGAACTTGGGCAAGGTCTCCTGGATGCAAAGCTATGTATTAAGTTTGGTGGAAATCTGTAGGTAAACAAAGACTGTAGAGTCCGGAAACTGCTAATTTCAGCATTCTTTGAAAAGCAAACTCCTTACCTCCTGTGACATGCGTCAGAATTTATCTCAGGTCTCATGGATGCAAAGCCATGCATCAAGTTTGGTTGAATCAGTAGGTAAACACAGACTGTAGAGTCCGAAAACGGCTAATTTCAGCAATATTCGAAGAACAAAGGGCAATAACTCCTGTTATATGCTTAGGATCTTGGCGATGATCAAACTCCTTCGAGGTCTCATGGATGCAAAACAATGTATGACGTTTTGTCGAAATCGGTTAGGAAACATAGAGTCTGGAAACGGCTATCTCAGAATTATTTGATGAATAAAGGGCCGTAGCTCGTATGATTCGCGACGGAGGTCTTATGGATGCAAAGCCATGTATGAAGTTTGGTTGAAATCGGTTGGCAAACATAGACTGCAGTCTGGGAAAGGCTAATTTCAGCATTATTTGAAGTACAAAGGCCTGTAACTCCTATGATAAGGAATAGATTTTGACAATGATCGAACTCATTTGAGGACTCATGGTTGCAAAGCCGTGTATGAAGTTTGGTTGCAATGTGTTGAGAAACAGACTGTGCAGAGTCCGGAAACAACTAATTTCAGCATTATTTGAAGAACAAAAGGCCGTAACGCCTACAATACACGTCAGATTCTGACGATGAACAAACTCGTCCAGGTCTCATGAATGCAAAGCCATGTATAAAGTTTGGTTGAAATTGGTTGGGATACATAGACTGTAGAGTCCATAAACGATTATTAAATTTCAGCATTGTTTGAAGAATAAAGGGCATTCACTCCTATGATATGTGTTGGATTCTGATATGTCCGAGGGAAAAAAGTCGGGAACAACTAATTTCAGCATTATTTGAAGAAAAGAGGGCCATAAGTCTTACGATACGTATCAGATTTTCGCGATGATCAAACTCATCTGAGATCTTATGGATGCAAAGCCATATTTGAAATTTGGTTGAAATCAGTTTGGGAAACATTGACTTAGAGTCAGCAAACGGTTCATCTCGGCATTATTCGAAGAAAAAAAGGGGCGTAACTCCTATACATGTCGGATTTTGACTGATCAAACTCATCCGAGACATCATGGATGCAAAGCCATGTATGAAGTTTGGTTGAAATCAGTTGATAAACATAGACTGTATAGTCCGGAATCGACTAATTTCAGCATTATTTGAAGAACAAGGGGCCATAACTCCTTTGATATGTGTCGGATTCTGACGATGATCGAACTCGTCGGAAGTTTCATAGATACAAAGCCATGTATGAAGTCTAGTTGAAATTGGTTGGGAAACATAGACTGCAGAGCTCAGAAACAACTAATTTCAGCTTTATTTGAAGAACAAATCGCCGTAACTCCTATGATAGGCGTCTGATTTTGACGATGATCGAACTCGTCCGAGGTCTTATAGATGCAAAGCCATGTATGAAGTTTGGTTGAAAATAGTTGGGAAATATAGACTGTAGAGTCCGGAAACCACTAATTTCTGTATTATTTGAAGAACAAAAGGGCATAACTCCCGTGATACGCCTCTGAATTTGACGAAGATTGAACTTGTTTGACGGAAATCAGTTGGGAAACATAGAGTCTGGAAACGGCTATCTCAGCATTATTTGAAGAATAAAGGGCCGTAGCTTACAACAAGTATGATACGCGTCGGATTTTGACAATGATCAAACTCGTCCGAGGTCTTATGGATGCAAAGCCATGTATGAAGTTTGGTTGAAATCGGTTGGCAAACATAGACTGCAGTCTGGAAACGGCTAATTTCAGCATTATTTGAAGAACAAAGGGCTGTAACTCCTATGATAAGGATTAGATTTTGACGATGATCGAACTCATTTGAGGTCTTATGGTTGCAAAGCCATGTATAAAGTTTGGTTGCAATGGGTTGAGAAACAGACTGTGGAGTCCGGAAACGACTAATTTCAGGATTATTTGAAGAGCAAAGGGCCGTAATGCTTACGATACCCGTCGGATTCTGACGATGATCGAACTCGTCCACGTCTCATGAATGCAAAGCCATGTATAAAGTTTGGCTGAAGTCGGTTGGAACTGTAGAGTCCAGAAACGACTAATTTCAGCATTATTTGAAGAACAAAGGACTGTAACTGCTATGGTACGCATTGGCTTCTGATGATGATCGATCTCGTCTGAGGTCTCATGAATGCAAAGCCATGTATGATGTTTGGTTGAAATTGGTTGGGAAATATAGACTGAAGAGTCTGGAAACAACTAATTTCAGCATTATTTGAAGAGCAAAGGGCCGAAACTTCACTATATGAAGCTTCACACCAACTATCAAAGACCTGGGCCTCGCGGTTTCAGAGAAGGTTTTAAAAGATTTTCCCTGTATAAAATCTATGTTAAACCAAAGGGCCCTGGTGCGGGCGCATATTTGGCCCCAGGGCTATGATTTGAACAATTTTAGTAGAGGTCCACTAGATGAAGCTTCACACAAAATATCAAAGACCTGGGCCTTCAGAGCAGAAGATTTTCCCTATACAGTCGAACTTCGATGGCTCGAACCCCATTGGGACCATGAAAATTGGTTCGAAACAGCGGTAGTTCGAGCCAGAGAGGGTTAATATCAGTGCCATACCAGGAGGCATAATGGAGATAATTGTGAAATATCTTTTCCGTGTTCTATATTATAGGTGTATGCTGTGTGCACTCATTAGAATCGCCTCATCGAGCGGCTGACAGTGGCGGCCCCCGCCAATCGGGGCTTGAAGAAATAGATGGGCTGCATCATGCTTCCACACAGAGCTGAAACCAACCCGCATACGAGTACTGGTAAACTGCTTAAAGGTTCTAAAATAGAAGTTCAGGCAATGATCAGGAATCGATACAATCAACCCAGAGCTCCCACCAGAGACACCAAAGGGAAAGACACACAAACATGAAACAACAGACCCTAATGGAAACACCAACAGCGGAAAGCCAAAAGGACAGTCACTTTCCCACAAAATGGCCAACAGGCTATCCAAAATAAAACTAGAGCCAATGTTTATGAAAAAAATTCACCGAACTGCTTGATCCTAACAATGCTTGACCCTAACACTGCTTGTCCCTAACAGTAATTGAGATATTTTTTTTATTTGACTGCAATGCTGAAACGTTAGAAGGAACACAACACAAGAAAAACTGAAGTTAATCAGGTCATTGATTTATCACCCCATACCAGTGTTTTAAGTTACAGGACAATAGCTCATACAGTTTAAGAGATACAGTCAAGCTTAAAGCAAGCAAAATTTCAAAGGGACTAAAAAAAAATTGGATTTTTGTCGAAAGTTAATCAGTTCATCTTCTCATCATCCCCAACCATTCTGTAAAGTTTCAGGGCAATAGCTCGAACAGTTTTTGAGTTATCTTGCTTACAAGCTTAAAACACAAAATTTTCAAAGGGCCATAACTGAAGAAAAAAATTTCGGATGTTTTTTTTTTTTTTCAAAAGTTTCAGGGCAATGGCTCGTACAGTTTTTGAGAAATCTTGCTTACAAGCTTCAAACGCGCAAACTTTCAAAGGGGCATAACTCAAGAAAAGAAAATTGGATTTTTGTCAAAAGTTAATCAGTTCATCTTCTCATCATCCCCAACCATTCTGTAAAGTTTCAGGGCACTAGCTGAAACAGTTTTTGAGTTAACTTGCTTATAAGCTTAACACACAAAAATTTCAAAGGGCCATAACTGAAGAAAAATTAATCAGTTCATCTACTCATCATCCTGAACCGGCCTGTAAAGTTTCAGGGCTATAGCTTAAACAGTTTTTAGTTATCTTGCTTACACACAAAATTTCAAAGAGGCATAACTCAAGAAAAAAAAAAATGGATTTTTATCAAAAGTTAATCAGTTCATCTTCTCATCATCCCAACCATTCTGTAATGTTTCAGGACAATAGCTCGGACAGTTTTTTAGTTATCTTGCTTACAAGCTTGAAACGCAAAAAAAAATTCAAAGGACCATAACTCAAGAAAAAAATCGAATTTTTTTCAGAAGTTAATCAGTTCATCTACTCATCATCCCAAACCAGTCTGTAAAGTTTCAGGGCAAAAGCTCGAACAGTTTTTGTGATATCTTGCTTACAAGATTTCAAAGTATTTTGCAAAGGGGCATAATCAAGACAGGGGCATAATCCTTGATTTTTTTTTCAAAATTTAATCAGTTCATCTACTAATCATCCTGAACAAGCCTGTAAAATTTCGGGGCAATAGTTCAAACAGTTTTTGAGATATCTTGCTTACAAGCTTAAAACGCGCAAAATTTCAAAGGGGCATAACTCAAGTAAAAAAATCGGATTTTTGTCAAAAGTTAATCAGTTCATCTTCTCATCATCCCCAACCATTCTGTAAAGTTTCTGGGCAATAGCTCGAACAGTATTTTAGTTATCTCGCTTACAAGCTTAAAATGCAAAAAAATTCAAAGGGCCATAACCCAAGAAAAAAATTTCGGATTTTTTTCAAACGTTAATCAGTTCATCTACTCATCATCCCCAACCATTCTGTAAAGTTTCAGAGCAATAGTCAAACAGTATTTTAGCTATCTTGCTTACAAGCTTAAAACGCAAAAAAATCAAAGGGCCATAACTGAAGAAAAAATTTCAGATTTTTTTCAAAAGCTAATCAGTTCATCTACTTATCATCCTGATCCAGCCTGTAAAGTTCCAGGGCTACAGCTCAAATAGTTTTTGAGATATCTTGCTTACAAGCTTAAAACGCGCAAAATTTCAAAGGGGCATAATTCAAGAAAAAAATCGGATTTTTGTCAAAAGTTAATCAGTTCATCTTCTCATCATCCCCAACCATTCTGTAAAGTTTCTGGGCAATAGCTCAAACAGTGTTTTAGTTACCTCGCTTACAAGCTTAAAATGGAAAAACATTCAAAGGGCCATAACTCAAGAAAAATTTCTGATTTTTTTCAAAAGTTAATCAGTTCATCTACTCATAATCCCAAACCAGTCTGTAAAGTTTCAGAGCAAAAGCTCAAACAGTTTTTGAGATATCTTGCTTACAAGATTTCAAAGTATTTTTTTTTTTTTTTTGTAAAGAGGCATAACTCAAGAAAGGGGCATAATCCTGACGAGAAAAAAAAACAAGAGGGCCATGATGGCCCTGGATCGCTCACCTGATCCATAGAGAAGCAAATGGGCCCTGAGGAGGGCCATTATTGACCCCAAGGTTCTAAAGTGCATAATGTTGAGGGAGGTCTAAAAAGGTGAAGCTTCATACCAATTAATATCAACAAAGGCTATAATTGTCCACTAGATGAAGCTCCATACCAAATATCAAAGACAAGGGCCTTGCAGTTTCAGAGAAGAAGATTTTTAAAGATTTCCCTATATAAGTCTATGTAAAACCAAATGGTCTTGGGACGGGGGCATTTTTGGCCCCAGTGCTATAATTTGAACAATTTTGATAGAGGTCCATTAGATGAAATTTCACACCAAATATCAAAGACCTAGGCCTTGTAGTTCACAGAAGAAAATTTTTGAAGATTTTCCCTATATAAGTCTATGTAAAACAAAAGGGCCCCGAGGCGGGGGCATGTTTGGCCTCATGGCTATAATTTGAACAATCTTGGTAGGGGTCCATTAGCTGAAGCTTCATACCAAATATCAAAGACCTAGGCCTTGTGATATCAGAGAACAAGATTTTTCAAGATTTTCCCTATATAAGTCTATGTAAAACCAATGGGCCCCGGAGGTGGAGGGGGTGGGGTATTTTTGGCCCCAGGGCTATAATTTGAACAATCTTGGTGGTGGTCCACAAGGTGAAGCTTCATACCAAATATAAAAGACCTGGGCGTTGCAGTTTCAGACAAGAAGATTTTTAAAGATTTGCCCCATATAAGTCAATGTAAAACCAAAGGCCCCAGGGGCAGGGGCATTTTTGACCCCAGCACTATAATTTGAACAATCTTGGTAGGGGTCCAGTAGATGAAGCTTCATACCATATAGCAAAGAGCTGGGCTTTGCAGTTTCAGAGAAGAAGATTTTTAAAGATTTTCCCTATATAAGCCCATGTAAAACCAAAGGGCCCTGGGGCGGGGGCATATTTTGCCCCAGCACTATAATTTGAACAATCTTGGTAGAGGTCCAATAGATGAAGCTTCATACCAAATAGCAAAGACCTGGGCCTTGCAGTTTCAGGGAAGAATATCTTTAAAGAATTTCCCTATATAAGCCCATGTAAAACCAAAGGGCCCTGGGGCGGGGGAATTTTTGGCCCCAGCACTATAATTTGAACAATCTTGGTAGGGGTCCACTAGATGAAGCTTCATACCAAATATCAAAGACCTGGGCCTTGCGGTTTCAGAGAAGAAGATTTTTACAGATTTTCCCTATATAAGACCATGTAAAACCAAAGTGCCCCGGGGCGGGGGCATTTTCGGCACACAGACTATAATTTGAACAATCTTGGTAGGGGTCCACTAGATGAAGCTTCATACCAAAAATCAAAGACCTGGACCTTGCGGTTCCTGAGAAGAAGATTTTTTAAATTCTTGGTGAAAAAATCTATTTTTGGCTCCTGTGACCTATATGTGCAATGGACCGGAACCATTTGAACAACTTTCAAAGGGGACCACCTAGGGATCATTCATGTGAAGTTTGGTCAAAATCCGATCAGTGGTTTAGGAGGAGATGTCGTTTGAAGAAATTGTTTACGCACGGATGACAGACAAAAAGTGATCCTAATATAAAACACAAGAGGGCCCAGAGGGCCCTGGTTCGCTCACCTGATCCAAAGCATAACAAGTGGGCCCCGGGCAGGGTCAATTTTGGCCCCAGGGCTAAAATTTGAACAATCTTGGTAGAGGTCCACAAGATGAAGCTTCATATCGAATATGAAAGACCTGGGCTTTCTGGTTTCAGAGAAGAAGATTTTAAAGGTTTACCCTGCATATAAAAGTCTATGTAAAACAAGATTTTCCCTATATAAGTCTATGTTAAACCAAAGGGCCCCGGAGCGGGGGCATTTTTGGCCCCAGGGCTATAATTTGAACAATCTTGGTAGAGGTCCACTAGCTGAAGATTCATAACAAATATCAAAGACCTAAGCCTTGTGTTTCAGAGAAGATGATTTTTAAAGATTTTCCCTATATAAGTCTATGTAAAACAAAAGGGCCCTGGTGCGGGGGCATTTTTGGCCCCAGCACTATAATTTGAACAATCTTGGTAGGGGTCTACTAGATGAAGCTTCATACCAAATATCAAAGACCTGGGCCTTGCGGTTTCAGAGAAGAAGATTTTTAAAGATTTTCCCTATATAAGCCCATGTTAAACCAAAGGTCCCCCGTGCGGGCGCATTTTTTAGCTTCAGCACTATAATTTGAACAATCTTGGTAGGGTTCACTAGATAAATCTTCATACCTAATATCAAAGACCTGGGCCTTGCGGTTTCAGAGAAGAAGATTTTTAAAGATTTTCCCTATATAAGCCCATGTAAAACCAAAGGGCCCCCGTGCGGGGGCATTTTTAGCACCAGCACAATAATTTGAACAATTATGGTAGGGGTCCACTTGATGAAGCTTCATACCAGATATCAAAGACCTGGGCCTTGCGGTTTCAGAGAAGAAGATTTTTCAAGATTTTCCCTATATAAGCCCATGTAAAACCAAAGGGCCCCCGTGCGGGGGCATTTTTAGCACCAGCACTTTAATTTGAACAATCTTGGTAGGGGTCCACTAGATGAAGCTTCATACCAAATATCAAAGATCTGGGCCTTGCGGTTTCAGAGAAGAAGATTTTTAAAGATTTTCCCTATATAAGCCCATGTAAAACCAAAGGGCCCCGGTGAGGGGGCATTTTTGGCCCCAGCACTATAATTTGAACAATCTTGTTAGGGGTCCACTAGATGAAGCTTCATACCAAATATCAAAGACCTGGGCCTTGCGGTTTCAGAGAAGAAGATTTTTTAAGTTTTCGGTGAAAAAAATCTATTTTTGGCTACTGTGACCTATATGTGCAATGGACCGGAACCATTTGAACAACTTTGAAAGGGGACCACCTAAGGATCATTCCTGTGAAGTTTGGTCAAAATCCGATCAGTGGTTTAGGAGGAGATGTCGTTTGAAGAAAAGTTTACGGACGGACGCACGGACGCACGGACGCACGGACGCACGACGGACAAAAAATGATCCCAAAAGCTCACCTTGTCACTACGTGACAGGTGAGCTAAAAAAACACGGGTCAATTTTTTTTTCATAAGGTCTCCATATATGAAATTTCAAAAACCTAGCACCCATGGTTCTTAAGTTATGCTATGCAGTAAACAAGAGGGCCATGATGGCCCTGGATCGCTCACCTGATCCTATTGTACAAACGGAATTGTGGGTAATATATGGAGTAGAAGACATTTTGAGAAGTAGAAGTCATTTTTGTTGAAATGACATCTCAAGCCCTGCCGCCCAATGAAACCAATGGGGTTTAAATGTATTGATGGTTCCACTTGCACCACTTTGCCTAGACAGGCTAAAACCTTCAAAGTGGTTTACCAAAACTCCTGTAGAAGCACCTTGCAGCCAAGGTGGGTGGGGGCCAAAAATTTCAAAAGACATCTGTCTCTAAAAGGAAGCAATTTTATAGGAATGTTCCATGAGTGACCCTCTAACAAAATTGCTAAAAATATTTTGCTTAACTGAGCATGATGGCCACCACAGCTAAAAACCTCAAACCTCATTCCTGTCAAATAATTTCATAATCAATCCACTGGTTAAGGAAAAGAAGTTGTTTAAAGGTTTTGTTCACCAGAGCGGCATAGTTTGAGCAATTTTGGTGGAGGGTCACCCAAGGAACATTCCTGTCAAGTAATTTCAAAATCCATCCACTGGTTAAGGAGAAGAAGTCGTTTAAAGGTTTTTCTATTTTTAGCTCTGGCAGCCATCTTGTTCACCAGAGCAGAATGGTTTGAGCACTTTTTGTAGAGGGTCACCCAAGGAACATTCCTGTGAAGTTATTTCAAAATCCATCTACGGATTAAGGAGAAGAAGTTGTTTAAAGTTTTTTCTATTTTTAGCTCTGGTGGCCATTTTATTCAACCGAGCAGAACGGTTTGAGCAATTGTGGTAGAGGGTCACCGAAGGAACATTCCTGTGAAATAATTTCAAAATCCATCCACTTGTTAAGGAGAAGTCATTTAAAGGTTTTTCTATTTTTAGCTCTGGCGGTCATTTTGTTGACCTGAGCGGAACGGTTTGAGCAATTTTGGTAGAGGGTCACCCAAGGAACATTCTGGTGAAATAATTTCAAAATCCATCCACTGGTGAAGGAGAAAAGTGCGTTTGAAGGTTATTCTATTTTTAGCTCTGGCGGCCATTTTGTTAACCCGAGCTGAACAGTCTGAGCAATTTTGGTGGAGGGCCACCCAAGGAACATTCCTGTTAAGTGATTTCAAAATCCATCCGCTGGTAAAGGAGAAGTCGTTTAAAGGTTTTTCTATTTTAAGCTCTGGCGGCCATTTTGTTCACCCGAGCGGAACAGTATGAGCAATTTTGGTAGAGGGTCACCAAACAAACATTCCTGTGAAATAATTTCAAAATCCATCCACTGGTTATGGAGAAGAAGTCGTTTAAAGGTTTTTCTATTTTTAGCTCTGGCGGCCATTTTGTTCACCCGAGGGGAACAGTATGAGCAATTTTTGTAGAGGTTTACCAAAGGAACATTCCTTCGAAATAATTTCAAAATCCATCCACTGTTTAAGGAGTAGAAGGTGTTTACAGGTTTGTTCTATTTTTAGCTCTGGTGGCCATTTTGTTCACCCTAGCGGAACTGTTTGAGCAATTTTGGTAGAGGATCCCCCAAGGAACATTCCAGTGTAATAATTTCAAAATCCATCCACTGGTTAAGGAGAAAAAGTCGTTTAAAGCTTTTTCTATTTTTAGCTCTGGCGGCCATTTTGTTGACCCGAGCGGAACGGTTTGGGTAATTTTGGTAGAGGGTCACCGAAGGAACATTCCAGTGTAATAATTTCAAAATCCATCCACTGGTTAAGGAGAAAAAGTCGTTTAAAGCTTTTTCTATTTTTAGCTCTGGCGGCCATTTTGTTCACCCGAGCGGAACGGTTTGAGCAATTTTGGTTGAGGGTCACCCAAGGAACATTCCTGTCAAGTAATTTCGAAATCCATCCACTGGTTAAGGAGAAGAAGTCCTTTAAAGGTTTTTCTATTTTTAGCTCTGGTGGCCATTTTGTTCACCCGAGCGGAATGGTTTGAGCAATTTTGGTAGAGGGGCACCCAAGAAACCTTCCTGTGCAATAATTTCAAAATCCATCCACTGGTTAAGGAGAAGAAGTTGTTTAAAGGTTTTTCTATTTTTAGCTCTGGCGGCCATTTTGTTCACCCGAGCTAAACGGTTTGAGCAATTTTGGTAGAGGGTCATCCAAGGAACATTCCTGTGAAACAATTTCAAAATCCATCCACTGGTTAAGCAGGAGAAGTCGTTTAAAGAATTTTCTATTTTTAGCTCTGGCGGCCATCTTGTTCACCCGAGCGGAACAGTTTGAGCAATTTTGGTAGAGGATCACCCAAGGAGCATTCCTGTGAAATTAGATCAAAATCTGTCCAGCAGTTTTGGAGGAGAAGTTGTTTAAAGCAAAAGTTGACGACGGACGGACGCACGCACGCACGGACGACGGACGACGGACAAAGACTGATCCCAAAAGCTCACCTTGAGCACTTCGTGCTCAGGTGAGCTAAAAAGCGGGACGGACGGACGAACAGGGCAAAACCAATATGCGAAGTACGGGGCATAATAACACAAGCGATACAAACACCCTAAGCCTAAGCCTGCCCAGGCAAAGCGACCCTATCGGTCTGATTGGGCGGCAGGGCTGGAGATGTCATTTCATCTCAATTTCGGGTAACAGTCCCACAAAATTGGAAGCAACATCTTCAAATGACCTTTACAGTGTTAACGGGGACGTTAAACCTCAAATCAAACAAACAAAAAACACGGACAGTGGTCGGCCCCCGCCCATCGGGGCTTGAAGAAATAGATAGGCTGCGTGATGTTTCCATGCAGGGCTGAAACCGACCGCACACGAGTACTGGTAAACCGCATAGAGGATCTTAGCCTGCCCAGGTGCTAGTCGGACCGTCCATGCATTTAAACCATATTGTTTTTTTTTTTGTTTGTTTTTTTTTTTTTTTAGTTTTACGGCCATTTCAAGATTATTTCACCCATATCGAGCCGATAGTTATCAGAGGGGGGGGGGCGAAAACCGGAGTGTCCGGAGAAAACCAACTGACCTTCCGTTGCAGAACTTGACGTCTCACATGTGACCTGAGCCAAGCTCGAACCAACAGCGGTGAGAGACCTAATGATTAAGAGTCAGCCTGAATATAATAATCTTACATGGGTGTGAGGGGTGGGTGGCGAGTCAATGTCAAACATGCGGTCTCACTATTAAGCGACAAGAAGCGTCAAGAAGCCGAGTGATGCCAGACAGTGATCCCGAGGCACTGATTTTTTTTTATCCACCCCTCATTCCCATGCAGGATTCTTTTTCTTGCGTACCTTCCATTTATGAGCGTGGATTTTTAATACTGCAGTCACTTCAGTTGCCGACGTCCGCCATATTGTGATTACACTACAGTGATGTTCGTCACGTCACGTGTTGTGACGTCAAACTTAACAACGGCGCATATGAGGTCGTATTCAACAAGTGCATTTATCAAACACGCGAGAATATTCAATTTTTAACCTGTCCCTAGGTAAGAACACCAGGGTTAGAACAGAATTTCTATCCCAGGCTAAAACTATTGATTTCCTTATCTGGTGTGCAAGAAGGAATGTTTTCTCTTCGTAAGAAACCTAAAATCCATATCTGGGAAGCCAGGCTAAGAGGCTAAGCAACTGAATCTTCCACCTTGGGTCTCATCCATTTTCAATTACAGGGGTGTCAAAATTGTTTTGTTTGTGGGGCCAAAATGTGACACTGTAAATATATGGATTGACAGAAAAAATACTTCGCCGGCAATTACAGAAAAGCCCTATTACCCATGGTTATGAAATAACAGGAGATATTATTTTGAAAAGGGGGAGATTAATCAGTGAAAATAATCAATATAGTTATGACCCTTTGTCAGTCAGTCGGAAGGACAAATATTAATTGATCTTATGAACGATCATGGCCTTGAACAAATTGTAAACTTCCCCACTCGTGATAAGAACACATTGGATCTGATCCTTACGACTTTGTCAGGACAATTCGAAGACATTCATTCCCCAGATAAACTAAGTGACCACGATATTGTCTCCGGAGCGCCCCCGCCCATAGGGGCTTGAAGAAATATATGGGCTGCATGATGCTTCCACGCAGAGCTGAATCCGGCCCGTACACTAGTACTGGTAAACCGCTTAGAGGATCTAAGCCTGTCCAGGAACCGCGGTGCGAGGCGGACCACCCATGCTAATAAACCCTATTGGTTTCATTGGGCGACAGGGCTTGAGATGTCATTTCATCTCAATGTCGGGTAAAAGTCCCACAAAATTGGAAGCAACGTCTCCAAAATGACCTTTATAGTGTTGACGGGGACGTTAAACCTCAAATCAAACAAACAAAATTGTCTCCGGATATTTAAAAATTCACATCCCACCAATAAAGAAACCTCGGAGGAAGGTGTACTCATATCAGAAAGGTGACTATGAAACTATGAGGAAGGATGCACTCAGATTTGCAAAGGAGAAATACTTTAATGGTCATTCAGATGCTCGGTCTGTACACGAGAATTTTGATTTGATAACTTCTTTCATTCATACTTCGGCCGAAAATCATATCCCCTCAAAAACTAGTAGGTTTGTATCTTCTATTCCCTGAATCACTCTAGAGATAAGAAGAAAAATTGGCAGAAGGAATAAGATTCATGCAAAGGCAAAAAAGACGGGAAGTGGTAAACTCCGGACAAAATTTGAAAACTTGAGAAGTGAAATCAAGACTGATATAAAAAAAAAAAACAGCATGATTTGTATGTGAATAACTTGGTAGGTGATGTAAAGGCAAATCCCAGAGACTTCTACAGATATATCAATAGCCAGAAGAAAGACAGGCAAGGTATCCCGCCCCTTAAAAAAAGAGGAGGGAATGGGGTTGCTGAATCAGACTCTGAAAGGGCAGAGGAACTAGTTGGTCAATTCAATGATGCGTTTAATAAAACTGAGTTCACGGAGGTTCCATTGACTGGAAGATCGGCCCCATTCAAGAATAATATTGTTGTGACAGCTGCAGGAGTGATCAAGTTACTTCAAGGCTTAAACCCCAGTAAGGCCTTAAGACCTGATGGCTTCATCCTAGAGTCCTGAAGGAATTAGCAAATGAGTTGGGTCCAGTTTTTGCACACTTGTTTCAACAGTCTCTTGATACGGGTGAAATCCCTAAAGAATGGCTCTTAGCAAACATCTGTCCACTCTTCAAAAAAGGAGATAGGGCTCTTGCCCGTAATTATCGCCCTGTGTCTCTGACTTGTGTTCTGTTTAAATTGCTGGAACATATAGTCTGCTCAAACATCATGGCCCACTTGGACGAACATAAACTTTTGTCTGACAGACAACAAGCATTTAGGAAAAGGCACAGTTGTCAAACTCAGCTAAGCACAGTTATTAATGACTGGGCAAAATCTTGGACAAAGGGGGACAGGTGGAACCATTTATTCTGGACTTCGAGAAGGCTTTTGACACCCCTCCTCATGAACTATTTAAATCTAATTTATTTGGTTATGGAATTGGGGGAAAGACCCTCAAATGGATAGATTTCTTTCTTTGCTACCGAAAACAGCGGATTGTTGCTAATGGTGAATCTTCGGAGTGGGTTCCAGTTTTGTCTGGAGTCCCGCAAGGGACCGTTCTTGGTCCACGTTTGTTCTCCCTGTACATCAATGATATTTCCACTGACATTGACTCAGAAATAAGACTGTTCGCAGATGACTGTGTTTGTTACCGGGAAATTAGAGATACAGGCTGACATAGATAGATTAGGATGTTGGGCCCGAAAATGGGGCATGAGATTTCAGCCAGTTAAATGCAATATTATGCAGATAACTAGGAAGAGATCTAATAAAGTTGAGGCTTCTTACACCTAAGAGGGAACGGTCCTCGAGAATGTGGACTCCATTAAATACCTTGGAGTGACAATCTCACACAACTTGAGATGGAATACTCATAATAGCAACATGTGTACTAAGGCAAATAGAACGATTGGTTTCCTGAGGCGAAATCTTCCTCAGTGCCCACAGGATGTAAAAGAGGCAGCATATAAAGGTCTTGTTCGCCCAATCTTGGAATATGGGAGTTGTATCTGGGACCCCAGTGGAGTGGTCCTTAACGATGAAATTGAGAAAGTTCAGAATAGAGCTGCTAGATTTGTAACAGGTAACTACTGCTTTGAAACTAGGAACATGACTGGAATACTTGGAAAATTAAAATGGGAGTCTCTCAAGAAAAGGAGAAAAGACAGTAGGCTAATCCTTTTATACAAAGGTCTAAAGGGTGCTGCCAGCATTCCAACAGATGACCTTGTTCCCCCAGCTAGACACTGTAGAAATCACCATTCGTTGGCGTTTCAGATCCTTACTGCAAGAACTGACATTTATAAAGAGTCGTTCTTCCCAAGAACCATTAGAGATTGGAATGCCCTTCCCGATTCGATTATTTCGACAGCTGAAGTTGCTGATGATTGTGTAGCTAAATTTACCTCTTTGATAAGAGCTAGGGACTAACTTCCCACATCACAGGTCCTGGTGTATGAATGTCATTTGACGTGTCACCAGTAACAATTCTGATTCTGATTCAGAATATAGGTTTTGTGATGGTAAGTATGTTTGTGAGGTTTCATGTCATGAGAGTAGGACAAATAGTTTTAGAGTTTTAGGTTAAGTTGTTTGGTTATGGCGTGACAAACACACACCCAAAAGCAATATAGAGTAGGGCAAATGCTTTTGGTTTAAACATATATATATCTGATCAAACAATGGACATGCATATGATATTAACATACAATGACACATTAAATGGGATTTGAATGGAAGCATCATGCTTATTGAATTCCTTTCCTGGATACTTTTGAAGTTATGACCGAGGTTAAGTCTTTTGTTAAATCTTATCATGCTGCTCACAACAACCCTTATCTTTGGAAACAGTGTAGATCCAGATCAGATGGCTTCTGAAGAAGCCATCTGATCAGGACCTACACTGTTTGACATTTAGTTTATGGCTTTGTAAGAATAAATAACATCAAGTAATTTGATTGGTTCAAAGTCAGAAATGGGTGTGGCTAAACTGTATCATATTATTCAGCAAGAGAAGGGTTAAGGCATGACAAACACACAGACAAAAGCAATATAGTTATTCTCCTTTGTCAGAATGTAGGTCTTTTGATGGTAAGTATGAGAGTGAAGTTTCATGAGAGTAGGGCAAATACTGTTGAAGTTATGACCAAAGTTAAGTTTTTTGGTTAAGGCGTGACAAACATACAGACAAAAGCAATACAGTTATGGCCCTTTGTCAGAATGTAGGTCTTGTGATGATAAGTATGTTTGGGAAGTGTCATGAAAGTATGGCAAATACTTTTGAGGTCATGACTGAGGAAGTTTTTTGTGTTTTTTTTTTTTTTTTTTTTTTTTTGTCGAGACGTGACAAATACACGGAAAAAAGCAATATTTGTTGGCCCTTTGTCAAAATGTAGGTCTTTTGATGCTAAGTATGTGTGTGAGTTTCATGAGAGTGGGGATAATCCTTTTGAAGCTATGACCAAGGTTAATTTATTTTTTTTGGTTTAGATGCGACAAATGGAGACGTAGTGGGTAAATGGGTGTGGGCAAATACTGTTGAAGTTATGACCAAAGTTAAGTTTTTTGGTTAAGGCGTGACAAACATACAGACAAAAGCAATACAGTTATGGCCCTTTGTAAGAATGTAGGTCTTGTGATGATAAGTATGTGTGTGAAGTGTCATGAAAGTATGGCAAATACTTTTGAGGTCATGACTGAGGAAGTTTTTTTTTTTTTTTTTTTTTTTTTGTCAAGATGTGACAAATACACGGAAAAAAGCAATATTTGTTGGCCCTTTGTCAACATGTAGGTCTTGTGATGCTAAATATGTGTGTGAAGTTTCATGAGAGTAGGGATAATACTTTTGAAGCTATGACCAAGGTTAAATTTTTTTTTGTTTAGATGTGACAAACGAGGTGTGTTGGGTACGGCCCCCGCCGATTGGGGCTTGAAGAAATAAATGGGCTGCATGATGCTTCCACGCAGAGCTGAAATCCGACCGTACACGAGTACTGGTAAACCGCTTAGAGGATCTAAGCCTGCCCAGGCAAAGCGGTGCGAGTCGGACCGTCCCTGCTTATAAACCCTATTGGTTTCATTGTGCGACAGGGCTTGAGATGTCACTTCATCTCAATGTTGGGTAAAAGTCCCACAAAATTGGAAACAACGCCTCCAAAATGACCTATGCAGTGTTGACGGGACGTTAAACCTCAAATCAAACAAAACAAAGACATGTGGGGCCATAATTAAGAAGGAAAGTAACTCCGTAAATACTGTTGGCAGGGTTAAGGTTCTTGCATTTTGCGATTCGTCTCTCTCATGGCCCCCTATCAGTGTATCAAGTTTCACTAAATTACCTTTAATAAAACTATTAGAGATATGCTCTGGACAAGCTCAATATTGCAAAAATTAAAAAAAGAAAAATAACTCTGGGATTACTTGTGACTCCAGAAATACTGGTGACATGGTTGTGGTTCTTGCACTGTGCGATTCACTCATGGCCCTCTATCAGTATATCAAGTTTTTTTATTAACTACCGTTGATACTTTTAGAGATTATGCTCCGGACAAAAGTGTGACGGACGGATGGATGGATGGGATGGATGGTCAGACAAAGTAGAGACTATATGCACCCCGAATAGCTCTCCCTTCGGGGAGCATAAAAAGAAACTGTGAACGAAGGCAAGCCATGTTTGTTAACTGATTGATATAAATATCTTCATAGATGCATGGTTGTTAAAATAGTTGTACATCAGTTAAACCTGTCAAACCCATGGGCAGTATCATATTTGGCACCAAGGCTATAATTTGAAAATCTTGGTAGTTTTCCACCAGATGAAGCTTCATACCAAATATCGAAGGCTTCAGACAAGACAATTTTTAATGATAATCCCTTTATAAGTCTGTATATGACCATTTTTGGCACCTAGGCTATAATTTGAAAAATCTTGGTAGAGGTCCACTACATGAAGCTTCATATCAAATATTAAAGATCTGGGCCTTCTGGTTTCAGACAAGAAGATTTTTAAATGCTCTCCCTATATAAGTCAATGTAACACATGTGGCCCCCCAGCAAGGGCCTTTTTGGCCACAAGACTATAATGTGAACAATCTTGGTAGGGATCATCTAGATGAAGCTTTATACCAAATATCAACTAGAGCTATCGTTGAAGAATGACTAAACTACCCCCGCCCCCAGGGCCATGAGCAAGTGGCAATAAATTTGACTGCAATCATGAGTTTTGAGCAAACGAGGAACATTTATAAAATTTCACATACAAAGAGCCATAACTCCCATGGTACAAATCGGATGATGATTGAACTTGTGAGAGGTCTCATGGATGCAAAGCCGTGTATCAAGTTTGGTGGAAATCCGTTAAGTAAACACAGACTACATGTACAGTCCAAAAACGGCTTATTTCAGCATTATTTGAAGAACAAAGGGCAATAACTCGTGATATACTTCGGATTTTGATGATGATCGAACTTGTTCAAGGTCTCCTGGATGCAAAGCCATGTATTAAGTTTGGTGGAAATCGGTAGGTAAACACAGACTGTAGAGTCCGTCAGCATTATTTGAAAAACAAAGGTCCTTAACTCCCGTGACATGCTTCACATTTTGACGATGGTCTACTCCCGTAACATGCGTCAGATTTTGACGATGGTCTAACTCGTTAGAGGTCTCATGGATGCAAAGCCATGTATCAAGTTTGGTTGATAGGTAAACACAGACTGTAGAGGCCGAAAACGGCTAATTTCAGCATTATTTGAGAACACTGCAATAACTCCTGTGATACACTTAGGATCTTGATGATGATCAAATTCCTGCGAAGTCTCATGGATGCAAAACCATGTATGAAGTTTGGTCGAAATCGGTTGGGAAACGTAGAGTCTGGAAACGGCTATCTCAGCATTATTTGAAGAATAAAGGGCCGTAGCTCCTATGATACGCATCGGATTTTGACAATGATCAAACTTGTCTGAGGTCTTATGGATGCAAAGTCATGTATAAAGGTTGAAATCGGTTGGCAAACATAGATTGCAGTCTGGAAACGGCTAATTTCAGCATTATTTGAAGAACAAAGGGCCGTAACTTCTATGATAAGAATTGGATTTTGACAATGATAGAACTCATCTGAGGTCTCGTGGTTGCAAAGCCATGTATAAAGTTTGGTTGCAATGGAATGAGAAACAGACTGTAGAGTCCGGAAACGACTAATTTCAGCATTTTTTGAAGAACAAAGGGCCGTAATGCCTACGATACACGTCGGATTCTGACGATGATTGAACTCGTCCAGGTGAGTGAGTGAGTGTTTGAGTTGTACATCCCACCAACAGCTAAGGTCATATGGAGCGGGACCTCAGTTTAAAGACTCATCCGAAAGTCTGGAGAAGCCCAGGATCGATCCTGTGACCCCTGGTTTACAAGGCGTGAAGCGTAACCACTACACCACAGAGGCTTCTTAACTCGTCCAGGTCTCATGATTGCAAAGCCATGTATAGAGTTTGGTTAAAATCGGTTGGAATACACAGACTGTAGAGTCCAGAAACGACTAAGGCCATGTAACCAGGATGCATGAGGAACGGTTGCTGAAGAAAATCCTCTATGAAGATACAGAAATGGGCAAAGGTTCCCATGGAGGTCAGAAAAAAATATTCAAGGACACCTTCAAAGCCTCCCTCAAGGTCTTCAAAATACCATGGCAACAGAGTTGTGGGACAAATTGCTTAGGACCGAGCAAAGTGGCGAGGTCTCATTAAGAGAGATGCTGATGAATATGAGGCAAAAAAGAATCAGTGAGGCCAAGCAGAAACGTGCACAGCACAAAGCCAGAGCTAAGGCATCACCAACAGCTGTCTTTGTCTGACCTCAGTTGTTCTATCTGCAACAGACAGAGCTAGAATTGGTCTAATCATTCATCTTGGAACACACAAACAGTAGTATTGCTCGTATATGATTAAGATTGGTCATTGTCAGTAATGACAGATGAACTGTTAGTATTATTGCCTTGTCACATTCGGATCCATATTGTCCCCTTATTTATTGAATAAATATGTTTGAACTAATCATGTAGGGATTGTTTAAAGATCAAGCTGTTCAAGAACAGATCGTGTACGGATCCTGTTAGAATTGGTATTATCGAAAAGCAATCAGTGTCTGTGAAAGAGTCTGGGTTGGTTGTGTGTGTGTACTGTATGGCAAATAGTGGTTGAGTAAAGGCCGTGCACAAGCTTGGTTGGCAAATTTTGGCGATTGATCCGATCAGCAGTTTGAAAGCAGCTTTAAGAATTTAAACACTTTTTTTAATCAACATGTGATCAAAGTAAGGGAAGCATTTAAGTAATGGCCACGGTCTTATCAAGAACATTGAAAAAAAATACATTTTTAATTTACACTTTATTTTTGGATCATTCTGTATAATACCTATCAATATTTGGTGAATACACAGCACAATTAAAGCACTGACTGCACTGGTGGATCTGGTTGTAGGCAGGAAAATTTGCCCTGAATCTGGACATATATCCTCATTCCTGTACTTTAAGCAAACAGGTTAGACTTTGATCAGATGCCACATCTGATTTGGGTCTGTGCTGCCAATGATCCATTTTGAGACCCTACACATGTTGGGGTAACCAACTCAATAATGAGAACACTTTATTACAATGATACACCTGTGTGCCCGAGTGAATTCTTTCTTCTAGATCCCAAAACCAATATTTTTCAGCTGATAAAAATGTGTGATACTTTTTCTTATTTCTGTTAAATAGTGTGCTCTTTAAAGTTTCTTCAGTGAAGCGGTTTTAACGAGTACACAGTTTATGTGTTTGAACAAACATAAAGTCAAGAGGACCATGATAGCCCTGAATATCTCACCTGAGCTCGACACAGGACCCTTGTATTTAAAGCTCCAGTAGCCATCTTGTTCATTGGAGCAAAATCATTTTAGCGCCACCAATAACTCAGAATCAAACTGGCCAAAGAATTTAGGGGAAGAGTGATTCAATATTTAGCTCTGGCAGCCATCTTCTTCATTGAAGTGGAACTATTTTAGATATTTTGATAGAGAGTCATCTAGGCAATATTCTGTAAAGCAGGTATAACAATCGACACAAAACTTTGACCAAAATGTTAACGGGCGGACGGACAGATGGACGGGCTAATGGCAGGACGGAAACTATATACCCTCATAGCATACTTCGTATGCCGGGGAGATATAAAGATCTGCAATGGTTCTCAACTTACAGAGCAGACACGAGTACAATTTGTAGAAATTGCTTTTTTCAATATTTACTATGTTCAAAGGGCTGAAACTTGTTAACCAAATTTATTAACATTTGTTAGAAATTTCATGAAAATATTCTGAACGGTTTTCAACTTACAGATTAGACCAGATTACATAGTAGAATTTGCTATGTTCAATGTTCAATAACTCCAAAAGTAGAAAAATCAGGTTCATATGTTCTGCATGCCGTATGATATGATACCCCACCTTTCTTTCTGTCTTCTCGGTTTTATCCCTCTCTCTGTCAGAGGCACCGCAGGATTTATATATATATATATATATATATATATATATATATATATATATATATATATATATATATATATATATATATATATATACTGAGAGGCAGTAAAAAGTATACCGTATTCGATTTGGAATACCAGATCTTGCATTGCTGTCTGTAATAAAACATGCCTTTGTCCGTTTTTCTCAAACATCTAAGTTTGTAAAACTCCAAATTCTTTTCCTGTTGCAGTCATCCATGATGGAGTTATTGCCCTTCATTGGTAATCAATATTTCCAACAAAATCTCGTGTTGTACATGCCATTCAAATCTATGCACACCGCAAAAGTCATGCACGAATGTTCATCGATAAAACGCCATCATTACCTTGCCATTAAACCCTAACAAACAGCTTAAAACTCAACTGGAATTTCTGCGTGTTCCGGATTACCTCCCTTTCAATTAAAATCATAGTGAATTAAATGCGTCTTTTTCTCAAATCGTGTAAGAGATATTCATTTGAAATTTTCGCATAACTTTTGTTTTCCTCGGCATTTTTATGCTTACTCCATAGTGATCCCTCTAAAATTGCTCAAAGAAAAGTTAATCCCCAATAAAAATGCCAAAGAAACATAAAGCATTTAATCAAAGGAAGAACGTAAAAGGCGAAAATGACTTTTCCTTGGACAAAAAATGATGCAATTTACCTTGTGTATAATTTAAATATGGGATATATTCTTACAAATCAGTTCCCCTTCTTTGTGTCTGTTGCGCGAAAAATCATTTATTGAATCATCCTTATCCGAAACACATGTTTAAAGGGAAAGCACTCAAGACAAAAATTGGATTAGACCCCATGTCCATTTCAAGTGATGCAATTTTATTATCCTTTAATCAATTTTAAAGGAAAATGCTGCAAATTATGTGAAAGTGGTTGTTCTTATTTATGATGCCACATATGTATGTATAGAGGGAGCCGTTGGGGCGCAAATCAGCGTTCAGTAACCTTTATACTTACTTTTGCCTCTCAGTATATATATATATATATATATATATATATATATATATATATATATATATATATATATATATATATATATATATATATATATATATATATATATATATATATATATATACACAAAAAACGTAGTTGTGGGAATGTAATATCTTCACATTCGTTGTGGGAAGAGGCCTTTCCAGACATCAGAGAGCCTCGAATTTTACATTTTTGCATTAAGATACCGTATATAAATCTATATAGCACAAATAAAATAAAGATTTTTCTCTGGTTTTGTATCGCATCCGCGTGAGAAGGTACTATGCGATGATGGTGCATTGTGGGTAAATCAGCTATATATTGTACATATTGTTGGGGGAAGATGCCTCTTCATCGTTTCGCGACGATATATACAGCATATATTTATACATATTATGAGATGATCGTTTATGGTTAGCGAAGCAGTTGTATAACAATCAAAATTTCACCAAGGCGATAAAAGAACAATGCCATCATTTTTATAAGTTCGTGAAATACTTAATATAACTCTACATATCCTGAGATATCTCGATAATGAAAAAATACTTCGGTATGCGAAGGCACTATGCGATGATGGAGCATTGTGGGTAAAATAGCAAAATTGTTGCTGTTGCATCCGGTATCCAGCCTTTTAAGGCTCACCCACCACATGCCAAAAAGCAAGGAGACTTTGCTAAGCTCTGGGTACTAACCACCCCGAGGCCAGTATGCGGACAAAAATCACGCACACACAAAAAAGCTGTTGAGGTCCGGCCAGTGCGCTTATCATCATAGCGTCGTCCAGTAGAATAGCCGAAGTGTGTACTTACATGCAGAAGAGCCCAAGTATCAGAGGTAAACGTGTAGCAAGCTCCTCTGCAAGGAGAACGGAAACACTCACAGCTTCCATTTACCTGAGGTCTGCTGTCTCAGGTCGGAACTCCCGACAAAAGTAATGCCTCTCAAAAACTGGATTGATATAATTTGCTTGTTTTATTACGCCGGTCAAAGGTAATGTATTTTGTATGTCGGATGATATAGCGTGTATTATTAGGGAAAGAATTAGAACCACATACACAAAACAGGAAGGAACCACAGCAAAAGCACCGACTTGGAACGGTCAGTAAATAATACTGGTGGGTTTAAGTTAACTTTACGGGACCCCAACCCTCACCCTTACTTTCACTGTGGTTCAAACATGTATAAAGCTACTAAAGGGCTTATATCCTTCTAAAGCATTAGGGCCTGATGAACTTCATCCCAGAGTCCTAAAGGAACTAGCAAATGAATTGGGTCCAGTGTTTTCACATCTGTTCCAACAATCTCTTGATACTGGTGATGTCCCAAAAGAATGGCTTCTTGCAAATATTTGTCCCCTCTTTAAGAAAGGAGACAGAGCTCTTGCTCGCAACTATCGTCCAGTGTCACTGACATGTGTGCCATGTAAGTTGCTTGAGCATATTGTTTGCTCAAATATTATGGCTCACTTGGATGAACATCAGCTTTTGTCTGATAGACAACATGCCTTCAGGAAAAAGCATAGTTGTGAATCTCAGCTGACCACAGTACTAAATGATTGGGTAAAAATCTTGGACAAAGGAGGACAGGTGGATACATTTATCCTGGATTTTGAAAAAGCGGATGACACACCCCCTCATGAACTACTAAAAAGCAAACTTTTTTGCTATGGCATTGGGGGTAATGCATTGAAATGGATATTCCTTCCTCTGCTACAGAAAGCAACGGGTTGTTGTTAATGGAGAAACTTCAGGGTGGGCTCCAGTCCTGTCTGGTGTCCCACAGGGGACTGTTCTGGGTCCGTTGTTATTTTCTTTGTACATTAATCATATTTCTACTCCGAAATAAGACTGTTCGCGGATGACTGTGTTTGTTATCGCGAAATCAGAGACACCGATGATTCATTGCAACTGCAGTGGGAAATAGATAGATTAGGGTGTTGGGCTAGATAATGGGGCATGAGATTTCAGCCAGTTAAATGCAATATCATGCAAATAACTAGGAAAAGATTAAACAAAATTGAGGCTTCTTACACTTTCGAGGGAACGGTCCTTGAAAATGTGGATTCCATTAGATACCTTGGGGTTACCATCTCACATGATCTGAGATGGAATACTCATATAAGCAACATGTGTACAAAGGCTAATAGAACACTTGGTTTCTTGAGGCGAAATCTTTACCAGTGCCCAAAAGATGTAAAAGAAGCAGCATATAAGGGACTCGTTCGTCCCATCTTGGAATATGGTAGTAGTGTCTGGGACCCTCATGGAATAGTCCTGCAGTAAGAAATTGAAAAAGTTCAGAACAGGGCAGATAGATTTGTAACAAGCAATTACAGCTTCGAAACTGGAAGCATGACGGGGATACTCAAAAACTTAGGATGGGAGTCTCTCAAGAAAAGGAGGAGAGACATTAGGCTTATACTCTTATACAAAGGTCTAAAGGGCGCTGCCATAATCCCAACAATTGACCTTATACCCACAACTAGGAGTGGTAGAAAGCATCACGTTTAGCTTTTCAGGTGCCTTCTGCAAGAACTGACATCTACAAGGGATCCTTCTTCCCTCAGACAATTAGAGATTGGAATGCCCTTCCGGATTCAATTGTTTCATCCGCAGAAGGTGCAAAGAACAGTGTAGCTCAGTTTACTTCATCGGTGAGAGCTAGGGACTAACTCCCCTTTTCACAGGTCCTGGTGAATGAATGTCACTTGACGTGTCACCAGTAATAATTCAGATTCAGATTCAGTCGATGAGTTCATATAATGATGTGTGCCTCTAATGCACAGGGCCTGACAAATCCAAATTTCCACCACTTCTATCTATCTATCTCTCTGTACTGAGTCGGTCATATTTGGCCATTACCTCAGTTGGGTGGTGCGCTAAATTTAGAATTTAGCAAAAAAAAAAAAAAACAACAAAAAAACACACACACACCATTGGATGGGTCCTTAAAACTATTTACAATCTGCTTTCAGAGTTATACTAAAACGCATACCTCTGAGTCCCAATCTACACCATACGGGCTTTAAACTCCTCTGCAGTCTTTGAATTTACTACAGAGGAGGGAAGACTATTCCGCTGAGGAATAGTTCTAGGGAAGAAGGAATTCTTCAGGGCATCACTATAGGCCTGATACCTACGATATTGGCTGTTGTTTAATTTTGATGCCCTTGTTTGGGTTGAGCTAGTCACTGGGGTCAGGTATTTATATTTATCTAGAGACACTGTATCAGAGTGTATCTGATAAAAGAAGACTAAGGAGGACTGCTCACGACGGGCCTCCAACGATGGCCATTCCAGCTCATCGAGAATGTCACCAACACTACTTTTGTTACGTCATCGCCTGCAGGTCCATCGAGCGGCCGTCCTCTGAACCTTCTCAACCTGTTGAGTCTGAGTTTTAACGTGGGGGTGCCAAACAGGAGATGTATACTCAAGTTGAGGCCGAACCAATGTTTTGTATGCAATATCCTAAGACATAAGACATAAGAAACTTTATTTAACGTCGGTTTTCATACATGAAACAAAGCACAACATTAGCCATATTGGCTATTTTACCGACAGAACAAGAAGCAAGAAACTGTACATGTATATGAACAACATATCACAATTTAGAGGAACTCATCACAGACTGTTAGCTTTTCAAAAAGGGCAGACAGAAGAGCCATGCCAACTAATTTCTGTTTTCCTTTAAATAAAGGAAAACTTGCCAGCACAAGCCCTTCCCTCCCTCTAAATATACTGTATGTACATACACATGTCACATGTACAAAGACACAACATGCATATGCACCGACAATATACAAGTACTCAGCAATATTGAGCATGGAAGGTACCCTGTCCCACAGCCTACAAAAGCGAAAGGGTCGAAAAATTGGGAGTAGACTGCAGGGTGAGGTTTCATAATGTAATGATAAGAGTGGCATTATTCATAAGCAGGTTTAGTATTCCTATATTAAAAAGCACATGTTAAGTATAAAACATAAGGATTGTAGAGCTAAAAGGTTACAAGGAACAAAACTAAATGGGGATTAAACACAATACACTGAAAGCACAAAATTTAAGCATAGAATGAGCTAGTAAGCAACTAAAACAAACACAAAAGCACACTTAAGCGGAACAAAACTAAAAGGAACATAAACTTAAATTTAAAAGCAACTACAAACCGTATTTGCACAAGGAACACTTGAAGGAGGTGCCTCCCCAGGTCCGGATCAGCCTCACAAACTCTTTATAGTTGTCTACCTTTCTCAGTTGATTTGGGAGACTGTTCCAGAGCTGGGCAGCCTCAAAGCAGAATGTCGCCTTACCGTATTTACTTTGTCTGCCTAGGTGCAAAAGCCAAATTGCGTCTAAGAAACCCTAATGTCCTAGTTGCCTTTGACGTAATCTCAGAAATATGTTGACCCCAATCAAGATTATCAGTAATGGTTATGCCAAGATATTTTGCAGAATGGACTTGCTCCAAAGTGTGCTGATGTAGTGAGTAGTCAAATTTAATCTGTTTGTATAGAGGGTGCTGTGACACCCTCATTGAATGACATTTTGCCACACTGAACTTCATTTGCCATTCGGATTCCCAACGTGCAAGGCTGTCCAGGTCATCTTGTAAGATAGTACAGTCAGAAGGTATATATATATTCCTATACAAAATACAATCATCAGCAAATAAACGGACAGATGACCTGATGTTATCCGGAAGGTCATTTATAAATACCAAGAAAAGGACCGGCCCAAGTACCGAGCCTTGCGGGACACCAGATAGAACAGGGACTGGATCGGACGCTTGGCCATCAAGCACGACTTGTTGTGAGCGCCCAGAGAGCCATGAGCTAATCAACTTCAGTGTGGATCCTCTTATCCCATAATAATCTAATTTGTACAATAGCCTCCTGTGAGGTACCTTGTCGAAGGCCTTTGCAAAATCCATGATAATTAGGTCAGTCTGTTTGTGGCCACGATTTATGGCCTCATCCAGATTGCTCACAATGTCATGATAAAACTGAACAAGTTGTGTTTCGCAAGACCTTCGACTACGGAAACCATGTTGACAGTCAGCAAGAAGGGTCTCACTATAAAGCGACAAGAAGCGACAAGAACATATTCTATTAGAAATATGCATTCATATATTAGATTTTTTTATGAATTCATCAATAAATTAAGTATTTCAACTTATCAGGTTTGAATAGTTCCAGAAATGTTGCATTTTCTGGAGTAACATATAAAAGATAATTCGCGTGCGTAACCATGTGCGGTTGAGAAAAAGCGACAAGAAAATTTTATGACCGACAATGAGTATTAAATCGTAAGATGTAAGTTTTTTTTTTTTTTCAGTTGAGGTAATATGTATTTATGTGTGTAATATGCAACATGCATTAAAAGCATTGAAATGTGTAGAAGACTAACAGGATCTAAGGAGAAAGGCAACCCAT
Organism: Lucinisca nassula; assembly: GCA_963580285.1. Classification (NCBI taxonomy): domain Eukaryota; kingdom Metazoa; phylum Mollusca; class Bivalvia; order Lucinida; family Lucinidae; genus Lucinisca; species Lucinisca nassula. Next base: position 117,319,082 of record OY757011.1, read on the forward strand.
ACATGAATCTTGAGTGCTGAAAAAGCGACAAGAAGAAATTACGGTACGTTGTCATTTTAGGAAAAGCGACAAGAGGATTTTTCACAATTGAAGCGATAACATGAAGCGTTATGAAGTGTATGCAACATATTCTGGTATGCATTTAATGCATAAAATCCATAGAAGACGCATCATGGGGTATGAAAGCATGCAAACCGCTCGATAGACAGGTCTTTGAAAAAGCGACATGAAACTTTAACGGCGTGTCTTAGTCCATGAAAAAGCGACAAGAAAGTCTATTAGCGGCTACACAAAGATGAAGAATCTTAAGAATCAAAATCATATATGCATTTCAGTCATTAAATTGCAAATTAGACAATCACCTGAAAAGGGGAAAAAACGCAAAATAAGGTCGAAAGCTGAAACCCGGGAGCTGAAACAGCGACAAGAAAATTCAACGAGGCTGTATGAGTCCTAAAAAGGCGACAAGAAGATGTTACGTGTCTATATTAGATCATGCTTTTCAGGCAAAAAAAAAAAGCGAAAAAGACAATCAGTCGGTAAGAAAATAGCATTCCGACTAATATCCCTATCAGCGGTAAAAAGCGACAAGAAGAAATGTGTGTGTGTGTGTGTGTGTGTGTGCGTGTGCGTGTGCGTGTCCATTACATGGATTTGTTGACGTGATTCATGACAAGAAAAAATGACAAAAATAAATAACGGGACGAGGGGACTTCTGAAAAAAAAAGCGACAAGAAAATTTTGCGGACTGATCGAAAATCTCAGATAGATAATATAATTGTGTAAGCTCGTTAGAACGTTCTCCGGTCCTTGAGGCGGTGCTAATGAATAGACACAAACAATGGTTTCGATCATAGGAAAACTAATTTGTATTTAATGTGTATCCATTACACGGACTTGTTAACGTGGTTTATTAAGTGACATGAAAAAAGCGACAAGAAGGAATAAAGGTAGATTGGCGGGGGCAGAAATATGAATAATGAATCTGGCTAAGCGACCAGAAGTTTTAAAGGGCACATGACGTGGTTCAAACTCTTATCAACGTCGATGATCTCTCCTATGTGCCGTTGGCACATGGCGTGTTTGCAACGTCGTATCGACGTCAAAACAACGGCCTGACGTTTCTTTCTCTCTGTCTCTCAACGGGGCTGTGTAAGTCCCGAAGAAGCGACAAGAAGTTCTTCGGGGTAAGTGAAGTTGTCAAAGCATAAAGAACAAAATCGAACATACATTCAAGAAGACGATATGAATCACGAATAGCTCTCCTATGTGCCGTAGGCACATGACATGTTTGCCACGTCGTATCAACGTCGAAACAACAACCTGATGTCTCTCTCTCTCTCTCTCTCTCTCTCTCTCTCTCTCTCTCTCTCTCTCTCAAACACAAAGTTATGGGTACTCGTTATAGCCGCCTCAATGAGGCTGTTGAACAGGATTAACAAAAGTCGACACATGACTTGTTTGCAACGTCGTATCAACGTCAAAACAAGGTCATGACTCTCTCATTACAACAAGATTGTGGGCACTTGTTTGTTTGTTTGATTTGAGGTTTAACGCCCCCGTCAACACTGTACAGTATGAAGTTTTAAACGGAGGGAGCCGATCTTGAGGAGCGATTGCTTATCTCTGCTCTGTAATCTAAACAAAACATGTTAAATTGGTCTGAGGGGAATATGCTAGTGTTGAGAATTTTATTGTTGCCAGATGTCTTACCTGTGAGATTCGTCTGCTTCATTGGATTTATTCTTTCTTAATTTAGTGAACGGTTATTACGGCCCAGTCATCAATGCAATTTCAATTTAGCATGCAAGACATCACGTTAATAAAGCCAAGTTATGAACATCACTCTACAGACTGTCTACATCATACTTTATAAATACAGGTTTTGTATTTCTACTCCTAGACAGAGGTTGTGGGTACTCATTAGAACCGCCTCACGAGCATACTTGAGTTCAGCCTATTATTAGAGTAAAGAAAAAAAAAAAAACAAAGAAGAAAATAAATCAAATGGTGAAACCGAAAGTTCGCAAGGCAGAATATAATAGTTATTTTTCAGGAATACAAACGGTTTGATAGAAAATTTCACCCATATTGAACACTCTTGCAAGTTTGGGAAGCCCATTTCTAATTACGGTCATGCCAATTTTATTTTAATTGTGGTCAATGTTTTAGAAATGATAATCTTTTGAAAACAACTATGTCAGACAAACTAGTTTTGGCTAATTAGACCTCATCATTGACCCTCATTAATACATCACGAACAAAAATCTGTATAATTTTGACCCCCCTAAAATAAACCCCAACTTATACAGTAAAATGGGGTTTACATGGGTTAACATTATTTTTCTTATATCTGCTCAAATTCACAGATAAAACTCTCAGAGGTTCGGTTCTATCGAGTCCCCGCAATCCATGTTTTGAGTATATACTGTAAATAAGAAAAATAGCACATTGTTTCATCTTAAAATTTCCAAATTTCCAATTTTGTTTTCCAAAAACACTTGACAATGTATTTGTATAGGTGTGCTTTCGTAATGATCTGAAATTCCTTCATGACATCAATGATCCTGAAGGAAAAATGCATATAACACACAGTATTATGAGGCGGCCTTTAAACAAATGTGTGCTACAAGCAAACATTGTAGATACAGATCATAGGCTGCATTATGTGGTGTCTGATCTGGGTCCATTCTCATTGCCAATAACCCAAAAAATTGGAAGTTATGCGTATTTTGGGTAACTAAAGTGTTGCATGAACTTCATCAAAGTGTAGTTTATGTTTTCTTGTCATTTGGGATCATTGATTTTATTGAAGAATTTCGAAAATATTCAAGGGTCACTGATGAGGCCTAACTGTCGAAGCTAGCCCTTCAACTGTGTTCTTGATCTGAAGTCGACATAGTTTATTTATGGGTTTTGCATATGAATATTTGACCAAAGTTTAACGAAAATTGATCAAGGGTTAGGGGAGAACGTTTTTCGGCCAGCTATTCAGACAGATGGACATAAAGGCGGACAGACGAAGGCCTGATTCCTATAATCGCGGCACAAGATCAAAAATATTGAAAATTTGAATTTTGCATAACAGTAATATACATGTAACTTCCCATAAAAGTTTGTACTAAGTTGTTTAAGTAAAAAAAAGAACTATGTGGATAGACGGACAGATAGACAGGGTGATTATTAAACAGCACCTGCAAACATTTTGTGGAATCCTAATGCATTGGTCAGACTACATTGATGAACCTATCTCAAACCAGACGAAGTGCTGACTATTAATAACAAGGCCTTTCACCATTTCTTTAAACCGAGGTCCCGTCTCCGTATGGCCTAAATTGTTGATGGGACGTAAAACTAAAACTCGCTCACTCGGGTACCCTGTTTTCACCCACCAGTCAATAACAATGAGCTCGACATGAGTGAAATAATCTCGAAAGGGCCGTAAAACCAAATGATCTTGTAAAGAAAAAAAATCTGCTACAGTTTACTGAAAATGAGCGTCTAAAAGTCAGCATCTGGCGATAATCATCTGCTCTTAGAAATAACAGGCAGCTCGACACCAGATATTATTATTTTAATGATAATAGTATCTGATAAGATTTTAGCAAAATTTTGGGAGACTCCGGTTAAAACTGGTTACCTGTAAAACCTGGGCTGGGCTCATGGGCTGGGCATTGGGCTCGAATTTTTGGGCTCGAATGAAAAGGGGTTTGACTCAGGCCATAGGTAATACAGGGTCATACCTTTCAACTCTGTTTGTTGTTTGGTTGCAGGAACTGTTAAAGATAATTGCCCCCATGGGTAGGTGTCAAGTTTATAATTGCAGACTTTTTTTTCCTACTAGATTGGAGTTGGAACAAGAAAAAATCGGCATTACATGTTTTACAACATTGAAATGACATGATTAATTATTGGTTTGGTCGCCATGAGGCGGGCAAACCGGGTATAATGACCAGATTATAACTGTTCCATGGAGGGGCACGTGACGCGATCAACCAATCAGCTTTAACGATGATACAATCAATCAGCTTTAACGGTGATGCAATACTATACTCCAATTACAGGAAACAGCCTGTCTGAATAGCGAAACAGACTGAAAAGCAAGCGTTTCAACTCCAACAATAAATATCTTAAGGGAAATGGATACACCTGGCAGGTGTTACACCTGGTAGGTGTGGCAGTTAGTCTACCATTTTTACCGTATTTCGGAACACACCTATACAAATACATTGTCAATTTTTTGCCAAAGAAAAGAAAATTTTAAAAAGAACAAAATGGAATATTTGCCTTTTTTGCTCAAAACATAGATTGCGGGGAGTCGACAGAAACGCCTCGACGAGGCGATTCTATCGAGTACCCACAATCTAGTGTCTCAGAGCATGAATACGGAAATTAATGTATACCCCTGCAAACCCGAGCTTTACTATATAAAAGCGAAGATTACATTTTCTTGTCCTTTGGGATCATTGATTCCATTGTGGGGAAATTTGAAAATATCTGAGGGTCACTGATGAGGCCTAATGGTTTACACCAGACTAGCAGAGCTCCAACAGGTGGCGCTGCTGCATTATCAGTTATAAACAAATCACAGTAGAATACACATTATTGCTGAGTCAGGTACACTTTCAGTAGAAGTTCATATATAACTGAAGAGAAAAGATCCCTCAGTAATTGTAAAAAAAATAGAGTAGGCCATATTTTCCCAAAAGATCCTGAAATGAGACTGAAGTGGAGAATAGCGATAAAATGACTGGATGAGACAACCAAGAAGCTCTGGGCTCAAGGAGTTTATGTTGTTATATGTCATAAACTTTTTTTCTGCTGAATTTTACAACACAGTTTCATGTATAAATGGTGTTATTGTTGGAACTGAACTGTTAATAATTTCAATTTTCAAAAGCAAATTTTATTCAGAAATAATATTTTTGCACATTTTTTTTAAAAAATTCTCGTTCGATCTGCCATCCTCAGGAATGGACCTGATCAGAGTGTTCAGTCTCATTATATTCATCATTTGTGATTAATATGTGTGATGTAGATTGCATGTATAATACATATACATTTTGTATAAATATGTATTATACAAAGAGGACTAAAGTTTGATCATTAAGCAGTCTGATCAGAGTCTAGAGTTCCCCTCAGCATACATTATCATGAATCCTAAGGTTATGTAAATGTATATGCATCTTTGTATTTTGGGTTGATTGTACGTCAGTCGACCCAGTTACTAAGCACAGAAGCTCTTCAGTGCTGATGTCCACCTGACTCACAGATTTCTTACGAAGTCCAGGTAACGGTAATAGCTGTGCTATTCTTATCAGTGTGAGGTGAGAATGTTGAATAAGAGGGTTATTAATAGACTAGCCCGAAGTCACGTGTTGGGCTTCGCAAACAGGGTAGACCCAGATCAGACACCACAGAATGAAGCATCAAATCGGGGTCTACACTGTTTGCTTACTCTACGGGAATCTAAAGGTAAACTAAGTAGTCGGGGTCATTTTTCAAGTCTACACTCAGAGAAACCGGTCAGTGCTTGGACTTCACGTGTTAGGAAAGCAGCTTGTATTATTTCACTGAATTTTTTTTCATTGCATGTGAGAAAGGATGCAGTGCCTGCAATATTTGACTTTTCACCACAAATTTTATTGAATCTGCTTTGAAACGACAAAGGCGATATGATAAAAAGAGGCTTGAAGAGGCAGAAGTTCCACAAGTAGAAAAAGAATTAGAAATTTCTACCACCAGTACATCTGAAAACTGCAAAGAAGAAATGAAATGTAATGATTCTCGTGATGCTTCAGTTCAGTGTTCTTTGTTGAAGGGAAACGAAGAAAGATTTTCCATCGAAAGTTTAAGAGATAATGACAAGGCTATCCAGTACTATACTGGTTTTGAAGACTTTGGTCATTTCATGATATTTTTCCATATTCTTGGTCCAGCAGCCTATAAGCTGAAGTACAGATGTAACTTAATTGACCCAAAAGATCAGTTGTTGCTAACACTTATGAAACTAAGGCAAGCTAAAGAAGACCTAGAATTTATTTATTTTTTTTATTTAAAGTAAGTGAGAGCACCGCGTGACTCCACTATACACTTTGGGGATGCCATTGTTTTTGTATGGCGTGTACACCGCCCATAGGGGCTTGAAGACATATATGGGCTGCATGATGCTTCCACGCAGAGCTGAATCCGGCCCGCACACTAGTACTGGTAAACCGCTTAGAGGATCTAAGCCTGTCCAGGAACCGCGATGCGAGGCGGACCGTCCATGCTAATAAACCCTTTTGGTTTCATTGGGCGACAGGGCTTGAGATGTCATTTCATCTCAATGTCGGGTAAAAGTCCCACAAAATTGGAAGCAACGTCTCAAAAATGACCTTTACAGTGTTGACGGGGATGTTAAACCTCAAATCAAACAAACAAACAAAACTGCTGTGTACACAGGAAATTGGGAAGCTCCTTCTACCTATAACTGATAGAACTGAAGCGCCACCTAGTGATGAGTCAGCTGGTGTAAACCATTGGCCGAAACTAGCAAGTCTGGCCCAGAAAACACGTACACTCCATATTTTTCAGTTCTGTGGTGTATTCCTTGCTTCCAAAGGATAGCCCTTTTATAGAACATATTTAACTTCACTTCAACTGGTGTATGGGTATGTGTGGCGGCGGTAAAACGTCTCCCTGCCCTACATCATAGTGTAGATTATATTTTCTTGTCCTTTGGGATCATTGATTGGAATTTACTGATAAGGCCTAATTGGCCGAAACTAGCTAGTCTGGCGCACCATATTTTTTAGTTCTGTGGTGTATTCTTTGCTTCCAGAGGATAAACCTTTTATAGAACATATAAAAGGGGATCACAATTCTATAGGCATGATTTCGTGATGGAAATACAACTTTAAGGACCTTATGGTTGCTACTCTGTTGGCTCTGTCCAACTGAAAAAGGGGTCTACTCTAAAAGGGGAAGAATTTGCACCCCAAGGGGTCTACTCTAAAAGGGAAGAATTTTCTCCCCAGGAGTAAATTCTTTCCTTTTAGAGTATACCCCTTAGACATATTCAAAGAGAAACTACTTTTGCAGGAGTAGCCCCACCCCCTTAAGGCGTATCTATTTCCCTTATGGGGAACTTATAACAGCCGCAGTCATTTTCGCAAATTTTACGTCTTGCAATGCCATTATGGAGTAATGGGAACGGAAAACAACAGAACATAACTACTACTACTCACAAAGTGTGGCTGGCTGCGGTAGCTCAGTCGGATGCAGTCTGACTGGTGATAAGGAAGACTCGGGTTCGATACCTACCGGGGTCGGCAACATTCTTTCGTGGAGATTGATTATGAAATCTTTTTTATGGTCATTTTCTCCCTTCCGCTGATTCAGGAAGGACAGGGATCAGTTTTTGGCGACAGAATGTGCACTGAACTGGTAAACCGCTTACGGATAAGCCTGCTCAGGAAAAGCGTGGATAGGTACACTGCTTGCAAAGTTTACTTCACATAGATAGGAAAAGATTTATATATTCTGAACATCTTTCGGTACGCTGATAGCTCTAATAATACGTATATGTAAATGTTGAAAAGACAGAGAACGTTATTTTTCCTCATTTATAAAGATCGCTGGGTGTAACGGGCCTCCGTGGCCTAGTGGATACGAGTGCTGAATCTTAATCATTAGGTCTCTAGACGCTGTAGGTTTGAGCACAGCTCAGGTCATATAATGAGAAGTTCTGCAACGGAAGGCCAGGAGGTTTTTCATCGGGTGCTCCAGTTTTCGCTCACCTCTGATTAACGATCGGCTTGATGTGAAATAATCTTGAAAGGATCGTAAAACCAAACATAAAAAAATCGCTGGGTGTGTAAAAACATGTTAATGTCTTTGCTACTAGAATTAACATCAGTGCCAAGGTCGAAGGTTCTAACTCTTCCAAATAGATAAAAAATTTAGGGAGCGAAACAAAGTCATAACGTTGATGGGTCGTTGTTTATTGTTCTTGAGCCCAGCACAGATAGCAATAGTTTCTGTTCAAAAACTTCATGACTACTAAGTGACCTGCCACCAGCTACAGAATCAGTTGTTAAAAGACTTTTTGGCGCATTCGATGGAAGCTATTGTATCTGATAAGCCGAGAAAAGTATTTCCACTCAATACTTGACGTTTAATTAATCAGTTTCTTTTACAATTAAATTGTGATCCAGAAAGATATACAGAAGGATTGCAAATTTCAGGTTTTTGCGGAGGTACCGCTCAAAGAAACTGCCGAGGTTTAAGATACAGTCTGGTTCGCAGCAGTTTGTCTGGGCAGGCTTAGATCTTCCTAGGCGGTTCAGCAATACTTCAACGTTCGGTCGGTTTCAGCTCATGCAGTACAATATATTGCCCCAAGGTCTGATCCCCCCCCCCCGTCCATCGGGGATTGAAGAAATAGGTTGGGCTGTATGATGCTTCCACGCAGAGCTGATACCGGCCGCACATGAGTAGTGTTAAATCGCCTAGAAGTTCTAAGCCTGTCCAGGAAAAGTGGCTCCAGTCGGACCGTTCATGCATTTCAACCATTTAGTTTCATTGGGCGACAGATTGGAAGCAGTGTCTCAAAAAGACTCATACAGTGTTAACAGGGACACTAACAACAAATGAAATAGATAACCAAGGCCCTATAGAATGCCTGATGACTAAGGAAATTTTTATATACCCGTTTGAAAAACAACAACAACAAAAAAAAAACGGTCCTTTTAAGTTATGGGGTTGGTGTCCGTTCGTCCGTTCGTAAACTTTTTTTCGTTCCCGTATAACTCCTACTATACGGTTTTTTATCCGATCAAACCTAAAATGTGTATGTAGTAAGGCTAAGATGTGAAGATGTGCCTTAAGTTTCGAGAATTACTGTCCACCAAATATAATGACCTTTGAAAAATTCGGTTTACATTTTCGTTTGGTTAAGTTTTGTGCTATATATGTGTAAACCATATGTAAGTTACATTTAGTTTATACTGGCCATGACGTTAAACAATTTACCACAGAATACTCATCACTACCTACCCCTCCTGATACGAAGGTCACAGACTTCGAAATTTTATATACACGTTTTGTATTAAAAATAGAAGTGGAGGCAATGATCAGGAATCGTTACAATCAACCCACAGCTCCCATCAGAGACACCAAAGGGAAAGACACACAAACATGAAACAACAGACCCTTATGAAAACACCAACAGCGGAAAGCCAAAAGGACAGTTACTTTCCCATGAAATGGCCAATAGGCTATCCAAAATAAAATAACATAAGCGACACAAACAGCCAAAGACAAAGCATAACAAAAACAAACCGTGACAGAAGAACCGGCTTGGAACGGTCAGCGGAAACGAATTCCACTGGGGGGAGGGGGGGGGGCTTAAATCGATTTTACGTGGCCACAATCCTCGCCCTTACTTCCGTCGCGATTAAGACGAATAATTTGCTCAGTCCGCATGAAGGCCTCTAAACTTCAGACAAACCATAACAAAATATACCGCGACAGAAGAACCGCCTTGAAACGTTTAAAGTTTATTATTTTTATTAAAAAAATGCATTAAGTGGGATAATGATATCAGCTGGCTCAAATCAGAATCATGTCGAACTTTAACGGACATCCAGGTAACTGCAGTCGGTTAAAGTAAATACATAGATTTATATAGGAAATTGATAATTATTTCCCTATAAAATAAATAGTAATAGCAATATCTTTTCTGTGCCAGCGGTTCATGATTCTGCATTCTTTTACGAATGCACACATGTATTTTTCATGAAGTTTCATCAACAACTTTTTGGTCCTTTTTACATAGAATTGGAGGCACCCTCTAAATGTATAGAATATATAGTAAAACTACTGAATGAAGCGACAAAAACTGATGAATATAGTGTCATAACTTTTTTGTAAGTTGTTATTTTTATTCTGTGCAAGCGGGAGTATGTTGACAAATGTATTGCGAACACGTCCATATAAATTTTGTAAAATAGAAATGAGAATAATTTGGTCCTTTTTGAAAATGAAATACACTACCCTCCTTTTCTATTTCCATTTTACCTTGGTAACCAGCAGTCAGCGGTTGTTACTAAGGTAAACAATAACAAAGAATATATTACGCATACGACGTGCTTCTTGAACTGTATGGTTCGGGATTTTTATTTATTTAAATAGATGTATTCTCAAATGTAAATGTTTTCGAAAACAAAGACTTTATTACGCCTACGATATGCTTAATTATCAGTTTGAAATGGAATAATCTGTTTGTTACTTTGGTTTGACCATCATAAAACACGCTGCATAATTTTGACCCCCTTAAACCCCACTTTTATGTAGTAAAACAGGGTTTACAGTTGTACACATTTTTTCTGCTTAAAAACATAGATTGTGGGTACCCGTTTGCAACGCCGAGAGGGTTCTAACGAGTACCCACAAACTATGATTCGTGCCCGTTTGACCGCCTCGTCGAGGCGGTTCTGGTGAGTATCCACAAACTTTGTTTTGAGCAGAAATTAGAAAATAACGTATTTTTTAACTGATGATTTTCATTTATAATGATTTTGATTGTTTTTTTGACTCTTTGTTTGTGATGGATTTCACGGCCCAGTCAACACTATTTAGATCATTTTTAGTTAACCTATCTACACTAATCCTGGGCATGCTTTTACGTAGGCGGTTAACCAGTAGAGTGAACATTCTTCCTCCAGAAACTGTCAACTGCCTTTCTTGAATCATTTTAGTGATAAAATTTTCAATGTACATGTGTATTTGAATAGGCCTGGTTTTGTAATTGTTTAGTTTCATTAAGTGACGTTCTGTTCTAAATGTGGCTCCAAATTGTATTAAATTATATTGAAGTAGATTTGCCGACAGGGGCCAGAAAAGACAGATAATTTTATTGTTCTGAAAACTGTGAAGATTATGCAATGTTTTACAGACCTGTCACTTACTGCTCAAAACATTATCTCGTTTACACCTCGACAAACTGAAATCTAGTCAGAATGCTTTAGAGATCATGACATTAACATTGAAACCGCGCCAACCTAAAGACTACTAAAGGCTAGATTCTAGTAGGACTTTACATTTGGAGAAATGGACCTTAAAAACCTGTCCTGGAGTGGATAAATATTTATTAATAAAGGACAAAGATCTCTCTCATGCACGTAATTGTAAGACAAACAGCTTTTTCTGGATTTATTTTGACCCCCTTAAACCCTCTTTTATATAGTATAACTGGGATATATATTTTCTTACTTCTGCTCAAAAACCTTGATTGTGATTACTCGCTAGAACCACCTCGCCGAGGTAGTTCTACTATGTTAGCCCAAATCTATGATTTGAGCAGAAATATAAAAAATATCAGATTTTTCCGCAAATTTTCATGATATGGTGGTAAAATGTTTATCGTATTTTTGCAAAAAACGTTTGAGTCCAGGATTATTCCCTGCAATCGTTTATTGTCCATTTATTGCCCTGTTGAGTAGAGCTGATATTTAATCATTTTCTTACACATCGACGCGCAGATTGGCGCGTGTCAAGCGGGCGCCTGTTAACAGTTTTTGTTCACGACTATGCAAACGTATTTGGATGAATCATCACGAAACCACGCCTATATAATTTTTACCTTATTAAAACCCCACTTTTATTGAGTAAAACTGGGTTTTACAGGGTTAAACATTATTTTTTCTTATTTCTGCCCAAAAACATAGATTGTGGGTACTCGTTAAAACCGCCGAAATATGAAGAATACCATTTTTTATGTGGAAAATTTTAGTGGATTTTTTTTTTTTTTCAATATATTTGAATAGGCGTGTTTTCGATTTTTTTTCAAATATTATTTCTAAAATATAGATTGTGGGTATTTGTGATAATAATATACTAATCAAAGTCAAAAAATGAAGGTAATGATAATAATAATAATAAAAATAGCAAGACTAATAATTCAATGACCTTGGCGTAACAAACCAATAATTATATTAATCCCTGTTAACCCTTTTTGTACCAAATGGAATGTTCCTCCTTATATATAGTACAAGTCCATTTCATGATTTAGGGGTGTAAGGTTGTGTTTTCTTCAAAATTCATTTGGAAAATGGCTGAACTTTTAGCAAACAGTGTAGGCCCTGATCAGGCGCCGCGTTCTGCGGCGTCTGATCTGGGCCTGCATTGTTTGCCAGGGTACCTGTTTTGGGGGTTTCCGGTACTAAATGGGTTATACACCGCGTAACATCGCGGAGTCACGGGTGAACATCATTGGAAAGGTAGACTGAGGACCGCCCGAGGCATTAAGTATATAAGAATATCACCTATTAAATGAATAGACAGCAATCAACTAGGTTGTTTTTCTAGCATTGATTTATATTATCCTGGTGCTCTTGCCAAACGCGAATCGGATAGAGGAATACGAACGGGTGCAGTCTGATCTGAGTCATTGGACTATCAAAGCAAGCAAAAACTAAATCATGGGTTCCGGCTCAATATTATGACCTTATTGTGTGCAATAAACAAATACTGGGATCAGTTTGCGAATACACGCAGTCTGGTCCGAGTCTGTTTAGTTCGCCTGAGGGGAGATGAGATTCTGCTACATACAGAGACCCGATGAATAACTTCACACAGACTGCGTCTTCGATTGATCGTCTAAATATGATTCAATGTAATAGCAACATGAACAATAGATTCCAGGACAAAATCCCCCCGGACATAATCCCCCCTCCCCCGGACAAAATCCCCCTTTTTGTAAAGGCGGACAAAATCCCCCCCCCAACATTTGTTCAGGCGGACAAAATCGCCCTGGACAAATCCCCCCCCCCCCTGCTGTTTATAAAGGTGGACAGTATCCAGCACACCTCCACATGCACAATTACTGGTTTTTGAAAATCAGTCTGTCGTTTTGAAAACTGCAGATTTCATATCCGATTTGGTGCAGTACTATCAAAGCCAAATTGGTGCTCATGGAGAAATTATTGCCCGTCAACACTGTATAGGTCATTTTGGAGACGTTGCTTGTAAGATCAAAGTAAAAAGGACATACTTGTTTTAACTTTTTGTAATTGTACATGTGTGTTTTGGGGTTTTATGGACCTCTCAACCCATTAGGATTATGTCTGGCATGATCAGTTAAATTGACATATTCCAATAACAGATTCCAATATTTTTCATATTTCTGCTCAAAAACATAGATTGTGGGTAGTGGAAGGATAATTAACTAGAACATTTTAGAGCAAGGGTGATTTTTTCCGGGGGAGATTTTGTCCAACCTGACATACAGCGAGGGGGATTTTGTCCGCCTTTACAAAAATGGGGGATTTTGTCCGGGGGGGGGGGGATTATGTCCGGGGGGATTTTGTCCGGCTACCGAACAATACTATCTTCCAAGCTCTGGGAATCAGTAGCAGAAGACACTTTCAAATATTTTTTCTTAATTTCCAACGCGAATAAGGCTTGACATTTCACGTGAATCGTTTGCTGCAGACGATTCACAAGTGATATGAAACATCATTTGGGCTTAGAATTAACAACAAAAATATTTTGAAAAAAAAAAAAAACACAAAAAAACTTGATAATTAGATCATTTTCGTCGGACTAGTCATGTTGTGTTTAACAACTTTGCGTTTCTTGAGCATACGCTACTGATCGTTTTATTTTTTATTTTATTTTATTTTATCTTATTTTGTATAATATTTCATTTCAGCAATTCTTGAAAATTTATGTTGCACATTATAAAATGTTCAAAACCTTGTTGCATTTTACACTGTTGGCTTGTACATTTATGTATTTCAGACTGATTTATGTCGCTAAATACAATTGATATATTTGACACTGGAAGATACTATTTGTAATCATATATAATACATCATCTATGTTTATTCTTTTTCATTTATTTATTTTTTTTTTTCAAGATACACCATAACACAAGCTCCACTTTCTTAAATTAAAACAGTCACCTATATAGTATATAAAAAGCGGTCCTAAAAATGTACGATTTACAATTTGCCTGAGGCAATTTGCACAGGAGGTAGTCGAGTCCTTGGGGAGATAACCATTTATTGTCTGTCTTGTTCGCGTTAATTCCCTTGATTTTCAGCACAGCTGAGAAAGGTGATGTCCGTATAAGTCCGGTATGGTAGACTGACAAGACCAAACCTATTGGATGCTTTTTGAAAGCAGCCAACTTGTTTTTAATAGGCCTACTCCGGCTATAGCTGATAAGCCAGGTGCAGAAGGTAAACAATCTGGCCTGCGGTACAAACTCGGCTGGCTACACAGCCAATACACTATATCTGACATGGGGTTACTTTGAGGTTAACTGCATTTATTACATATTAAAATTCATTCCTGGGATAAAATGTGAGAAAAGTTCAAGCATATTAACATTCTTTCATTTGTCTTTGAATATGCACCATGTAATTGTGTACATTTGGTGTGTAAAAAGCTTTAAAAATGGTAACAAAGAGATGTCTAACAGTGACAATCAGTAAAGTCATAAGCCTGACTTTTTACTTTCCTAAAGCCCGTAGACAAAATGTTATGATAATTGTCTTATTTCTACTCAAAACTTAGCTTGTATGTGCTCAGTAGAACCTCCTCTGGTTCTAACAAAGCACAGATTATGGATATATGGGGTGCTTTGTTTTCTCAACTTTGGCTCAAAAGACTCATAAATTGCGGGTTCTCGTTAAATTGCCTTGTCTAGGCGGTTCTAATGAGTACCCACAAAATATCGCTTTATTCTCTGCTTCCTCCATTTTACTGAAGTTCGTCCTTGGTCTCTTGTCATTGGTTCTTAGGCGAATATGGGCTATCAGGGATGTCATTACGACTGGCCTATTATTCAAATATATGGGAAAATTTTACCACTAAAACTGATTTTTTTTTTCAGACAGTCTGATAGTTTTCATATTTTGCCCAAAAGATAGATTGTGTGGACTCGTTAGAACGGCCTCGTAGAAGCGGTTCGATCTAATTCACACAATCTTTGTTATGAACAGAAATTAAAAAAAGTAATGTATACCCCTGTAGACCCTAGTTTTATTGTATAAAAGTGGGTTTAAAGGGGATTATTTTTATGCGGGCTGTTTTCATGATGATCATTGAGCATCATAGATTCAAGATGAAGCACATATCCATCCAGATAGGTTCCATAGGCTTCCATCTTATGATAGTTTCTTATAGAACAAGGTATCAGGTAGTTATAGATGTCAAAAGAACCCACAGGAACCAAATGGACTAAAAAGACTTGTTCCATTCGGTAGCAACATTAATTTTTCTTCACAATTTCAGCAGGCCATGCATGTCAACTTGTTTCAGTTCAAAACAGTACTCAAACCATGGCACTAAATCTATTTTCCTTTGATCACTAAATATTAAAAAAAACTGTATTTGAGAAACAGGTAATGACAGAGAGTATGGTAAGGATATGAGGTATCTGAATATTCATAAACAACTCTTATCCAGCTGAATATTCAATTTAGCCACACCCATTTTTTTTACTTTGAACCAGTCTTGATTACCTGATGTTATTTACTTCTACAAGCTCATTAACTGGATGTCAAACAGTGTAGATCATGATCAGATGGCTTCTGAAGAAGCCGTCTGATCTGGATCTACACTGTTTGCAAAGGTAGGGGGTTGTCGTGGTCAGCAGGAAATGGGTTCAGGGTAAATAATGTCATTACCTGTTTCTCAAATACAGTTTTGCATACAGGCAAACAGTGTGGACTATGATCAGATTGCATCTAGGAGAATAATAACTTTTAAAGTAACCAGCCAACAACAATGTAGATCATTTGCAGACATGCATCTGAATTTTCACACTCCATGTTTTACTAATTAACCTTAAAATTAACCATAAAGCTCATAAAAAGCACATCAAGGTCAGATCATCTCTATAGAAATACACAGCCAGGTTTACCTAGCTTGTACCGCACTCGGCTGATTTTGTAATTTGATACACCTGCTAGCAGCACTACCGGATAAGCCCTATTGAGCCAGAAGATGCTAAAGCTCCAGTGATTAATGAAAACTCAGAACAAACAATACAGGTGTGCAGGCTGATCCGAGTCTTCAGAGTTTGTGCATGTGTCAATCAGCTTGGCTTCAAAATGGGTCACCTTTGAACAGTTTTGACTACAGATCAGTTACTACATGTCTAGGGTGCCAAAGTAGGCTGCTGACAGCGTAGGCACAGATCAGAAGCTATGTACCAAGGTTTCAAAGTGGAAACTGACAACCATTGTAGACGCAGATCAGAGGCCTCATGTCTAGGGTAAAATGGGAAATCTGAATAAAACAGTGAAGACACATAACAGAGGCCATTTGTCAAGGGTTCAAATTGGATACTGACAACCAGTGCAGACTCAGATCAGAGGCTATATATCAAAGGTCCTGACATAGGATACTGACAAGGGAAGTCCTAGGTTAGATGTTAAATGTCTAGGAATCCAAAATGGTATACTGAAAAAAGTGTAGAGCCAGATACAGATCAAAGACCACACACCCAGAGTTACAAACTGGACACTGTTTAACAGTGAGTGAGTGAGTTTTAGTTTTACGTCCCACCAACAGCTAAGGTCACACGGAGACGGGACCTCGGTTTAAAGACTCATCCGAAAGTCTGGAGAAGCCCGGGATCGATCCTGCGACCCCTGGTTTACAAGGCGAGTAGCGTAACCACTGCACCACGGAGGCTTCTATTGTTTAACAGTGTAGACCAAGACAGAGGTCAGATGTCTATGGTTCTTAAAATGAGATAGGGATAGACAATGTAGGCCCAGATAAGATGCTACATACATTGGGTTCCAAAATTGAACACTGACAGTGTAGCTCCTTATCAGGAGAGACTGACAAACAGCTGAGACACCGATCAGAGACCACGTGTCTCAAGTTCTAAAATTGGAAACTGACAGTGTAGAGCCAGATCAGAGGTATCCCATTTTAACTGTCTATGGTAGCAAAAATGGGATATGGAAAGTGTATACCCAGATCAGCTGCCAGGGGTCAAAAATGGGAAACTGACAGCGTTGACCCGAATCAAACCCCTAACAAACATCACAGAAAACAGCGTTTGAACAGGATCTTTACTGTTTGTTTGGTTTGAGGTTTAATGACCCCGTTTACTCAATTTAGGTCATTTTGGAGACGTTGCTCCCAATTTTGTGGGACTTTTACCCGACATTGAGATTAAATAACATCTCAATCCCTGCCGCCCAATAAAACCAATAGGGTTTATATGCATGGACGGGCCGACTCGCAGCAGTTTTCTTGGGCAGGCTTAGACCTTCTAAGCAAATTACCAGTACTAATGTGCGGTCGGTATCAACTCTGCGTGGAAGCATCGTGCAGCCCATCTATTCGCCCCGATGGGCGGGGGCGCCTCTATTTGCTTGAACTACAGCAATTCCTAAGACTAAAGAGACCATTCTGAGTCCAGATTCTAATCTTACTTAGAGATCCCTATCTGACACCACAGAAATGAGCGTCTGAACAGGGTTTACATTATTGCCTAAAAATATAAGAGGTGGATAACACTCTATAGTTCTAG
Organism: Lucinisca nassula; assembly: GCA_963580285.1. NCBI lineage: Eukaryota > Metazoa > Mollusca > Bivalvia > Lucinida > Lucinidae > Lucinisca > Lucinisca nassula. The sequence continues at coordinate 117,336,627 of OY757011.1, forward strand.
AGGCGCTACTATAAAACTCCTTTAATGCGACCAACTTTGCTATAGAAATAGATTGGGCTGCACATGAGTACTGGTAAACAGCTTAGTGTTTAAGCCTGCCAAGGAAATGTGGTGTGAGTCGGACATGCTTATAAACCCTATTTAAAGTATATTGGTTTCATAGGGCGGCAAACACTACTATAATTACGAAATCATCCCTATCTAAACATACTGAAAATTGTGATATTTTTCTTATTTCTGCTCCAAACATGCAATACGATGACATGCCTATACAAACTCCTAGACCGTCCCCGCCCATCGGAGCTTGGAGAAATAGATTGGGCTGCAGGATGCTTCCACGCAAAGTTGATACCGGCCGCACATTAGTACTGGTAATTCGCTTAGAAGGTCTAAGCCTGGCCAGGAAAACTGCTGCGAGTCGGCCCGTCCATGCTTATAAACCCTATTGGTTTCATTGGGCGGCAGGGATTGGGATGTCATTTCATCTCAGTGTCGGGTAAAAGTCCCACAAAATTGGAAGCAACGTCTCCAAAATGACCTAAATAGTGTTGACGGGGACGTTAAACCTCAAATCAAACAAACAAATACAAATACATAGCAAATTTTAACGCCGCAAAAAAGGTAAATTTTAAGATAAAAATTATGATGTTTTCCTTAATTTACTCCAATATAGGTTGTGGGTATTCAGTAGCACTGTCTCATTGAGGCGGTTCTATCGAGTACTCACAACCTATGTTCTAGATTTGAAATAGGAAAAATAATGTATATCACTGCAAATCCAATTTTTACGTTATAAAATTGGGGTTCTCGGGGATCAAAAGTATATAGGTAGGTTTCCGTGATGGATTGTAGGCACTCGTTAGAAAGAGTACCATCCACCTATGTCTTAGAGCAGGAATAAGGAAAATAATGTATAACCCTGCAAACCCCAGTTTTACTATATAAAAGTTGGGTTTAAGGGGTAAAAATTATATAGGCTTGTTTTCGTAATGTAATGATTATCAAAAAGAAGAAAAAAAGGAAATACAGGCCGTAAAAATACATGTACATATAGTAGTCAATACTGGTAATAATGGTACCTTTTGAAGAGAGAGAGAGAGAGAGAGAGAGAGAGAGAGAGAGAGAGAGAGAGAGAGAGAGAGAGAGAGAGAGAGAGAGAGAGAGAGAGAGAGAGTTGGACGATGTTATGTTACTGAGCTATTCATGCAGTGTCGGCAATAAACGCTAGTATTAGCCCGCAAGCCATTGAGTTATTCAAGTTGAATGGCTCAAAACTGAGTGCCAGTAATTAATCAGCCCTTCAATTAATCACACCGTACAACCGGCTGCGTCGAAGACAGATTACTGTCTCTAAGACAGATCGCGGAAAACGTTTCATAGAAAGGGTAGTTGAAGTTTTTTTGTTTGTATAAATCGAGAAGGCAATCTGTTGACTTTTGCTGCTATTGGAGAAGAAACTAAATGCCTGGAGATACCGCAGCAACATTCTGACTATATTTCAAAGCCAGATAAGGCTTTTCCAGTTCGTTGAAAAATATTTTCATCGAAAATTTTATGATTTTTGTTTTCGGCGTCAAGTGTACCTCTACGGAACAAAATATGTTACATTCACTTACTCCTGCTAAAACTGCGATTATTCAGCAGCATTTCTGCCAAATTGGACCGTGTAACTCGGTTAAATAAACAAACTAAGGCCCCCTAAAGAGACCAGGTGTCCAAAAAAATGCTGTCTCTAACTACAGATTGTTTTTTATACGACTGTCTACAAACACAGATCAGATATTTCGAAGGCTAACATTGATGACAGATCAGAATTTCGGTTACATCTTCAATAAAGACGAATTCTGGATGACTTAACACCGGCAACTTCGGTGGAAACTATTTCAAGCTAGCTCCAGGGCATTACTTGTAATAATGCTGCAATTGAGTAACATAGAGGTTGCTCTATAATCATTTATATTTCCTGTCAACACACCAAATTGTGCAATCAGTAAAAGCCTCCGTGGTGTAGTGGTTATGCAGCTCTCTCTCTCTCTCTCTCTCTCTCTCTCTCTCTCTCTCTTGTGCAATCAGTAAACATCTGAGGCGTTATTTGTTTAATTTTCTTCTGCCTGTACTTTTTTTTCTTTCCTAGATGTCACACGACTCGGCGATTTCTGTGTTGTAATTAGTTTGGAATTCGATATTGAAAGTAAACAGCTGACGTTCATGTGAATATCTGGTTGTGCCATTTTTTTTTTAACATCAAACGCCATTGTATTTTTATTGCACGAACAAGGTTGCACAATGCAATAATGAACATTAAATAGGTCGTTATGCAAACGGTGCAGAGGCGACCATGTACAACAAGATGGTATGTGCGTCTGTATTAACCAATTCAGTACCAGAAACCCCTAAAGAGGTACCTTTGCAAACAGTGCAGGCATAGATCAGACACTTCAGAATGCGGTAATGCGCCGTCTGATCAGGACCTACACTGTAAAAAGCTGAACCATTTTCTGAAGAAAACACAGCCTGACACCCCTAAATATCGAAATGGACTCCTGCCAAATATAAGGTGGAAGATTCCATTTGGTACCAAAAGGGTTAACTTTAATTCATTCGGCGCCGCTTGTGTTTATATTGTATTTATATAGGCGTGTTTTCGTTATGTCCACACTTTCGGCTGAGTCTTTAAACCGTATGACTTTAGCTGTTGGTGGAACACACACACACACACACACACACACACACACACACACACACACACGCACGCACGCAAGCACGCGCGCGCGCACGCACGCACGCGCAAGTGCCCCTGCCCATCGGGGCTTGAAAAAATATAGGGACTGCATAATGCTTCCACGCAGAGCTGAAACCGACCGCACACGAGTACTGGTAAACCGCTAAGAGGATCTAAGCCTGCCAAGGCAAAGCGGTGCAAGTCGGACCGTCCAAATTCATAAACCCAATTGGTTTCATTGGGTGACAGGACTTGAGATGCCATCTCAAGGTCGGGTAAAAGTCCCACAAGACTGGAAGCAACGTCTCCAAAATGACCTATACAGTGTTGACGGGGACGTTAAACCTCAAATCAAACAAATAAAAACCTATTACTATCATCATGTTTAATCATACTAAAGAAGTCTTTCCATTCAAACACGGACCAACTTGTAGAGTTTACTATTTCATTTTAGTGAAGCGTAAAACAAAAGTCATAATGCCAAATATAGAGGGAAGTAGTACGCTAGTTTTCAATATTATTTGATTCAGCCACACTAACATGGAGCACTGCACATAGCAAGTGCTAAACTAAACTGCAAAGAAAGCAACACAAACAGATTACATTACGATAACACAGCCGTGTGATATATAGAGGATCTTACATGAGTGCTCATGTATTATTGAATTTATTAAACGAGTTGAGGAAAAGGGATAAAATGCGAGGCTTCGCCGAGCATTTTATCCCTTTTCCTCAACGAGTTTAATAAATTCAATAATACATGAGCACGAATGCAAGATTCTATTTATCATATGACATTTGGAACACATTTTATTCACGATTGTTTACAAAAAATGTCAATTTTCCGCCATTAGTAAACGCGACGTCGTTACGGACGTCGTACATGTAACGTTACGGGACGTATCTAGCTAATTTGCATATTTAATCCACTAGTGGATTATCAAAAATATTACATGGCGTTATTACACTCTCAGACGCGACGTCATATAATACGGTAAAGTGCTTTCTTTCATACCTCCAAAACGGTATATTCTGGTGAAAAATTGTGATATTTGTCTTTTCTATACTCCAAACATATATTGAGGGTGCTCGTGAGGACTGTTGCATTAAGAAGGTACATGTATGACGAGAACCCCAAACCTATGTCTATAAACAGAAATAAGAAAAATAATGTGTCCCCTGTAAACAAAGGTTTTCTCTATATAAGCAAGTTGTAGAGGGGTGTTCATTACACGGACTTAACGTGATGAGAACCACAGCATCAGTGTTTCTCAGATTATGACTCTTGTTTTGTATGGGAATACAACCCACAAGCGGCGCCGAGAGAATTAAAGTTAACCATTTAGCTTTTTGTACCAAATTAAATTCTTCCACCTTATATATGGCAGGAGTCCATTTCGATATTTAGGGGTGTCAGTCTGTTTTTTTCTTCAGAATTTATTCAGAAAATGGTTCAGCAGTTTACAAACAGTGTAGGCCATGATCAGACGCCGCATTACCGCATTCTGAAGTGTCTGATCTGGGCCTGCACTGTTTGCAAAGGTACCTATTTATGGGGTTTCTGGTACTGAATTGGCTAATACAGACGCACGTACCATCTTGTTGTACATGGTCGCCTCTGCACCGTTTGCATTCTAAAGTGTCTGATCTGGGCCTGCACTGTTTGCAAAGGTACCTCTTAAGGGGTTTCTAGCACTGAATTGGTTAATACAGACGCACGAGCCATCTTGTTGTACATGGTCGCCTCTGCACCGTTTGCATAACGACCAATTTAATGTTCATTATTGCATTGTGCAACCTTGTTCGTGCAATAAATATACAATGGCGTTTGATGTTAAAAAAATGGCACAACCAGATATTCGCATGAACGTCAGCTGTTTACTTTCAATATCGAATTCCTAACTAATTACAACACAGAAATCGCTGAGTCGTGTGACATCTAAGAAAGCAAAAGTACAGGCAGAAGAAAATTAAAAGCCTCAGATGTTTACTGATTGCACAAGAGAGAGAGAGAGAAAGAGAGAGAGAGAGAGAGAGAGAGAGAGAGAGAGAGAGAGAGAGAGAGAGAGAGAGTTGAACGTCTCACTAACAGCTAAGGTCACCTAAGGAGACGGGACCTCGGTTTAAAGACACATGCGAAAGTCTGGAGAAGCCCGGGATCGATCCAGAGAATCCTGGTTTACAAGGCAAGTAGCATAACCACTACACCAGTGAGGCTTCTACTGATTGCACAATTTGTGTGTTGACAGGAAATATAAATGATTATAGGACAGCCTGTATGTTACTCAATTGCAGCATTATTACAAGTAATGCCCTGGAGCTAGCTTGAAATAGTTTCCACCGAAGTTGCCGGTGTTAAGTCATCCAGAATTCGTCTTTATTGAAGATGTAACCGAACTTCTGATCTGTAATCACTGTTAGCCTTCGAAATCTCTGATCTGTGTTTGTAGACAGTCGTATAAAAAACAATCTGTAGTTAGAGACAGCATTTTTTTGGACACCTGGTCTCTTTAGTGGGGCGTAGTTTGTTTATTTAACCGCGTTACACGGTCCAATTTGGCAGAAATGCTGCTGAATAATCGTAGTTTTAGCAGGAGTAAGTGAATGTAACATATTTTGTTCCGTAGAGGTACACTTGACGAAAATTGTATAACATGAGCCACGGCACGATAAAAGGTATTGAAAGAGACATGACCAGCCTAGACTCGAATCATCCTGTAGTGTTCATAGTTTCCTTTTATACAGTTAGCGATGTATATACCTAGATAGAACAGCGAAGATTATGATGAACCTGCGCTTTTGCACGGCCTGAGCATGGTTTTCAGTTGTTTCAGAGGTTTGCTTACATAGAACTGCACGAGTTTTGTTACATTGAACGTGTGAAAAGCGAAGACTAAAATCAGTTGGGCATTTGCACGGTTTGATCAAACCTGTCACTGGTTTACTAACAAGATGTTCTTACAAAGATCAGCGATATTTTTACTTAAATAAAATTTTACAAGTACAACACACGTATGGCCCGCGAAAACTTAGACCAGCCTGCGCATTTGCGCAGTCTGATAATAGCTTTCACTTGTACACTTGTCAATGTCAGCGAAAGTTGTATTTCATTAATATTTTACATTTGTACAGTTTGCGCATAGTTTTCTTTTGTACACTCAGCGAGGGGTGCCTTCACATGCAGAACAGAGAAAATTGTATCTTAGGCCCGCGAAGAAGAAGATCAACCTACGCATTTGCACAGATCACTTGTACAATATCAATATCATTAGATAAGAGCAGCGAAATATTAATAAAATTATTATATTATTTGCTTATTGTTTTCTTCTATATTAACGCTTGACCTGCTGAATAAATTACTCCTGTGTGGTACCTCAGTTGGTTGGGTGGCTAAATTTAGAATTTAGCTTAAAAAAAATCATCACTGGATGAGTTCTTAAAACAATCCGAACAACAGAGGTATCCTAAAACGCACACTTCTGAGTCTCAGTCTTACACCGTGCGAACTTTGAACTCATCTACGGTCTTGGCATTCACCGCAGAAGAGGGAAGACTATTCCACTGAGGAATAGTTCTAGGAAAGAAGGAATTTTTCAGGGCATCACTATAGGACTGATACCTATGATACTGTGAGTTGTTTGCTTTTGATGCCCTTGTTCGGGTTGACAGTATCGCAGGGGTCAAGTACTTATCCTTGTCAATAGATACTGTACCAGAATGTATCTTATAGAAGAAGGTTAAGGAGGACTGCTCACGACGGGCCTCCAGGAATGGCCACACTAGTTCATCAAGCATGTCACCGACGCTACTTCTATTTCGCCATCGTCTGCAGGTCCATCGAGCAGCTGTCCTCTGCATCTTCTCCACCTGCTGAATCTGAGTTTTAACATAGGGATGCCAAATGGGTGATGCATATTCAAGTTGAGGGCGAACCAATGTTTTATATGCAACATCCTTTGTCTGCCTAAGTGCAAAAGCCAAATTACGTCTGAGAAATCCTAGTGTCGTAGTTGCTTTAGATGTTATCTCTGAAATATGTTGACCCCAATCAAGATCGTCAGCGATGGTGATACCAAGGTATTTGGCGTACTGAACTTGCTCTAATGTTTGTTGGTGGAGTGTATAATCAAACTTAATGTGCTTGTCCTGAAGGTGTCGTGACACACTCATTGAATGACATTTGGCCACATTGAACTTCATCTGCCAATCGGCCTCCCACTGTGCAAGTTGGTCCAGGTCATCTTGTAAGATACGACAATCAGAAGGTGAATAAATGTCCCTATACAGGACACAATCATCAGCAAACAAACGGACAGATGACCTGATATTGTCAGGGAGATCATTAATGAATACTAAGAAAAGGACCGGTCCCAGAACCGAACCTTGGGGGACGCCAGATAAAACAGGGACTGGATCAGACGCTTGGCTGTCAAGTACAACTTGTTGTGAGCGCCCAGAGAGCCATGAGCTAATCCACTTTTGTGTGGATCCTCTTATCCCATACTGATAGTAGTCTAATTTGTACAATAGCCTCCTGTGTGGTACCTTGTCAAAGGCCTTGCAAAGTCCATGATGATCAAGTCAATCTGTTTGTGGCCACGGTTTATGGCCCCATCCAGATTGCTTACAATGTCATAGAAAAACTGGACTAATTGGGTTTCACAAGACCTTTGACTTCGGAAACCATGTTGACAGTCAGCAAGAATGCTTTCAAAGGCTAGGTGCTTGTTGATGAAATAGTTCTAAATGCGACGGAAACCTACCACAGAGCTACGTTTATTGAAAAGTTATACAATTTCAAACAATATGAATCATTTTAAATGATTAAACACTCCATTATGGCATTTATTTGGCGCATTGTAGGTTCGTATTTTAGGGCACTTTCTGCCAACAATGTTCGTACCTATACTATCCTCCTATGTACTCAGACAAACTGACTGTGACAGTCACATAGCCTTACTTAATGTATCGGTTGCTAAAAAGTGTGAGACAGATTTGGGTTATAAAAAGTGATTCTTAGGCCTATATGGTCCAATGTTATTGACTGATTTTATCTAATCTGTCTATCTATCTATCTTCTCATACAGAGTCGGTCATATTTGACCATTACCTCAGTTGATTGGGTGGCTAAATTTAGAATTTAGCTAAAAAAAAAAAAAAGAATCACTGGATAAGTACTTAACTATTTGCAATCTGCCTAACAGAGGTATCCTAAATCGCATACCTCTGAGTCTCAGTCTTACACTGTGCGGGCTTTGAACTCCTCTGCAGTCTTTGCATTCACCACAGAGGAGAGGAGACTATTCCATTGAGGGATAGTTCTGGAAAAAAAAAATAATTTTTCAGGGCATCACTATAGGACTGGTACCTTTGATACTGTGAGTTGTTAACTTTCGATGCCTTTGTTTGTGTTGATGTTGTTACAGGGGTCAAGTACCTATCTTTGTCAATCGACACTGTACCTGAGTGTATCTTATAGAAGAAGGTTAAAGAAGACTGCTCACGACGGGCCTCTAGGGACGGCCATTCCGAATACTGTCTCACAGACATTTTCATCAGGTGTACTTTACATATACTCCAGGTTTGCAGAATGAAAGCCTACACAATAATCATGTATTAATTATGGTAGGGCTTAAGGCTGCCACAATTAATCAGATAATCGATTAATTGATCGATAAATTCCAGAAATATGATTATCGATACTGATTTTTCGTAATCGATTATTTTCTTTGTAGAATTTACCAGCCAAAGATATTTCTTACATAGCTGGATGAATGGCAAACAGTGCAGACCCTGATGAGATGCCGCATTCTGCAGCGTCTTATCTGGGTCTACATTGTTTGCTCCGGCCTGTCTGTGCAAAACTCTAGAGTGAAGTACAGCATATGGTAAGGGTCATATTCAGACAGAAAGCCAGGCAGGTAAAATTATGACCAAATCTCCTGTGATAACTAATCGATTATTTATCGATATGGCAAGACGATAATCGAATATCATTTCAACACCGATTATCCAGCCCTAGTAGGATTCCTTAGCATACACAGAGGGTGGTTCTTCCTACACAGCAAGCCTCATGTCAACTTCCCGATCCGTGGGATGGTGCACTTTATGACATTCTGCCCTGCAAATAATGCTGACTGAGCTTTTCGGACACCAAAGTTATATCACCACTGACAGGGATCCAACCCGGGACCTTAAGCATCAGAGGTAAGTGTCCTAACAATTCAGTTATCACTCTCCAGCTATCAGTTGCTTCAAGATCATTTTGTTATGGTATATAAGACTCATTGAAAAGATGAGTAGGGCTGACTAATCAGTGCTCAAATGATAATCGATTATCGGTCTTGCCATATTGATAAATAATCGATTAGTAATCAATGGAGATTTGGTCATAATTTTACCTGTCTGGCTTTCTGTCTGAACATTACTCTTACCATATGTTGTACTTTACTGTAGGGTTTTGCACAGACATGCCTGAGCAAACAGTGTAGACCGAGATGAGCTGCCGCAGAAAGCGGCGTCTCATCTGGGTCTACACTGTTTGCCACTCATCCAGTTATCTAAGAAACATCGTCGTGTAGTCAATTCTACCTATAAAATAATCGATTACAAAAAATCAGTAGTGATAATCATCTTTCTGGAATTTATCGATCAATCAAGTATCCTATTAATCGTGGCAGCCTTAAAGATGAGTGTATTTTTTCGGACAATAATTTGTGTCTCTCTTTGCCAGGTGGTTCGGTGCAACTCAGTATGTGAACAGAACAAGTCTTGATCCAGCACAAGAACCAGCTCTATCCCATGGGATGTTTGGACAGTGTAGTAAGTATAATACAGACGCTCCCACTGCCCCACATACTGACTTAGTATACATTGTCTGGGTTTGCAAAGAGCAAAACACATCAGTCATCTTTTTGCGGATCTTCAAATATTTTGCTGATTTGTCCTCTTAACTGTCTCCGTGGTTAAGCTACTCATCTCATAAACCTGGGCATCATGGGTTGGGTCCCAGGCTTAACCAGACTTTGGATGAGTCTTTAAACCAGGTCCTGTCTCCGTATCACCTTAGTTGTTGGTGGTCTCTTAACTGCTCCCAGCTTTTAGATAGATTCAGCTTCTTTATTCCTATTGAAATCTTTCAGTATGGTTACAAATTTGCACCTTAAATTCCATTAATACTGCAGAACTAAGATTTTTTGCAAGTAAAATGATAGAAAAAAAACATCTAATTACATCAGCGTTTAACACTGAACCACATCACGCAAAAACATGCTTGTATAATGTTGATGAAGTATGCAGAAGTTTATATCATTTCTGTATTCTGCTCCAAACTAGGGTGTGGGTACTTGTTAGAACCATCTCACCATTGTGATTCTTACGAGTACACATACTCTAATGTCTCACAGATGTGGTTCTAATGAGTGTGTACTACACACAATTATGTTATATGGAGAATTAAGAATAATATAATATCATAATCTGTTATCTGATTTTTTTTTGTCTGCAGTCTCAAATCAACCTGTGCACCCACCCACCATGACAGGACCTTTGGCTTTTGTCTTTTTGCATCTATATATCATGTCCTGTCATAGTTACATTCAATCAGTGAGGACTCGGATCAGACTGTGCGGATGTGCAGGCTGATCTGAGTCTTTGCTGATCGCTTAAGCCTTCTTGTGGGATTTTTATGCACTGGCTCATTTCTTAATGTCTTTTGCAGTCTCTGATACATATTCAAATTATTTTCAGGTGTTCAAGATACAGTGTCACTATGCCCCCCAAGCGAGTAACTTGTGGACCTCCGGCTCCAAAGCCCAAAGAACCAAGAGTATTATCAACTTCAAATAAAAGACTGACTTCTTTTAATGATGTTGCAGCATTGAAAGCAGATGAACTGAAAAAAACTGTGCAAATCACATGGGATTGACGAAACCTATCCAAAAAAGGCTAATCAGATATTCTTTTCCAACTTCCTCGGATTGTTGACGACAGGACATATGAGTTCAGAATCAAAAGTTCTGACGAAAATTTTATCGAACGCTCAACTTGAAGAATATAAACAGCTGACAATAAAAAAGTTGTGTACAATAAAAGACTGGACAACAGATCTTACCAAAGTGCCAGATGTTGAAGAAAGTGATGTGAAGAAATACTTGATACAAACAAATAATTTTACTAAAGACAGTGCCAGAACATACAAACTTACAAGGCCATTTCAACTAAAAAATTCTGTGCACAGCCACCGGTATTTTGATAACCCATTGTCTGAAACTTTTGGTGTCCTGTCAGCCCGATGCAATCCGTCACAGTCTACAAATTCAGAAGAAATTAAGGTGTGTTTGTCATTGTAGACAAGATTACTGGCATAGCTTATGGGGGCTTCTGCACCTGTACAGTAGGGTTTTCAGAGAGATGTGGACACGTTGGTGGGACATTATTCCGTGTGGCAGACCTTGTTGCCGGTGGAGTTAAAGAGGTATAAAATGACGAATTGTCTGTCACCTCTCAATTGTGTATGGGGACAGACCCAAAAGGTGCAGCTTCAACTCCCGCAGTCATGGATGAATTGAATGTGACAAAAAACCCTAAAACCATAAGACGAACCCTTGGTGCTTTTGGAAAAAAATGGCTAATCCTGACCCGCCAAAGTCTGAAGATGTACTTCAGTTGAAAGCAGCATTGGCTGCAGCAACACAGCATCTTGGCCAGTACTGCCCAGCTGTTCATGTGTTAAATTGTAGGCGAGGTCTCCTGACAACCGGTTGTCAGGAGCATTTTACATAGCCAAAATGCTCCTGACAACCAGCAACTGGAATGAAGATAAAATGAATTCTTAATTTTATTTAGTAATTAAATGGCAGCATAAATAACATGAACTGTAACTAGAACACATCTTGAGGATCGTTTTATGTTCAACTTTTACTAGTACTTTCAAATGTGCTTGGAATCATCATGACGCAAAGGCAATATTGATAGGATCATATTGATATGTCTTTATTTTCACCAAATTTAAACTCCTGTATCAATGCATGCACATATGTATCAATGCATGCACATATGTATCAATGCATGCACATAGTCTCCAAAATGATCTACATATATTGTGTTGATGGTTAATAGTCTAAACCTTTTGGGCCTCTATAGTCTAGTGGATAAGAGGACTGAATCTTTCATCATTAGGCTTTTTCATTAGTAGGTTTGATCTTAGGTTTAATATCTCTGTCAACACTGTACAGAATATTTTGGAGACACTGTTAGTTCCAAATGTTTTGGACTTTTATCCAGCATAGAGATGAAATGACACCTCAAGTTCTGCCACCTAACTCAACCAACAGGATTTACATGTATGGATGGAATGGACTCACACCACTTTACCTGGCGTAGAACCTGTAAGCCGTTTACCAGTACTCATTTGGATTCAGCTCTGTGTGGAAGTATCATGCATCAATATGAGTGAAATATTCTTGAAAGGGCAGTAACCCCTTCCCCATCCAAAGCAAAAAGGTCTACACCTCATGGTCATAATTTTACTTCTATTTTATTCTACTAATCATACCCTTCGATTTGATATGCCATATAACTTTATTCAGACAACTTTAATTTTGACCCCCGACCCCCAAAGTCTGACCCCTTGGGCAGTGGACCTTTGCTTGATTTGCTTGAAAACAGTGTACTGTAGACCCAGATCAAATGGCTACTAAAAATAAAGGCCTAAAGTACATATTCCTGTCCAAATTTAAGGATAATTATTGCAATTTTGGGGTGATGGAATTCATAGTAAATTCTATTTAACCATTGAAAAGTAGAAATGAAAAAAAAACTGACATCTTATCATGTTAATAAACAAATGAGCTTTCTTCTTTGACAGTGCTGTGTCCTGATATAGTTTTACACTCATATGAACATGACTTTAGTAGTGTTAATGTAAAGTAAAGATAAAGAAGCTTTATTTAACGTCGCATATGAGAAACAAATAACATAAGCTCTGTAGAGCTTTTATTGCGACAAACAAAGTATCCATTAACAATGAACAAATACTTACCTGCCTTCATTTATCTTCCTAGGACTGCCCCTGATAATGCGAGCGTCAGCCAAGGGAGCTCCTAGTACCATTTTTTACGCCTTTGGTATGGCGCGGTCGGGGATCGAACCCGCAACCTCCCATTCCCGAAGCGGACGCTCTACCACTTGAGCTATCGGGGCCAATGTGGTTATAAATCCATGTTAACATTGTTAGTGCTTATCTTTAACAGTGCTTTTATGCCATATACATTAAATATTCATGATTATTTACCTTTATTAGCCTAAGTTTGCCAGTAGACAGACCTGAGTAAGCAATGAAGACCCAGACCAGACTGCTCCTGAAGGAGCAATCTGATTAGAGTCTACACTGTTAAAGCTGTTGGCACTCAGTATGAACTTTTGGGATTTATCAATGTTTTGCAAAACTATCTATAGTACAAATGAGGCAAAGTTTTACTATCAGAATTTATAGTAATTTTACAGCAGCTCCAAACAGTCTTAATTTTAATTGCCTTTCAATATATGTGCCATTGTCTTTCAAATGTGTCTCAGTAAAAGTTTTTCTACATTGTATGTTTACTTTAATTTGCCATTTGTCTTTCTATAATAACTATGTGCATTATAAACTAAGAATAAGATTGTTTCTTACATGCTTTTCAATGAATGATAGAAAATTACCAGTGAAATCTAAATTAATATTTTCACTGTTTCAAACAGTGAAAATGCGATTTTTTATTTTTCACTGTTTGGGACTACTTTTTTAGAACTTCATTCAAAACGGTAGCCACTAAGACAGGTTTTCCTGTATTGCCTTTTAGTTTTTGAAGCATGTAAGAAACAGAAAAGTTGTTATTTTTCAGCGCAACTTGCCAAGATCTAATTTCAATTCACTCATGAACACCAAAACTGATATTTTCACTCGTGGCTGCAGCACTCGTGAAAATACCAGTTTCGGTGTTCATTCGATATAAAATTTGATCTTACACTAAAAGAAAATTATTCTCTATGTTCTGATAGTGTGTGAATTCACTGCTGACAACCAGTGTGTTTTTGTACATTTCAAGACATGTTCTTTAATGAAAGCCAGCTTCGGTGGCTCCGTCTGATGCACATATGACTGGTGATCAGGAGGATCCGGGTTTGACACCTGCCAGGGTACAAACATTCTTTCGTGGAGATTGATCCTGGAATCTTTTCTAATGTCATTCTCTCCCTTCTGCTTATTCAAGAAGGGCAGTTGTCAGCTTCTTGCGAGAGAATCTGCAGTGCACTGCACTGTACTGGTTAATCGCTTACATATACAATGTAATCTTGCACAGGAAAAGTGTGGATAGGTAAACTGATCAGCTCAAAAATGACCTACAGTGTGTTGACTGGGGCTTATAACTCCAAAACACACTCATACAAAAACAAACTAGTTGTTTTAGTCTTGTGCATTTAAAACAAGATCATGTCGCTGAGCCGTGAACTTACTACTAGATGGATATTTGTCTTAATAAGCATTGATCAAGTCAGGAAATGGGCAGCACATTCAAATAAACTCATCACCAATAAAACCTTCATCAATATTTGTGCACAATGGTACAAATTCCCTCAAGTGAAACCACAAACTGAAGGATTTACATTTTTTAAGCCTAGCATTAATTTAAGAAAGAATTTATGATGCTGCCCAACACTCTGCCTGTTCAATCCTTTAATTATCCCCTCGCACAACGAAGTTGTGAGGGGGGATATAGCGTTTGTCATGTACGTAGGTACGTGTGTACAGACTTTGTCATCACTCTAGCCTCTTCATTTATTAACGAATTTTAATATAACTTCACACAAATCTTGCTTGTGATAATATCTCGAGCGAGTTCGACTTTCAAGGTCAAGGTCACTGTGGCTATTTTTTGAAAAAGTTGTCATCTCTCTAGCGCCTTCAATTATTGATGGATTGTAATATAACTTCATACAAATGTTGCTAATGATATAATCTCGAGCGAGTTAAACTTTCAAGGTCATGACCTCAAGGTCAAGGTCACTGTGGCTATTTTTACAAAAACTTTTTCATCGCTCTATTGCCTTTATTTATTGACGGACTATAATATAACTTCACACAAATGTTGCTTACGATAATATCTGGAGCAAGCTCGACTTTTAAGGTCATGACCTCAAAGTCAAGGTCACTGTGGCTATTTTTAGAAAAACTTTGTCATCACTCTGGCGCCTTCATTTTTGATGGATTATAATATAACTTCACTCAAATGTTGCTTATGATACTATCTCAAGCGAGTGTAACTTTCAAGGTCATGACCTCAAGTTCAAGGTCACTGTGTCTATTATTTGAAAACTTTTGTCATCGCTCTGGCGCCTTCATTTTTTGACGGATTATAATATAACTTCACACAAATGTTGCTTATGATAATATCTCGAGCGAGTGTGACTTTCAAGGTCATGACCAAGTTCAAGGTCACTGGCTATTTTTAGAAAAACTTTGTCATCGCTCTAGCGCCTTCATTTATTGAATGATTATAATATAATTTCACACTAATGTTGCTTATGATAAAATCACTAGCGAGTTTGACTTCCAAGATCATGACCTCAAGCTCAAGGTCACTGTGGCTATTTTTAGAAAAAAAGTTTGTCATCGCTCTAGCACCTTCATTTATTGACTGATTTTTATATAACTTCACACAAATGATGTTTACGTAATATCTCAAGTTGTTTCGACTTTCAAGGTTATGATCTCAAGGTCAAGGTCACTGTGGTTATTTTTAGAAAAAAATTGTCACTGCTCTAGCAGCTTCATTTATTGAGGGATTATAATATAACTTCACACAAATGTTGTTTTGATAATATCTTGAGCGAGTTCGACTTTCAAGGTCATGACCTCAAGGTCACTGGCTATTTTTAGAAAAATTTTGTCATCCCTCTAGCATCTTTACCGATTGTTGTGTTACTTCACACAAATGGGGCTTATGATAATATCTTGAGCGAATTGGACTCTCAAGTTCATGACCTCAAGGTCAAGGTCACTGTTGCTATATTTAGAAAAACATTTTCATTGCTTTAGCTTCTTCATTTATTGACGGATTTTAATATAACTTCACACAAATGTTGCTTATGATAATTTCTCGAGCCAGTTCGACCTTTAAGGTCATGACCTCAAGGTCAAGGAGAAAACACTTGTTCATCGCTCTAGCATCTTCATTTATGTACGGATTTTAATATAACTTTACATAAATGTTGCTTATGATAATATCTCGAGCGAGTCTGACTTTCAGGGTCATGACCTCAAGGTCAACGTCACTGTGGCTATTTTTAGGAAACACTTGGTCATCGCTCTAGCATCTTCATTTATTTACCGATTTTAGTATTACTTCACATAAATCTTGCTTATGATAATATTTCGAGCGTCAAGGTCACTGTGGCTATTTTTAGAAAGCACTTATTCATCGCTTTAGCGTTTTCATTTATTGACAGATTTTAGTATTACTTCACACCAATGTTGCGTTTGAATGATAACATCTCGAGTGAATTTGACTTTCAAGGTCATGACCACAAGGTTCTTCTGTGAGGGGATTGGTATCGCCTGCGATGCCTTGTTACCAAGGAAATAGATATAAATGTATGAACACAGTATGTTTTCCAGATTTAATTTTATAATGAGATTTTAGTATACATAATCAAATCATGCATAAACATCCTGTATTTGTTCTTACATGTAAAGGTATTTCATTTATAAAATCACTTCCCCAAGGTATTTCATTTATAAAATCACTATTCAAGGTTTTAAAATTTTGTCATGCTCTTGAAGTCACCTCAACCTAAAATACATCCTCCTTCCGAACAAATGTTAACATTTATAAGCAGGCCAGTAAACAAATCGTCGCCTGAATGCTATAGTGTTCTATGTCCTTTTTAGCTCACCAGAGCCGAAGGCTCCGGTGGAGCTTATAGGATAGGCAGTTGTCCGTTGTTGGCGTCGTCATCTGACGTCAACACTTTCAAACATCTTCTTCTCTGAATCACTGAATTTATGGCCTCAACCAATGACATATCGAGTTTGGGTCACATGATGTCTGCCATCATTTGACTAAAGGCTATCTTTTGATTGGCTATGGTGGACATAGAACACAAATTTTATACATTTTGGAGGTAGAACAAAAAAGCACTGCATATTAAAGCTACCCAGTGCATGATATTTTACATCTAAGCTGGTATGGAGATAGGCCTTTTGATTCTGTTTCCAACGGTATATAATGCTTATACTTTTCAAAAAATGGACATAGAACACTATAGCATTCAGGCGACAAAATGTTAACATTTATAAGTAGGTCAGTAAACAAATGTTAACATTTATAAGCAGGCCAGTAAACAAATGTTTACATTTTGAAGCAGGCCAGTTAACATTTATTTGGAGGCTAATTACCATGCTTGGCTTATCTGATCCTGTTAAAGTGCCGTTTCTTTTATGTTTAGGAGTTGTTTGATTTTCATGACAAGAGTTCTCATTAACACCAAATTTTGAGTAATTTACTCCAACTTTTTCATTTTTGGAAAGTCTCTTTGAAAAAGTATGGTAAAACTCCCAACATTTTCTGAAGGACAGCATTTTTACTCCAATTTTCCAAATCCTAGTAAAGATTTCATAACCTCGAGACCAGAAGTGGTACAATGAGGCTTTGTATCAGGGCAATTCCTAAATAATAAGACTTTATACGAGGATAGAAGATCCCACTACTGTGACAAGGCATGAATGGGTTACTGTACAGAAAAGTGTGAATAGGTAAAATGACCGGCTCACAAACTGCCCTAAATAGTGTTAACTGGGTCCTTAGATTCCAATACAAATGAATCTGGGCAAGCCGTGTATACAATCATCTCTGGAGCATTGAACTGTCTTGTGCTGCCCTGTTCACATTTCTTTGAAGAATTAGACTGGGCTGCAAGCTGCTTCCGCACAGAGCTGATGCTGACCGCACATTAGTACTGGTAAACAGCTTGGAGGTCCTGTGCCTTCCCAGGAACAGGATTCTCACTAGGATTTTGGAAATTTGAGTAAAAATGCCGTCCTCCAGTAAAAGTTGGTGTTTTATCCTATACGTTTCTATTCAGACTCTCCAAAAAATTGGAGTCACAAATGAAAAAGCTGGAGTAAAATGCTCAAGAAATCTGCATGATGAAGTTTCGTGAGTCAGACCGTGCATGCATATAAATCCAATTGGTTTCATTGGGGGACATGGCTTGAGATGTCACTTCATCTCAACGCCAGAATGGGCCCCTGTGGCCTAGTGGATAAGAGGGCTGACTCTTAGTCATTAGGTCTCTCACCGCCATAGGTACGAGCCTAGCTCGGGTCACGTGTGAGACGCCAAGTTCTGCAACGGAAGGTCACATGGTTTTTCTCTTCGCCCGCCTCTGAATGGCGATAGGTTCGATATGAGTGAAGTAATCTGGAAAGGACCGTAACTCCTTCAAATTGCTCAATGCCAGGATAAAGTACCACAAAATTGAAGCATCGTCTTCAAAATGACCTTAACATTTGGTTGACGGGGATGTTAGGCTGCAAATCAAAACTTGTTCACAATCTGGTGATTTCTGCAAAATCTTTAGTGTCCATAATGTATGGTAAAAATGTATATGCATTTGGAATCATAATAATAGCTTTAATATGTGCATGGATGATCAACATATTAAATAAAAGTAATCTTTGACTTGCTATGTCTTTGTCCTGTCTTACGTAAAATCTTACATGACTTGTAAATGGACATGTGCTGAATTTGTTAGCGCTCTTTTAATAAGAACTAGTAGCTTTCCATCTCTTACTTACTATATTGCTGTACAAATTTGAAAGGTTGTCATATTTAACCAGGCTCTTTATAAACCCTTTTCTTTCATTGGGCAGCAGGGATTTAGATGTCATTTCATCTAAATGTCGGGTAAAAGTCCCACAAAATTTGAAGCAACGTCTCCAAAATGACCTAAATAGTGTTGACGTTAAACCTCAAATCAAACAAAACTTCTTAATTGACTTTTAAATCCTTTTCCTGCTGAATAATTTTATGTACATGTAGCCTTGGCACATCTTGCTTTCAGCAAATTAAATCACATGAACTTGATGTATTCAATTCACAATTTGCATTTCAAACAGTGTAGATCCTGATCAGATGGCTCTTGTAAAGCCATCTGATTTGAATCTACTTTATTTGGCATGATAATGTTTATCAGGTCTAGCAGGCTAAAGGTAAAGGCTGAATTATCGAGAATTTCAGGCAAAGAAATTCTTGGTCCGTAAGAGGCCTTCGGCTCTGGTGAGCTCAAAATATTATTGGATGTAACTTATGCCCTGGAACTATGACCCTGACCTTGGTGGGAATATTCAGGTTTATGTGCATGTCACACCTCCTCAGTATGCATGACATACTGATGTAATTTGATGTCTTGGTGTAATTTGCATCAGTATTTCATGAGAGATCGTGGAGACACGATTTGTGACAAACAATAAGATGGACAAACAATACGTTTTAAAATGCATAAAAAAAAACTTCATTTATAGAGAACTCTTGTTTCTGCAGTTTCTGCAGATTGAAATAGGGATAAGGATGTAACTGCAAACTTTTGGATGTTTTGTTTGATACATAGCTGCTGAATACTAGTAAAGTAGAAAGTATCACCTAACCCCATCATTTGTAAGGAATCCACTATAATATTCAGACCTCTAGGTCATGACCAGGGGTGAGGATGGTGCTGAAAATTAAAAATTTTGGACCTTATCTGTCATTTTATCAAATATTTGCATCAATGGGTTCAGAAAATATGAGATCTTAAACAAGAGGCCCATGGGCAACAATGCTCACCAGAGCCCAGGTCTTTCCAATAAGAGTTACACACAATCAAAGCTTCAGTAAATGTTCTAAAAAAAATTTCATTTACCGGAAGATTTTATTTTTGACTAATTACTTGAAAAGTAATTGGTGAAATGAATGTGATGACCTTGAACAGACTGCTCTGGTTTTGACCTAAACGCCACTGCATGCCTGTGTCATTTTTAGCTCACCTGTCACATAGTGACAAGGTGAGCTTTTGTGATCACTTTTTGTCTGTCATCCGTCCATCCGTGCGTAAACTTTTTCTTCAAACGACATCTCCTCCTAAAACGCTGAACAGATTCTGACCAAACTTGGCAGAAAAAATCTTTGGGTGGTCCTCTCAAAGTTGTTCAACGAATTCCATTCTATGCAGAACTCTGGTTGCCATGGCAACGAAAAGGGAAAATAAAAGAAAACCTTTGAAAATCTTTTTCTCTGAAACCACATGGCCCAGGTCTTTCATATTTGGTATGAAACTTCATCTAGGGGACCTCTACTAAGATTGTTCAAATTATGGCCCTGGGGCCAAAAATGGCCCCGCCCCGGGGCCCACAAGTTTTACATAGCCTTATATAGGGAAAACCTTTAAAACTCTTCTTCTCTGAAAGCACAAGGCCCAGGACTTTCATATTTGGTATGAAGCTTCATCTAGGGGACCTCTACCAAGATTGTTCAAATTATGGACCTGGGGCCAAAAATGGCCCCGCCCTGGGGCCCACATGTTTAACATAGACTTATATAGGGAAAGCCTTTAAAAATCTTCTTCTCTGAAACCACAAGGCTGAGGTCTTACATATTTGGTATGAAGCTTCATCTAGGGGACCTCTATCAAGATTGTTCAAATTATAGCCCTGGGGCCAAAAATGGCCCCCCGGCCCAGGGCCAACATGTTTTACATAAGACTTATATAGGGAAAACCTTCAAAAATCTTCTCTGAAACCACAAGGCCCGCGTCTTTCATATTTGGTATGAAGCTTCATCTAAAGGACCTCTACCGAGATTGTTCAAATTATGGCCCTGGGGCCAAAAATGGCCCCGCCCCAGGGCCCACATGTTTTACATAGGCTTATATAGGGAAAACCTTTAAAAATCTTCTTCTCTGAAACCACAAGGCCCAGTTCTTTCATATTTGGTATCAAGCTTCATCTTGGGGACCTCTACCAAGATTGTTTAAATTATAGCCCTGGGGCCAAAAATGGCCCCGCCCCGGGCCCCACATTTTTTACATAGACTTTTATGGGGGGAAAAGCTTTAAAAATCTTTTTCTCTGAAACCACAAGGACTAGGTTTTTCATTTTTGGTTTGAAGCTTCATCTAGTCGACCTCTACTAAGATTGTTAGAATTATAGCCCTTTGGTCCAAAATGACCTTCCCTGGCCCCGGGCCCACTTGTTATATTTTGGATCAGGTGAGCTACCTAGGGCCCTCTGGGCCCTCTTGTATCATACTTGGCAATGTCTGAGGCTAATGCAAAAAAAATTCTGCCAAGTCTCAGCCTGATATTCCATACTGATTCTGAACAGCTGATTTTTAAACACTTTTTCCTCTAATTTTTGCTTTTTGGCTGCCAAGGTCAGCCAATACAAGAATTCCGCCGAAGGCTATGTCGCGCCTTTGAGGGCGCTCAGTCTCAAAACCATGAAACAATGAAGGTCAAGGTCAAACAAGGATGCTTGTATAAAAGCTGCCATCCCTAGATGCAAGTTTGTACCAAGTATCATTAATGAAGCTCTTAACTCTTTTCATTAGGGTAAACGCAATATTTTACAAGGTCAGTGAACCATAAAATGTAGGTCAAGGTCAAATATGGATGCCTTCATTAGGGTTACCTTCTCTAGATACAACATTGTCCCATGTAGCATCAATGAAGCTCAAATAATATTCGAGAAATGGACTCTTACATAAGGGTGTACGTAACCTTTGACGCAATAAATTACAAAGTCAGTGAACTATGAAAAGTAGGTCAAGGTGAAATATGGATACTTGCTTTCAAGTTACCATCCCAAGATGCAAGTTTGTACCAAGTATCATGATAAAGGCTCTAATAGTTGTTGACAAATGGACTCTTACATTAGGGTGAACGCTAGGGTGAACGCAAATGTTGACGGACAAACGGACTGACAAACGGATAGAAAACCGAGTGCCTATATTGCGTCATGCTAATAGCAGGCGCGACAATTAATGGACACTGTGCAGAAAAATCAACTGATTGATAGAAAACAACTCGAGGAATATTTCTGTAATTTTTTTTTCAAAATATCTGCAATGACTTAACATTTTATGTAATTTTTCTACTTTCCCATTACAAGACTTACATCAACTTTGGTTGCCATAGAAACAACAGGTTTTCAGCAATAGGAAAGAACAAGAGGGCGCAGAGGGCCCTAGGTCGCTCACCTGATCCAAAGTATAATAAGTGGGCCCGGGGGCCAGAACAGGGTCATTTTTGGCCCCAGGGCTATAATTCGAACAATCTAAGTAGAGGTCCACTAGATGAAGCTTCAAACCATATATGAAAGACTTAGTCCTTGTGGTTTCAGAGAAAAAGATTTTTAAAGCTTTTCCCCCATAAAAGTCTATGTAAAACATGTGGGCCCTGGGGTGGGGCCATTTTTGTCTCCAGGGCCATAATTTGAACTATTTTGGTAGAGGTCCCCTAGATGAAACTTCATATCAAATATGAAAGACGTGGGCCTTGTGGTTTCAGAGAAGATTTTTAAAGGGTTTTCCTGTATAAGTCTATGTAAAACATGTGGGCCCTGGGGCGGGGCCATTTTTGGCCCCAGGGCTATAATCTGAACAATCTTGGTAGAGGTCCCCTAGATGAAGCTTCATACCAAATATGAAAGACCTCAGCCTTGTGGTTTCAGAGAAGAAGATTTTTAAAGGTTTTTCCTATATAAGTCTATATAAAACATGTGAGCCCCGGGGCGGAGCCATTTTTGGCCCCACAGCTATAATTTGAACAATCTTGGTAGAGGTCCCCTAGATGAAGCTTCATACCAAATATAAAAGACCTGGGCCTTGTGGTTTCAGAGAAGAAGATTTTTAAAGGTTTTCCCTATATAAGGCTATGTAAAACATGTGGACCCCGGGGCGGGGCCATTTTTTGCCCCAGGGCCCTAATTTGAACACCGGGGCGGGGCCATTTTTTGCCCCAGGGCCCTAATTTGAACAATCTCGGTAGAGAGCCCCTAGATGAAGCTTCGTACCAAATATGAAAGATCTGGGCCGTTTGGT
Organism: Lucinisca nassula; assembly: GCA_963580285.1. NCBI lineage: Eukaryota > Metazoa > Mollusca > Bivalvia > Lucinida > Lucinidae > Lucinisca > Lucinisca nassula. The sequence goes on from OY757011.1 coordinate 117,359,466, forward strand.
TTCAGAGAAGAAGATTTTTAAAGGTTTTCCCTATATAAGTCTATGTAAAACATGTGGGCCCTGGGCCGGGGCCATTTTTGGTCCCAGGGCTATAATTTGAACAATCTTGGTAGAGGTCCACTAGATGAAGCTTCATGACCTGGGCCATGTGGTTTCAGAGAAGAAGACTTTCAAAGGTTTTCTTTTATTTTCCTTTTTGTTGCCATGGCAACCAGAGTTCTGCATGGAATGGAATTCTTTGAACAACTTTGAGAGAGGACCACCTAAGGATCATTCGGGTGAAGTTTGATCAAATCCGATCAGTGGTTTAGGAGATGTCATTTGAAGAAATTGTTTACGCACGGACGCACGCACAACGGACGAAAAGTGATCCCAAAAGCTCACCTCGTCACTACACATCAAAATAAGCACACAGCCAAAAAAATCACCTGCCTGGTATAGGACCATTCAAGAAACATTTATGTAAAAATTTCGTCAAAGAATCTGCAATGGCTTAACAATAAATGCCATTTTTAATGACAGATTCTTTCTGTCATTCTTCGTCGTGCTGCATGTTTACAATTTTAACGTCCGAACTTCCGGCTTCCACTACTTTTGAAATATGACTCCGCGCAAATAGTCCGTTGTATGTTGACTTTTCATGCTCGCTGTCTCAAAACTAATTTCTCATGGCATTATTTCCGCATTTTGATTACATGTTTTGTTTCATTTGTAATCAAAATACAAAAATGATCTTTCTTAAATTACAAACAAAACGGGAAAAGTTAATTGAATATGCATAAGGAAAGTTCCCATTTTATACAGCATAATGGGTCATTGGCGAATCTTGGAGGCGGCGTCTAACCACGGCCTTCACTGCGGGCTTCACTGTTGTCGAAAGTTAGCCCATTTTTTTCCTAAATTAATTCCTATATTTCTAGCTGACACCCCTTAATTTTGAACCGGGATTTCGAAATGAAATCTTCGTCAGATAAGTGATAATATTACATTCAGTACAAAATGGGTTATGATTAATTATATTTGTATCAATACGCCATTAAAGTACCTTTGTATATTTTTAGAAAAGAAAAAAAAAAACAATATGTTTAGAGCTACAATCAGTGCACACCATTTAAGTATCTAGATAAACTTTGAAAAATAAAGAAAATAGACCGTATAATAAGCTGTATTTAACTTTTGATTATCGGCCAAGCCGCTTTGTCTGGTCCTGACCCGCACACAAACAGTTACAGGCCAGGTTAAGATTTTACCCCTTCAACCCCACGAGTTTCTCCAGTTCACTCTTCAGTCACTGAATTTGTACGCGTCCATTCTACACATGTAAATTGGGTGTCTAGTCAATAGTCGTCCCATGTAGAACCGAATGCGGTGTATCATTATGAGCCATCTCACCAGGTTCTACACTGTTTGCATCTGTAGGTATCTGTACTTGGCTATAAAGGGCTGAAAGGGTACAGACTCATAACTCTTACATGACCTAATTAAATGCGAAGTACGTGGCGCTAGAAACTTCACCGTACGGTAGCAAGGAAGCAATAATAAACTCCTAACAGTTATCACTGTCCAATTCTGTTGTATAGGTCTAAATAACTGAATATGTAAGCACAATGTTGTGATACATAATTAGTCACATGCCGCAAAACTTCAAACATCGCACAAAAAGTGTTTTCCTTTGTTGTAGCGCACGACATAAGGTAGGTTCTTGACTAAGCCGCGAAACACATCTCAGTCAACAAGTGTAAGCTTTTACAAGAAAGTTGCGGCTATGTGTTGTCATAAAACTGGCAACTATCTCAGCAGGCACATGACGTAATTGTGACGTCACATCAACGTCGGTGCAACGTCATGACGTTGCATCGACGTTGATTTGACGTTGCCCTAGCGACGTGTGCCTGCTTGGTAGTCATTTGCATGTTGTTTTATTTATAATGTCCAAGTAAAATGAAGATGAAAGTGTTTAACAGCCGATTCACCTCAGTTTTGTGAACCAAACTAAAAATCAGCACTCCAGTGCCATTGTTCTTATCACTTACGAAAGTAAATCTGAATTGCACGACCCGCAGAAAAGCGACAGACTGAAGTCGGTTGATTTTCTAAGAGTGCCCTAAAATCACCGTGTCATTCTGTCAGTCTGTCAGTCTGTCTGTCCGTCCGTAACCCGTTTGTGAAAATTGGTGATAGTGACTTAACCGCTTGGAATATTTAAACAATTTTTGTCATACTGAAAGATATCAATGAGATCTAACCAACGAACTTGCGAAATATAACATTCCATTTAGTATAGCCTCGCCGAGGCGAAAAATGTGAAAATTTTCGAACTGCTTCTCCTCGGAAACCGTTGGGCCGATTGAAGTCAAATTTCATATGCAGCCTCTATGGGATGGGGGAAACCAAAATTTGCTCATGGGGTCCAGGTCACAAGACCAAAATGGCCGCCAAGCCATATAAGGTCTGTCTGTCTGTCTGTCCGTCCGTAACCCGTTTGTGAAAATTGGTGATAGTGACTTAACCGCTTGGAATATTTAAACAATTTTTGGCATACTGATAGATATCAATGAGATCTAACCAATGAACTTGCGAAGTTTTACATTTCATTTAGTATAGCCTCGCCGAGGCGAAAAATGTGAAAGTTTTCGAACTGCTTCTCCTCGGAAACCGTTGGGCCGAGTGAAGTCAAATTTCATATGGGGCCTCTATGGGATGGGGTAAACAAAATTTGCTCATGGGGTCCAGGTCACATGACCAAAATGGCCGCCAAGCCATATATGGTAAAAACCCTTCAAAAATAGTCTTAACCAGAACCACTGGGCAGATTTCCACGAAACTTGATAAATAGCATCTGAGACGTAGGCTCATCATAAATTGCTAAAATGGTGACCCTTGGTTGACCTTGACCTTCTTTGTGCCTAGGTCAAACTTTGACACATATGCTTTTGTATTGGAAAAGTGAGAATGCATTTCATACTGCAAACCATTCAGAATACAGTACTAAAGTATAAGATATATTTTTGCTCCTTACGATAATGCGCATTTATTGGGGGAGCCGTTTTAGGTCCAGGTCACATGACCAAAATGGTCACCATACCCATATATGGTTACACTCATAAAGCTAAAAGCATCCGGCGGGTCGTGCTCTTCAGCTGAAGCACTGGTTTTTCACAGAATCTGTCATTTCAGTGCCTTTTGGCGCTTTGATTGTATTTTCCCATTGTAAGTCTAAGGCATCTTACCAAAGTTACCAGAATTTTTGAAAAATAGCAACAAAAAACAAAACAGTTGTAAAGGCTAATAAAATATATTTCTGCATAGGCTCAGCCAAAATCCATGTAGGTTTTGAGGAGCTGATTTTTAAAGGTCTTTTTTTTCTATTTTTTGCCTTCAGATTGCCATGACAACCAGAGTAAATAAGCATAGGGCAGAAAAATTATCTGCTTATTAGAGGACCATTTAAGGAACATTTTTGTTAACGTTCAGTTAAAATACCTGTAATGGCTTAACAATATAACAATAATATTTTTTTTTTATTTTCCCATTAGGCTTCTATGGAAATTAAAAGCTGCCATAGCCACCAAAGCTTTCAAGAAATAGCAATGAAAAACATAAAATTCGTAGAGGCTTATATACAAAATATTTCTGCAGTCTCAGCCCAAAGCTCCATATGACTTTAGAGGAGTTGATTTTTTTTTTCTATTTTTATTTTTTTGCTTTTTGGTTGCCATGGCAAGTAAAAATTGAGCACAGGGCAGAAAAATCATTGCCTGGTAGAGGACCACTCAAGGAAAATTTCTGTAAAAGTTTTGTCAAAATACCTGCAATGGCTGAACAATAAAATGCAATTTTTCTATTTTCTCATGATAAACCTATGGCAATTTTAAGCTGCCACAATCACCAGAGCTTTCAAGTGACAGGAATGAAAAACATAAATTTGTAGAGGCTAACATATAAAATATCTGCTAAGTGTCAGCCCTAACTTCCATTTGAGTCTTGAGAAGTTGGTTTATAAAGGTATTTTTTTTTCTTTTTTTTTTTGGCTTTTTTGGTTGCCATGGCAACAAATGAAAATGAGCACACAGCAAAACAAATCATCTGCCTGGTAGAGAATCAGTCAGTGGACATTTCTGTAGAAGGTTTGTCAAAATACCTGCGATGGCAGAACAATAAATACAACTTTTCTGTTTTCCCATTATATGTCTATGGCAATTTAAAGCTGCCATATTCACCACAGCTTTAAAGTGATAGCAATGAAAAAACACAACGTTTGTAGAGACTAATATATAAAACATTTCTGCAAAGTTTCAGCCCAAAAGTCCATGTAAGTTTTGAGGAGTTGATTTTTAAATGTATTTTTTCTATTTTTTGCTTTTGGCAACAAATGAAAATGAGCACAGGGCAGAAAAATCATCTGCCTGGTAGAGGACCAGTCATGAAACATTTCTGTCAAAGTTTTGTCAAAATATCTGCAATGTCTGAACAATAAATGCAATTTTGCAATACTCCCATTATAAGTCTATGGCAATTTAAAGCTGCCATAGTCACCAAAGCTTTGAAAAACAGAAAATTTGTAGAGGCTAATATATAACATATTTCTGCAAAGGCTAAGCCCAAATCTCCATATGAGTTTTGAGGAGTTGATTTTTAAAGGTATTTATTTCTATTTTTTGCTTTTTGGTTGCCATGGCAACAAATGAAAATGAGTACAGGGCAGAAAAATCATCTGCCTGGTAGAAGACCAGTCCATGAACATTTCTGTAAAAGTTTTGTCAAAATACCTGCAATGGTTGAACAGTAAATGCAGTTTTTCTATTTTCCCCATTATAAATCTATGGCAACTTTAAGTTGCCATAGCAACCAAAGTTGATGGCCGATTTTCATTAAAAACACATACTTTAAATCCCCAAATGGATGGAAGCTACTGATGAAATTTGGTTTTAATTGGCCAAGCAGCCTCAGAGGAGAAGTCGCTTGAAAGTGTTGACACCGACGGATGACAGAGCAATGCCTATCCTATAAGCTCCCCTGAAGCCTTCGGCTCTGGTGAGCTCAAAACTTTATCACAAACAGAATTTTTAAGTTCCTGACCTTGACCTCCAGGACATGGTCAGGGGTGGGGCTGGTACTGAATGAAGTTTTGGACCACTGTTATTTTGTTGTTGTTTTTTTTATCTGGGTTTTACTCCCCATGTGGATAGACTTCATACAGACTTGTAAGGCTAGCCTCTACACAAAATAGTGGTTTTGGGAATTTTATTTGTGATTTCTGTACTATAATTATCAGCAAGCAGACTGTCAGTGCAAATATCATGTGTTTATATCATGTTGATAAAACTTGCTTTTTATATGAAGAGTTCATTTTAATTCTGCTTATATCTAGGGCCATTTCGGTGATTCTCAAGATGATTTCGGTGACTTCATATCTAGTAAATCTTATATTTATCAAACACTGGACTTGTAATGTCAAAATGTTAAATATAATTATTATTATTTCCACAAAATATTGGAAATTCATTTTATTTTGAAATATAAATATGTGGTTTTGTAGGGGGGGGGGGGGGGGGTGTAAAACCTATTTTAACGAGAATACTTACCCAAAACATCTAGTATGCATTATCTTTACTTGCCTTCCAAAACACTTTTCGTGCATTCTTCTGCTTAAGTCACAAGGACTGAGTTAAACTGCACCAAATCCATGGAAAATCCTCCTTTCTTGGGCAGCAAGTAAGGATAATGCATGTTTGATATTTTGGGGAATGTTCTGTTAATTTCAATAGTGATTTCTGTGGTGATTCCATCAAAATGTCAAAACCACTGACAATTTACCAAAATCATCATAAAACTAAAACTGTCAGTGAAACTGACTAGGGCCCCGGCAGTGCCATCAGAGGAGTTGGATTTTTTTCAAAGGGCTATTACTCTTAGAGTATTGTAGCTAGAGTTACATTGGTTGCCAATGATATTGTGACCATATATCTTAAGTTTGAAGTTGATGCATTTGACTGTTTGTAAGTTATGAATTAAAAACAAAAGGGTATTACTATATGGCAACTGTCAATAACTTCAGCTTCAGTTTGTAAACATGAAAAATGTTGATGGATAGACGGGCAGATGGACAGACGGACGGACAGACAGACAGGGCATTACTATACGGCACACTGTCACATTATGGTTAATATTTCTGCTAAGTAATATTTAAATCCATCCAGGTATAAGAAAGTTATAGATTGGACACAATAAAAAAGACGCTTTTTTTACCTTTTATCTCTAAGTATGACCTTGACCTTTGAGGTACGGCTGTGGGTCTTGCGTGTGACACTTCGTCACATTATGGTTAACATTTCTGCCAAGTAATATTTAAATCCATCCAGGAATAATAACAAAGTTATTAATTGGACACAGGAAAGACCCTTTTTTGACCTTTAACCTCTAAGTATGACCTTGACCTTTGAGGTACGGACCTGAGTCTTGCGCGCAACACTCCATCAAATTATGGTTAACATTTCTGCCAAGTAATATTTAAATCCATCCAGGAATAAGAAAGTTATGGAGGATAAAAAAATTTGTGGATGGACAGACGGACAGACAGACAGACAGACAGACGGACGGACAGAGCGATTACTATAGGGCACCCACACTTTCAGTGGAATAAGAAAGTTATGGAGGATAAAAAAATTTGTGGACGGACAGACGGACATGTTTGTAAGTTATGAATTAAAAACAAAAGGGTATTACTATATGGCAACTGTCAATAACTTCAGCTTCAGTTTGTAAACATGAAAAATGTTGATGGATAGACGGGCAGATGGACAGACGGACGGACAGACAGACAGGGCATTACTATACGGCACACTGTCACATTATGGATAATATTTCTGCTAATATTTAAATCCATCCAGGTATAAGAAAGTTATAGATTGGACACAATAAAAAAGACGCTTTTTTTACCTTTTATCTCTAAGTATGACCTTGACCTTTGAGGTACGGCTGTGGGTCTTGCGTGTGACACTTCGTCACATTATGGTTAACATTTCTGCCAAGTAATATTTAAATCCATCCAGGAATAATAACAAAGTTATTAATTGGACACAGGAAAGACCCTTTTTTGACCTTTAACCTCTAAGTATGACCTTGACCTTTGAGGTACGGACCTGAGTCTTGCGCGCAACACTCCATCACATTATGGTTAACATTTCTGCCAAGTAATATTTAAATCCATCCAGGAATAAGAAAGTTATGGAGGATAAAAAAATTTGTGGACGGACAGACGGACAGACAGACAGACGGACGGACAGAGTGATTACTATAGGGCACCCACACTTTCAGTGGAATAAGAAAGTTATGGAGGATAAAAAAATTTGTGGACGGACAGACGGACAGACGGACGGACAGACAGACAGACGGACGGACAGAGTGATTACTATAGGGCACCCACACTTTCAGTGCGGGGCCCTAAGACGGACAGTGCCCACTTTCAGTGGAATAAGAAAGTTATGGAGGATAAAACAAGAGGACCAAGCTAGCTTGGTCCTGTATCGCTCACCTGAGCTAACAGATTCAAAGTTTAAGGAAGTGCCAACCTTTACTGAAGGCTTTATGGGAGGACATGGAGATGACAGGGTAAGCATTTTCTGAAAATCAAGTAGAATGTAACTCTATGATAAACAGGCTGACCTCACCGGTTTTCAAACTCATTCAAGCTTTTATTCCTGACTTGCTAAGAAGATCCAATCTAAACTGAAGTGGCTATGGTGATGACAAGTTCAAAAACAAGAGTTTTCAAACTCCTCCAAGCTTTCTGCCTGACTTCCTTGTTTGTAAGTTTCATGAAGATCCGTTCAAAACTAAAGGGGCAGCAGTGATAACAATGTCGAAAATAGGCATTTTCAGCAATTAAAGGCACGTCACTCTATGATAAATGTGACAACTTGGCCGGTATTCGAACCCACCTGAGGTTTTATTCCCAGCCACCTTACATGTAAGTTTCAGAAAGATCCGATCAGATTTGGTCAGTATTCAAACTCATCCAAGATTTTATTCCCAGCCACCTCACATATAAGTTTCAGAAAGATCCGATCAAAACTGAAGGGGCTATGGTGATGACAAGGTCAAAATTTGGCATTTTTAGCAATCAAAGGGATGTTACTCTAAAATAAATGAGCCGACTTGGCCAGTTTTCGAACTCATCCGAGGTTTCATCCCCAGCCACCTTACATATAAGTTTCAGAAAAATCTGATCAAAACTGAAGGGGCTACGGTAATGACAAGGTCAAAAATCAACATTTTCAGCCATCAAAGGGACAGAACTCTACGATAAATGGGCTGACTTGGCCTGTTTTCGAACTCATCCAAGATTTTATCCCAAGCCACCTTACATATAAGTTTCAGAAAGATCCGATCAAAACTGAAGGGGCTATGGTGATGACAAGGTCAAAAATCGGCATTTTCAGCAATCAAAGGGACGTAAATCAATGATAAATGGGCCAACTTGGCCGGTATTCAAACTCATCCTAGGTTTTATCTCCAGTCACCTTACATATAGGTTTCAGAAAGATTCGATCAAAACTGAAGGGGCTACGGTGATGACAAGGTAAAAAATCGACATTTTCAGCCATCAAAGGGACATTACTATATAGTTAATGGGGCAACTTGGCCGGTTTTCGAACTCATCCGAGGTTTTATCCCCAGCCACCTTACATATAAGTTTCAGAAAGATCCGATCAAAACTGAAGGGGCTACAGTGTTGACAAGGTCAAAAATCAACATTTTCAGCAATCAAAGGGACCTAACTCTATGATAAATAGGCCATATTTGCCGGTATGCGAACTCATCCGAGGCTTTCTCCCCAGCCACCTTGCATATAAGTTTCAGAAAGATCTGATCAAAACTGAAAGGGCTACGGTGATGACAAGGTAAAAAATCGGCATTTTCAGCAATCAAAGGGACGTTACTCTGTGATAAATGGACCAACTTGGCTGGTTTTCGAACTCATCCGATATTTTATCCCCAGCCACTTTACATATAAGTTTCAGAAAGATTCGATCAAAACTGAAAGGGCTACAGTGATGACAAGGTCAAAAATCAGCATTTTCAGCAATCAAAGGGACGTTACTCTATGATAAAAGGGCCGACTTGCTCGGTTTTCGAACTCATCCGAGATTTTATCCACAGCCACCTTACATATAAGTTTCCGAAAGATCCGATCAAAACTGAAGGGGCTACGGTGATGACAAGGTCAAAAATCGGAATTTTCAGCAATCAAAGGGACGTAACTCTATGATAAATCGGCGGACTTGGCCGGTTTTCGAACTCATCCGAGGTTTTATCCCCAGCCACATTACATATAAGTTTCAGAAAGATCCGATCAAAACTGAAGGGGCTACGGTGATGACAAGGTCGAAAATGGGCATTTTCAGCAATCAAAGGGACGTAACTCTATGATAAATGGGCCGACTTGGCCGGTTTTCGAACTCATCCGAGTTTTAATCCCCAGTCACCTTACATATAAGTTTCAGAAAGATCCGATCAAAACTGAAGGCGCCACGGTGATGACAAGCCTTTTCCCATAGTAAGTCTATGGGACCTTGTGGTTGCCATAGGAACCAAAGTTTTTGAGCGATTTCAAAAAAAAGTTTATGTCATCAATGCCCCACAAGAGGCATGCTACAGGTGAGAAATGATTGAGATCAGCCTGCAGGATACAGAGATATAGCTGCTCAAAAGTGTGGACGGACGACGGACGGACGGACGACGGAGGACCCACTATACTATAAGCTCCCCTGGAGCCTTCGGCCCAGGTGAGCTAAAAATTTGTGGACGGACAGACGGACAGACAGACAGACAGACGGACGGACAGAGTGATTACTATAGGGCACCCACACTTTCAGTGCGGGGCCCTAAATATTCCATAACAGACTCACAGAGATATAGTATATTTGTCATACTTAGAGGTTAAAGGTCAAAAAAGGGTCTTTCCTGTGTCCAATTAATAACTTTGTTATTATTCCTGGATGGATTTAAATATTACTTGGCAGAAATGTTAACCATAATGTGACGAAGTGTCACACGCAAGACCCACAGCCGTACCTCAAAGGTCAAGGTCATACTTAGAGATAAAAGGTAAAAAAAGCGTCTTTTTTATTGTGTCCAATCTATAACTTTCTTATACCTGGATGGATTTAAATATTACTTAGCAGAAATATTAACCATAATGTGACAGTGTGCCGTATAGTAATGCCCTGTCTGTCTGTCCGTCTGTCCATCTGCCCGTCTAATCACATTATGGTTAACGTTTCTGCCAAGTAATATTTAAATCCATCCAGGAATAAGAAAGTTATGGAGGATAAAAAAATTTGTGGACGGACAGACGGACAGACAGACAGACAGACAGACGGATGGACAGAGTGATTACTATAGGGCACCCACACTTTCAGTGGAATAAGAAAGTTATGGAGGATAAAAAAATTTGTGGACGGACAGACGGACATGTTTGTAAGTTATGAATTAAAAACAAAAGGGTATTACTATATGGCAACTGTCAATAACTTCAGCTTCAGTTTGTAAACATGAAAAATGTTGATGGATAGACGGGCAGATGGACAGACGGACGGACAGACAGACAGGGCATTACTATACGGCACACTGTCACATTATGGATAATATTTCTGCTAATATTTAAATCCATCCAGGTATAAGAAAGTTATAGATTGGACACAATAAAAAAGACGCTTTTTTTACCTTTTATCTCTAAGTATGACCTTGACCTTTGAGGTACGGCTGTGGGTCTTGCGTGTGACACTTCGTCGCATTATGGTTAACATTTCTGCCAAGTAATATTTAAATCCATCCAGGAATAATAACAAAGTTATTAATTGGACACAGGAAAGACCCTTTTTTGACCTTTAACCTCTAAGTATGACCTTGACCTTTGAGGTACGGACCTGAGTCTTGCGCGCAACACTCCATCACATTATGGTTAACATTTCTGCCAAGTAATATTTAAATCCATCCAGGAATAAGAAAGTTATGGAGGATAAAAAAATTTGTGGACGGACAGACGGACAGACAGACAGACGGACGGACAGAGTGATTACTATAGGGCACCCACACTTTCAGTGGAATAAGAAAGTTATGGAGGATAAAAAAATTTGTGGACGGATAGACGGACAGACGGACGGACAGACAGACAGACGGACGGACAGAGTGATTACTATAGGGCACCCACACTTTCAGTGCGGGGCCCTAAGACGGACAGTGCCCACTTTCAGTGGAATAAGAAAGTTATGGAGGATAAAAAAATTTGTGGACGGACAGACAGACAGACAGATGGACGGACAGAGTGATTACTATAGGGCACCCACACTTTCAGTGCGGGGCCCTAAATATTCCATAACAGACTCACAGAGATATAGTATATTTGTCATACTTAGAGGTTAAAGGTCAAAAAAGGGTCTTTCCTGTGTCCAATTAATAACTTTGTTATTATTCCTGGATGGATTTAAATATTACTTGGCAGAAATGTTAACCATAATGTGACGAAGTGTCACACGCAAGACCCACAGCCGTACCTCAAAGGTCAAGGTCATACTTAGAGATACCGGCCCCGATAGCTCAGTTGGTAGAGTGTCCGCTCCGGGGAACGGGAGGTCTGGGGTTCGACCCCGGGCCGCGACATACCAAAGTCGTTAAAAATGGTACTAGCTGCTCCTCGTTTGGCACTCAGATTTACGGGGTAGAGCTAGGACTGGTCGATCCAGTGTCAGGATAATGTGACTGGGTGTGGTATCATGTAATGTGTCTGGGACATGATACTTCAGTGAGGCAGCACTATAAATGTGAGCATTGAGCTCCCTGTTGCAACCAGACACCGTCGTGATATGACTGAAAAATTGTTGAAAGCGACGTTAAACCCGAATTCACACACACACACACACATACTTAGAGATAAAAGGTAAAAAAAGCGTCTTTTTTATTGTGTCCAATCTATAACTTTCTTATACCTGGATGGATTTAAATATTACTTAGCAGAAATATTAACCATAATGTGACAGTGTGCCGTATAGTAATGCCCTGTCTGTCTGTCCGTCTGTCCATCTGCCCGTCTAATCACATTATGGTTAACATTTCTGCCAAGTAATATTTAAATCCATCCAGGAATAAGAAAGTTATGGAGGACATATTCAAAGGTGAACATGATTGAATGAAATCTGTTGGAAAATCGTTATTGCAATATTTGGGTGGTGATTCTTGTATTTCAGAGTGATTCTTGTATGTTGCCACACAAACTGGAGATTGTCTACAACGTGCATATAGAGGATATTTTATTTTTTCAGTGTAAGATCGAATTTTATTTCATCGAATGAACACCAAAACTGTTATTTTCACGAGTGGCGTAGCCACGAGTGAAAATAGCAGTTTTGGTGTTCATGAGTGAAATAAAATTTGATCTTGCACTGAAAAAATCAAATTTTCTGTTTCTTACATGCTTCAAAAGGCAATATTTAGCGTCTTTAATGGTGTCGCTCGAATTCGGAGAAAATTATCTTTGTTCCTGTTCGTTTCGCGTCAATTTAGTGGTGTCCATCGTGTTTAGTGGGTATACTATTGGGTGTAAACTGATAGTTTGCACCTGAGAAATGGCCTGGGATGGTATTTTTATGAATGATTAATGAAATAATTGAGAGAGTAGTTTTCCAAAGAAGTTGCTGGCAAGCCTAACGTCGCGCGACAAAAGACGTGACGTCAGCGTCATAAATGACGTCAGTAACGTCCCCGTCACACATGAACGGGCTATGCGTCAATTAGAACACATTTCAGTATTGTTCAGTTATCTGACAAAGATAAAATTGAAATTAGAGTTAGATTTGAAGAAAAAAGTAGTCCCAAACAGTGAAAAATAAAAAATCGTATTTTCACTGTTTGAAAGAGTGAAAATATCGATTTATATTTCACTGATAAATCTCTATCATTCATTGAAAAGCATGTAAGAAATGGTAGTTTTATGGACAAGGCTCCAAAGCATGTTTACAAACAGTACGTGAACATGGCAAAATCTACAGTGAAACTTCAATGACTCAAACACTGATGACTCATTCACCATGGCTGACTAGAACATATTACTGAGCCCCTTGGGACTTCAGCTGATAGCTTCAGATAAAGAGGAGTAAAAGGGATAATTTTTCTATTTTTCCTTGAAAATGGATGTTTTGTGTACTCATTAGAATCACCTCGATGAGGTGATTCTAATCAGTAACCAAAACATACCTGTAACATAAAAACATGAAAAATTATCCCCAAATTACCCCAAGGACTCCTTATTATCTGGAGCCATGATCCCACCCTCAGTGGTTCAAACTACACTTGGCTATAACAAATTTTCTTGGTCCCAAGGGTGTTTGAGCCATTGAAGTTTGACTGTATGTCTTTCATCTTTTTAAACATACAATACTTGAAAATCACCTTGTCTTCCAACAAATTATAGCTGCAGCACAAAAACCACTTGAACACAAAAGTATAGTATTCTTAGTTAAACATTTCATCCAAGTGAATAACATGTTCCTTTTAACTCGACTGGTTGAAAGAATAATGAGGTAGAATAATATCACTATCTTTGAAGACACCTGAGATCATTTACTGGAATATACCTTCAATAAAGTTCCGTTGACTAAACTTCACCTTAAATAATGCCCAAATGTAGAAGATTTTAAAGCCAGTGTAATGAAATACCCTGGCCTGGTCAGACCCTGCATACAACCCGAGAAGATGCCAAGCAGCTCCCAACCTCACCAGAATTTATTTTCTAGTGGGACTGGGGTCTTGCTAGGTGTTACCCCTATCCCAGAGCACACATGGCAGCCACATCATAACCAGTCTCCATACTGAAAAGTTCACCTAGGATAATACTCCAGATTCATTTGTGTTGACTATATTAATATCTATTTAAACTGTAATACTTGAATGCAAAATGGGCTATCTGGGTAAAATAGGCCTTTGTGAATGTGATGGGCAAAAATGCTTTTAGAAACAGTAGCTTTCTTACTTTAACAGATGCCATAACTTCCTCTGAAGTCCCAAAAATCTTAGATGTCATGCTGAATGGCTTTTATATGACACAAACCTTGAACATTCTTCATTTAATGTCCATTTTGACCACAAATGCCCATTTCACATTTTAGTACTCTCCCTACTAGAGTACCAGTAGAACACAGGTTTACACAAAGGAAAACACACACAAAAAATTCAGTTCACATACTGGATCACAATATCGGTATCCAAACTCTTAACATTTGCATCAATGACTACAATTCACTTCCAAATAAATCACATTGTCAAGTACCATCACAGTGTGATTGCCTACAAACCCTGAAGAGACGTTGACAAGAGCACCAACCCCAAGCAAAGCATAAAGCTGAATGGGATACGTGGTCTTGTTAATTGTTAAATCTTTCTCCCAAGGTGTACATAGCAGCCATAACATAATTCTTTATTTTCATCCTCTGTCACTTCTGAGTTGCAGCTACTTCTTGGTCATCCATGTACTACCAACCAATTGAAAACAATGCCAGACAGTAACGAAAAATAGTCATCAGAAGAGATGGCAGATCCCCAACCGAACTGCCACTTTTGCATATTGTCATGGACAGGCCGTACTGTTGGGTACCCACAATCTATGTATTTATGGAAAGAATTACAAACTCACCTCATCTAAATCCATACCAAATATTTTCAAATTACCTCAAAGAGTTTGTGCCATATGAATTATGTTTGTTTGATTTTGAGTTTAAAAGCCCAGTCAAGACTATTTAGGTCATGCATCTAAGTGGCTTATCGGTACAAGGGCCATAACTCCATAAACAAGGCAGGTAGATTTAACATTCTTGTGCTCTACACACCCTTGGACTGTAGGTGGTATGCAAGGTTTGATCAAAATCCCTCCAAGGATCACAAAGTAATGGGCCAGACACGTATTTATATGACTAACTTTTGCATTCTGCACTAACAAGGGCCATAACTCTGTAAACACAATAGGCAGAGTTACCACTCTTGCACTCTGCACACCCTTGGTCTAAAGTTATTTTTCAAAGTATGCAAGGTTTGGTGAAATTTTCTGCAAGAATCATCAGAGCTACAGGCCAGATACTAAATTACCTGACTTTACAACAAGAGCCATAAATCTGTAATAAAGGCAGGCAGAGTTATCATTCTTGCACTCTGCACATCCTTGTACTATAGTTAGTAAGTATGCAAGGTTTGTTCAAAATCCCTCCAAGGATCATAGAGATCTGCGCCAGACATGAAAACATGATGGACAGACAGACAGACAGATGGACAAGGCAATTATTATAGGGCCTCTGCTGACTTTGCCAAGCGAACCCTAATTAATATACAGTACAACCTCTCTCCAACAGCCACCACCGGGAAGGCATAACAATGGTTGTTGCATGGAGATGACCACTATGGAAAGGTTAAATATATAGCAAATGTGTACATTTGGGGAATTGAAAAACTGGCTGTTATAGGGAGGTGGCTGTTGTTGCGAGGTGACCATTTAGGGAGATTCCACTGTAGTTAAAACATTAATAAAGTATAAAAGGTTCCAAGAAAACATCTCCAAGGATGTAAAAGATAAAGGCATCATAAAACAATCTTGAAAAGGGTCATAATCCTGTATAGCAGGGAAGCTATACTGACAAGTCTTGCTCTCTTAAAACCCTTGAACTATAGTAAGTATGTATGCAAAGTTTTTCGAAAATCTCCCTAAGAATAGTAAAGATATGAGCTGGATATGGAATCATATGACAATGCCAACGAAGGCCTCAACTCTGTATAACAGACAGATGAAGTTACCATTCCTTCACTCTGCATATCCATGGACTAGAGTAAGTAGGTATTAAAAATTTGCTAAAAATCTCACCATGGGTCACAGTGGTATGAACGGGACAAGGAATTATACAATAAGGGTCATAACTCAGTGAAACACTCAGCTAGAATAACAATTACTGCAATCTGCATACTTTGGACAAATTTTAGTATTAGAAAGGGTGCAAGGTTGAATAAAATCCTTCATAGGATCAAGGGGATATGGGACAGACATGAAATCATAGTCTGTAAAACAGACAGAGTTATATTCTTGAACTCTGCATATTCTTGACAATAGTGATTAAATATGGAATTTCTGTCAACAACTAGAGAATACCGTATTGCAGGTATATAACAAGTTAGTTTTAAAGCAGGGGGTATAAATAAACCAAAATTGAAGCTGCCAGGCTGGTGATAAGATCTCAAATGGCCTTTTTCAACAATCAAGGGCACTTAACTCTGGCATGGTTAATAAAATCTGACCATTTTTCAAACTCATCATAGATCTTATAATAGTCTTAGTTATCTGCACATCATGTTAATATGTTCGTGTGATGAAGACACTTGAAAACCCCACTTTAAATATAGGGGAAAAGTGGGGTTTACAGAGGTATACATTATTTTTCTTATTTTAGTTCAAACACATAGTTTGTGGGTACTCATAAGAACTGTCTCACCGAGGTGGTTCTAACGAGTTTGTTTGTTTGTTTGATTTGAGGTTTAGCGTCCCCGTCAACACTGTAAAGGTCATTTTGGAGACGTTGCTCCCAATTTTGTGGGACTTTTACCCGACCTTGAGATGAAATGACATCTCAAGCCCTGCCGCCCAATGAACCAATAGGGTTTCTTAACATGGACGGGCCGACTCGTACCGCTTTGCCTGGGCAGGCTTAGATCCTCTAAGCGGTTTACCAGTACTCATATGCGGGTCGGTTTCAGCTCTGCGTGGAAGCATCATGCAGCCCATCTATTTCTTCAAGCCCCGATGGGCGGGGTCGACGAGTACCTACAATCTATATTATGAGCAAAAATAAGGAAAATATCACAGTTTTTCATTCAAAGAAATGGCATTTTTTTAACAATGAACGAAGGCTATATTTGGCTTTGTTAACATAACGAGTTTCATGAAAATCTGACAAAAAATGAAAGAGTTATGCTGGTCACATCAAGTTAGCTCAAGTGGTTCTCCGGGTATTTTGTTTCTGCAATATTGTTTTGCTATGATAAAAATGCTTAAATAAAAAATGTTGCATAACTTACACAATTAGGTATGTTATTGAATCAAAAATTAATTAGGTCATCTCCACAACACACTAAACTGTATGTAAAATATGATGACCTTAAGTCAAAAAGTTCTCCAGATATTCTGTTCAAAAGGTTTCTTAAGGTTATAATGATAAAGTCGAAAAAGGAGCATAACTTGCACAATATTGGAATTACCTCACAAGTTAATCAGGTCATCTACAGGACATAAGAAAACTATAGAATGCCAAATACAATGATCTAAGCTCAAGGGGTTCCTCAGATGTTTTGTTCATGAGGTAGCTTCACTAATAAAATGCCTTTGTCTGAAAAAAGGCAGAGCGTAAACAATTTAGTACAGATTTTGCTCAACAGATAACCTACACACCTGGACCTGAGGTCATAGTATTTGGCATTCTGTATTGGTATGAAGCGTACAAGACGTTACTAACTTTGAGAAACCTCAGAAAAAAATTGTGCCAGTTATGCCCCTTACATGCAAGTTATACAGTAAAGCAACCTTGTGAACAAAACATCTGAACAGCCCCTTAAGCTATGATCATCATATTCAGTATATGAGTTTGGTATGACATGTAAATAGTCTGATTAATTTTTGACCAAATTTCACACCCATTTGTGCAAATTAAGCCCCTTTTCAGTCACCCTTGTTACATAGAAAATCAATCTGGTGAACAAAATATCTGGAGAACCCCTTGAGCTAGTCTTTTAATATTTGATATACTGTTTGATTGCAAAGCATAGAAGAATTGAATATCTTTTGACAAATTGGTGGGGCATTTCAAATATGAAATTCCACATAACCAATATAACCAAGTGCAAAAAGTCCATAAATGTAGCAAACAGCTAAATCAAATTTTACCTAAAACATTTCATCATGTTATGCCAGTACAACAAAAATCAGCTTGCTAAGTCCAACAAGAGGACCATGATGATCCTATATCGCTCACCTGAGCTAAGAGATATAAAGCTATGTACCAAATATCAAAGGTCACACTGACCTTGAGCCCAGGACCCTTAAAGTCAGCCTTAATAGTTGTTATAATACCAAACATTTATGTGAAGTTATATAAAAATCCATCAATACATGTAAGTGCCTGAGTAATGACAAAGTTTTTCTAAAAATAGCCACAGTGACATTGACCTTGAGGCCAGGACCCTGAAAGTCGAACTTGCTCTAGATAATACCATACCCAACAATTTAATTAAGTTATATCAAAATCCATCAATAAATGTAGGCACTAGAGAGATGACATTTTTGCTATAGAATAGTCACAGTGACCTTGACACAGCTTTGGTATCTAGGAGGAGTTACAGACACAAGCTTTTACCTATGGAAATTCTAAATTCAAAACTGCTGTATTGCCATCAAAAATGCCTAAACCCAAAATTCAAAAGCACATGCACATCTTCATATCCTAAAAAGAAAACCCGCAAAGTTTCAAATAAATCCTATGAATCATCTGAGAGAAGTTGCAGACACAAGTCTTGCATATGGAATTCCAAAGGCAAAATCAGCTTTTTTTTTCATCATAATTTAAATAAAAAATCAAAAAGCACAAGCCCAACTTCAAATCTAGAGAAAAAAAACCTTCAAAGTTTAAAATAAATCTGATGAAGCATGCAGGAAGAGTTGTGGACACAAGCCTTTTATGTGGAAATTCCAAGTCAAAAATAGCTGTAACTCCAGCAAAAATGCCAAAATCA
Source organism: Lucinisca nassula (assembly GCA_963580285.1). Classification (NCBI taxonomy): domain Eukaryota; kingdom Metazoa; phylum Mollusca; class Bivalvia; order Lucinida; family Lucinidae; genus Lucinisca; species Lucinisca nassula. The sequence goes on from OY757011.1 coordinate 117,378,282, forward strand.
AAAATCTAAAAGCACATGCACATCTCCATATCAAAGCAAGAAAACCTACAAAATTTCAAGGAGGCCTGACCAAAGGCCTAGGAGGAGTTGTGGACACATGCCTTTTATATGGAAATTCTAAGTCCAAATTGGCTGTAACTACATCAAAAATGCCTGAATCAAAAAGCCAAAAACACATGCACATCTTGATATCAAAGCAAGCAAACCTGAGAAATTTCAAGTAAATCTAACCAAGGGTCTAGGAGGAATTTGGGACACAAGATCTGAGATGGACAGATGCACAGATGGATGCACCAACAGAGGAAGGTTATTTCTATCCCCCGCCTCCTATGTTGGGTGACAATGACTCACAAAAAGATACAAATTTTCATCAATAGTACATCAGGTGGTCTACTACTCAACCGTGGCATGCATAGAAACAAGAGGACCATGATGATCCTATATCACTCACCTGAGCTAAGAGATATGAAGCTATGTACCAAATATCAAAGGCCACACTGACCTTGAACCCTGAAAGTCAAACTTAATAGAGATATTATAATACCAAACATTTGTGTGACGGTATATCAAAATCCATCAATAAATGTAGGCCCCAGAGTAATGACAAAGTTTTTCTGTAGGAACTAGGGCTATAACAAGGCTTTTATAAAAATAGCCAAAGTGACCTTGAGCCCAGGACCCTGTAAGTCAAACTTGTTCAAGATAATATAATATCCAACAATTTTGGCAAGTCATATTAAAATCCATCAATAAATGTAGGCGCTAGAGGGATAACAAAGTTTTTCTAAAAATAGCCACACTGACCTTGACCTTGACCCCAGACCCTGAAAGTCTAAGTTGAATGAGTCTATACCATATCCAACATTTATATGAAGTTATATGAAAATCCATCAATGAATGTAAGCACTAGAGCGATGACAAAGTTTTTCTAAAAATAGCCACACTGACCTTGACCTTGAGCCCAGGACCATGAAAGTCTAAGTTGAATGAGTCTATACCATATCCAACATTTATATGAAGTTATATGAAAATCCATCAATGAATGTAAGCACTAGAGCGATGACAAAGTGGGCCCTGGGGCGGAGGCATTTTTGGCTCCAGGGCAATAATTTGAACAGCTTTGGTAGAAGTCCACTAGACGAAGCTACATACCAAATATCAAAGACCTAGGCCTTCTGGTTTCTGACAAGAAGATTGTTAAAGCTTTTCCCTATATAAGTCTATGTAAAACCAGTGGGACCGGGAGTGGGGGCATTTTGGGCCCCAGGGCTATAATTTGAACAACTTTGGTAGAGGTCCACTAGATGAAGCTACATAGCAAATATCAAAGACCTGGGCCTTCTGGTTTCAGACAAGAAGATTTTTGAAGTTTTCAGTTACAAAATCTATTTTTAGCTCCTGTGACCTAGATATGGAATGGACCGGAACCGTTTGGACAACTTTGAAAGAGGACCACCCAAGGATCATTCCTGTGAAGTTTGGTCAAAATCTAATCAGTGGTTTAGGAGATGTCGTTTAAAGAAATTGTTTACGGACGCATGGACGGACGACGGACAAAATGTGATCACAAAAGCTCACCTTGTCACTACGTGACAGGTGAGCTAAAAAGCAAGGACCTAGTTTACAATTATTTTTAAATACTTTTTTGACAGGGGCACAACTCCAAAAGTACATATCTGCCAGCAAAGAAAACAAGACCTGTCACTTGACAGGATAGCTCACCTAAACTCGTGCTCACCAAGAGATAAAATGAATATGATATGCTAACTTCCTCTCCTGTACTTGTTTTTTGCTGGAATCACACTAAGGTTAACTGTCATTGGATAAACTGGAATTGTAATAATTATTACATGCCTTGAAAATTCTCCAAAACAAATCTTTTTCAAAGTCATGTAAGTCTGTGTGTGGAAACTTTGAAATGTGTTGCTTTTATTTGGGTGTAAGTCCAATTTGACGGTTTGATGTGGTCCCAGGCCTTAATACCTGGTGGATGTGGACAAATTTGGTATCAAAATAAACATATGAATCTCATCTCAACACTGCAATAATTTATGCAACGCAATAATTTCTATTTAGCACAACAGGTCAGCACAAACAAGGTTGGTGTCACTCAAATATTTTGCGACAGATGCCACCTCATCACTCTATCAAGTGTACACATTTTCACGGTCAAAACTATATGACAACAGAAAATGCGGCTTCATATGTTAAGAGGAGTTACTGTCTCATTATGAAAACATTTTATAATAAATATTTGAAGACGACTCTGCATTTTAATCAGTTTTCTATGACTAGCATGGTTGCTGTCTACACTTCACCATTTTTATCTGTTTTTGAGGTTGTCTTACCGTTGCGCCTTAATGACACAAATTACAGTAGAACGACACCTGGCAAAACAAGGGCGTAACTCCTGGCAGACGATGTTTTTGTCCTTCTTTCTATTCTGTGCAAACTCGTAGTTTTGTATCTTAGAAATCATGAAATTACGAAATGTAATATATTTCCAGTAGTTTGTACACATATGAGTACGGTAGTCAGCATGCGTGAAATATTTTTTCCCTTTGTTCAACATTCATTGTGAGTCGGGAAGAAAGCTGATTTGCATCTATTGGGCTAATTTGCATACTGCGGACATGGACAAAGAATTAGAAAAAAAATACTGTTTCCTTTTTTTTTTCATTTTAAAAATTCATCTATCTATGAGAGAACACAATATATGATAATTTTCATGAAATAAAAAAATGAATTTAACATACAGGAGAAAGTTACCTATGAATTCGATTTATTCCATAAAATATATGGATATTTCCAGAATATTTTAGCCAAGGTATTGAGAATGTATACAGATGTGAAAAATGTGGTTGCAGTTATGGATCACACAACTTTTACGACAAATCATAGCAAATCCTAAAACTCTAGTCACACTTTTAGCCTAGACATTCGGAATGTAGGAAAAGTTGAAAAATGTGGTCCCAGCGCTATATAAGGATGACACCACATTTTTTAGATTTACGACAAATCATAGCAAATCCTAAAATACGGTCACAGTTTTAGCCTAGGCATTAGACATTAAGGAAATGGTGTAAAATGTGGTCCCAGCGCTATATAGGGATGACACCACATTGTTTAGGTTTCCATACAATCCTAATGCCTAGGCTAATAAAACTGCAAGCCATGCACAATGCCCCGCCACTGCACTAATAATATTAAGAAAGTTACAAAAATGACATGAATTATTACTGTACTGAGTTTATTCGAAGATCAAAGGGCAATAACTCCAAAAACAAGACAAGAATTCCGCCGAAGGCTATGTCGCTCCTGTGAAAGCGCAAAGTCACCAAACCATGAAATGTAGGTCAAGGTCAAATATAGATGCTTGCACTGAACATGTCATCCCTAGATACAAGTTTGTACCAAGTAACATTAACCAAGCTCTAAATTATTGAGAAATAAACTTGACCATTTGGGTAAAGCTAGGGTGGTCGCAAATTTTCACAAAGTCGGTGAACCATGAAATGTAGGTCAAGGTCAATATTGATGCTTGCATTGAAGTTGCCATACCTAGAAACAAGTTTGTACCAAGTAACATTCATTAAGCTGTTATAGTTCTTTAGAAATAAACTTGACCATTTTGGTGAACGCTAGGGTGGTCGCAAAAGTTGACAAAGTCGGTGAACCATGGAATGTAGGTCAAGGTCAAATATGGATGCTTTCAATGAAGTTGTCATACCTAGATACAAGTTAGGACCAAGAATCATTAAAGTAGCTCTTATAGTTTTTGAGAAATAAACTTGACCATTTTTGTGAACGCTAGGGTGGTCGCAAAAGTTGACAAAGTCAGTGAACCATGAAATGTAGGTCAAGGTCAAATATGGATGCTTGCATTAAAGTTACCATCCATAGATACAAGTTAGGACCAAAGATCATTAAAGTAGCTCTTATAGTTCTTGAGAAATAAACTTGACCATTTTGGTGAAAGCTAGGGTGGTCGCAAATGTTGACGCCTTGACAAACGGACGAACGTACAAACGGATGGAAATTTTGACTCCTATATCGCGCCATGCTAATAGCAGGCGCGACAAAAACCAGAGTAACAGTTCTACTGCTCTGCTTTGTGAAGTTTTGTAAAAATACCTGAAATGGTTGCAGAGTTATACATATATTATTGAAGTACTGAATGTATTCCGAGTTCAAAGGGCAATAACTCCAAAATCAAGCAAACCAGAGTTACTGTTATTCTACTCTGCATATGGTCTCATTGTGCTTTACGTTTGTGAAGTTTCATAAAAATACAGGGAAAGACACTAATATTTTTCATACTCGCCAAAGTCGACCAGTGACCCTTGCATTACACTCACCATACAAATTTTACACTTGCCAATTAAAATAATCATTCAGTGGCTACTATTATTTAGTAGTTTTGCAATGACAAAAGAATAATATCCAATCCCAAAACAAACTTTGTCATTTATGAAACTATCAAAAAAGTCAAGTACAGGTTAGATCTGTATGTTGATTGGTCTGCCTATCAGGTGCTGACTGTTTTTGCAATATGTTTTGAATACCAACACTCGCCAGATTTTGCGAGCAAGTTCTGGCTCACACTGACCAAAAGCATTTTACACTAGCCTGTGGCGAGTAGGCGAGTGCTAATGTCGATCCCTGAAATATCTTAAACGAGTTATGGAGCGGTCACATACTATTACAGAACTGAATTTATTCCAAGTTCAAAGGGCAATAACTCCAAAAGTAAGCAAGCCAGAGTTACGGTTCTTCCACTCTGAACATGGCCTCATCATGCTTTACATTTGTGTGAAGTTTCATGAAAATATCTTCAACGGTTATTGAGTTATCTAGCGGACACGAAATATTACTGTTCTGAAGTTATCCAAAGTTCAAAGGGCAATAACTCCAAATGTAAGCAAACCAGAGTTACGGTTCTTCGGGCTCTGCATGTCGCCCCATTGTGCTTTACATTTGTGTGAAGTTTCAAGAAAATATCTTCAACAGTTATGGAGTTATGGAGCCGACAAGAAATATTACTGTTCTGAAGTTATCCAAAGTTCAAAGGGCAATAACTCCAAAAGTAAGCAAGCCAGAGTTACGGTTCTTCTGCTCTGCACGTCATCTTATCCTGCTTTACATTTGTGTAAATTCCATTAAAATATCTTCAACGATTTGCGAGTTACAGAGCTGACACTAATGGTTAGGGCGCTGACGGATGGACAGACAGACACTCAAAATTTCGGAGGGTATAACATAATACCTTGCCACTTTTTGGTGGCGGGGCATAAAAAGTGTGTATATAGATCTACAGTCATAAAATATCTGGTGGCACCTTTCCTATTCGAGTGTCTTTTAGCCTAGGCCCAAAAACATGCTCTCAAAGCATATAAAGCCACGGAATAAAGAACATATAATTTAGGAGCAAGATCATATTAAAATATATTTTTTGTTGATTTCTTTAGCCCTGACTCAGAGAAACCAAGAAGTTTCATTGGCTTTAGACCTCAAATAATTACGTGAAAAGTGACGTCATAGTGCGCACTTTGTCACCCTGATAGCTAGCCGCTTGCATTAAAGAAGAAGCTGGATTACGAAATTTTGGATTTATTTACGAAAATTACACATATTTAAGAATGTCAAGCTATCGGAAACAGATGGTCTATTTCAGGTGAATATAATGTGTAAAATAAGCTATATTTCACAAGGAAATTCAGTTGCCAAACCATGCAAACCCTAGAACAATATATCATACCCGCTGCATGTAGCAGTAAAAATGTCGGACCTGATGCAACAAAAATCCATACCCTACTCTTATTTAAAGGACAATCATGAAGACTAAAACAGCCAAGGCTATATTTTTTCTAACTTTTGTTAGAGAAGAGTACTGAGACGCAATTTGCTACAAATTTTTGTCTAATAAGGCCTGGAACCACATTAAACCGCCAAATTGGACTTTCTCCTTTATTTGTTTCCCTTACAGTATGTTTCACAGTAACTGCTGTTTTCCTGTTAAGATGTTACTTATCCTCGTACGGATCTGGGCAATTGTTCGACGAGGCAGCAATGTCTTGGCCCTTTTTATAGTTACGTTTGGAGGTGACATCTTTTGTTTTAAGTTTTTTGAAAACATTTGTTTAAAGATGTGGTTTTCCTCTTCCGTCCATCTGGCTTTTCTTGCTAAAATAAAATAAATACTGAATTTACTGTCTCACCTGAAATCAAAATAAACTAAGTACTGAAATTTAATTTTTTTCTTATGTTTTTTTTTATGTGTGACTATGTCTTTTATACAGGTAAGATTTGATAAAACTGGCAAAATAATTATGCCCAAAACATGATAATCTATACTAGCATGAATCAATATGCTTTTATTTGCTTAATTCAATCAGCAACACTAGTACCTGATGGCATTTTTACCAAGACAATGCTCCACAGATGGTAACTGGAGCTCAATATTACAACACAGTTCTAGAACTGATATACAACATAATCACAAAAACAGAATGCCCTGAAAATACTATGTCCCTACTACATGGCTATTGGAGTTCAATTTTGCATCCTAGATTTACTATACTTGATATAATATCAAGATACACTTCAGTCCCTTGATCAAGCTACCGGTACTCATTTGAACACAATTTTGGATAGAATACAGCTAGACCTTGCCTCCCCGCAAAATTTTTTCCTATGATTTCTTTTAATGATTATCCCTTAATAACATTGATTTAGGCTGATAAAAGCATTTTGTGATGTCACAGTGGATATCAAGTGTTCAAGCTGTCAAATCCTCAAATTTTATTGGCATGATCTGACTATAAAATCTGACACAATTATGTAAGATACATTTCTGGACTTTAAACAATTTTCTAAATTTTAAATAAAGTATGATAACGTCTAACACCACCTATCAAATTCACTGTTCGGAAAAAGCATTTTGAGTGTCCTTATATCAGAAGCATAACCTATTACATTATGCAGTATTTATGTACTTGCATGGCATGTAAATTGCAAAGTAATGGCTTAGGTTTGAGAAATGAAATTTTTAATGTAAAATTAATTTCAATTAAAGCATACTCTCCTCAAGATATTATAAGCCTTTCGAGTGGCCTTTTTCACGAGATCCGACCTTTAGTTGGAAAAAGAACCATAAAAAAAGTAGAAAACAGACTATAGCTCGACCTGGATTCCCAACCCCCCCCCCCCCCTTCAAAAACGTCACGCCACTATGTCGTATGCTGACATTGAAAAGGGCAGAATTCTTTCAATGTATCAATTTATAGTAGTTTTACTAGTTCAAATAGTTGACTATGTAACCAGCTACTGCAGCAGTGCACAGCCCATTTTTTTCAACCAATATTTACAAATCCCAAAGCTGGAAATTCTTTGATCAAACATTAAAATTCTCTATGCATAGCTGACCAAAATCTGATAACAAGAGGACCATGATGATTCTATATCGCTCCCCTGAGCCATAAGATTAACATGTGGGTCTTGGGGTGGGCCCTCTTGGAGCTCCAGGTCTATAATTTGAACCATCTAAGTAAAGTTCCAACAAAAGCTTCATAGCAAATTACCAAAGACCTGGGCCTTCTGGTTTCAGAAAAGAAGATTTTTACATGTTTTCCCTATAAAAAACCCATTCTAGTAAAGTTTCATGAAAACTGAAGCAAAACTGTGATCTCTAGGGGGTGAACAAGGTTTTCAAGAAATTTGAGCTAGTGACCTAGTTTCTTACCTGACATGACCCATATTCGAACCTGATCCATATATAATCAAGACAAACATTCTGGTTTCATGATTGCAGACTATAGAGAGTGAACAAGGTTTTCAAGAAATTTGACCTAGTGACCTAGTTTTTGACCTGGCATGATCAATATTCGAACCTGACCCAGATACCATCAAGACAGACATTCTGGTAGGGTTTCATGAAGTTTGAAGTAAAATTGTGGTGTCTAGAGGATGAACAAGGTTTTCAAAGAATTTGACCTAGTGACCTAGATTTTTACCTTACATGACCCATATTTAAACCTGACCCAGATATCATCAAGATAAACATTCTTATAAAGTTTCATGAAGATTAAAGCAAAATTGTGGTCTCTAGAGGGTGAACAAGGTTTTCAAGAAATTGACGTAGTGACCTAGTTTTTGACCTGACATGACACATATTTAAACTTGACCCAGATATCATCAAGATAAACATTCTGGTAAAGTTTCATGAAGATTGTAGCAAAATTGTGGTTTCTAGAGGGTGAACAAGGTTTTCAAGGAATTTGACCTAGTGACCTAGTTTTTGACCGGACATGACCCATATTCGAACTTGACCCAGATATTATCAAGATAAACATACTGATGAAGTTTCATGAAGATTAAAGCAAAATTGTGGTTTCTAAAGGGTGAACAAGGATTTCAAGGAATTTGACCTAGTGACCTAGTTTTTTACCTGACATGACCGATATTCGAACTTGACCCAGATATTATCTAAACAACCAATCTGGTAAAGTTTCATGAAGATTGAAGCAAAATGGTGAACAAGGTTTTCCAGAAATTTGACCTAGTGACCTAGTTTTTGACCTCGCATGACCCATATTTTAATGTGGTCTCTAGAAGGTGAACAAGGTAAATGTTGACGACCCACGATGCACGTCGCACGACGCACATTGCACGACGCACGTACGACGGACAAAAGGTGATCACAAATGCTCACCTTGAGCTTTGCTCAGGTGAGCTAAAAATCTGTCTACAAGTGAAGATCATGAGACCAGATAATAATATAATGCACTCATCAAACCAAAGTTGACAGGCTGTGCAATTTATGAGGATAACAAGACATAAGGTAACTGACATTTAGAAAACAAAAAACAAAAAAAAAACAAAAAAAATTTCAAAGCTTTAATATGTCATAAATGTTAATGAGGTAGCTGTAACTTATTCTTGCTCTATAAAGTGTCTCAGATTTTTAAACTATAATATCTCTGAAGCTAGGAAAAGCAATTCAATTTTGTTATAAAATTCACATGTCTAGAAGAATTAAGTAGAATGACATGTTGCAGATTTGTAAAAGTTAAAGCTTTTGTTTCAACCAGCATGTCAGAAATGAAGCAATTAATTACATAAAAAAAAATCAAACAAATACGTCTTTCAATCATTTTCAGTGGAAAGTTATGTGTGCCTTATGAATTAAGATTATTGCAGACAATTTTATCCAACTACCATTTCTCCAAAACCGCCGATATGCATTTACGTTAACTTCTTTTTAAAGCTTTAAATCCATATTTTTCCTTGACATACCAACCTGAAACTTTCCAAATCTGAATAGATTAGATTATTTTAGTTCCTAGTAATGATGGCCTTCTAATTATGTAAACATAGGTAGGGACAAATCTGCAACCCGTGACACAGAAAATTACCCCTTTCACTCTATAGGTAATGATGCTATGAATCAAAGAAAATTTCAGATGACTTAAAAGAAGAGAAGACTGAGGTGTGTATTTAGTTGACAGTGACAGATGAAAAAGTAAAATTAATGTGACTAGTAAGAAATATATAAATAAATTACAGCTCGGCGAAGAACCTGATTGGACTGTGGGAATGTGCAGGCTGATCTGAGTCTTTGCTGGTCGCCCAAGCCTTCTTGTAATTTTTTGCATGCGCTGCCTCATTTGGTACATGGATCGCGATTCAAAAGCTGTCGGGGGGTCGTGGGTTTTTTTCGCAACCCGATATGTTGGGCCGTAGCGTTAAATAATTTATTCTTTGCATAAAGGTCAGTCTCAGGCCACTTTGTTCGCACTACACATCAACGATATTCTGCCTCACCTGTATTGCTTTGAAACGCCTATTACCAAAGGCTATTTATTAAGTAATTGGTTTCAGGTCTGAGGTCGGCTGATTTGGCCCGATGCCGAAGGCCGAGGACTAATACAGCTGACCAAGGACCTAAACTGGACCAAGGCAAGGTTGATCTGGCAATGACAATTTTATTAATAAACATTAAAAATGTCACCTTAGATGTATACAATTTGGCTTTGTGACTGTATGGAATTGCCCTGGGCATGTATGGATTTCATCGCAGGTTAATACTGTTTCATGGCCAACAAAGGTCAATAATTTACATGTTGTCCGAAGGTCATTGATATTGGTTTGAGGTCATTACGAAAACGCCCCTATACAAATACATTTGTTTTTTTTTCTGGCCCAAAAAAAAAAGACATTTTAAGATGAAAAAAAAAATGTAATATGTTTTTTGTTTCTGCTCGGGGCATGGATTGCGGGGGCTCGGTGGAGCCGCCTCGACGAGGCGTTTCTATCGGGTACCCGCGGTCTGTGGTTTTGGGCGGTGATAGGAAGAATAACGTTTACCCCTGTGAACCCCAGTTTAACTAAATAAAGCTGGGATTTAGGGAGGTCAAAATCATATAGGTGTGTTTTCGTGATGCGGCGTTGTTATCCTCAGGTTAGATGGCTTATGGCAAGAAGAGGTTACCTTCTCTATGTTACATTGTACTAAAGTAGCTAATTCTGTTGTCTGTATGCATATGTTAGTAAAATAAATTAAAAGAAAATAAATAAATTACAGGCTAAATTGTATGAATCTGCATGTCATTTTACCTTGATATTTAAGCTTTTAACTACCACTTGTAAAATATTTTAAAAATAGTTACCTTTTTTATGCTTCTCAATTTCACTTTCATTGTCATCTGGAATTAGAAATAAATTCATTGGTCTGGAGTTTGCATCATTATAGGCCAAATAATGTTTAGATGATTTCTCTAAATTCTTTAAAAGACCTTTGCACAGGTGTAGTGGAGGGGAAAATACAAGGTCAGGACCACCATATGTAGTCTGGTTTCTTATCACCTATTCCCAGGAAATCTCATATTCTCATTCAGACTTAGTTTCCAATGTCACAGATGCAAATGACACATCCACGTCTCAGCCAAAATTGGTCAAGATGAATAATTCAGTCAAGGTTTATTCCATGTTTTCAAAGTAAACCCCTATTTAGAGCTGTATTTCTGCTATATTTTTCATAAACAAAACAGTATTCAACAAATTACTGTTTGATTTTTGAGGGTACAAATATATTGTGGATAGCAACTAATAATCTTTTCAAACAAGAGGCCCATTGGCCATAACACTCACCAGAGCTAAAGCCTTCCCTTGCCAATCAGACTAATATAAGATACATGCAATCAAAGCTTCAGTAAATGTTCTAAAAAAATTTACACTAAATGCTATATAATTTTGCTGAAGATTTTATTTTTGACTTATATCATTTGACAAAGTAATTGGTGAAATGAGTGTGATGACCTTGATCAGACTGCTCCTATGCCATTTTATCATACTTGGCAATGTCTGAGGTTAAATGCAAAAAATTTTCTGCCAAGACTCAGCCTGATATTCCATACTGGTTTTGAAGAGCTGTTTTTTTCTTTCTAAGTTTTGCTTTTTTGGCTGCCATGGCAGCCAATATAAACCCACACTGTGCAGAAAAATCATCTGACTGATAGAAAACAACTTGATTGATTATCCCATCGTAAGGCTATGGGACATTGTGGTTGCCATAGCAGCTTAAGTTTTCAGTAAACTTCCATGAAAAGCTTATGTCATCAATCCCCCACCAAAGGCATACTACAGATGAGAAATGTTCGAGCTTCTGTCCATGTCCATCTGATCTACATGTTTTATTGAGATCCAATCAAAACTAAAGGACATTATGCTGATGACAAGGTCAAAAATAGGCATTTTCAGCAACCAAGGGGACATAACTCTATGATCAATAAGCAAACCTCGCCAGTTTTCAAACTCATCCAAGCTTTTATCCTCAGCCTACTTATACGTAAGTTTGAGGAAGATCTGATCAAAAGTGAATGACATGCTGATGAAAAGGTCAAAATTAGGCATTTTCAGCAAACAATGGGACATAACTCTATGATGATCAGGCCGACCTCGCCAGTTTTCCAACTCATCCGAGCTTTTATCCCCAGCCTACTTATAAATAAGTTTGAAGAAGATCTGATCAAAACTAAAGGACTGATGCTGATTACAAGGCAAAAAATAGCTATTTTCAGCAACCAAGTGGACATAACCCTATGATGATCAGGCTGACCTTGCCAGTTTTCGAACTCATACGAGCTTTTATCCCCAGCCTACTTATATGTAAGTTTCAGAAAGATCTGATCAAAACTGAAGGACTTATGCTGATGACAAGGTCAAAACTAGGAAATTTCAGCAATGAAGGGGACATAACTCTATAATTAATGGATCAACCTCGCCAGTTTTCGAACTCATCTGAGCTTTTATCCCCAACCTACATATATGTAAGTTACACAAAGATCCAATCAAAACTGAAGGAGTTATGCTGATGACAAGGTCAAAAATAGGAAATTTCAGCAATGAAGGGGACATAACTCTATAATTAATGGGTCAACCTCGCCAGTTTTCAAACTCATCTGAGCTTTTATCCCCAACCTACATATATGTAAGTTTCACAAAGATCCAATCAAAACTGAAGGAGTTATGCTGATGACAAGCAGTTTCCTATTGTAAGTCTATGGGATCTTGTTGTTGCCATAGCAACCAAAGTTTTCATTCAAATTGGATGAAGAGCTTATGTCATCAATCCCCCACCAGAGGCATGTTACAGATGAGAAATGACCAAGATCAGCTTGCAAGTTGCAGAGATATAACTGGTCAAAGGTGTTAACGCCAACGCCGTTGACGAACCAATGTCTATCCTATAAGCTCCCCTGGAGCCTTCGGCTATGGTGAGCTAAAAAGGTGTTAAAAGCAGCCAGGTCATATAACAAGAATTCCGCAAAAAGCTATGTCGCGCCTGTGAGAGCGCAAAGTCACCAAGCCATGAAATGTAGGTCAAGGTCAAATTTAGATGCTTGCATTGAACAGGCGTTCCCAAGATACAAGTTTGTACCAAGTAACATTAATCAAGCTCTAATAGTTCTTGAAAAATAAACTCGATCATTTGGGTGAACCCTAGGGTGGTCGCAAATTTTCACAAAGTCAGTGAACCATGAAATATAGGTCAAGGTCAATATCGATGCTTGCATTGAAGTTGCTTTACCTAGATACTAGTTTGTACCAAGTAACATCAATCAAGCTGTAATAGTTCTTGAGAAATAAACTTGAATATTCGGGTGAACACTAGGGTGGTCGCAAATTTTAACAAAGTCAATGAACCGTAAAATGTAGGTCAAGGTGAAATATAGATGCTTGCATTGAAGTTGCCATACGTAGATACAAGTTTGTACCAAGTAACATCAATCAAGCTGTAATAGTTCTTAAGAAATAAACTTGAATATTCTGGTGAAAGCTAGGGTGGTCGCAAATTTTAGTCAATGAACCTTAAAATGTAGGTCAAGGTGAAATATAGATGCTTGCATTGAAGTTACCATGCGTAGATACAAGTTTGTACCAAGTAACATCAATCAAGCTGTAATAGTTCTTGAGAAATAAACTTGAATATTCTGGTGAAAGGTAGGGTGGTCGCAAAAGTTGACGAACGGACGGACAGACGGCCGGACGGAAAACTGGACACCTATATCGCACCATGCTAATAGCAGGCGCGACAAAAACAAGTCTAATGCACATATATACAGGATAAAATTTCTAGGTGCATGACCTTGACCTCTAGGTTGTGGTCAGGGTTGGGGATGATCTTGAATAAAAATTTCTATTTCTGACCAGTATCTATCAGCATACCAAAATATAAAGTAGATTCATCAAAGGGTTCAGACAATAAGAGCTCTTAACTAGAAATAGTGTTACTTACAGAGCCCCGCTTGCTTATCATATGCAAATCTTTATGCACTTATATACAGGATAAAAATTTCTAGGTGCATGACCTTGACCTCTAGGTTGTGGTCAGGGTTGGGGATGATCTTGAATAAAAATTTCTATTTCTGACCAGTATCTATCAGCCCCTATACAAATACATTTGTTTTTTTTTTCTGGCCCCCCCCCAAAAAAAGACATTTTAAGATGAAAAAAAAAATGTAATATGTTTTTTGTTTCTGCTCGGGGCATGGATTGCGGGGGCTCGGTGGAGCCGCCTCGACGAGGCGTTTCTATCGGGTACCCGCGGTCTGTGGTTTTGGGCGGTGATAGGAAGAATAACGTTTACCCCTGTGAACCCCAGTTTTACTATATAAAGCTGGGATTTAGGGAGGTCAAAATCATATAGGTGTGTTTTCGTGATGCGGCGTTGTTATCCTCAGGTTAGATGGCTTATGGCAAGAAGAGGTTACCTTCTCTATGTTACATTGTACTAAAGTAGCTAATTCTGTTGTCTGTATGCATATGTTAGTAAAATAAATTAAACAAGAGGGCCATGATGGCCCTGGATCGCTCACCTGATCCAAAGTGTAACAAGTGGGCCCCAGAGAGGGCCATTATTGGCCCCAGGGCTTTAATGTGCATAATGTTGAGGGAGGTCTTAAAGGGTGAAGCTTCATACCAAACATCAACAAAGGCTATAATTTGAACAATCTTGGTAAAGGTCCACTAGATGAAGCTACACATCAAATATCAAAGACCTGGGCCTTGCGGTTTGAGAGAAGAAGATTTTTTTAAAGATATTCCCTACATAAGCCTTTGCAAAACCAAATGGCCCCGGGGCTATATAAATCTATGTAAAACCAAAGGGCCCCAGGGTGGGGGCATTTGTGGCCCTAGGGCTATAATTTGAACAATCTTGGTAGAGGTCCATTAGATGAAGCTTCATACCAAATTTCAAAGTCCTGGGCCTTGTGGTTTCAGAGAAGAAGATTTTTAAAGATTATCCCTATATAAGTCTATGTAAAACCAAAGGGCCCCGGGGCGGGGCCACTTTTGGCCCCAGCACTATAATTTGAATCATCTTGGTAGGGGTCCTTTAGAGGAAGCTTCATACCAAATATAAAAGACCTAGGACTTGTGGCTTCAGAAAAGAATATTTTTAAGGATTTTCCCTATACAAGTCGATGTAAAACCAAAAGATCCCGGAGCAGGGGCATTTTTGGCCCAAGGGCTATAATTTGATAATTTGAACAATCTTGGTAGGGGTCTACTAGATGAAGCTTCATACCAAATATCAAAGTCCTGGGCCTTGCGGTTTCAGAGAAGAAGATTTTTAAAGATTTTCCCTATATAAGCCCATGTAAAACCAAAGGGCCCCGGGGCGGGGGGCATTTTTTGCCCCAGCACTATAATTTGAACAATCTTGGTAGGGGTCAACTAGATAAAGCTTCATACCAAATATCAAAGTCCTGGGCCTTGCGGTTTCAGAGAAGAAGAGTTTTAAAGATTTTCCCTATATAAGCCTATGTAAAACCAAAGGGCCCCGGGGCAGGGATAGATTTGGCCTCAGCAATATAATTTGAATAATCTTGTTAGGGGTCCTTCAGATGAAGCTTCATACCAAATATAAAAGACCTAGGCCTTGTGGTTTCAGAGAAGAAGATTTTTAAAGATTTTCCCTATATAAGTCTACGTAAAACCAAAGGGCCCCGGGGCGGGGGCATTTTTGGCCCAAGGGCTTTAATTTGAACAATCTTTGTAGAGGTCCATTAGATGAAGCTTCATTCTAAATATCAAAGTCCTGGGCCTTGCGGTTTCAGAGAAGAAGATTTTTAAAGATTTTCCCTATATAAGCCCATGTAAAACCAAAGGGCCCCAGGGCGGGGGGCATTTTTTGCCCCAGCACTATAATTTGAACAATCTTGGTAGGGGTCAACTAGATAAAGCTTCATACCAAATATCAAAGTCCTGGGCCTTGTGGTTTCAGAGAAGAAGAGTTTTAAAGATTTTCCCTATATAAGCCTATGTAAAACCAAAGAGCCCCGGGGCGGGGGCTTTTTTGGCCCCAGCACTATAATTTGACTAATCTTGGTAGGGGTCCACTAGATGAAGCTTCATACCAAATATCAAAGACCTGGGCCTTGTGGTTTCATAGAAGAAGATTTTTAAAGATTTTCCTTATATAAGCCACTGTAAAACCAAAGGGCCCCGTGGCGGGGGCATTTTTTTTCCCAGCACTATAATTTGAACAATCTTGGTAGGGGTCCACTAGATGAAGCTTCATACCAAATATCAAAGTCCTGGGCCTTGTGGTTTCAGAGAAGAAGATTTTTAAAGATTTTCCGTATATAAGCCTATGTAAAACCAAAGGGCCCCGGGGCGGAGGCATTTTTGGCCCCAGCACTATAATTTGAACAATCTTGGTAGGGGTCCACTAGATAAAGCTTCATACCAAATATCAAAGACCTGGGCCTTGTGGTTTCAGAGAAGAAGATTTTTAAAGATTTTCCCTATATAAGCCAATGTAAAACCAAAGGGCCCCGTGGCGGGGGCATTTTTTGCCCCAGCACTATAATTTGAACAATCTTGGATGGGGTCAACTAGATAAAGCTTCATACCAAATATCAAAGTCCTGGGCCTTGCGGTTTCAGAGAAGAAGAGTTTTAAAGATTTTCCCTATATAAGCCTATGTAAAACCAAAGGGCCCCGGGGCAGGGATAGATTTGGCCTCAGCAATATAATTTGAATAATCTTGTTAGGGGTCCTTCAGATGAAGCTTCATACCAAATATAAAAGACCTAGGCCTTGTGGTTTCAGAGAAGAAGATTTTTAAAGATTTTCCCTATATAAGTCTACGTTAAACCAAAGGGCCCCGGAGCAGGGGCATTTTTGGCCCAAGGGCTTTAATTTGAACACTCTTTGTAGAGGTCCATTAGATGAAGCTTCATTCTAAATATCAAAGTCCTGGGCCTTGCGGTTTCAGAGAAGAAGATTTTTAAAGATTTTCCCTATATAAGCCTATGTAAAACCAAAGGGCCCCACGGAGGGGGGCATTTTTTGCCCCAGCACTATAATTTGAACAATCTTGGTAGGGGTCAACTAGATAAAGCTTCATACCAAATATCAAAGTCCTGGGCCTTGTGGTTTCAGAGAAGAAGAGTTTTAAAGATTTTCCCTATATAAGCCTATGTAAAACCAAAGAGCCCCGGGGCGGGGGCTTTTTTGGCCCCAGCACTATAATTTGACTAATCTTGGTAGGGGTCCACTAGATGAAGCTTCATACCAAATATCAAAGACCTGGGCCTTGTGGTTTCATAGAAGAAGATTTTTAAAGATTTTCCTTATATAAGCCACTGTAAAACCAAAGGGCCCTGTGGCGGGGGCATTTTTTTTCCCAGCACTATAATTTGAACAATCTTGGTAGGGGTCCACTAGATGAAGCTTCATACCAAATATCAAAGTCCTGGGCCTTGTGGTTTCAGAGAAGAAGATTTTTAAAGATTTTCCGTATATAAGCCTATGTAAAACCAAAGGGCCCCGGGGCGGATGCATTTTTGGCCCCAGCACTATAATTTGAACAATCTTGGTAGGGGTCCACTAGATAAAGCTTCATACCAAATATCAAAGACCTGGGCCTTGTGGTTTCAGAGAAGAAGATTTTTAAAGATTTTCCCTATATAAGCCCATGTAAAACCAAAGGGCCCCGTGGCGGGGGCATTTTTTGCCCCAGCACTATAATTTGAACAATCTTGGATGGGGTCAACTAGATAAAGCTTCATACCAAATATCAAAGTCCTGGGCCTTGCGGTTTCAGAGAAGAAGAGTTTTAAAGATTTTCCCTATATAAGCCTATGTAAAACCAAAGGGCCCCGGGGCAGGGATAGATTTGGCCTCAGCAATATAATTTGAATAATCTTGTTAGGGGTCCTTCAGATGAAGCTTCATACCAAATATAAAAGACCTAGGCCTTGTGGTTTCAGAGAAGAAGATTTTTAAAGATTTTCCCTACATAAGTCTACGTTAAACCAAAGGGCCCCGGAGCAGGGGCATTTTTGGCCCAAGGGCTTTAATTTGAACACTCTTTGTAGAGGTCCATTAGATGAAGCTTCATTCTAAATATCAAAGTCCTGGGCCTTGCGGTTTCAGAGAAGAAGATTTTTAAAGATTTTCCCTATATAAGCCTATGTAAAACCAAAGGGCCCCACGGAGGGGGGCATTTTTTGCCCCAGCACTATAATTTGAACAATCTTGGTAGGGGTCAACTAGATAAAGCTTCATACCAAATATCAAAGTCCTGGGCCTTGTGGTTTCAGAGAAGAAGAGTTTTAAAGATTTTCCCTATATAAGCCTATGTAAAACCAAAGAGCCCCGGGGCGGGGGCTTTTTTGGCCCCAGCACTATAATTTGACTAATCTTGGTAGGGGTCCACTAGATGAAGCTTCATACCAAATATCAAAGACCTGGGCCTTGTGGTTTCATAGAAGAAGATTTTTAAAGATTTTCCTTATATAAGCCACTGTAAAACCAAAGGGCCCTGTGGCGGGGGCATTTTTTTTCCCAGCACTATAATTTGAACAATCTTGGTAGGGGTCCACTAGATGAAGCTTCATACCAAATATCAAAGTCCTGGGCCTTGTGGTTTCAGAGAAGAAGATTTTTAAAGATTTTCCGTATATAAGCCTATGTAAAACCAAAGGGCCCCGGGGCGGAGGCATTTTTGGCCCCAGCACTATAATTTGAACAATCTTGGTAGGGGTCCACTAGATAAAGCTTCATACCAAATATCAAAGACCTGGGCCTTGTGGTTTCAGAGAAGAAGATTTTTAAAGATTTTCCCTATATAAGCCCATGTAAAACCAAAGGGCCCCGTGGCGGGGGCATTTTTTGCCCCAGCACTATAATTTGAACAATCTTGGATGGGGTCAACTAGATAAAGCTTCATACCAAATATCAAAGTCCTGGGCCTTGCGGTTTCAGAGAAGAAGAGTTTTAAAGATTTTCCCTATATAAGCCTATGTAAAACCAAAGGGCCCCGGGGCAGGGATAGATTTGGCCTCAGCAATATAATTTGAATAATCTTGTTAGGGGTCCTTCAGATGAAGCTTCATACCAAATATAAAAGACCTAGGCCTTGTGGTTTCAGAGAAGAAGATTTTTAAAGATTTTCCCTACATAAGTCTACGTTAAACCAAAGGGCCCCGGAGCAGGGGCATTTTTGGCCCAAGGGCTTTAATTTGAACACTCTTTGTAGAGGTCCATTAGATGAAGCTTCATTCTAAATATCAAAGTCCTGGGCCTTGCGGTTTCAGAGAAGAAGATTTTTAAAGATTTTCCCTATATAAGCCTATGTAAAACCAAAGGGCCCCACGGAGGGGGGCATTTTTTGCCCCAGCACTATAATTTGAACAATCTTGGTAGGGGTCAACTAGATAAAGCTTCATACCAAATATCAAAGTCCTGGGCCTTGTGGTTTCAGAGAAGAAGAGTTTTAAAGATTTTCCCTATATAAGCCTATGTAAAACCAAAGAGCCCCGGGGCGGGGGCTTTTTTGGCCCCAGCACTATAATTTGAACAATCTTGGTAGGGGTCCACTAGATGAAGCTTCATACCAAATATCAAAGACCTGGGCCTTGTGGTTTCAGAGAAGAAGATTTTTAAAGATTTTCCTTATATAAGCCACTGTAAAACCAAAGGGCCCCGTGGCAGGGGCATTTTTTTTCCCAGCATTATAATTTGAACAATCTTGGTAGGGGTCCACTAGATGAAGCTTCATACCAAATATCAAAGTCCTGGGCCTTGTGGTTTCAGAGAAGAAGATTTTTAAAGATTTTCCCTATATAAGCCTATGTAAAACCAAAGGGCCCCGGGGCGGGGGCATTTTTGGCCCCAGCACTATAATTTGAACAATCTTGGTAGGGGTCCACTAGATGAAGCTTCTTACCAAATATCAAAGACCTGGGCCTTGTGGTTTCAGAGAAGAAGATTTTTAAAGATTTTCCCTATATAAGCCAATGTAAAACCAAAGGGCCCCGTGGCGGGGGCATTTTTTGTCCCAGCACTATAATTTGAACAATCTTGGTAGGGGTCCACTAGATGAAGCTTCATACCAAATATCAAAGTCCTGGGCCTTGTGGTTTCAGAGAAGAAGATTTTTAAAGATTTTCCCTATATAAGCCTATGTAAAACCAAAGGGCCCCGGGGCGGGGGCATTTTTCGCCCCAGCACTATAATTTGAACAATCGTGGTAGGGGTCCACTAGATGAAGCTTCATACCAAATATCAAAGACCTGGGCCTTGTGGTTTCAGAGAAGAAGATTTTTAAAGATTTTCCCTATATAAGCCAATGTAAAACCAAAGGGCCCCGTGGAGGGGACATTTTTTGTCCCAGCACTATAATTTGAACAATCTTGGTAGGGGTCCACTAGATGAAGCTTCATACCAAATATCAAAGTCCTGGGCCTTGTGGTTTCAGAGAAGAAGATTTTTAAAGATTTTCCCTATATAAGCCTATGTAAAACCAAAGGGCCCCGGGGCGGGGGCATTTTTCGCCCCAGCACTATAATTTGAACAATCTTGGTAGGGGTCCACTAGATGAAGCTTCATACCAAATATCAAAGACCTGGGCCTTGTGGTTTCAGAGAAGAAGATTTTTTAAGTTTTGGGTGAAAAAAATCTATTTTTGGCTCCTGTGACCTAGATGTGCAACGGACCGGAACCATTTGAACAACTTTGAAAGGGGACCACCTAAGGATCATTCCTGTGAAGTTTGGTCAAAATCCGATCAGTGGTTTAGGAGGAGATGTCGTTTAAAGAAATTGTTTACGCACGGACGGACGCACGGACGCACGACGGACAAAAAGTGATCCCAAAAGCTCACCTCGTCACTACGTGACGGTGAGCTAAAAAAAATAAATAAATTACAGGCTAAATTGTATGAATCTGCATGTCATTTTACCTTGATATTTAAGCTTTTAACTACCACTTGTAAAATATTTTAAAAATAGTTACCATTTTTATGCTTCTCAATTCCACTTTCACTGTCATCTGGAATTAGAAATAAATTCATTGTTCTGGAGTTTGCATCATTATAGGCCAAATAATGTTTAGATGATTTCTCTAAATTCTTTAAAAGACCTTTGCACAGGTGTAGTGGAGGGGAAAATACAAGGTCAGGACCACCATATGTAGTCTGGTTTCTTATCACCTATTCCCAGGAAATCTCATATTCTCATTCAGACTTAGTTTCCAATGTCACAGATGCAAATGACACATCCACGTCTCAGCCAAAATTGGTCAAGATGAATAATTCAGTCAAGGTTTATTCCATGTTTTCAAAGTAAAACCCTATTTAGAGCTGCATTTCTGCTATATTTTTCATAAACAAAACAGTATTCATCAAATTACTGTGTGATTTTTGAGGGTACAAATATATTGTGGATAGCAACTAATAATCTTTTCAATCAAGAGGCCCATTGGCCATAACACTCACCAGAGCTAAAGCCTTCCCTTGCCAATCAGACTAATATAAGATACATGCAATCAAAGCTTCAGTAAATGTTCTAAAAAAATTTACACTAAATGCTATATAATTTTGCTGAAGATTTTATTTTTGACTTATATCATTTGACAAAGTAATTGGTGAAATGAGTGTGATGACCTTGATCAGACTGCTCCTATGTCATTTTATCATACTTGGCAATGTCTGAGGTTAAATGCAAAAAATTTTTCTGCCAAGACTCAGCCTGATATTCCATACTGGTTTTGAAGAGCTGTTTTTTTCTTTCTAAGTTTTGCTTTTTTGGCTGCCATGGCAGCCAATATAAACCCACACTGTGCAGAAAAATCATCTGACTGATAGAAAACAACTTGATTGATTTTCCCATCGTAAGGCTATGGGACATTGTGGTTGCCATAGCAGCTTAAGTTTTCAGTAAACTTCCATGAAAAGCTTATGTCATCAATCCCCCACCAAAGGCATACTACAGATGAGAAATGTTCGAGCTTCTGTCCATGTCCATCTGATCTACATGTTTTATTGAGATCCAATCAAAACTAAAGGACATATGCTGATGACAAGGTCAAAAATAGGCATTTTCAGCAACCAAGGGGACATAACTCTATGATCAATAAGCAAACCTCGCCAGTTTTCAAACTCATCCAAGCTTTTATCCCCAGCCTACTTATACGTAAGTTTGAGGAAGATCTGATCAAAAGTGAATGATATGCTGATGAAAAGGTCAAAATTAGGCATTTTCAGCAAACAATGGGACATAACTCTATGATGATCAGGCCGACCTCGCCAGTTTTCCAACTCATCCGAGCTTTTATCCCCAGCCTACTTATAAATAAGTTTGAAGAAGATCTGATCAAAACTAAAGGACTGATGCTGATTACAAGGCAAAAAATAGCTATTTTCAGCAACCAAGTGGACATAACCCTATGATGATCAGGCTGACCTTGCCAGTTTTCAAACTCATACGAGCTTTTATCCCCAGCCTACTTATATGTAAGTTTCGGAAAGATCTGATCAAAACTGAAGGACTTATGCTGATGGCAAGGTCAAAACTAGGAAATTTCAGCAATGAAGGGGACATAACTCTATTTTTGTTTGTATTGGAGTTTAACGGCCCAGTCAACACTATTTAGGTCATTTTTGAGCCGGTCAGTTTATCTATCAACACTTTCCTGGGCAAGCTTATACGTAAGCGGTTAACCAGTACAGTGCACATTCTTTCGCCAGAAACTGACAACTGCCCTTCTTGAATCAGCGGAAGGGAGAGAATGACCGTAGAAAAGATTTCATGATCAATCTCCACGAAAGAATGTTGCCGACCCCGGCGGGAGTCGAACCCGCGTCCTCCTGTTCACCAGTCAGACGCGCATTCGACTGAGCCACTGAGGCCGGCGGACATAACTCTATAATTAATGGATCAACCTCGCCAGTTTTCTAACTCATCTGAGCTTTTATCCCCAACCTACATATATGTAAGTTTCACAAAGATCCAATCAAAACTGAAGGAGTTATGCTGATGACAAGGTCAAAAATAGGAAATTTCAGCAATGAAGAGGACATAACTCTATAATTAATGGGTCAACCTCGCCAGTTTTCGAACTCATCTGAGCTTTTATCCCCAACCTACATATATGTAAGTTTCACAAAGATCCAATCAAAACTGGAGGAGTTATGCTGATGACAAGCAGTTTCCTATTGTAAGTCTATGGGATCTTGTTGTTGCCATAGCAACCAAAGTTTTCATTCAAATTGGATGAAGAGCTTATGTCATCAATCCCCCACCAGAGGCATGTTACAGATGAGAAATGACCAAGATCAGCTTGCAAGTTGCAGAGATATAACTGGTCAAAGGTGTTAACGCCAACGCCGTTGACGAACCAATGTCTATCCTATAAGCTCCCCTGGAGCCTTCGGCTATGGTGAGCTAAAAAGGTGTTAAAAGCATCCAGGTCATATAACAAGAATTCTGCCAAAAGCTATGTCGCGCCTGTGAGAGCGCAAAGTCACCAAGCCATGAAATGTAGGTCAAGGTCAAATTTAGATGCTTGCATTGACCAGGCGTTCCCAAGATACAAGTTTGTACCAAGTAACATTAATTAAGCTCTAATAGTTCTTGAGAAATAAACTTGATCATTTGGGTGAACCCTGGGGTGGTCGCAAATTTTCACAAAGTCAGTGAACCATGAAATATAGGTCAAGGTCAATATCGATGCTTGCATTGAAGTTGCTTTACCTAGATACAAGTTTGTACCAAGTAACATCAATCAAGCTGTAATAGTTCTTGAGAAATAAACTTGAATATTCGGGTGAACACTAGGGTGGTCGCAAATTTTAACAAAGTCAATGAACCGTAAAATGTAGGTCAAGGTGAAATATAGATGCTTGCATTGAAGTTGCCATACGTAGATACAAGTTTGTACCAAGTAACATCAATCAAGCTGTAATAGTTCTTAAGAAATAAACTTGAATATTCGGGTGAACGCTAGGGTGGTCGCAAATTTTAGTCAATGAACCTTAAAATGTAGGTCAAGGTGAAATATAGATGCTTGCATTGAAGTTACCATGCGTAGATACAAGTTTGTACCAAGTAACATCAATCAAGCTGTAATAGTTCTTGAGAAATAAACTTGAATATTCTGGTGAAAGCTAGGGTGGTCGCAAAAGTTGACGAACGGACGGACAGACGAACGGACGGAAAACTGGACACCTATATCGCACCATGCTAATAGCAGGCGCGACAAAAACAAGTCTAATGCACATATATACAGGATAAAATTTCTAGGTGCATGACCTTGACCTCTAGGTTGTGGTCAGGGTTGGGGATGATCTTGAATAAAAATTTCTATTTCTGACCAGTATCTATCAGCATACCAAAATCTAAAGTAGATTCATCAAAGGGTTCAGGAGATGATTCATATAAGCTTCTAGCTTACCATCAAATCCTGATCTATGTTGCATGTACTGTATTTGCATTGTGTAATTGTTAATTGAAAGAAATAAAATATTGTTTAAACCAAAGGGTTCAGACAATAAGAGCTCTTAACTAGAAATAGTGTTACTTACAGAGCCCCACGTTTAGCCTTTCACAACATCTGGTCAAGCTCTCAATAAATTATAGAGATATGGACCGGACATGGAATCATATGACAGTTTCAACAGGGATCATTATTCTGAAAAGCAGGCAGACAGAGTTACTATATTTGTGCTCTGTACATACCTGGACGGTGGTAACATTAAGAGATCTGGACCTGACAAGGAACCATAAGGATCCTATCTCTGTACAGTAGACAGATTAACAGTTTTGGACGGAAACAAATATTGAGCGGAAACAAATTGTGGGCATAAATCAAGGGCCCCTAACTCTGCTGAAATGAATCTGAGATTTATGTGCAAACAATATGCACATCATCAGACCATGACCTAATCATCTGTGAAGTTGCAAAACTATTGGCCTAAAACTGCAGGAGGTGTGTGTGTGTGAATTCGGGTTTAACGTCGCTTTCAACAATTTTTTAGTCATATCACGACAGTGTCTGGTTGTGACAGGGAGCTCAATGCTCACTTTTATAGTGCTGCCTCACTGAAGTATCATGTCCCAGACACATTACATGATACCACACCCAGTCACATTATCCTGACACTGGATCGACAAGTCCTAGCTCTATCCCGTAAATCTGAGTGCCAAGCGAGGAGCAGCTAGTACCATTTTTAACGACTTTGGTATGTCGCGGCCCAGGATCGAACCCGTGACCTCCCGTTCCCCGGAGCGGACACTCTACCAACTGAGCTATTGGGGCCGGTTGACTGCAGGAGGAGTTGGGCTCACGAGACACCCACTGACTATAAGGTTTTTAGGTAAAAACTAAGTTAACAAAGCGGAAAAAGTTAAAACAAGAGGGCCATGATGGCTCTAGATGGCTCACCTGAAATCACTGACCAAGCTCCCTGAAAGTCAGAATGGCTCAAGATGTTATCATACCTAACATTTGTGGGAAGTCATATCAAAATCCGTTGATAAATGTAGGTGCTAGAGCGACGCCAGAAGTTATATTAAAACCCATCAATAATTGTATGTGCTAGTGCTAGATGATCATTCTGAGCAAGTTTGATGAAGATTGGACCATAACTGTGGCCTCTAGAGTGTTCACAAGGTTTTTCTATGATTTGACCTAGTGACCTACTTTTAGAACACAATTGAGATATAGTCAAAATGATAATTCTGAGCAAGTTTGATGAAGATTGGACCAAAGCTGTGGCCTCTAGAGTGTCAACAAGGTTTTTACATGAGTTGACCTAGTGACCTACATTTCGAACGTGACCGAGATATAGTCAAGATGATCATTCTCACCAAGTTTGATGAAGATTGGACCAAAACTGTGGCTAGAGTGTTCACATGGTTTTTCTATGATTTAACCTAGTGACCTACTTTTCGTACTTGACCAAGTTATTGTCAAGATGATCATTCTGAGCAAGTTTGATGAAGATTGGACCATAACTGTGGCCTCTAGGGTGTTCACAAGGTTTTTCTATGATTTGACCTAAGTACCTAGTTTGCGAACATAATTGAGATATTGTCAAGACGATCATTCTGAGCAAGTTTGATTAAGATTGGACCAAAACTGTGGCCTCGAGAGTGTTCACAAGGTTTTTCTATGATTTGAACTAGTGACCTACTTTTCGTACTTGACCAAGTTATTGTCAAGATGATCATTCTGAGCAAGTTTGATGAAGATTGGACCATAACTGTGGCATTTGGAGTGTTCAAAGGTTTTTCTATGATTTGACCTAGTGACCTACTTTTCGAACATGATTGAGATATTGTCAAGATGATCAGTCTGAGAAAGTTTGATAAAGATTGGACCAAAACTGTGGCCTCTAGAGTGTTCACAAGGTTTTTCTATAATTTGACCTAGTGACCTCCTTTTCGAACATGATTAAGATATAGTCAAGATGATCATTCTGAGCAAGTTTGATAAAGATTGGACCATACCTGTGGCCTCTAGATTGTTCACAAGATTTTTCTATGATTTGACCTAGTGACCTACTTTTTGACCTGACATGACTCATATTCGAACTTGACCAAGATTTTGTCAAGATGATCGTTCTGAGCAAGTTTGATGAAGTTTGGACCAAAACTGTGGCCTCTAGAGTGTTCACAATGTTTTTCTATGATTTGACCTAATGACCTTCTTTTGACCTGACATGACCCATATTCGAACTTGACCGAGATATTGTCAAGCTAATCATTCTGAGCAAGTTTGATGAAGATTGGACCAAAATTGTGGCATCCAGAGAGTTCACAAGGTTTTTCTATGATTTGACCTAGTGACCTATTTTTTGACCCGACATGACCCATATTCGAACTTTACCGAGATTTTGTCAAGATGATCATTCTGAGCAAGTTTGATGAAGATTGGACCAAAACTGTGGCCTCTAGAGTGTTCACAAGGTTTTTTTCTATGATTTGACCTAGTGACCTACTTTTTGACCTGACATGACTCATATTCGAACTTGACCGAGATTTTGTCAAGATGATCATTCTGAGCAAGTTTGATGAAGATTGGACCAAAACTGTGGCCTCTAGAGTGTTCACAAGGTTTTTCTATGATTTGACCTAGTGACCGACTTTTTGACCCGACATGACCCATATTCGAACTTGACCGAGATTTTGTCAAGATGATCATTCTGAGCAAGTTTGATGAAGATTGAACCAAAAATGTGGCCTCTAGAGTGTTCACAACGTTTTTACTATGATTTGACCTAGTGACCTACTTTTTGACCTGACATGACCCATATTCGAACTTGACCGAGATTTTGTCAAGATGATCATTCTGAGCAAGTTTGATGAAGATTGGACCAAAACTGTGGCCTCTAGAGTGTTCACAAGGTTTTTCTATGATTTGACCTAGTGACCGACTTTTTGACCCTACATGACCCATATTCGAACTTGACCAAGATTTTGTCAAGATGATCATTCTGAGCAGTTTGATGAAGATTGGACCAAAACTGTGACCTCTAGAGTGTTCACAAGGTTTTTCTATGATTTGACCTAGTGACCGACTTTTTGACCCGACATGACCCATATTCGAACTTGACGGAGATTTTGTCAAGATAATAATTCTGAGCAAGTTTGATGGAGATTGGACCAAAACTGTGGCCTCTAGAGTGTTCACAAGGAACAGTTTACGCACGGACGACACACGACAAACGACGACGCCAGACATAGCACGGTCACAAAAGCTCACCATGACCTTCGGTCAGGTGAGCTAAAAAAAAAATCTGAGATTTATGTGCAAACAATTATGCAAATCTTCAGATCCTGACCTAATCATATGTGAAGTTTCAAAACGATTGGCAAAAAACTGCAAGAGGAGTTGAATTCACAAGACACCCACTGACTATAAGGGTTTTAGGTAAAAACTGACTAAGTCAAAAAAGCGGAAAAAGTTAAAAAAAAATAAATCTGAGAATTATGAGCAAACAATATGCACATCTACACACCATGGCCAAAACCTCTGTGAAGTTTCAAAATAATTGGCCAAAAAAAAAACTTTAGGAGGAGTTGGGCTCACAAGACACCCACTGTAAATTGTTGACGAACGGACAAACAGGCAAGCGAAATGATCACGCCTATATCGCCCCCCTAACGCAGGTGCGACAAAAAGCAGGCAGAGTTACCATTCTTGCACTCTGCACACCTTTAGGCTATAGTTGGTAAGTATGCAAGATCTGATTAAATACCTCCAAGGATCACAAAGTTATGGGCTGGACATGAAATTATTAGACTATTATAACAAGGGCAAAAACTCTGTAAACAAGGGCAAAAACTCTGCAAACAAGGAAGGCAGAGTTACCATTCGTGCCCTCTGCACAGCCTTGGGCTACAGTTCATAAATATGCAAGGTTTGATCGAATTCCCTGCAGTCATTGGCCAGACACACAATTTAACGACCATCATAACAAAGACAAAAACTCTATTAACAAGGCAGGTAGAGTTACCATTCTTGCACTCTGCACATCTTTTGACAACTGTTAGTAACTTTGCAAGGTTTGATCATGATCCTTCCAAGGATCACCCAGTTATGGGCCTGACACTAAGTCATATGACCATCATAACAGGGGATATAACTCTGTAAACAAACAGGCAGAGTTACCATTCTTGCATTCTGCACACCCTTAGGCTATAGCTGGTAAGTATGCAAGATTTAATCAAATACCTCCAAGGATCACAAAGTTATGGGCTGGACATAAAATCATATGACTATTATAACAAGGGCAAAAACTCTGTAAACAAGGAAGGCAAAGATAACATTCTTGCACTCTGCACACCCTTGGACTGTAGTAAGTAGGCAAGGTTTGATCAAAAGT
This sequence comes from Lucinisca nassula, assembly GCA_963580285.1. Taxonomy (NCBI): domain Eukaryota; kingdom Metazoa; phylum Mollusca; class Bivalvia; order Lucinida; family Lucinidae; genus Lucinisca; species Lucinisca nassula. Next base: position 117,406,963 of record OY757011.1, read on the forward strand.
TCTCCAAGGGTCATAGGGACATGGGCCCGACACAGAATCATTGCTGATGGACAGACAGATGGACAAGGTGATTACTGTAGGACATCAGCTCACTTCGTCAAGCGATGCCCTAAAAAGCTTAACATAAAGCTTTAGCAGGAAATTTTTAAGTCAATGACAATCAGGGTGGGAATGGTCCTGTATAAAATTCTGGATGAATATCTATCAACCTACCAAATATAAAGGAACTGCATTAACAGAATCAGAATACACATGTGTATAGCTTTAACATATCAGAATACACACAACATAACTTGATATTTCTAAGTTCCTGACCTTGATCTCTAGGTCACAGTGAGGGATGGTGATGGTCTTGATTGAAACTCTGGACCAATGTCTATCATCATACCATATATAAACACAATGTAACAAAGGATTCAGAAAAATATGAGATCTTTACAATTTTTAACACATAACTCAAGAAATTTCTAAATCCGTGACCTTCATCTCTGTCACAGTCAGGGGTGGGACTGATCTTGAATAAAATTTGGGACTAATATCTATCATTAAACAAAATATTTACTAAATGCAACTTTCAGAGACAGCTGATGAAAGTTGAAGGGGCTATGCTCCATACAACTATGAATAAGACTTTTCCCTGCATTCTTGGTAAAGTCACTCTGGCTTGACTGGTCAGATCTGGTCCAATTTCCATCTCTTCCAAGTTTTGTGCATGTCCTAGTTCTCTGCAAGTTCCAGGAAGATCGGATTAAACGTGCTATTATACTTTTATGAGAAATAACCAATTGTGATCCAATAAGCTTATGGGAGGTTTTGTTGCCACCGTTAAGCAGTTTTGATCCTAAAATTTAATACAGCCTTTCCCTAGCCCAAATGATGCAACACATTATATCAAAGATTGGCCTACTGGTTTCAGAAGTGTTGTGGTTTGAAAGTGTCGACAATGGGCAGTGGAAAGATGACTGAGACTTTAAACTCACCTTGTGAGCCTGCAACTTAGTGTGCTTAAAATTTGCCTCATTTACAGAAACAGTTGTATCTAATATACATTATGACTTCATACCTGTATCTACGTATCGCAGCTGCTTCCTCTTTCTCTCTTTTATACTGATAGCATGTTCTAAAGAGGAAAAGAATAAGGATTATTTATTGTAGAGAGCTCTATAAATATTAAATGATAAACTAGAGGCCCAAGTGGGCCAGAAATCGCTCACCTGGACTAGGCTGATCATGCTAATTTCTCACTGTGCCATGGCGGCCATCTGGGATATCAGGACAGAAAGATTTTAGCAATTCTGAATCTCCATGTAATTAACCCTAACCCTAACCCTAAGAGGCGATCATATTTGGCCATTACCTCAGTTGATTGGGTGGCTAAATTTAGAATTTAGCTAATAAAAAAAAAAAAAAAAAAAAAAAATGGATCACTGGATAAATACTTAACTATTTACAATCTGCATAACAGAGGTATCCTAAAATGCATACCTCTGAGTCTCAATCTTACACTGTGCGGGCTTTGAACTCCTCTGCACTCTTTGCATTCATCACAGAGGAGGGGAGACTATTCCATTGAGGGACAGTTCTGGGAAAAAAGGAATTTTTCAGGGCATCACTATAGGACTGGTACCTACGATACTGTGAGTTGTAAACTTTCGATGCCCTTGTTTGTGTTGATGTTGTTACAAGGGTCAAGTACCTATCTTTGTCAATCGACACTGTACCTGAGTGTATCTTATAGAAGAAGGTTAAAGAGGACTGCTCACGACGGGCCTCTAGGAACGGCCATTCCAGCTCGTTAAGCATGTCACCGACGCTACTTCTGTTTCGCCATCGTCGGCAGGTCCATCGGGCTGCAGTCCTCTGCACCTTCTCCACCTGCTGAATCTGAGTTTTCACATAGGGATGCCAAATAGGTGATGCATATTCTAGCTGCGGGCCAACCAATGTTTTATATGCAACATCCTTTGTTTGCCTAGGTGAAAAAGCCAAATTACGTCTAAGAAATCCTAAGGTCCTAGTTGCTTTGGAAGTTATCTCTGAAATATGTTGACCCCAATCTAGATCGTCAGTGATGGTGATACCAAGGTATTTGGCGGACTGAACTTGCTCCAAGGTTTGCTGGTGGAGTGTATAATCAAACTTAATTTGCTTGTCCGGAGATCATGGCATACTGACTGATTTGAAGTTTAACGGCCCAGTCAACAATATTTCAGTCATGTCCAGCCGTCCCCCAGAGAGGAAGAAAGAAAGGAAATAAAGGATAAGAGTTGAAGAGAGCCCCACTGTACCTGCTGCAAGCACGACAGCCCTTGCGCTACTTAAGCCAAGGCAGTAGAACATGCTGCTACTGAAAGCCACACAGCACCTTCGAGATCATGGCATATACAGTAGGTGAAAATTCTGAGCAAATCAAGGGCATGTAACTACAGAAAATAGTCAGATCAGAGTTCTGTAACCTTTATGCACATGTTCATCCTTGTCCTTGTGCGATGAAGCATGTAAGAGGGGTTGAAAAGAACCCAACTAAATCAAATTGGTATGCATATAAGGTAAATGAAGGGCATGTAACTCCTCAGATAACAGTCAAATCTGAGGCCTGTGAACTTTATGCACATGCTGAACATATATCCTTGCTAAGGTGCAAGTTTCCACTGATTAACTTGAAAACTCTAGGAGTTGTGGAGATACTATAAGTATTACTAGAGCTGTCAGTGAAACTGACTAGGGCCCCGGCAGCGCTATCGGAGGAGTAGGAAAATGTTGATGTTAAAGAAGACGTTTTTTTTTCCTTTCACCTCTAAGTATGACCTTGACCTTTGAGGTACGGACCTGGGTCTTGCGCGTGACACACTGTCACATTATGGTTAATATTTCTGCTAAGTAATATTTAAATCCATCCAGGTATAAGAAAGTTATAGATTGGACACAATGAAAAAGACGCTTTTTTGACCTTTTATCTCTAAGTATGACCTTGACCTTTGAGGTACGGCTGTGGGTCTTGCGTGTGACACTTCGTCACATTATGGTTAACAATTCTGCCAAGTAATATTTAAATCCATCCAGGAATAATAACAAAGTTATTAATTGGACACAGGAAAGACCCTTTTTTGACCTTTAACCTCTAAGTATGACCTTGACCTTTGAGGTACGGACCTGAGTCTTGCGCGCAACACTCCATCACATTATGGTTAACATTTCTGCCAAGTAATATTTAAATCCATCCAGGAATAAGAAAGTTATGGAGGATAAAAAAATTTGTGGACGGACAGACGGACAGACAGACAGACGGACAGAATGATGCCAAGTAATATTTAAATCCATCCAGGAATAATAAAAAGTTATGAAGGATAAAAAAATTTGTGGACGGACAGACGGACGGACAGACAGACGGACGGACAGAGTGATTACTATAGGGCACCCACACTTTCAGTGCGGGGCCCTAACAAGTGTTATGGATGTATGCAGGTAAGTAGGTAGCCACATACAGACAAGTGCAAAACTATATGCCCTCCCACTCTGTGGCAGGGACACAAAAATGTTACCTCTAGGCATATGTTCAATGCATTCCAGAACTACACAGCAAATTTCAAAGTACAAAGCTCACATACTGTAGGAGTTGCAGAAACATAAACCCTACTAAGATTCATAATGTATATGGTAGAGCTAAATTTCTATGTTAAGGGAGATAATTCTACCACTACATTTTTAAGCTTTATACAGTTTGACTTGTCTCCTTGCTGTATAAACGAGAGCTGTCACAGGACAGCATAGCTCGCCTGTGTCGCGCCTTGTCTGGTAGTTGCTGAGATATGCCTGTTTGAACATGGAACCACTTTCCCAAGTATAAAGTTCATCCATCAGATAGTCTTTCAAGATATGAGGCAAAACCACTGAACCATGAAATGTATGTCATACAACCTACATATATATAATAAGATTAATTTTTGTGTCTTATGGAAGCGATGTTCCAAGTATGAAGTTAATTTATCAAATAGTGTTCCAGAAATAAGGCAAAATCAGTTGACCATGAAATTTAGGTCACATCATCTATATATATTATTAGGTCCATCTTGGTGTCACATGGAACCAATATCTCAAGTGGGAAGTTCATCCGTCTAATAGTCTTCAAGATATAAGGCAAAATCACTGGACCATGAAATTTAGGGACCCATGCCAGGGTCTGGTCATGTTATATAATGTTATGGGATAGAATTTTATTATATAATAGGATTATACTCCAAATATGAAAGGTTGCTGAGATGTGAATGTTTAAAAAACTTGAACATAAAAGTTAAAAGTGTGTCCTAATTTTTTACCCCTGAGCCCCACCCCACCGGGCCTGATCCTGGGATATGATGTTATGGAATAGAATTTTACCCTATAATATGATTATATTCCAAATATGAAAGGGTACTGGCCAGTGGTTGCTGAGATATGCATGTTTAAAAACCTAATTTTTGAAAACCTTAATTTTGACCACTAAGTCCCACCCCCGAGCCTGACCCTAGGATATCATGTTATGGAATAGAAGTTCACTATAAATATGATTATTTTCCAAATATGAAAGGGTTGTGGCCCGTGGTTGCTGAGATATGCATGTTTGACAAACTTTGTTGTAAAACTTTAAAGTGAGCATGACCTAGTTCTTGACCCCTAAGCCCCATCCCAGGGCCTGACCCTTGGGTTTGGCATCATGGACTAGAAGTTTACACTATTATACGATTATATATCAAATATGAAGGTGTACTGGTCTTTATTTCTGAGATATGCATGTTTATAAAACTTGGTCATAAAACTTTAAAGTGAGAGCAACCTAGTTCTTGACCCCGAGGCTCCACCAAAGGGCCTGACCCTTGGGTTTGTTATCACTGAAAGTTTACTCTACTATATGATTATATACCAAATATGAAGGGTTCTGGCCAGTGGTTGCTGAGATATGCATGTTTAAAAACTTGGTCGTCAAAATTTAAAGTGAGGTGTGCCACCGACACTGATGCCGACGCCAAGGTGACAACAATAGCTCCCTGTACTCTTGTACAGGTGAGCTAAAAAGAAATAATATGCGCTGATCCACATCAAAGGCCTACTATCCACAAACTTTCAGCGAGACTGGACAAATTCTGTTGGAGGAGTTAACAGGAAACCAAGTCACAGGCTAAGGAACCATCAAGTTTCAGCTCGATTAGAAGAAAACACTGTAGGAAGAGTTATCAGGAAACAAAAAAGTTTACAGATGGATGGATGGACAGATGGAAGGATGCCAAAGGGCATAACATATTACAACCATTCATTCATGACGGGTGTATACAAAATTAAACAAATATGTTTTGTGTTCCTCCCCCTTTAATAATAGTATGCTGGATTCTGCTTCCAGGTCTTAGTTTCAATGTTCATGTGATTTTAACTGATTTTACTCACCCCTGTCAACGTCAATCACTGTTTTGTTTCCAGTACTGTCAACTCTGTTGTGTTCCTTCATCATTAGTTTATTCTCTCTTCTGTATTGATTGGCCCCTTAAAATATCAGTTCCATACAAGTATATAACACTGGTTCAAATATTTATTATCAAAATGGTAGCATGAAATAAATCTTTTAAATATTTACTCTTTAGACCCCAACTGCATTCCAAATATAATGAGCCTAGCTCAAGCTATTCTGGGAATTTGTTCAAAAGTTTCCCTATTGCAATACAATGCCCAAGCCTCAAAAGGGGCAAAACTCGATCAAATATTTAAGGAATTTATTCAGAAGTTAATCAGGTCATCTGCCCTATGAAGAAAAACAGTATGCCATTTAAATGTATGTTTAAGAAGTATAACAGATACATGTATCTCCCTCCTTTTGAATGATGTGGCTTTGTATATCCAGTCAGGCCTTAATTAGGCACCTGATGTAGATCAATCACTTCACTACTTCACAGGAGCATAAATTCAAAAAGTATGGCAGAGTGACAGGTGTATCTCTAAAATATAACAAGAGGGCCCAGAGGGCCCTGAATCGCTCACCTGAAAATTAGTGTCTCCAGTACATTCTAGGCCCAAGGGCTATAATTTGAACAAACTATGTAATGGTCCACTAGATGAAGCTTCATACCAAATATCAAAGACCTGGGCCTTCTGGTTTCAGACAAGAAGATTTTTAAAGGTTTTCCCTATATAAGCCTATGAAAAACCAAAGGGTCCCGGGGTGGGGGCATTTTTGGCCCAAGGGCTATAATTTGAACAATCTTGAAAGAGGTCCACTGGATGAAGCTTCATACCAAATATCAAAGACCTGGGCCTTCTGGTTTCAGACATGAAGATCTTCAAAGGTTTTCCCTATTTAAGCCTATGAAAAACCAAAGGGTCCCGGGGTAGGGGCATTTTTGGCCCAAGGGCTATAATTTGAACAATCTTGAAAGAGGTCCACTAGATGAAGCTTCACACCAAATACCAAAGATCTGGGCCTTGCGGTTTCAGAGAAAAGGATTTTTAAAGATTTTCCCTGTACAAACCTATGTAAAAACCAAAGGCCCGCAGGGCGGGGGCATTTTTGGCCCCAAGGCTATAATTTGAACAATCTTAGTAAAGGTCCACCAGGTAAAGCTTCACACCAAATATTAAAGACCTGGGCCTTGTGATTTCAGAGAAGAAGATTTTTTAATGATTTTCCCTATATAAGCCTATGTAAAACCATAGGCCCCCACGGCGGGGGCATTTTGGCCCCAGGGCTATAATTTGAACAATCTTGAAAGAGGTCCATTAGATGAAGCTTCACGCTAAATATCAAAGATCTGGGCCTTGCGGTTTCAGAGAAGAAGATTTTTAAAGATTTTCCCTGTATTCCCTATGTAAAACCAAAGGCCCCCAGGGCGGGGGCATTTTTGGCCCAAAGGCTATAATTTTAACAATCTTTGTAGAGGTCCACCAGGTAAAGCTTCACACCAAATATTAAAGACCTGGGCCTTGTGTTTTCAGAGAAGAAGTTTTTTTAAATGACTTTCCCTATATAAGCCTATGTAAAACCATAGGCCCCCGCCCCGGGGGCATTTTGGCCCCCAGGGCTTTAATTTGAACAATTTTGAAAGAGGTCCAATAGATAAAGCTTCATACCAAATATCAAAGAACTGGGCCTTGCCGTTTGAGAGAAGAAGATTTTTAAAGATTTTCCCTGTATAAGCCTATGTAAAACCAAAAGCCCCCGGGGTGGGGGCATTTTTGGCCCCAAGGCTATAATTTGAACAATCTTGAAAGAGGTCCACTAGATGAAGCTTCATACCAAATATCAAAGATCTGGGCCTTGCGGTTTGAGAGAAGAAGATTTTTAAAGATTTTCCCTGTATAAGCCTATGTAAAACCAAAGGCCCCCGGGGCGGGGGCATTTTTGGCCCCAAGGCTATAATTTGAACAATCTTAGTAGAGGTCCACCAGGTCGAGCTTCACACCAAATATTAAAGACCTGGGCCTTGTGGTTTCAGAGAAGAAGATTTTTTAATGATTTTCCCTGTATAAGCCCATGTAAAACCAAAGGCCCCCGGGGCGGGGGCATTTTGGCCCCCAGGGCTATAATTTGAACAATCTTGGTAGAGGTCCATTAGATGAAGCTTCATACCAAATATTGAAGACCTGGGCCTTGCGGTTTCAGAGAAGAAGATTTTTAAAGATTTTCCCTGTATAAGTCTATGTAAAACCAAAGGCCCCCGGGGCGGGGGCATTTTTGGCCCCAAGGCTATAATTTGAACAATCTTAGTAGAGGTCCACCAGGTAAAGCTTCACACCAAATATTAAAGACCTGGACCTTGTGGTTTCAGAGAAGAAGATTTTTTAATGATTTTCCCTATATAAGCCTATGTAAAACCAAAGGCCCCCGGGGCGGGGGCATTTTGGCCCCCAGGGCTATAATTTGAACAATCTTGGTAGAGGTCCACTAGATGAAGCTTCATACCAAATATCGATGACCTGGGCCTTGCGGTTTCAGAGAAGAAGATTTTTAAAATTTTGTTTTATAAAATCTATTTTTAGCTCCTGTGCACCCACATGTGCAATGGACCGGAACCATTTGAACAATTTTGAAAGGGGACCACCTAAGGATCATTGCTGTGAAGTTTGGTCAAAATCTGATCAGCGGTTTAGGAGGAGATGTCATTTGAAGAAAAAGTTTACGCACACACACACACACACACACGCACGCACACACGCACTGACGACGGACGAAAAGTGATCCCAAAAGCTCACCTTGTCACTACGTGACAGGTGAGCTAAAAAGAAGAATGATTATTCTTGCACTTTGCCAATTTTCTGATGATGCTTGATATTCTAAATTTCCAGAAAACTAGACAATGTGTTTGAAAAAAACTATGCCCCCAACCATATGCTTGCCTCTAAAGATAACACAGATACTAAATTCAATTGGCACTACACATTCTTTTTCCATGAGAGGATAATTCAGAAATGAAGAGAGAAAAGAGTTGTTCTCCTTGTTTGCAATATATTATCTTATCAAAATAAAGGATCCCGTGAAGTTTTATGATTATGTAACTCACAGATTAAGTGTTAGTGCCAGGACACAATATTTTGTCAAGGGCAGATAACTCAGAAACCAAAGGAGCAGGAGTCGCCTTCCTTATTCATGACACATCATCTCCCCCATTTTTAGCCCACCTGTCACATAGTGACAATCTGAGCTATTGTGATCACTTTCTGTCCGACGTCCGTCCGTCCGTGCGTCCGCACATCCGTAAACAATTTCTTCAAACGACATCTCCTCCTAAACCACTGAACAGATTCTGACCAAACTTGGCAGAAATGATCTTTGTGTGGTCCTCTCTCAAAGTTGTTCAAAGAGTTCCATTCCATGCAGAACTCTGGTTGCCATGGCAATGAAAAGGGAACATAAGAGAAAATCTTTAAAAATCTTCTTCTCTGAAACCACAAGGCACAGGTCTTTCATAATTGGTATGAAGCTTCATCTAGGGGACATCTACCAAGATTGTTCAAATTATGGCCCTTGGGCCAAAAATGGCCCCACCCCTGGGCCCATATGTTTTACATAGGCTTAAATAGGGAAAACCTTTAAAAATCTTCTTCTCGAAACCACAAGGCCCAGGTCTTTCATATTTGGTATGAAGCTTCATCTAGGGGACCTCTACCAAGATTGTTCAAATTATAGCCCTGGGGCCAATAATGGCCCCGCCCCAGGGCCCACATGTTTAACATAGACTTATATAGGAAAAAAACTTTAAAAATCTTCTTCTCTGAAACCACAAGGCAGAGGTCTTTCATATTTGGTATGAAGCTTTATCTAGGGGACCTCTACCAAGATTGTTCAAATTATAGCCCTGGGACAAAAAATTGCCCCACCCCGGGACCCACATGTTTTACATAGACTTCTATAGGAAAAAACCTTTAAAAATCTTCTTCTCTGAAACCACAAGGCAGAGGTCTTTCATATTTGGTATGAAGCGTCATCTAGGGGACCTCTACCAAGATTGTTCGAATTATGGCCCTTGGGCCTAAAATGGCCACGCCCCAGGCCCACATGTTTTACATAGGCTTATATAGGGAAGACCTTTGAAAATCTTCTTCTCTGAAATCACAAGGCCCAGGTCTTTTATATTTGGTATGAAGCGTCATCAAGAGAACCTCTACCAAGATTGTTCAAATTATAGCCATGGGGCCAAAAATGGCCCAAATGGCCCCGCCCCGGGGCCCACATGACTTACATAGACTTATATAGGAAAAACCTGTAAAAATCTTCTCTGAAACTACAAGCCTGAGGTCTTTCATATTTGGTATGAAGCTTCATCTAGGGGACCTCTACCAAGATTGTTCAAATTATGGTCCTCGGCCAAAAATGGCCCCGCCCCAGGGCCCACATGTTTTACATAGGCTTATATAAGGAAAAACCTTTAAAAAACTTCTTCTCTAAAACCACAAGGCCCATGTCTTTCATATTTGGCATGAAGCTTCATCTATTGGGCCTCTACCAAGATTGTTCAAATTATGGCACTGGGGCCAAAAATGGCCCTGCCCCGGGGCCCACATGTTTTACATAGACTTTTATGGGGGAAAAGCTTTTAAAATCTTTTTCTCTAAAACCACAAGGATTAAGTCTTTCATATTTGGTTTGAAGCTTCATGTAGTGGACCTCTAGTAAGATTGTTTGAATAATAGCCCTAGGATCAAAATGACCCTGCCCTGGACCCCGGGTCCACTTGCTATACCTTGGATCAGTTTTTTTCTTATTACTTATCTGCTGAATAGATCTAGTACAGAAAGCTGCACTTAATGTGTGACTTTTAAATAAATGTGAATTGTGATCTGTGTGAAACTTGCGCACTTATAAAATTTGCCTTGGTTTACCATTCACCAACCTGCAATTGTTGAGTTAACTCTCTCCTCCAGCTGAAAGTTTTTTTCACATTCTTCATCATTGAATTCGTTTTCTTCATCCTCATCTTCATGAGCAAAGTACCGGCATTCATCTGTCTGAACATCATCCATCACTTCAGGATCTAAATTAAAATCAAACTATTACTTCCTAAACAAGAGCTGCTCACCTGACCTAAGTCGGCATAATTAAAAGGACATAATTATCAATTATCTGGACTGTTGAACTTGTCTGAGCTTTGACATATGTCTATAAATATATGTAGAAAAACCTTCATGAGCCACACAGCCTGATCAGAGTCTTTGCAATCCACCTGAAAAAGCCTTGAACCCGTGGAAATTGCAGATACTCGATTTTTCACATGTCGATAAAATGGTCAATCAGCATGAATATAAAAAAACCTGATATGGAATCATCCTATGCTTCACCTGTCATCAGAATGGACCAACCTGAGGAGCATCTGTTAATTTTTGACATGCAGATCAAACAGCGCTGCGATTAGATTAAAGAACCAAATTTGGACTAATCTGATTTCTCACCTATTTACATAATGGACCGATCCAACGCCTGTTCTGCTCAAGGCGAATTCCAACACAGGGCTGGATTATGTATAATAATCTTTTTTGGTGAATATTTTAACATTATTAGTAAACATGAAGTCGAATTTGGCCCAGACCGAAAGACCATCCGTTTCTAGAGCCCTGATGGGCTAGTACACTGTAACAATTTTTTTTGTCTTCGAAGCATTAAATTTTCTACAATTTATCCTGATACTAGCTAGTACTGCCATAAACCTGTTTCATTTTTCTGAGAAGCTGCTTCTTTTTCGGTCTACTAGCTGTTTCCCCATGTATGACTTATGACAACCTGTATGGCTGTCATAGAAGTCTTAAATATAACTCAGTAAAAATAGCCACCATAAAAGATGACAACTCCCAGGACCGAACCACCATTTTTGTATATTGTGGACAGGCCAATCTACTGAGCACCCACAACATAGTATTTATGAAAAAAAAACTATAAACTCACCTGATCCACATCCATACCAAATATTTTAACATAACCTCAAAGAGTTTTTGCCTTATGGATTTTGTAGAATTTGTCTAGAAAAATACAGTCAGGCAAGCTTATAAGCAAAGGAAGAGAGCAAAGCTCTCGACTGAACCAAATCTATTATATTACTTAAAACTGTCAAAACACCTCCAGTGATGATATAACCTGCGGACAAGTTCTGTCTAAAAACTAGAAGTTTGTTTTTACACGAAAGCAGATGTCTCCCTGCTCTCACAATTCCAACTTTTTGTTAGCTTTGTGTAATGCTTTTCCCACTATTCCAACTCTTCCAATATTTCTTTCGCTATCACATGATGTACTGACAAATTAACTCTGTATAAAGTTTTGTGAAAAATATCTGCAACAGTTTACCAGTTATATCGGTTATACAGCAGACACACTTTTTTGTAAAAACTCCTCTAAGGGCCACAACTTCAAAACTATAAAAATTAGAGTTGTTCTTATGCTCTTCATGTCACCTGATATTGCTTAATATTGGTTTCAGGTTTCACGAAAATATCTTAAAAGTTTTGCAAGTTATTGAGCAACAATGATTTTTCAGGTAAAATTTTCAAAGGCCCACAGTTCCAAAATACAACAAGAGGCCCATTAGGCCCTGAATCGCTCACCTGAGTTCAAGCCTGTTCTTTGCTGTACAATCTCCACCAATTTAGCAATCAATGGCACATAAGCTTAGGATAATTAATCCCATCTGGCCAGTTTTTCAATTAATGCAGTTTTTTTGGTCGATTGTAATCGACAATCGATCCCAGAGTTACTAACCACACAATGTCGATTCTTGCAATTGTCCACGTGAACATCACTGATTTGGGGAAACCCAAGGTTACGGTTATTTACAGAAACAAGACTCTCTAATTTTATCGAATTTACATGTAGGTCAGTCTATCTATAGAATCTGGACAGGTTTGGTAAACACCGAATACCCAGACTGCTCAGCTGTCTACTTTGGCTATTCACTGTTTGATTATTAAAGTACTGGTATTTATAAAAGTAAAGCAATGTTAATTTAACCAACCTGCTGTTGGACATATGGCTAGAAATTTGAGAGTGAAAGACAAATTTTCTAACTTCAAGGTCATGTCTCGATCAGTTACATGTATATTGGAATTTGAGTACACAGCTTCTAGCAGAAAGGTCATCCCTTTCAACCCTGGTATTTTGATTATTTGATTTGAGGTTTGACGTCCCGTCAACACTGTATGGGTCATTTTGGAAATGTTGCTTCCAATTTTGTGGGACATTTACCCGACATTGAGATGAAATAACATCTCAAGACCTGTCGCCTTATGAAACCAACAGGGATTATAAGCATGGACGAACCGCTTTGCCTGGGCGGGCTAAGATCCTCTAAGTGGTTCAAGTTACCAGTACTCGTATGTGATCGGATTCAGCTCTGCTTGGAAGCATGGTCAGTGGAGCCGTGCAACCAGCGTAGACCCTGAAATATCCTTTAGGGATATATATCGTTTGCCATTCAGCTAAACGCCAATAACGTGCCCAACTTGAGTTGGAAGCGTGCACCCCATAAACAGATTCGAGAGTTAATAAATCAAAGCACTGGCAGAACATGTGGGGTACAGGCTGTGAAAACAAACAGGTACTTAGACTGTTTTGTGTAACTGCAAACCGGTGTAGGCTCTGGTTGCGGCATATGATCCTGGTTAACACTGTTAGCCAAACCCATCAGCTGACTTTATAGACGTATAAATAACACGGCTAAGTTTAAACCGATTGCTTGCCAATCGATTCAAAGTTACTTAGGAGAAAAGCTGTTCAGTGCTTATGTCCACGTGACTGTCACTGACTTGTTGGAATCATTTTTGTATCGAAAATAGTCACAGTAATCTCAGAGTGTTGCGACTAAAGAGGGTTATTATGGAATCATAGGGTGGCTTCGGCAAACAGTGTAGACCCAGATTCCGACGCTGCTGAATGAGGAGGCTGATCAATATCTACACTATAAAATTTTGCTCAAAACTAGAATAAAAGAGTTAAATGAAACAATTTAAACCTAAGATCAGGATTAGTTGCCCGACCTACTTTTGAAGACAATCGACCCACCAGTACTCTCAGTGCTTTGATTAATTTATTCTATTAATGATGCTGACCAGCAATCAATGGCATATAACCCTAGGATTAATAATCCTGTTTTAATCCTGTTTGGTCAGTTTTTGAACTTGTTCAAGCTTCTGTCCATGTCCATCTGATCTACATGTTTTATTGAGATCCAATCAAAACTAAAGGACATAATATGCTGATGACAAGGTCAAGAATATGCATTTTCAGCAACCAAGGGGACTTAACTCTATGATTCATATACCGACTTTGCCAGTTTTCAAAATCATCCGAGCTTTTATCCCCAGCCTACTTATGTGTAAGTTTGAGGAAGATCTGATCAAAACAGAATGACATATGCTGATGACAAGTTCAAAAATAGGCATTTTCCGCAAACCAAGGGGACATAACTCTACGATTAATAGGTTGACCTTGCCAGTTTTCGAACTTATCCAAGTTTTTATCCTCAGCCTACTTATTTGTAAATTTGCAGAAGATTTGATCAAAACTGAAGGACTTATGCTGATGACAAGGTCAAAAATAGCCATTTTCAGCAACCAAGTGGACAGAATTCTATGATTAAAAGGGCGACCTTGCCAGTTTTCAAACTCATCCGAGCTTTTATCCTCAGCCTACTTATATGTAAGTTTCAGAAAGATCTGATCAAAACTAAAGGAGTTATGCTGATGACAAGGTCAAAAATAAGCATTTTCAGCAACCAAGTGGACATAACTCTATGATTAAAAGGCCGATCTCGTCAGTTTTCGAATTCATCCGTACTTTTATCCCCAGCCTACTTATGTGTAAGTTTGAGGAAGTTTTGATCAAAACTGAAGGAGTTATACTGATGACAAGGTCAAAAATAGGCAATTTCAGCAATGAAGGGGACATAACTCTGTAATTGATAGGTCGACCTGGCCAGTTTTCGAACTCATCCAAGCTTTTATCCCCAACCTACATTTATGTAAGTTTAACAAAGATCCGATCAAAACTTAAGGAGTTATGCTGATGACAAGCATTTTCCTATTGTAAGTCTATGGGGCCTTGTTGTTGCCATAGCCACTAAAGTATTCATTCAATTTCCATGAAAAGCTTATGTCACCAATCCCCCAGCCAGAGGCATGTTACAGATGAGAAATGACTGAGATCTGACTGCAGAGATATAACTGGTCAAAAGTGTGAATGCCGACGGACCAATGTCTATACTATAAGCTCCCCCGGAGCCTTCGGCTCTGGTGAGCTAAAAATGAGGGTTGTTTTTATGCTCTTTTTGGCTTGCAGCGACGGCTGCAAGCCATTTAGATTGGAAAAGTGGTTCCGGATTTAGACTTCTCTTTCTATGTTATTTTGGATCCTCAGGTGTTTTTTTAAAAACAAAAATCAGAGATACAGTCAGCTTTTTCCGGTGTTCTGGTTCCTTCACCCTATAGCTCAATAGCTTTCGCATATTTTAATAGAATACAGGGTACCAGTTTAGTGAGAGATTGTCTAGTGACAGAGCTATCGTTTCTGTGCGAAAGTTTAACTAAACACCGAAGCGAATTTATCCACTAGGCCACTGTCTACTCAGCACTTCCGACAATACAGTTTACCTGACCACATTCATAAATCATCTGTGCAGCAGTCTACAATTCACTTGAAGGTCAAAACTCGATGGGTTTTTATGACCCCGCCTATTCGGAAAATAGCGGAAGGGCATTAAGTTTTACCCCTGTCCGTCTGTTCGTTTGTCCGTCCGTCCGTCCCGACATCGTGTCCGGGCCATAACTCCTAAACCGTATGGAATATATTCATGAAACTTCACAGGTGCATTTATCACACGGAGACGATGTGTCATGAACAAGGAAGACAACTCTTGCATTTTTTGTTTTTCGATTATCTGCCCTTGACTTAGTACCATATAGTAAACCTTGCCCGGGCCATAACTCCTAAACCGTATGGAATATATTCATGGAACTTCACAGGTGCATTCATCACACCGAGACGATGTGTCATGAACAAGGTAGAAAACTCTTGCATTTTTGGTTTTTGGATTATCTGCCCTTGACTTAGTACCATATAGTAAACCGTGTCCGGGCCATAACTCCTAAACCATATGGAATATATTAATGAAACTTCACAGATGCATTCATCACACTGAGACGATGTGTCATGAACAAGGAAGACAACTCTTGCATTTTTGGTTTTTGGATTATTTGCCCTTGACTTAGTACCATATAGCAAATCATGTCCGGGCCATAACTCCTAAATCGTATGGAATATATTCATGAAACTTCACAGGTGCATTCATCACACTGAGACGATGTGACATGAACAAGGAAGTCAAATCTTGCATTTTTGGTTTTTGGATTATCTGCCCTTGACTTAGTACCATATAGTAAACCATGTCTGGGCCATAACTCCTAAACCGTATGGAATATATTCATGAACCTTCACAGGTGCATTTATTACACTGAGACGATGTGTCATGACCAAGGACGACAACTCTTGCATTGTGGGTTTTTGGATTATCTGCCCTTGACTTAGTACCATATTGTAAACTTGTCCGGGCCATAACTCCTAAACAGTATGGAATATATTCATGAAACTTCACAGGTGCATTCATCACACTGAGACGATGTGTCATGAACAAGGAAGACAACTCTTGCATTTTTGGTTTTTCGATTATTTGCCCTTGACTTAGTACCATATAGTAAACCGTGTCCTGGCCATAACTCCTAAACCGTATGGAATATATTCATAAAACTTCAAAGGTGCATTCATCACACTGAGACGGTGTGACATGAACAAGGAAGACAAATCTTGCATTTTTGGTTTTTGGATTATCTGCCCTTGACTTAGTACCATATAGTAAACCGTGTCCGGGCCATAACTCCTAAACCATATGGAATATATTCATGAAACTTCACAGGTGCATTCATTACACTGAGACGATGTGTCGTGAAAAGGAAAACAACTCTTGCATTTTTGGTTTTTGGATTATCTGCCCTTGACTTGGTTCCATATAGTAAACCGTGTCCGGGCCATAACTCCTTTACCTTATGGAATATATTCATGAAACTTCACAGGTGCATTTATCAAACTGAGACGATGTGTCATGAACAAGGAAAACAACTCTTGCATTTTTGGTTATTGGATTATCTGCCCTTGACTTAGTATCATAGAGTAAACTGTGTCCGGGCCATAACTCCTAAACCGTACGGAAGATATTCATGAAACTTCACAGGTGCATTCATCACATTGAGACGATTTGTCATGAACAAGGAAGACAACTCTTGCATTTTTGGTTTATGGATTATCTGCCCTTGACTTAGTACCATATGGTAAACCGTGTCAGGGCCATAACTCCTAAACCGTATGGATTAATTCATGAAACTTCACAGGTGCATTTATCACACTGAGACGATGTGTCATGAACAAGGAAGACAACTCTTGCATTTTTGGTTTTTGGATTATCTGCCCTTGACTTAGTACCATATAGTAAACCGTGTCCGAGCCATAACTCCTAAACCGTTTGGAATATATTCATGAAACTTCACAGGTGCATTCATCACACTGAGACGATGTGTCATGAACAAGGAAGTCAAATCTTGCATTTTTGGTTTTTGGATTATCTGCCCTTGATGCATATAATTTATGATTGATTTGAAGTACATTTGTAATATTTTTTTATGAATGGCATTTGACGGGGGCATCCGTGTCCTATGGACACTTTTTCTAGTGTTGAAATTTTATAGGGTAGATTCCTGACGTCAGAAGTGTTAACTAGAGTAGGTCAACTGAAATGCTGCGTCTTTTTTTATCGTGTCCGATCAATATCTTTCTTATTCCTGGATTTATTTAAGAATAACTTGACAGTAATGTTAATCATCATGAGAGGATGTGTTGTGCGCAAAACCCAGGTTGGTTTCGAAAACCGAGTTATCATGTTCAAAATGATTCTTTGAGCTACATTCTTTCATTTCCTTGTTCTTTATAGTTTTCTAACATCAACATTTTCCTACTCCTCTGATAGCGCTGCCGGGGCGCTAGTCAGTTTCACTGACAGCTCTAGTTATATTGAAGGTACTGCCACCAATAAATGAACAAAGTTTACGGCGTACTGACAGTCAATTGGTCCAGTTTTTATCAAGATTAAGATTCACCTTAAATAACTTTATACTTTTTATTTCTTTTTAGACTTTCATATAAAACTGTTAACATTTGTAACATTGTTTACTTTGGTTGTCTCTTGATTATAATATTTTATACTTTGCTAATAAAAGATGTTAACATTTAATGTCTCTTCCTCCTTTGTCTTATACTCCCTTGTATGTATATTTATGTCGTCACCTAACAATTACATGTTTACTGGCCACATGACATGAATGTATACTCAGTATGTATGGAAGACCGCCTCCGTGGTCCAGTGATTAAGGTCGCTGACTTGTAATCACTGGAGGGTCATTGATTCGAGCCCCGCTACCAGCCATGATTGTTTATGTGAGAACATTTGGTAGTTTGTGTCAGAGGATCGGAGTCTAGTACTGGTACTTTCCAGGAACGATGGTTAGGAAACTACCCGCCTGTATATGACTGAAAGATTGTTGAACGGGCGTAAAACCACCTAGCAAAACAAACAGTATGTATGATGCGTTCTACCACATTATTGTCTCTCATAAATCTGTTAGGAACATTTATTTTGTTTTGTTTGTCCATTTCTACTTGCCAAATCGCATATCGTCCGTGCTCCATAAGTCAATTATTCCTCCTGTCTGTCTGTTAACAATGTCTTCTTCCAACTTCTATTCAGATACTACTGAGCAAATTTCAATAAAACAGGGCCATCACAATGATCCCTTAGTTGGTCAAAAGTGAGAATGTGATCATTGGGTCACACGTCAATGCCTCAGTTACCTTAACATTGAAATATTTCTTCCAATAAATGTCAGGGTAGTGCCACATAGAAAATTGACACCTCATGGGTTTGTCCATTCCAATGTGTAGATAAACCATATATTGCCTTAGGGTACACTGCATCAAAAGTCTATGTCCCATTAACAAGAACAGTGCAACTTGCTTCCTCACCAGTACTTTCATCTACATCAACTCGTACATCCATGTGGCGGCAATATGGTTACATTTACACCAGGAACAGTACCCTTAAAACCAGGCAAGCCTTTCCTTTTAAAAGGAACCTTTATTGTTATCTAATGTTGCTTTATGTTTGTGTAAAGTTTCAAGAAAGAAATCTAAAACGGTTTTCTGAGTATTTTTTTTTTTTCTTTTTTTTTTTTAATTCGGATTTTATGGCCCTTTCAAGAATATTTCACTTATATCAAGGTGATGATTAATCATAAGTGGACAAATATTGGAGTATCTGGAGAAAAACCACAGTGAGAGATCTAATGTTTAAGAGTCAGTGCTCTAAACCACTAGACCATGGAGGCCCATTTGGTTTTCTGAGCATACAGCAGACACTATTTTTCAAGTAAAAATTTCAAAGGACCAAAACTCCAAAAATACAAAAAGAATTCCGCGGAAGGCGGCGTTGCACCTGCTGGGGACAAAGTCATTGGCACTCTATTAGTAAATAATGAGCCAATACAGAACCTTTCTCAGTCTGAGACAACTAGTTGAGAAATATTTTTGAGCAGCCTTGCAATAACCTTGAAGCACCATCAAATGATAAGAGGATGTCGAGGAGAAAATTATGCAAGGTTTGAAGGTTTCATCAACAATAATCGATAAGAGAGCAAGGGTCAACGTAGAATCTGCCAAAGTCACTGGAGTGCGAAAAAACAGGTCAAGGTCACAAGGTCAAAGTGCACCCTGAGTAAGCATGTCAAGGAGAATTATTATGCAAGGTTTGAAGGTTCCTTCAACTATAGTCGATGCGATTGCAAGAGTCAATGTAAAATATGCCAAAGTCACAGGAGTGTGAAATATAGGTCAAGGTCACCAGCTAAAGGTGCATGCTGAGTGAACATGTCGAG
This sequence comes from Lucinisca nassula, assembly GCA_963580285.1. NCBI lineage: Eukaryota > Metazoa > Mollusca > Bivalvia > Lucinida > Lucinidae > Lucinisca > Lucinisca nassula. The sequence continues at coordinate 117,426,436 of OY757011.1, forward strand.
GAGAAACATTATGCAAGGTTTGAAGGTTCCATTGACTTTAGTTGATGAGAACGCAAGGATTGACATAAAATCTGCCAATGCCACTGGAGCGTGAAATATAGATCAAGGTCACTGGGTCAAGGTGTGTGCTGAGTGAGCATGTCAAGGAGAAACATTATGCAAGGTGTAAATGTTCTAGCGACTATAATCCATGAGATCACAAGGGTTGAAATTAAATCTAAATTAAAGTCACTTAATGAGTGTGAAATATAGGTAAAGGTCACTGGGTCAAGGTGCTTGCTGAGTGATCATGTCAAAGAGAAACGTCATGCAAAGTTGAATGTTCTAGCAACTATAGTTGATGAGATCGCAAGGGTCAACATAAATTGTTGATGGACGGACGGTCTGACAGATGCACAGACTGACACATGGATGGAAAACCGGATGCCATTGTCGCACCATGCACAGCAAGTGCAACAAAAATGAGGGTTGTGGTTCTTGTGTTCTGCATGTCCCCTGATGATCCTTAATATTTTTGTGAAGTTTCATAAAAATCTCAAACTGTTTTTAAGTTATAGAGGAGACACTATTCTTATTCATTAAAACTTCAAAGGGCCACAACACCAAATATACCAAGAATTTCGCCAAGGCTATGTCGCACCTGCCAAATTTTTTTTTTAAAACCAAATAATGTCCTTAGACAATGAAATACGAGACAAGGTCATCATCCGACACAGTTTGTGAATTTGTTGTTGTAATTTGCATCAAGTATTCTAATTGGTTACATGTTTACTCCTCGTACTATAGCCCAAAAATGGAGCTTAACACTAGGCATGACATAAAAATTGACTTTGTCAGCAGACCGTGAAATATAAGTGAAGGTCATGAGCTGATAATGGGAGTGTTTGCCTTCATAATGGGAATAAATAAAGTACAAAAGCTGATGGTGGTAAGTCTAATAAATAGTCCAAAATAGAATTAAAAGCTAAGGTTGACATAAAATTGGCAAAGTCAGCAGGCTGTGAAATGTAGGTCAAAGTTATAAAGTCATGCCAAGGTGTTGCTAAATATTGTAGGAAGAAATCGTATACAAAATCTGATGATAATATGGCAATTAGCTATTCAGAAATGGAGCTAACAGTAGGGTTGACACAAAGAAAGCAAAGTCGCCAGACCATGAAATGTAGGTCAAGGTAACATCATACTGAAGTGTTGCTAATCTGCCTAGGGAGAAATCATACACTAAAGCTGATGATAGTGACTCAGATTTATATGTCTTAGACTGTTTTATCAGTGGAGCAAGTAAATTAATTGGTCTGATATCTTTCAGTTACTAACAGAAGTAGAAACAAATGCATATATGATATAAACCTCTTAGCAAAACGCTACATTCTCCAGTTTACCTCCTAAAAGCCAGGCATACTTATCATGCACAAACTGTTTCTAATTCATACGTACCTTCAAGAGTAATTTCTTCAAGGCTTTTGCCTGTGAATTTACCAATAATGCCCTCTTCGGCACATCTCAAAAGTCTGCTGACTTTGGCGATGGAAATGATACCTTCTTGTAATTTGTAAAAGTTTTCATGAGTTTTTAAATCATGTGCCAAATGTTTTGATAGCCAGTCTTTTTCAACATCTGTGAGGCTCAATACCTGCAAAAAGAGTAACCAAATAACAATCAGTCAAGGCTGAGACTGCTTTATAAATATTCTGAAAATATAATTTTGGGTACTTAATATTGGGTTTCCACATTAACCAGATTGGGACTGGATTGTATCAGAATGGACTAGACGATACCTGTTAAACGATGTAATATAGAAATCTTATGGTATATTCCAATGTCTATAACAAGTTTATGAGCAAACCCTTTCCACAATTCTTCATAGATGATAAGAATATCAGATTGAGGTTGCGGACTGAAAGTTTTCATCCAACTACTTTACCTTCATTACATATGCAAATATCAATGTTTTAGCAAACAAGACTATATGGACTATATGTACAGGACTCAAGCTGAACTGTCTTGCACTACACCTAGAGATGCAGTATCAACCTTTAATCAGATCTGTGAAGGTTTAACATACTGTACCAATGTACTTAAATTGCATGTTGTTGACAGACTATCACTGCACAGTCAGTCAATAATACCCTTTTATATCAGGAGAGGCAACTCTAGATAGATAAAATAGATGGAATACTTTGTTATTCTTTATGTTGGTTGGCGCCTGATGCTCCGTCTTTGGTCGGGCCCCTCGGAGTCTAACTGTTGGTTTTCTTTTGCTCCAGCATTTCTGTTGGTGTATGCTGTCGAGTCCTCAACCTTGTTTCATCTCTGTGTTTTTTTTATTTGTATGTTCTCGGAGATGTTACATTGATGAGTTAGGAAGCCTTCATGCGGACTAAACAAAATTAATGTCTATACCGCTACAGAAGTAAGGGCGAGGATTGTGGCCACGTAAAATCGAGTTAAGCCCCCCAGTGGAATTCTTTCCCCTGACCGTTCCAAGGCGGTTCTTCTGTGGCGGTTTATTTATGTTATTGTTCGTACTTATTGTATCACATGTGTCTTTTTATTTTGGATGGCCATTAGGCCATTTTATGGGAAAGTAACTGTCCTTTTGGCCTTCCTCTGTTTGGGTTTCCATTATGGTCTGGTCGTTTCGTGTTTGTGTTTCTTTCCCTGTGGTGTCTTTGGTGGGGTGTGTGAGTTAATTGTATCGATTCCTGATCTTTGTTTTAATTCTACTTCTATATCAAAATTAGTTCTGCCTCATTTAGTGGATTAGATGAGTAATTTATTGTCTTTCCTTTTAGAGTAGACCCTTTTTCAGAAGTGGCTTATTGTATAAAAAAGCCAATATAAAGTCATAAAACTTATCTCCCTTGTAAAATTGGCAGAAATTTGGAAAAGTAGCACGCCAATCTGATCTTTCTGCTCAATTTTTGTTATTTTCTATATGGAAAGCACTGTCAAGGCATCCTTATTAACCTCGGTGCAGTTCATTTCTTATCTACATTCACTAACCCTGGGATAACTCTCTTGCATTTTTTTTGTTCTCATGAATTATTAATGGGATGATTTGATTGGTGATCTCAGTTATGTCCCTGAGGAATTTTTATACCATGCATGCGGCCCCAAAATGTGACTGATATAATTTTACATTGCAAGTATCCAATAACATAGAGTTTACAAAACGCAGTATGCAATAATGACATGGAGTGTTTAATTAACCCTTGGCCTGCTAATCACAAATGTGTCTTATCTTTCAAACAGTGTAGATCCAGATCAGATGGCTTCTTCTGAAACCATCTGATCTGGATCTACACTGTTTGTCATTCAGTTTGTGAATTTGTTGTTGTAATTTGCATCAAGTATTCTAATTGGTTGACAGTCAGTAGGAGGTTTGGCAACTCAATTTATTCAGCAGGGAAAAGGTTAAAGTAACAGTGACATGGTTTCCAGAAGCTGATGAACATTCACTGAAAATGAAGTTTTGGAGGTGAGTTATCCCAGGGGTGATGAATGAAGTTCTACGTAATGGATCACACCTGGGTCATCGAGGATGTGTCAAGGTGGACACGATGGAAAATGTTGAAAGCTACTCTTATTTTTCCATATCTGTTGCTATCAGTCTGTGCTCACATGGTATGTGTCACTTGAAAGTGTATCGTCAACATGCCCTCCATACTACTCAGATCAGCTTGCACAGGCACTTGAGTCGGCACATTTCTGAGGAAGCTTTTGGCAGAGCCCCAAGGGAAGATGTGCTGTCCATGTTGTTGTGTTGGGTTTAATGGCACGTCAACCCTTGTGGGTCATTTTGCTTTGTCTCCCAGAGAATGGGAGAAAGGGAATAGAAGAAATAGAAGAGGAAAGGAAAAGAGAAAGAGAGTGGAGAATGAGGAAAAAGGGAATAAAAGAGGAGAAATAGAAGAAATAAAAACATGCCCCTGCCTGCTGCAAACACAGCAGGCCTTGCCCAAATGTAGACAAATATTAGTTGGGATGTCCAGATGCCGAAAGACACTAGACTCCGAATGCTGTCCATGATGTGTGTTCATGTCCAAAGTACACTGTTCAAGAAATAACAGACTTCATTTACTCAGATGATAGATAAAGCTAAATTATTACCAGAGGCCCAAGTGGGCCAGAAATCGCTCACCTGGATTAGGCTGATTATATGTCACATTGTGCCATGGTGGCCATCTTGGGTATTAGGTAAGATTACCTTCAGCAAATCCTGAATCTGCAGGTTCCCTTGATCCCACCTCTTAAATTTCTCAACAGCTCAATCCAAGTTAGGATTGAGGAGGAGATTATGTTGGTGAAGAGTGGAGGGTTCAGTGCACAATATACTGTTAGCATGACTTTTCCAATCTTCAATTCTCTGACAGCTGGAGGCGTCCATCTTGGATATCTGAACGGAATGATTTTAGCAATTATGAATCTCCATGTCACTCCAAAGCCTCCAATTAAGTTTTTGCTCAATCCTACATTTGGTTTGGGAGATGTCATTTGAAGAATTTCAAGATGGCCTCCATTGTGACCATCTTGGATATCTGAACAGAAGGATTTCCCCATGTCGCCCTGATGCCTCCCATCAAATTTCAACTCAATCCTACTTTTTGTTTGGAAGGAGATGTCATTTGAAGAATTTCCAGATGGCTGCCATGGCGGCCATCTTGGATATCATGATGGAATGATTTTAGCAATTCCGAATCTCCACTCACCCCCAATGCCTCCCATCAAGTTTCAGCTCAATCCGACTTTTGGTTAGGGAGGAGATGTCATTTGAAGAATTTCAAGATGGCCACCATGGCAGTTATCTTTGATAGCGGACCGGAACCATTTTAGCAATTCTGAATCTCCATGTCACCCCGAAGCTTCTCATCATGTTTCCGCTCAATCCGACTTTTGGTTTGGGAGGAGATGTCATTTGAAGAATTTCAAGATGGCTATCATGGTGGCCATCTTGGATATCGAGATGGAACAGTTTTAGCAATTCTGAATCTCCATGTCGCCCCAATAACTCCCATCAATTTTCAGCTCAATCTGACTTGTGGTTGGCGGCCATCTTGGATAAGCAATTCTGAATCTCCATGTTGCCCTGAAGCCTCCCATCAAGTTTCACCTCAATCCGACTTGTCGTATGGGAGGAGATGTCATTTGAAGAATTTCTAAATGGCTGCCATCTTGGTTAACAGACCAGAAAGATTTTAGCAATTCTGAATCTGCATGTCACCCTGATGCCTCCAAACCAAGTTTCAGCTCAATCCGACTTGTCGTTTGGGAGGAGATGTCATTTGAAGAATTTCAAGATGGCTGCAATCTTGGTTAACGGTCCGGAACGATTTTAGCAATTCTGAATCTCCATGTCACCACGATGCCTCCCACCAAGTTTCAGCTCAATCCGACATTTGGTTTGGAAGGAGATGTCGTTTAAAGAATTTCAAGATGGCTACCATTGTGGCCATCTTGGTTAACTGACTGGAACGATTTTAGCAATTCTGAATCTCCATGTCACCCTGATGCCTCCCACCAAATTTCAGCTCAATCCAACTTGTCGTTTAGGAGGAGATGTCGTTTGAAGAATTTCAAGATGGCTGCCATCTTGGTTAATGGACCGGAACGATTTTAGCAATTATTCATCTCCATGTCACCCCGATGCCTCCCACCAAGTTTCAAATCATTCCGACTTTTGGTTTGGGAGGAGATGTCGTTTAAAGAATTTCAAGATGGCTGCCATGATGGCCATCTTGGTTAACGGATCAAAATGATTTTAGCAATTCTGAATCTCAAGGTCAGCCCGATGCCTCCCACCAAGTTTAAGCTCAATCCCACTTGTCGTTTGGGAGGAGATGTCGTTTAAAGAATTTCAAAATGGCTGCCATGGCGGCCATCTTGGATATGGACCGGGACAATTTTAGCAATTCTGAATCTCTATGTCACCCGGATTCCTCCCACCAAGTTTCAGCTCAATCCGACTTGTCGTTTGGGAGGAGATGTTGTTTGAAGAATTTCAAAATGGCTGCCATGGTGGCCATCTTGGATATCGGACCGGGACGAATTTAGCAATTCTGAAACTCTATGTCACCCCAATGCTCCCCACCAAGTATCGGCTCAATCTGACCTACGGTTTTGGAGGAGATGTCGAAATTGTGAAAAGCTTATGATGGACGTATGGATGGATGGACAACGGATGGACAGACGACGGACAACACTTGACGGCATAAGCTGACCTGGAGTTTTGCTCCAGGTGAACTAATAAGCTAATATAGAGACAAGAAGTTACTGAGTTTTCCAACGATGGAAGAAAGCTTGTATGTTTTTGTGTTTTGTCTGTTTAACAGGCCAGTCAACATTACTTAGGTCATGTTGAGCCGGTCAGTTAACCTAACCACACTTTTTCTTGGGCAGGCTTAGAACCATCTAAGCGATTTACCAGTACACTACAGTGCACATTCTTTCGACAGAACTGACAGCTACCCTTCTTGAATCAGTGCAAGGGAGAGACTGACCGCAGAAAAGACTTCATAATCAATCTCTATGAAAGAATGTTGCCAGACCCAGGAATCGGACCCGCCTCCTTATCACCAGACGGACGTGCATCCAACTGAGCCCACTGGGCTGGCGTATGTTTGTGTGTACATGCCTTCCCAATTTAATGTAACTTTAGACAATCTTTCAATCAAATTATGACCTTGTGTCATTAGCTTAACTGCCAGGCATGTTTTTTTTTTCTTAAGATTGCAGAAATAAAATTATTTGATCAGATAGTCTGTAGTCTAGATGTTTTGGTTTTTTAAGTTATCCACTTGCACTATATTCATTCAGAATCCTCTGAACCACTGATCATAAGATTGTAACAGTTGTACAAATTCATATTTAATTTACTGACCTGCAACCTGTTGTAAATTTTGGGCATGGACCCAACAAAGCCCTGGTATAACTTGTTGTATCGTATTATAATAACAAGAATATGTTTGGTTTAGATGAAGAGTTACATACGGTTCCTGAGATATAAGGCATTTTACGCAGTGGAAGGGGTAGGGTCACAGCCCAAGAAAAAACCTAGATAGTTCTCACTGAATGTGTCCTATCAAAGGGACCATGAATGTATATGGTTTACGGATGAAGATCTGGACAGTTTCTAAGATATGAGGCCTTCATGAAGTGGAGGACAGGACATGGCCACAGACCGTCTGAGAGACCCCAAGGTGGGCGTGCCTAAATGGGTTTCATTATAAGAAATAAGAATATATTGGTTTGGGGGAGGGCATCTTAACGGATTTCGTCATACAACAGAAGTAAGGGCGAGGATTGTGGCCATGTAAAATCGATTTAAGCCCCCCACCCCCATTGGAATTTTTTTCACTGACCGTTCCAAAGCAGTTCTTCAGTCGCGGTTTATTTATGTTATTGTTTGTTACTTATCGTGTGTATCACAGTGTCTTTTTATTTTAGATGGCCACTAGGCCTTTTTGTGGGAAAGTAACTGTCCTTTTGGCCTTCCTCTGTTTAGGTTTCCATTATGGCCTGATCGCTTCGTGTTTGTGTTTCTTTCCCTTTGGTGTCCTTGGTGGGGGAGTAAGTTAATTGTATCGATTCCTGATCTTTGTTTTACCTCTACTATACAATGCTTTTTCCATAAACTGGAGAAGAACGTCATCCCATGGGACCCAAAGGTTTTTGACACTGCCTACGTCTTATCATAAGTAACATGAACATAATTATATGGTTAAGGGGTGGTATTTTGAACATTTTCTCGGATAGTTATCTTTTATTAGAACAGTTTCATAGATACATGGTCTTTTATGAGGTGGATCCGTGGGTCACGTCCCCGGCCTACCCAGATGGACCCCAAGGTAGGTGTCGCTGAATCCATTTTAACATCAAGAACAAGAGTATAAATGTTTTAGAGGTGGGGATCTGAATGGTTTCTGAGATGCATGGCCTTTTATGAAGTGAAGGGTTGGGGCATGACCCTGGAGCACCCTGGAGGACCCCCAAGTTGGCATCTCTGAGCACATCTTATCATAAGGAACATAAATAAAATACCCGTATGTATTGTTTAGGGGTTGGAAACTGTACGTATTATCAGATATTATGCATTTTATAAAGTGGAGGGGGGCCAAAATGCAACCGAGGGGACCCTTGGAAAAATAGAAAACAAGTCAATGATCAGGAATCGATACAATTACCCAACAATTCCAATCATCACCACAATAAAACGCTACAAGTGGAAGCCAAATGGACTTACTCACCCACAAAATGGCCATACGGCTTCTCAAACAAGAGGCTCAATGAGCCTAAACCGCTCACCTGAGGAACTTAAGTTTTAACAATTCACAGACTTGACTACTAAATCTGCTAACGGAATCCAGCCCATTGACCCTTACAGGATATAAGTCATCATTATTGCATTGCTTACCAAGTTTGTGGCTTCTAACTTCTATTGTTCCTGAGAAATCTATGACCAAAATTTAACACTGGTCAAAATGGAAAAGAAGAATGAAAGAACAGATGAACAAGTAAGCTGAGAAAGCCCAATGTCATCATTATTGTATTGAATACCAAATTTGATGCTTCTGGCTTTTATAGTTCCTGAGAAATCTTCGATTAAAAACTTAACATTGGTCTATATGGAGAGAAAGATGAATGAAAGAACAAATAAGCCAAGAAAGCCCATTGTCTCTTACACTTTATAAGTCATCATTATTGCATTGCATACAAAGTTTGAGGCTTCTAGCTTTTATAGTTCCTGAGAAATCTTTGAGACAATAGTTTTAACATTGGTCTATATGGAGAGAAAGAAGAATGAAAGACAGATGAACAAATGAGCCAAGAAAGCTAATTGTCTCTTACAGGATACAAGTAACCATAATTACATAGTATATTAAATTCTAGAGTTCTAGCTTTTATGGTTCTTGAGAAATCTTTGATGAAAAATTTAGCATTGGTCTATATGGAGAGAAAGAAGAATGAAAGAACAATTGAACAAACCAGCCATGAAAGCCCAATGTCTCTTACACAATATAAGTCATCTTTATTGCAATGCATACCAAGTTTGGGGCTTCTAGCTTCTATAGTTCCTGAGAAATCTTTAATGAAAAATTTAACATTGGTCTATAGGAAAAGAAAGAAGAATGAAAGAAAAGATGAACAAATAAGTCAAGAAAGCCCATTGTCTCTTACACGATACAAGTCATCATTATTGCATTGCCTACCAAGTTTGAGGCTTCTAGCTTCTATAGTTCCTGAGAAATATTTAACGAAAAATTTAACATTGGTCATAGGAAAAGAAAGAAGAATGAAAGAAAAATGAAAAAAAAGATAAACAAATAAGCCAAGAAAGCCCATTGTCATGAAAACCTTATGCAGTCTTTCCACTTGCCCAATAATGCTACACATGAAATTTGATCAAAGTCGGCCAAGTAGTCTTCAAGACATACATTTTTGAAATTCACATTAACCCTTATGCAAAAATGCACAAGGGCAGGTAACTCCTAAGTGTATGATCCGATTCTGCCAATTATCGAACTTGACCGAGATTTCATACCCAATCTGAAAACATTTGAAGCAGCAACAGGCAAATTTTCAAACGCTCAAGGGCACGTAACTCCTGAGCGAATAATCCGATTCGACCCAAAATCAAACTTAACCAAGATTTTATACCTGTACTCATTATCTGCAAGAATGAAGCTGATCCGAAAAAAATTGACGAAGCTAGAGTGATGACAAACTTTTTCCTATGTTAAGTCTATGGGAGCTATATGTCGCCATGGCAACCAGGGTTCCAATCAGATCTGCCTGAAAACCTGATGCAAACTTTCCACCTGCCCAAAGATGCTACAAAAGAAATTTGATCAAGATTGGCTGAGTAGTATTTGAGAAATACATCTTTGAAATTCCTATTGGCCCCAATGCAAAAACGCACAAGGGCAGGTAACTCCTACATGAATGATCCGATTCTGCCAGTAATCGAACTTGACCGAGATTTCATGGCTGTCCTGGTTATCTGTAAGAATAAACATAATCTGAAAACATTTGAAGCAGCTACAGTGATGACAATATTCTCCCCATGTTAAGTCTATAGGCAAATTTTCAAACGCTCATGGGCACCTAACTCCTGAGCGAATGATCAGATTCAACCCAAAATCGAACTTAACCGAGATTTTATACCTGTCCTCGTTGTCTGCAAGAATGAAACCGATCCAAAAAAAATTGACGACGCTAGAGTGATGACAAACTTTTTCCTATGTTAAGTCTATGGGAGCTATTTGCTGCCATGGCAACCAGAGTTCCAATCCGATCTGCCCGAAAACAGTATGCAGCCTTTCCCCCTACCTGATAATGCTTCACATGAAATTTGATCACGATCGGCCCACTGGTTCCAGAGATTTACTTCTTTGAAAGTGTGGACGACGACGACGGACGCCGGCTCATGGTATACTAATACCTCACATGAGCCTTCGGCTCAGGTGAGCTAATACAAGAGGGCCATGATGGCCCTGGATCGCTCACCTGATCCATAGAGTAACATGTGGGACCCGGGGAGGGCCATTATTAACCCCAGGGCTATAATGTGCATAATGTTCAGAGACATCTAAAAAGGTGAAGCTTCATACCAAATATCAACAAAGGCTATAATTTGAACAATCTTGGCAAAGGTCCACTAGATATGCTACATACCAAATATCAAAGACCTGGACCTTGCGGTTTCAGAGAAGAAGATTTTTATTAAAGATTTTCCCTATATAAGCCCATTTAAAACCAAAGGGCCCCGGAGCGGGGGCATTTTTGGCTCCAGCACTATAATTTGAACAATATTGGTAGGGGTCCACTAGATGAAGCTTCATACCAAATATCAAAGACATGGGCCTTACGGTTTCAGAGAAGAAAATTTTTAAAGATTTTCCCATTATAAGCCCATGTAAAACCAAAGGGCCCCGGAGCGGGGGCATTTTTGACTCCAGCACTATAATTTGAACAATCTTGGTAGGGGTCCACTAGATGAAGCTTCATACCAAATATCAAAGACCTGGGCCTTAGGGTTTCAGAGAAGAAGATTTTTAAAGATTTTCCCTATATAAGCCCATGTAAAACCAAAGGGCCCCGGAGCGGGGGCATTTTTGGCCCCAGCACTATAATTTTAACAATCTTGGTAGGGGTCCACCAGATGAAGCTTCATACCAAATATCAAAGACCTGGGCCTTGTGGTTTCAGAGAAGATTTTTAAAGATTTTCCCTATATAAGCCCATTTAAAACAAAAGGGCCCCGGAGTGGGGGGGGGGGGGGAGGAAGAAGGACCATGGATGTGTGGGATGAAGCTTCATACCAAATATCAAAGACATGGGCCTTACGGTTTCAGAGAAGAAAATTTTTAAAAGTTTTCCCTATATAAGCCCATGTAAAACCAAAGGGCCCCGAAGCGGGGGCATATTTGACCCCAGCACTATAATTTGAACAATCTTGGTAGGGGTCCCCTAGATGAAGCTTCATACCAAATATCAAAGACCTGGGCCTTACGGTTTCAGAGAAGAAGATTTTTAAAGCTCTTCCCTATATAAGCCCATGTAAAACCAAAGGGCCCTGGAGCGGGGGCATTTTTGGCCCCAGCACTATAATTTGAACAATCTTGGTAGGGGTCCACTAGATGAAGCTTCATACCAAATATCAAAGACCTGAGCCTTGCGGTTTCAGAGAAGAAGATTTTTGAGATTTTCCCTATATAAGCCCATTTAAAACCAAAGGGCCCCGGAGCGGGGGCATTTTTGGCTCCAGCACTATAATTTGAACAATCTTGGTAGGGGTCCACTAGATGAAGCTTCATACCAAATATCAAAGACCTGGGCCTTACGGTTTCAAAGAAGAAAATTTTTAAAGATTTTCCCATTATAAGCCCATGTAAAACCAAAGGGCCCCGGAGCGGGGGCATTTTCGACTCCAGCACTATAATTTGAACAATCTTGGTAGGGGTCCACTAGATGAAGCTTCATACCAAATATCAAAGACCTGGGCCTTACGGTTTCAGAGAAGAAGATTTTTAAAGATTTTCCCTATATAAGCCTATGTAAAACCAAAGGGCCCCGGAGCGGGGGCATTTTTGGCCCCAGCACTATAATTTTAACAATCTTGGTAGGGGTCCACCAGATGAAGCTTCATACCAAATATCAAAGACCTGGGCCTTGTGGTTTCAGAGAAGAAGATTTTTTAAGTTTTTGGTGAAAAAAATCTGTTTTTGGCTCCTATGACCTAGATGTGCAACGGACCGGAACCATTTGAACAACTTTGAAAGGGGACCACCTAAGGATCATTCCTGTGAAGTTTGGTCAAAATCCGATCAGTGGTTTAGGAGGAGATGTCGTTTAAAGAATTGTTTACGGACGCACGGACGGACGGACGACGGACGAAAAGTGATCCCAAAAGCTCACCTCGTCACTACGTGACGGTGAGCTAAAAACAAAAAGTAACACATACCACTAAAGACGAACCACAACAACAAACAAGAGGCTCAATGAGCCTAAACCGCTCACCTGAGGAACTTAAGTTTTAACAATTCACAGACTTGACTACTAAATCTGCTAATAGAATCCAGCCCATTGACCCTTACAGGATATAAGTCATCATTATTGCATTGCATTCCAAGTTTGAGACTTCTAGCTTCTATAGTTCCTGAGAAATCTTTGACGAAAATTTAACATTGGTCAAAATGGAGAGAAAGAAGAATGAAAGAACAGATGAACAAATAAGCTAAGAAAGCCCAATGTCTCTTACACAAAATAAGTCATCATTATTCTATTGAATACCAAATTTGATGCTTCTAGCTTTTAATTATTCGGACCCCATTTTGATTTATATCAGTCTTTGAATCGACTGCCTATTCGAAATTCGCAAAATTGCAGTATGTTTCCTCTGGCTTTCTTTGCCGGATCATTACAGGGTCACTGATGAGGCTTAATTAGCCCAAACTACGTAGTATGACTCATTTTCTTTCTTATGATGAATGTTGTCATTGCTCTTAAAGGAACTCATTTTTGATTTTTATTTGCCTTCACTGCAGCTGGTGTTGTGCCATGTGGCGGCCGTAAAACGTCTCCCCGTACATCAACCATAGTGCAGTTTATATTTTACTTTTGGTCCTTTGAGATCAGCGAGAATATTCTGAGAAATCAGAAATAAATTATTGGTTTAGACTCATATTCTAGACAGGCTTTTAATTATTCGGACCCCATTTTGATTTATATCAGTCTTTGAATCGACTGCCTATTCGAAATTCGCAAAATTGCAGTATGTTTCCTCTGGCTTTCTTTGCCGGATCATTACAGGGTCACTGATGAGGCTTAATTAGCCGAAACTACGTAGTATGACTCATTTTCTTTCTTATGAATATTGTCATTGCTCTTAAAGGAACTCATTTTTGATTTTTATTTGCCTTCACTGCAGCTGGTGTTGTGCCGTGTGGCGGCCGTAAAACGTCTCCCCGTACATCAACCATAGTGCAGTTTATATTTTACTTTTGGTCCTTTGAGATCAGCGAGAATATTCTGAGAAATCAGAAATAAATTATTGGTTTAGACTCATATTCTAGACAGGCTTTTAATTATTCGGACCCCATTTTGATTTATATCAGTCTTTGAATCGACTGCCTATTCGAAATTCGCAAAATTGCAGTATGTTTCCTCTGGCTTTCTTTGCCGGATCATTACAGGGTCACTGATGAGGCTTAATTAGCCCAAACTACGTAGTATGACTCATTTTCTTTCTTATGAATGTTGTCATTGCTCTTAAAGGAACTCATTTTTGATTTTTATTTATAGTTCCTGAGAAATCTTTGATTAAAAATTTAACATTGGTCTATTATCTCTATATGGAGAGAAAGAAGAATGAAGGAACAAATGAACCAGACTAGCTCCAAAACCTAATGCAGCCTTTCCCCTTGCCCAATGGTGCTACACATAAAATTTAAACAAGATTGGTCGACTGCCTTCTGAGATATGCTTCATTGAAAGTGTGGACGACGGATGGACGGACGACAGACGACGGACTCCGGAGCCTTGGTATACTATCAGCTCACTGGAGCCTTTGGCTCAGGTGAGCTAAAAATTCGAGTCGCTATTTCTGTCACAACATTTTCCCTACGTTAAGTCTATGGGCAAATTTTTTTGTCTCTCAAGGTCACGTAACTCAGAGGTCAATATTCCGATTCGGCCCAAAATCGAACTTAACCGAGATTTTATGCCTGTCCTCGTTACCTGCAAGTTTCAAGCTGATATGAATAAAAATAAAGTTGCTATCGTGGTCACAACGTATTTTTTTATGCTCAAGGGCAGGTAACTCCAAGGCAAATATTGCGATTCGGCCCAAAATCGAACTTAACCAAGATTTTATGTCTGTCCTCGTTACCTGCAAGTTTGAAGGTGATCTGAAAAAAATTCAAGTCGCTATCGTAGTCGCAACATTTTCCCTAATTAAGTCTATGGGCAAATTTTTTGTCGCTCAAGGTCACGTAACTCCGAGGTCAATATTCCGATTCGGCCAAAAATTAAACTTAACCAAGATTTTATGCCTGTCCTTGTTACCTGCAAGTTTGAAGCTGATATGAATAAAAATAAAGTTGCTATCGTGGTCACAACGTATTTTTTATGCTCAAGGGCAGGTAACTCCAAGGCAAATAATCCAATTCGGCCCAAAATCGAACTTAACCGAGATTTTATGTCTGTCCTCGTTACCTGCAAGTTTGAAGCTGATCTGAAAAAAATTCAAGTCGCTATTGTAGTCACAACATTTTCCCTATGTAAAGTCTATGGGCAAATTTTTTGTCGATCAAGGTCATGTAACTCCGAGGTCAATATTCTGATTCGAACTTAACTGAGATTTTATGCCTGTCCATGTTACCTGCAAGTTTGAAGCTGATCTGAATAAAAATAAAGTTGCTATCGTGGTCACAACGTATTTTTTCTTGCTCAAGGGCAGGTAACTCCAAGGCAAATAATCCGATTCGGCCCAAAATCGAACTTGACCGAGATTTTATGCCTGTACTGGTTATCTGCAAGAATGAAGTCGATCAGAAAAAAATTGACGGAGCTAGAGTGATGACAAGCTTTTTCCTATGTGAAGTCTATGAGAGCTAGATGTTGCCATGGCAACCAGAGTTCCACTCAGATCTGCCTGAAAACCTAATGAAGCTTTTCCACTTGCCCAATAATGCGACACATGAAATTTGATCAAAGTTGGCCAAGTAGTCTTTAAGATATACATTTTTGAAATTCCCATTAACCCTAATGCAAAAACACACAAGGGCAGGTAACTCCTAAGTGAATGATCCGATTCTGCCAGTTATCAAACTTGACCGAGATTTCATGGCTGTGCTGGTTATCTGCAAGAATAAAGCCAATCTGAAAATAATTGAAGCAGCTACGGTGATGACAACATTCTCCCCATGTTAAGTCAATAGGCAATTTTTTCAACGCTCAAGGGCACGTAACTCCTGAGTGAATAATCCGATTCAGCCCAAAATCGAACTTGATCGAGATTTCATGCCTGTCCTCGTTATCTGCAAGAATGAAGTCGATCAGAAAAAAATTGACGGAGCTAGAGTGATGACAAGCTTTTTCCTAATTCCCATTAACCCTAATGCAAAAACGCACAAGGGCAGGTAACTCCTAAGTGAATGATCCGATTCTGCCAGTCATCGAACTTGACCGAGATTTCATGGCTGTGCTGGTTATCTGCAAGAATAAAGCCAATCTGAAAATAATTGAAGCAGCTACGGTGATGACAACATTCTCCCCATGTTAAGTCAATTGGCAATTTTTTCAACGCTCAAGGGCACGTAACTCCTGAGTGAATAATCCGATTCAGCCCAAAATCGAACTTGATCGAGATTTCATGCTTGTCCTCGTTATCTGCAAGAATGAAGACAATCAGAAAAAAATTGACGGAGCTAGAGTGATGACAAACTTTTTCCTATGTTAAGTCTATGGGAGCTATTTGTTGCCATGGCAACCAGAGTTCCAATCCGATCTGCCCGAAAACAGTATGCAGCCTTTCCCCCTACCTGATAATGCTTCCCCCTACCTGATAATGCTTCACATGAAATTTGATCAAGATTGGCCAACTGGTTCCGGAGATATACTTCTTTGAAAGTGTGGACGACGACGACGACGACGACGGACGACGGACGCCGGCTCGTGGTATACTAATACCTCACATGAGCCTTCGGCTCAGGTGAGCTAAAAACCACGACAGAAGAACGGCAGTTAGGAAAATATGTTTACTGCGGGGCTTAAATCGATTTTACATTGCCACAATCCTCGCCCTTAGTTCGGTCGTAGTTTCGACAAAAATCACTCAGTCGAAATGAATGAACCCTCTTGCAAAAGTTCAGATTGATATCTATTATATCCTCAAACTGTCTGGAAAAATCTATGTAGCAGTTACTTTTATTAAGAACTTGCCCAAACAAACTAAGACGAATTCTGGCATGCCCCCAGGATGTTTTGGGTCCGCTGTTTTGAAATTATGAAACCCTCATGCACAAAAAGCAGTGGGCATAAAACACATGGCTGACAGAAGATTACCAGAGCAACATTTCTGTAAGGATTTGTCAACATATCTGCAATGACTAAATGCCATTTTTCAATTTTCAACATTATAAGACTATGTGAACTTGGAGTTGCCGTAGCAACCAAACTAAAGAGCCGATTTTCGTAAAATATAGAAATATGCTGAAGGAAGGTACCGAATTTCATAAAATATACAAAACCTGCAATGACCAATATGGTGAATATTTCCATAAAGTCTCAGCCTCATTATTTTTATATATGTTTGGCATTTTTATTTCTATGACAACCAAAATATGTGCAGAAGGCCTAAAATCACATGAATAGAAGATTGCCCAAAACATTTTATGAAAGCTTTGTCAAAATGCCTGCAAAGGCTTGCAAGTAAATGCTTTTTTCAATCCTTTCCACTTTAAGTCTTTGGAAACTGTATGTTGCTATAGCAACAACACTAAAGAGCCGATTAAAAAACACAACTATCAACTCTGCAGCGCATGGATGCTACAGATAAAATTCGAGACCAATCGGTCCAGGGGTTTTAGAAGAGACGGCGTTTCAAAATGTTGATGACAGACAGGAGATGCTAACGACAACGACGGAAAACTGTCAATCCTATACGCTCGGCCCTGGTGAGCTACAAAAACAAACAATATAAGGTTTGCATTACAAAGTTAATTAAAATTGTTTTATCTGTTCATCGCCTATTCTTATCAAGCGTAGTATAGTGATAACAAGTATGCCCAATATTTTGATAATGCTACTGCTACGTTGAAATCATTCATGTGTGACTTTTGCATCACCTGCAGAAAACCTATACAGTGATTCCAGTGATGGTCTACTCATATGCAAAGTTTCAGCTGTATATCTTTTGAGGTCGGGTTAAAGTGGATTTTTGCACGATAGCGTACTTTGGAAACTGGCCTATATGTTTGAAGAAATGGTGAGAAAGAAAAAGTGATAAATAAAAGTGGATAAATAAAGAGATGAATAAGAGTCTAGTTTCATGGAAATAAATATGGATAGCTGCATAATACCTGGCAAACTGTTGCAAGGTATTTTCGTAGTTTTGTGGATGTAATCAATTCGGGTTTCCTGCAACCTGCTTCTTTAGATACGGCCTGTAACACTGTCCAGGTCTCCAAGTGCCCACTGCCTTGGTTGGCAAATATAAACTTGTTTGACTCCTTAATTCCACAGGTGCTTCTGTGTCTGTTGAGCATCTCCAATGCCATTACCATCTGTGCAGTTAACAGTGTTGGAACTTTTTTGTTCCCCTTTCCCTGGGAATGGACCAGTTCAACTCTGCAATGTAAGTAATAACTACATTTGTTTTAGAAAACAAATTCCCCCACCAGCAACCATCTCAAAATGAAATATGACCATTAAGTGTCTTCCTGGACTTTAAAAAAATTCAGAATAGAATATTTTTTCTTATTAAGGGAAGAAACTACACCCTGGTGCCAGTTTCTAAAGACTCCATCTGCTAGTCCCAGATAACATGCAAGATATAAGTCACATAAATTTGACTAATTAACACCTCTTATATCAAGCACACCAAAACCTAAACAAGAGGGCCATGATGGCCCTAGATCGCTCACCTGAGAGCACTGACCAAGTTCCCTGAAAGTCAGACAGGCTTAAGATAATATCATACCTAACATTTGTGATAAGTCATATCAAAATCCATTGATAAATGTAGATGCTAGAGCGATGACAAAGTTTTTCTAAAAACAGCCACAGTGACCTTGACATTGAGCCTAGTACCCTGAAAGTCAAACTAGTATCAAACACTGTCAGTTGTCTGATATTACATTAAAATCCATTGATAAATGGATGATGTGAAGATATATTAAAATCCATCAATAAATGTAGGCATTAGAGCCATGACAATGTTTTTCTATCAATAATCACAATGATCTTTACCTTGAGCCCAGTACCCTCAAAGTCGAACATGCTTGAGATATTATAATACCCAACATTTGCATGAGGTTTTATTAAAACCCATCAATAAATAAATGCGTTAGAGCCATAGCAAAGATTTTCTAAAAATAGCCACAGTGACATTGACCTTCAGCCCAGCATCCAGAAACTTTAACTTGCTCGAGACATCATACCTAACATTTTTGTGAAGTTATATTAAAATCCATCAATAAATGTATTCCCCAGAGCCATGGCAAAGACTTTCTAAATATAGCAACAGTGACCTTGACCTTGAGCCAAGGACCCTGAAAGTCAAACAACTTATTAGGAATATTATCATACCCAACACTGGTGAGAAGTTATATTAAAAATCTATTGATGACTGTGAGCTAGAGCGATGAAAAAAGGTGCACATACATACATACAAACGAGAGTATGTCACATGTACTTAATACTGGACAAACCACAACTTTGGCAAGATGATCATTCTAGGCAAGTTTGATGAAGATTGGACTCCAATTGTGGCCACAAGGTTTTTGTATGATTTGAACTACAGTACCTTCGCCACAACATATTCCGTACCCTCGCAACCCTGGCTGCTGGCTGTTTAGGCCCCCCGCATTTCCGCTCAAGCGGCCCGCACTATGACCGACTGCAAGCCACTACGATCCCGCGGTGTAAACACCGCGTTCCCGCTGCGATTAACTTATTTACCTGTCTAGCCACGCGGCATAGTTGTGGTGTAGAGTGTGTGATGTCACGATGATTGACATGTCCTATTTTAGGTTGATATAATGTAAAAGACACTGAGACAAACAGCTTTTGCGTAATTAACTTGGTATCTCGCTTAATGCAAATTATGCAGTCCTCAGTAGGTTTAACCAGAATGTTGGTATTCTGAACCTTTGCATACCGCCAATGCAACTAGAATTAAAATTTATGCAGACTTTGACCAGCCTGTGACTATGCAGTAGAGAATGAATTACGGCAACTGAGACTTACAGTTTTACCTATTTGTGCCTAGCGTTCTACACATGGGACGCTAGCAAACAGTAAAAACCTGGATCAGCCACCGCGTTCTGCAGCGGCTAATCAAGGTATACATGTAGCGCTGCTGTCTGATCAGAGCCTTTGCATATCGACATTGCAACTATGTGAAGCTTCCACCGATGGTTGATGCAACTAGCAAAGGATCTGATCAGACTGCGCTTATGATCTGAGCCTTTGCATGTAATGTTGAGCCCATGATGCGGCTCAAACAATGAGGAGAAACACAAACAGCAGAGCTTTCTGTAATAATTGTTTTGCTCGAATGTAAACTCGAAACCCAATGAAAATTGCCTATTCCAAAGTAATGAACTTACATGTATCTAGACAGCTCAGCATGAAAGGCTAACATCAAAATGGCATTTGAATCCCTGTGAGAAATATTCAGGCTATCATCATGTTGCCATTTACATGTCTGTAGTATGTCTTTGATTTCTGATGTCACAGTTTAATAAGTTTCAACAGACAGAGGACCGAGCCTTGATAGCACAGTGGATAGGGCATCAGGTTTCAGTAATCTGATCATGTGAGATCGAGTCCTAGCTCGGCCAATACCTTTCGTAGAGACTCGGTGGTGGAATTTTTATGCAGTCATTCTCTCCCTATCGTTAGTTGTCAGTTACTGTCGAGAAAGAGTACTAAGTACTAGTTGACTGCTCAGGAGGTCTGAGTCTGCCCAATGATGTCATATGACGATATTTATATTTTTAGAATTGTAAATTCCAAAACTTGCGATAGTTTTTGTGTTTCTCCCGATATTTTGTTCACAGCTGTTCCCTACAGCCACAATGCATAAGTCCAAAAAGGGGCATAATTCAATTAAATTTTCTCAGAATTTTGGACGGATGGACAGACAGACAGACAGAAGGGACAGAACCAATATGCCCCATCATTTTCTTCGAAGTTGGGGGCATAATAACCTTAACAAGAGGGCCCAGAGGGCCCTGGTTCGCTCACCTGAGTGTCACTGCCTCGAGGACAATCTACTTTTAGCTCTGGTGGCCATCTTGGCCATCTTGGCCATCAGCAGAGTGATTTTAGCTTATTTGGTAGGGAGTAACATAGGCAACATTCCTGTGAAGTTTTAATCAAATTTGCCTAAGGTTTTAGGAGGAGTTCATGTTTGAATCATATTTACAATATTTTTCTATTTTTAGCTCCTGATATTTTGTACATCTGAGCAGGATTGTTTTAGCTTTTTTGGTAGAGGGTCATCTAAGCAACATTACTTCAAAGCTTCACACCAAATATCAAAGATCTAGGCCTTGCGGTTTCAGAGAAGATTTTTAAAGATTTTCCCTGTATAAGTCTATGTAAAAACAAAGGCCCCCGGGGCGGGGGCATTTTTGGCCCAAAGGCTATAATTTGAACAATCTTAGTAAAGGTCCTCCAGGTAAAGCTTCACACCAAATATTAAAGACGTGGGCCTGCTGGTTTCAGAGAAGAAGATTTTTTAATGATTTTCCCTATATAAGCCTATGTAAAACCATAGGCCCCCGGGGCGGGGGCATTTTGGCCCCCAGGGCTATAATTTGAACAATCTTGGTAGAGGTCCACTAGATGAAGCTTCACACCAAATATCAAAGATCTGGGCCGTGGGGTTTCAGAGAAGAAGATTTTTAAATATTTTCCCTGTATAAGCCTATGTAAAACCAAAGGCCCCCTAGAGGGGGCATTTTTGGCCCTTAGGTAATAATTTGAACAATCTTAGTAGAGGTCCATCAGGTAAAGCTTCACACCAAATATTATAGACCTGGGCCTTGTTGTTTCAGAGAAGAAGATTTTTTAATGATTTTCCCTATATAAGCCTATGTAAAACCAAAGGCCCCTGTGGCGGGGGCATTTTGGCCCCCAGGGCTATAATTTGAAAAATCCTGGTAGAGGTCCACTAGATGAAGCTTCACACAAAATATCAAAGATCTGGGCCGTGCGGTTTCAGAGAAGAAGATTTTTAAAGATTTTCCCTGTATAAGCCTATGTAAAACCAAAGGCCCCCGGGGCGGGGGCATTTTTGGCCCCAAGGCTATAATTTGAACAATCTCAGTAGAGGTCCACTAGGTAAAGCTTCACAACAAATATTAAAGACCTGGGCCTTGTGGTTTCAGAGAAGAAGATTTTTTAATGATTTTCCCTATATAAGCCTATGTAAAACCATAGGCCCCGGGGCGGGGGCATTTTGGCCCCCAGGGCTATAATTTGAACAATCTTGGTAGAGGTCCACTAGATGAAGCTTCACACCAAATATCAAAGATCTGGGCTGTGCGGTTTCAGAGAAGAAGATTTTTAAAGATTTTCCCTGTATAAGCCTATGTAAAACCAAAGGCCCCCGGGGCGGGGGCATTTTTGGCCCTAAGGCTATAATTTGAACAATCTTAGTAGAGGTCCACCAGGTAAAGCTTCACACCAAATATTAAAGACCTGGGCCTTGTGGTTTCAGAGAAGAAGATTTTTTAATGATTTTCCCCATATAAGCCTATGTAAAACCAAAGGCCCCTGGGGCGGGGGCATTTTGGCCCCCAGGGCTTTAATTTGAACAATCCTGGTAGAGGTCCACTAGATGAAGCTTCACACCAAATATCAAAGATCTGGGCCGTGCGGTTTCAGAGAAGAAGATTTTTAAAGATTTTCCCTGTATAAGCCTATGTAAAACCAAAGGCCCCCGGGGCGGGGGCATTGGGGCATTTTGGCCCCCAGGGCTATAATTTGAAAAATCCTGGTAGAGGTCCACTAGATGAAGCTTCACACCAAATATCAAAGATCTGGTTTTAGAGAAGAAGATTTTTAAAGATTTTCCCTGTATAAGCCTATGTAAAACCAAAGGCCCCCGGGGCGGGGGCATTTTTGGCCCTAAGGCTATAATTTGAACAATCTTAGTAGGGGTCCACTAGGTAAAGCTTCACACCAAATATTAAAGACCTGGGCCTTGTGGTTTCAGAGAAGAAGATTTTTTAATGATATTCCCTATATAAGCCTATGTAAAACCATAGGCCCCGGGGCGGGGGCATTTTTGGCCCCCAGGGCTATAATTTGAACAATCTTGGTAGAGGTCCACTAGATGAAGCTTCACACCAAATATCAAAGATCTGGGCCATGCGGTTTCAGAGAAGAAGATTTTTAAAGATTTTCCCTGTATAAGCCTATGTAAAACCAAAGGCCCCCGGGGCGGGGGCATTTTTGGCCCTAAGGCTATAATTTGAACAATCTTAGTAGAGGTCCACCAGGTAAAGCTTCACACCAAATATTAAAGACCTGGGCCTTGTGGTTTCAGAGAAGAAGATTTTTTAATGATTTTCCCCATATAAGCCTATGTAAAACCAAAGGCCCCTGGAGCGGGGGCATTTTGGCCCCCAGGGCTTTAATTTGAACAATCCTGGTTGAGGTCTACTAGATGAAGCTTCACACCAAATATCAAAGATCTGGGCCGTGCGGTTTCAGAGAAGAAGATTTTTAAAGATTTTCCCTGTATAAGCCTATGTAAAACCAAAGGCCCCCGGGGCGGGGGCATTTTTGGCCCAAAGGCTATAATTTGAACAATCTTAGTGGAGGTCCACCAGGTAAAGCTTCACACCAAATATTAAAGACCTGGGCCTTGTGGTTTCAGAGAAGAAGATTTTTTAATGATTTTCCCTATATAAGCCTATGTAAAACCAAAGGCCCCCGGGGCGGGGGCATTTTGGCCCCCAGGGCTTTAATTTGAACAATCTTGGTAGATGTCCACTAGATGAAGCTTCATACCAAATATCAAAGACCTGGGACTTGCGGTTTCAGAGAAGAAGATTTTTAAAGTTTTCATTTAAAAAATCTATTTTTAGCTCCTGTGACCCAGATGTGCAATGGACCGGAACCATTTGAACAATTTTGAAAGGGGACCACCTAAGGATCATTGCTGTGAAGTTTGGTCAAAATCTGATCAGTGGTTTAGGAGGAGATGTCATTTGAAGAAAAAGTTTACGCACACACACACACACACACACACACACGCACGCACGCACACACGCACTGACGACGGACGACGGACGAAAAGTGATCACAAAAGCCCACCTTGTCACTACGTGACAGGTGAGCTAAAAAGTCAAAAACATGGAAGCCTAAGAATATTAAGCCTTACATCAAACATCTGTCCTAATAATAGGCTACTGCAATTTTTTAACAATAATTCTAGACTGCATAAGGAGCTTTTATGCAGACAAGCTATGTATATCAACTGGCTTAAAACTGACACTTATAAGCTCTGCTGACCTTAAAAAGGTGTCAAGTGCACCAAAACCTAATAACTGCTTCAGCATAATCTAGTCATGTTGTTCCTGCAAGTATGCAAATATTCTACTCACTGGTTCAGGAAGCAAAAGTGGCCTAAAGGACCATGAAACAAGGGGCCCATGGGCCACGATGCTCACCAGAGCTCAAGTATGTCCTTGCCAATCAGACCAATAAAAGTTACAAGCAATCAAATCTTAAGTAAATGTTCTAAAAACTTCTACACTTAATGCTATGACATTCTGTGGAAGATTTTATTTTTAACTAATAATTTTATTTTGGACTAGTAATTTGACAAAGTAATTGATGAAATGAGTGTGATGACCTTGATCAGACTGCTCCTTCTGATCTGATTCTGTCCTAACTGCCACTGCCTATCTATCTATGTCATTTTGTCATACTTGGCAATGTCTGAGGCTAATGCCAACATTTTTTCTGCCAAGTCTGTGCCTGATATTCCATACTGTTTTTCAAACATTTTTTTCTTCTAATTTTTGCTTTTGGCAGCCACGACACCCATTTATAAACCAACGCTGTGCAGAAAATTCATCGGACTGATAGAAAAGGACTCAAGAGATATTTCTATAATTTTTTTGTCAAAATATCTGCGATGGCCTAGCATTTAATGACATTTTTCTACTTTCCCATTAAAAGACTTATATCAACTTTAAGTTGCCATAGAAACAACAGCTGTTCAGCAATAGGACAGAAAACAAGAGGGCCAAGATGGCCCTAAATCGATCACCTGAGCACATATAGGGAGGTATTTATGAAAAGAGACAAATAAATTTTTAGCATTTTTATGTTTAATTATTTGAACAGTTTTGAGAAACATAAGTACAAGTACCGTATTCCTTCCATTTAGCACCCCGGGTGCTTAAAAAATTGGAAAAAAGAGGGGGCGCTTATAAGAGACAAAACTAGAACTGTCAGTGAAACTGACTAGGGCCCCGGCAGTGCCATCAGAGGAGTTGGATTTTTTTTCAAAGGGCTATTACTCTTAGAGTATTGTAGCTAGAGTTACGTCGGTTGCCATGTAATTGTGTAATGATATTGTGACCATATATCTTAAGTTTGAAGTTGATGCATTTGACTGTTTGTAAGTTATGAATTAAAAACAAAAGGGTATTACTATATGGCAACTGTCAATAACTTCAGCTTCAGTTTGTAAACATGAAAAATGTTGATGGACAGACGGGCAGATAGACAGATGGACGGATGGACGGACAGACAGGGCATAATTATACGGCACACTGTAACATTATGGTTAATATTTCTGCTAAGTAATATTTAAATCCATCCAGGTATAAGAAAGTTATAGATTGGACACAATAAAAAAGACGCTTTTTTGACCTTTTATCTCTAAGTATGACCTTGACCTTTGAGGTACGGCTGTGGGTCTTGCGTGTGACACTTCGTCACATTATGGTTAACATTTCTGCCATGTAATATTTAAATCCATCCAGGAATAATAACAAAATTATTAATTGGACACAGGAAAGACCCTTTTTTGACCTTTAACCTCTAAGTATGACCTTGCCCTTTGAGGTACGGACCTGAGTTTTGCGCGCAACACTCCATCACATTATGGTTAACATTTCTGCCAAGTAATATTTAAATCCATCCAGGAATAAGAAAGTTATGGAGGATAAAAAAAAATGTGGACGGACAGACAGACAGACAGACCTCTAAGTATGACCTTGACCTTTGAGGTACGGACGTGAGTTTTGCGCGCAACACTCCATCACATTATGGTTAACATTTCTGCCAAGTAATATTTAAATCCGTCCAGGAATAAGAAAGTTATGGAGGATAAAAAAAAATGTGGACAGACAGACGGACAGACCTCTAAGTATGACCTTGACCTTTGAGGTACGGACCTGAGTTTTGCACGCAACACTCCGTCACATTATGGTTAACATTTCTGCCAAGTAATATTTAAATCCATCCAGGAATAAGAAAGTTATGGAGGATAAAAAAATAGCCATCGGAAGAGATGGCAAATCCCCCGACCAAAAGCCAATATGGCCTTCAGAAGATTGTTCACCAATAGAAAGTGCACCAGAATTAAACCAGCAATATATCACAAAAGTATTGCAGTTATGGCCATCACAAGACTATACTGTCAGGGGAGATAACTAAAAAACCAGGGCACTCAGAAATGTGGTTCTTGCGAACGACATGCCTGCTTAAGCTCATGTATTTCTGTACAAAGTACCATCAATATGTCTCAAAAGGTATTGGAGATATGGTGATCACAAGCTGGTCATACTGTTATATTGGAAGGGTAGATAACTAAAATACCACAGCACCAACAGTTGTGGTTCTTGCACATGACATCCCTTCTGTACCTTGTATAAAATTGTGCCAAGTTCCGTCAATATATCTCAAAGGGTGTTGCAGTTATGGCCATCACAAGGTTATATTGCCAGGGGAGATAATTAAAAAACCAGAGCACCCAGAGTTGTAATTCTTGAGCATGACACACCTGCTTAACCTCATGTACATCTGCATCAAGTACCACAAATATGTCTCAAAGGGTATTGGAGGTACGATGATCACAAGGTTGTCATACTGTTATATTGGAAGGGGAGATAACTCAAATATCATAGCACCAAGAGTTGTTGTTTTTAGGCATGAAGCGCTGTCTCAACATTGTATACAACTGTGCCAAGTACCATCAATATATCTCAAAGGGTATTGTAGTTATGGCCATCACAAGGTTATATTGTCAGGGGAGATAATTAAAAAACTAGGGCACCCAGAGTTGTGGTTCTTGCATGTGACACACCTGCTAAACCTCATGTACAACTGTACTAAGTATCATCAATATATCTCAAAGAGTGCTGGAGATGTGTCCATCACAAGGTAGTGATTCGATATTATAGGAAGGGGAGATAACTAAAAAACCATGGCACCCAGAGTTGTGGTTCTTGTGCATGACACACCGTCTCGGCCTTGCGAACAACTGTGGCAGTTATCATCGATATATATCAAAGGGTATGGGAGTTATGGCCATCACAAAGTAGTCATTCTATTTTATTAAAAGGGGAGATAACTAACAAAGTATGGCATCCAGAGTTCTGGTTCTTGCGCATAACACGCCGTCTCATCCTTGTGAACAATTGTGCCAAGAACCATCAATGAATCTCAAAGGGTATAGGAGTTATGGCCATCACAAGGTTGTCACTCTATTTTATTGGAAGGGGAGATAACTCCAAAACCGTCGCAACCAGAGTTGTGGTTCTTGTGCATGACACGCCGTCTCAGCCTTGTGAACAACTGTGCCAGGTACCATTAATATATCTCAAAAGGTATTGGAGTTATGGCCATCACAAAGCAGTCATTCTATTTTATTAAAAGGGGAGATAACTAAAAAAGTATGGCATCCAGAGTTCTGGTTCTTGCGCATGACACGCCGTCTCGGCCTTGTGAACAATTGTACCAAGAACCATCAATGAATCTCAAAGGGTATAGGAGTTATGGCCATCACAAGGTTGCGTCTACGGACGGACGGACGGACGGACGGACGGACAGACGGACGGACGCCAGGCTGATCGCTATATCCCCCGAACCTTTTCGGTCGGGGGATAAAAAAATGTGGACGGACAGACGGGCAGACAGACGGACAGACAGAGTGATTACTATAGGGCACCCACACTTTCAGTGCGGGGCCCTAAATATTACCAGAACTTAGAGTTTAAAACCAATTACATATAGTAGTTTTCCATTCTAATATGGTGGAACCATAACATGTAAAGTACCTAGATAGCCAGGGGTTTAGAAATACCTTGCATGATACGATTTACAGCAGAAACGGTGATGACTGAAAGACTGAAACCTTTCCTTTAGGTAAGCCAAAATAGTTTTTCCTCCAACAGCAGAAGGGGCCCTTGTTATTTTGTTCTTGGAAAAACAGTGAGGGGGCACTTATAGTTGCAGGGGCGCTTAATGGGAGGAATACGGTAATGAGCAAAGGACAGTGAAAATGTAAAATTTGGGAATTAGGACAGTTAACCCTTTCCCTCATAGTAACAACTTTTGATGTCTTTGCAAATACAGAAGACTCAGATCAGAGTGCCTACAGGAGATGTCTGATCAGGGTCTGCTCTGTTTGCCTTTTACAATGTTGCAGACAAGAAACTAGTGACAGTAATGCCATATGTTGTTCAACTTATTGGTGTATGTGCAACAATCTTTATCCAATTAACTGATCATGGTAGGGAGTTATATACACATATAGAATGGGGAAAGGGTTAAGGTATGGACAAATTGGACTTTTTCAATTTGAAAGAATTGGCCGACGACAGTTCAAAAGTTGACAATTTAAGATTTGGGTCAACTTTTCAGGTAGTTGCTTGTTGATAGTGATTTGTCTTTTCTCACAAGGTTTTCTAAAGTCAATGACCATGGACATGTCAAAAAGCATTTCTATGAAGAAAAGAGTTCAGATTTTGGTAAAATAGAGTGCTTATTCTGGTCTTTCTGGAATCGGTTTAACATGCTTTCAGTTTTGGTTTCCATCCAATTAGCTATGAAACTGGTTAATTTGAAAGTGTGATTGTAAAGTGAAATTTCGGTAGTTGTTAGAGCAAGAAACCAATTAAATGTATACAAACTACCGAAGTTAGTATTATTAGAGAAAAATGCAGTCGAGTCAAAAATATTGGCACATCAAATTTTACATATAGACAAACAAAGATTGCGCCTATAAATGTCTCCTTAAAATTTCATTTCTGTTGCCATAGCAACCAGATATTTGAACAGAATAGAATAATTTATACAAATCTGAAAGAGCTTCATCCAAGGAACATCCCTGTGAAGTTTGGTAAGAATTGGCCTTGTGGCTTAGGAGGAGTTGATGTTTAAAGATAAAAGTGAACGACGGACGACAGATGACGGACATCAAGTGATCTGAATAGATCACCTTGAGCCTTCAGCTCAGGTGATCTAAATATCAAAGACCTGGGCCTTCTGATTTCAGACAAGAAGATTTCTAAAGCTTTTCCCTATACAAGTCTATATAAAACCAGTGGGCCCCAGGACAGGGGCATTTTGGGCCCAAGGGCTACAATTTGAACAACTTTGGTAGAAGTCCACTAGATGAAGCTACATACCAAATATCAAAGATCTGGGGCTTCTGGTACCTGAAAAGAAGATTTCTAAAGCTTTTCCCTATATAAGTCTATGTAAAACCAGTGGGCCCCAGGGCGGGGGCATTTTGGGCCCCAGGGCTACAATTTGAACAACTTTGGTAGAAGTCCACTATATGAAGCTACATACCAAATATCGAAGATCTGGGGCTTCTGGTACCTGAAAAGAAGATTTCTAAAGCTTTTCCCTATATAAGTCTATGTAAAACCAGTGGGCCCCAGGCGGGGGCATTTTGTTTTAAAGCTTTTCACTATATAAGTCTATGTAAAACCAGTGGGCTCTGGGGCGGGGTCATTTTGGGCTCCAGGGCTATAATTTGAACAACGTTGGTAGAGGTCCACTAGACAAAGCTACATACCAAATATCAAGGACCTGGGCCTTCTGGTTTCAGACAAGAAGATTTTTAAAGGACTTCCCTATATAAGTCTATGTAAAACAAGTGGGCCCAAGGGCGGGGCCATTTTGGGCCCCATGGCCATAATTTGAACAACTTTGGTAGAGGTTCACCCAGCGAAGCCAATAATTCAGAATAAATCAGACTTCTTTCAGAATCTTTTTAGAAATAATTCAGAGAGATTCAGGTAAAGATTCAGCCATTATTCAGGCATGTTAGTCTGAAAACATTCTGAATTATTTATGAATATTTCTGAAAAGTCAGTCTGGAATTATCAGAAAACTGTCTGAATCTTTCTGACATGTAAATCTGAAATTGTTTGAAAGTGTATGAGGTAGTCCGAAAAGCAGCGTAGATTCAGAAAAGCAATAATTCAGAATAAGTCAGACTGTGTGTGTGGCGGCCGTAAAACGTCTCCCCGTACATCAACCATAGTGCAGTTTATATTTTACTTTTGGTCCTTTGAGATCAGCGTGAATATTCTGAGAAATCGGAAATATTTATTGGTTTGGACTCATATTCTAGACATGTTTTTAATTATTTGGACCCCATTTTGATTTATATCAGTCTTTGAATCGACTGCCTATTCGAAATTCGCAAAATTGCAGTATGTTTCCTCTGGCTCTCTTTGCCGGATCATTACAGGGTCACTGATGAGGCTTTATTAGCCGAAACTACGTAGTATTTTATTAGCCGAAACTACGTAGTATGACCAACTTCTTTCTTATGAATGTTTCCATTGCTCTTAAAGGAACTCATTTTTGATTTTTATATTCATTCAGTATATTTTCAGAATAGTTCAGACAGATTCAGATAGAGATAAGTCTGTCTGAATCTTTCTGACATGTATATCTGAAATTGCCTGAAAGTGTATGAGGTAGCCCGAAAAGCAGCGTAGATTCAGAAAAGCAATGATTCAGAATAAGTCAAGACTTCATTCAGTGTATTTTCAGGAATAGTTCAGACAGATTCAGATAAAGATATGTCTGAAAACATTCTGAATACAGATGAATATTTCTGAAATGCCAGTCTGGAATCATCAGAAAACTGTCTGAATCTTTCTGACATGTGAATCTGAACTTGTCTGAAATTGTATGAGGTAGTCCGAAAAGCAGCGTGAATTCAGAAATGGAACAGGAATATTTCAGACTTTCTTCAGCAAATGTTCATCCAGTAATTCAGACAGATTCAGACAATAATTCAGCTATGAATCAGACATGAATTTTCATGAGGATATATAAGTCTATGTAAAACCAGTGGGCCCTGGGGCGGGGGCATTTTGGGCTCCAGAGCTATAATCTGAACAACTTTGGTAGAGGTCCACTAGACAAAGCTACATACCAAATATCAAGGACCTGGGCCTTCTGGTTTCAGACAAGAAGATTTTTAAAGGACTTCCCTATTTAAGTCTATGTAAAACAAGTGGGCCCAAGGGCGGGGCCATTTTGGGCCCCAGGGCCATAATTTGAACAACCTTGGTAGAGGTTCACCCAACGAAGCTACATACCAAATATCAAAGACCTAGGCTTTCTGGTTTCGGAGAAGAAGATTTTTGAAGGTTTTTGATAATTTTCCCTTTGGGTTGCCATAGCAACCAGAGTTCTGCATGGAATCGAATTCTTTGAACACCTTTGAAAGAGGACCACCCAAGGATCATTTCTGCCAAGTTTGGTTAGAATCCATTCAGTTGTTTAGGAGGAGGTGTCGTTTAAAGATAAAAGTTAACGACGGACAACGGACATCAAGTGATCTGAATAGATCACCTTGAGCCTTCGGCTCAGGTGATCTAAAAAAATTGTAAAGGTACATGCAAAGAACTTCTTTGCAAAGTCTCAGCCCAATATTCTTTATGTTTATTGAGGAGATGAATTTTTAAAGTTTTTTTTCCCCCTATTTTTTTGCATATTGACTGTCATGGTAACCAATCAAAATAAGCACAAGGGAGGAGAGTCATACACATAATAGAGGACCATTCAAGAAATATTTCTGTAAAGGTTCGGTCAAAATATCTGCAATTGCTTATCAAAAATTAGCATTTTTCTACTTTCCTTTTTGCCTTTTGATTGCCATATCAACAGAGAAAATGGGCACAGGGTAGAAAAAAACATTTGTCTAGTATAGGACCACTCAAGAAGCTTAGTCAAAATATCTGTAATGGCTTAACAATAAACGATATTTTTTATTTTCCCATTATAAGTCTAAGGCAATTTAAAGCTGCCAAAGTTACCAAAGCTTTCAAGCACAATAGCAATGAAAATATAGAATTTGTAGAGGCTAATACAAGGAATCTTTTTCCAAAGTCTCAGCCCAAAACTCCATATGAGCTTTGAGGAGCTGATCTTTTAATTTTTTTTCTTTTTCTTTTCTATCTTCTGCCTATTGGTTGCCATGGCAACAAATCAAAATGAGCACACAGCAGAAAAATCATCTGCCTGATAGAGGACCATTCAAGAATCAATGTACAGGTTAAAGTATCTGCATTGGCCATTTTTGTATTTTCACATTATAAGTCTATGGCATCTTGCTAAAGTTACCAGCACTTTGAGCAATAGCCAACACCCCCCCCCCCCCCCCCCCCCCAAGAAAAACCAACAACATACCATTGTAAAGGCTAATAAAAAGAATATTTTTGCAAAGTCTCAGCCAAAAATTCCATACAGTTTTTGAGTTTTTGAGAAGCTGATTTTTAAAGATAATCTTTTCTTATTTTGCCTTACAATTGCCATGGCAACCAGAGAAAGTAAGCACATGGCAGAAAAATTATCTGCTTATTAGAGGACCACTTAAGGAAAATTTCAGAAAAAGTTCAGTAAAAGTACCTGCAATGGATTAATGATTATATAATTTTTTCTATTTTCCCATTATAAGTCTATGGCAATTAAAAGCTATCATAGTCACCAAAGCTTTGAAAAACACAAAATTTGTAGAGGCTAATATATAAAATATTTCTGCAAAGTCTCAGCCCAAAATTCCATATGAGTTGTCACTAGATGTTTGTTAAAGGATCCAAAGGCCTGGCATGCCATCAGTTGCATAACATTTGTATTATGCCTCATTCTTTTATGGTGTTTCATGATCTTCCTGAAATGTTTCTGAAAATGAGACTTCTTCTAGAATCAATAAACTGCATCTCTGTGAAACTAAGGTTCTGATATGCCCTGCTGCAGATGTGTCTTTTAGCTGACGTTTGATTTGTAAATTATTTTAGAGTGCTATGGATAAAATTTAGAAAATTCATTGTAAAGATTATGCAAGTTGATGGCATCTTCAAACTGCCATTGCAATCAGAGTTCTTGAGCAACAACAAAAAAATCATTTTGTAAAGGCTTATGTATACAAAGACCATTTCTGCAATGTCTCAGACTTGTATAATGTGTCTAAGTACAATTTTTTCCCTTCTAAATACTATATTATTTAGCTGACATAAAATAAATTACCTTTTATCCTCCAACATCTTCTTTTCCATAGGCTGCAGACTTGATAAAATCTCCTCACATGCGCCTTCCTTCCAGTCAGGCCTTTCTTCAAAAACGTTCATCAACATCTGGCTTACTTCCCCACCTCTTCTCTTGTTAAACATAACAACTGAGGCTAATGTGACTTCTGCCAATTCTCTCCAAATTTCGTAACTCTGGAACACCTTTAACTTTTCCATTGTGGCATTCATTTTTGCTTGCAAATGTTTTTTAAGAATGACTAAGTCCTCTGTGATGGGGAGAAGGTCTTGTTGTCTGAACTTTCTGGTGCGCAAAGATACCAATGCTACTGCAGTAATGCTATCTTTCCACTCACCTTCCTTGATTTTTAGGAACCGTTCTGCTTCATTGTATCCAATGTCGTCGTCATTTCTCAGAGCATTTCCACGTTTGATTTGGGCAACTTTTGTTAAGTTATTTCCAAGTGTTAATGCCAGCCCTGGTTTTTCAAAGGTGCTTACTCCATCAACATTCTCCTGAATTTTGGCAAGACTTTTCACACCATTAGTAATTTTGTCATATCCCTTTCCAGTAATAAGAGTTTCTAACTGATTACAACCACAAGCTATTTTTAGTCTACCCAGGCACCTCATTCTCTGTGAGATATTGTATTTTCTTCTGGAGCCTAATTTTTCAAGTAATACACTTCCCAACTTCTTAATAAGGCTATCATCTCTAATGGATTTAAAAATCTCGTCATTTCTCATATGCAAGAATAGTTTATTATTCAATTCTTGCACAGATGACTCTTGGTCGTCCTGTATCGCAGATGCAAGAAAAAGCACAGCCTCTGCCTGTATCTGTACTTTGTGGCTTTCTTCAATGTTAGATTCTTTGAACCTACAGTTTCTACAATGCCTCCATAACTCATTCTTTTTGTAAAATCCACAACACCACAGGCATGGAAGGAAGTCACTGCCCTTTATAATACAACTGTTATTGGGTCTGCGGCAGACAATTATTTCTGTGTCTTTGCTGTCTCTTAGAACACTGATATTGTACTTGAAGTTTCCCAGATGTTTTAGTCTTATAAATTGTAATTTTTGGTCAGGCTCGGACATTGATAAACCACGAGCAACTTGTGTTTCATTACTGTGCATCCCAGTGAGATGTTCCTTGATTCTGTATGTGTACAGCTTACCACAATAATAACAAGCGAGTTTCTTGTCAAACTTCCTTTTTTCTTTAAGAGTTGAGTTCTGCTGACCTAAATGAAACAAACAAGATAACATTAAGAACTACTGAGTGTAAAAAAATTTTATCTGCAATTTACTAATAGTAATCAACTATACATCTAGAAACAAGAGGGCCACAAGGCCTTGAACCGCTCAACTGAGTTCAAGCCTGTTCCATGCTGTACAACCTCGGCCACCTGCAGCATACATCTTGATGTAACAAAGTTTTCATAACAACAGAAAGCTTTTGTCACATTTAGTTTTTTTAAATACAGAAAAAGCTATCTGGAATCTAATTTTGTTAGGACAACAGGATTACAATGTATATACAATATTGAATTAGGAGAAGGGCAGACAACCTCTGCAAAAAAAAAAAAAACAGAAAGTTTCTTCCACTTGGGCCTCAAGTTTCTAAAGAATCTGCCACAAATTCCTTAAGAATCATTTACTTCTGATTTCATACAGTCAATTTCATGTTTTTGCAGAGGTATATGGCCTCAATGGAAGAGAAGCGGGTAAATATTTTGCTGCAAGAAAAAAGCCTTTGATTTTTGTTTGTTTGTTTTGGAGTTTAACAGCCCAGTCAACACTATTAAGGTCATGTCGAGCCGGTCAGTTTACCTAACCACACTTTCCTGGGCAGGCATAGGCCAGCTAAGCTATTCACCAGAAAGCCTTTGTAACTGTGGTGTTTTATTGCCAATCTTCTCATGATAATCAAGTTCAAGTCACATTTTGTGAGTTTTTTACAATATTTTATACATGCAAATAGCCTCTAGGCTAGGATAGGTAATTAAGCTTTTTTTATGTGTTTTTTTTATGGCCCTTTCAAGATTATTTCACTTATATCGAGCCAATTGTTAATCAGAGGTGGACGAAAACCAGCGTGCTCTGAGAAAAACCACCCAACCTACTGTTGCAGAACTTGGCGTCTCGTGATCTGAGCGAGGCTCAAAGCCACAGCGGCGAGAGACCTAATGTTTAAGAGTTAGCGCTCCTAACCACTAGGCCACAGAGGCTCTCACTTGGGTAGGTAACTCCTTAGGAATAAAACTGTTTTGTAACAAAATGCCTTTATCACTCCATTCATTTCTTTCAAGCCTCAGAAGCATTTCTTTCATCTTTGATCATAAAATTATGCAGAATATTTTATGATTTTGTGATTAAGTAATATCCTTAGGGCAAAGACAGATAATCTGTAAGGGACAAAGTTTGGTGGCAACAAGAAGCCTTTGTCTCTTTAATCATTTGTTGTTAGGTTTCTTTAATCATTTGTTGTTAGTCTCAGGCGGCTGAATTTCATCTTTGATTTTATACAGATTTTTTCATGATTTTAAACACATATATATTAGCATCAGCTTAGAACGGACTTAATTTTGTTACTGATCATTTATTTTAAATCTCAAAAGGATAACTAATAATAATAATAACTAGAGTTGGTGTTTGTAAAACACTATGCCCCCAACTATATGCTTGACTCTAAATACCAAATTTTCAAAGGGCCATAAGTGAACAAGAGTTGCCAGATGGCAACATGAATCGCCAGGGGCCTAAGTTGAACTAGTTATGTGTGAGAACATGCCTGCATGAATATATGTGTGCAGGTATGCATGCCTGCGTGTGTGCATGCATACATGCATGTGACTGTATATACATACATGCATCTGTGAATGCATGTGTGCACTCATGCATGAGTGTGTGCATGCCCACATGCATAAGTGAGATGTGTGTGTATGCCTGCATGCCTGACACATGTCTAGAGTGTGTGCATGCATGCAAAGTAGTGCATGGAAGAGCACATGGGTGTGTGCAAGCATGCATTTGTGAAACTGTGCTAGTGTGCATGCATGCATGCATGCATATGTGTGTGCATGCATGCATGTATGGGTGCATGTATGCATTGTGAGTGTGTGTACATGTATGCATGCAGGTGTGATGCACATAAACATGCATACATGCATGTCTGCATGCAATTGTGCATGTATACATAAGTGTTTGCATGCATGTATGTATGTATGTATGTATGTATGTATGTATGTATGTATGTATGTATGCATGTGTGTATACATGAATACATGTATGTGTGCATGCATGTATGCATGCATGTATGAATGTATATGTGCATGCATTTGTGAGTGCATGCATCCATGTGTGAATGCATGAGTGTGTACATGCATGCATAAGTGTGTGAATGCATGCATTGTGAATATATGCATGCATGAGTGTATGCAAGCATGCATGTAAGAATGCATGCACAAGCAAGCATGTGTGCATGCATGAGTGCATGCAGGTGCGGGTGTGCATGTGCATGTATGTATGTGTACATACATGGGTGAGTTTCTGCATGCATGCAGGTGTGTGCATGAATGCATGAGTATGCATGCATGCATGAGTGTACCCATGCATGCATGTGTATACATGCATGTGTGAGCTGTGTGAGCACATACATGTGTGAGTGAATGAGTGAATGTGTGGATGCACGCATGTGTGTGTGCATGTGTTCTTACATGCTTGTGTAAGTGCATGGGTGTGTTCATGCACGCATGTATTTGTGAGTCCATGCAAGCATTTGTACATGTAAGCATGAGTGTGTGCTTCCATGTATGTATGCATGAATGAAATCTCTAAACCCTAGCATACACGGTTCTTAGGTTATGGTATGCATCACTTTTACCATTCATTACAATGGACACAAATTACCAAAGTGACAAAGAGCCATAACTCACAAAGTATTTTTCAGAATTTTGTCAAAAGTTAATCAGGTCATCTACTCATCACCACCAATCTATTCACTAACTTTCAAGGCTCTAGCTCCAATAGTTTTTTAGATATTTTGCCGACAAGATTTTATCAAAAAAATTTCAAAGGGCAATATCTCTTGAAAGGGGCATAATCTGGACAAGAAAAAAATATGCATCCGCTAATTTTCCATGAGGAATCCATATATGAAATTTCAAAACCCTAGCATACACGGTTCTTAAGTTATGCTATGCATCACTTTTACCATACATTACAAAGGACCCAAATTAACAAAGTGACAAATGGCCATAACCCACAAAGTATTTTTCAGAATTTTGTCAAAAGTTATTCAGGTCATCTACTCATCACAACCAATCTATTCATCAACTTTCAAGGCTCTAGCTCCAATAGTTTTTGAGATATTTTGCTGACAAGATTTTATCAAAAAAATTTCAAAGGGCAATGACTCTTGAAAGGGGCATAATCCGGACAAGAAAAAAATATACGTCAGCTAATTTTCCATGAGGAATCCATATATGAAATTTCAAAACCCTAGCATACACAGTTCTTAAGTTATGGTATGCATCACTTTTACCATACATTACAATGGACACAAATTACCAAAGTGACAAAGGCCCATAACTCACAAAGTATTTTTCAGAATTTTGTCAAAAGTTAATCAGGTCATCTACTCATCACCACCAATCTATTCACTAACTTTAAAGGCTCTAGCTCCAATAGTTTTTGAGATATTTTGCTGACAAGATTTTATCAAAAAAATATTCAAAGGGCAATAACTCTTGAAAGGGGCATAATCTGATTGAGAAAAAAAAATATGTGTCAGCTAATTTTCCATAAGAAATCCATATATGAAATTTCAAAACCCTAGTATCCACGGTTCTTAAGTTATGGTATGCATCACTTTTACCATACATTACAATGGACACATATTACCAAAGTGACAAAGGGCCATAACTCACAAAGTATTTTTCAGAATTTTATCAAAAGTTAATCAGGTCATCTACTCATCACCACCAATCTATTTACCAACTTTCAAGGCTCTAGCTCCAATAGTTTTTGAGATATTTTGCTGACAAGATTTTATCGAAAAATTTCAAAGGGCAATAACTCTTGACAGGGGCATGACCCAGATTAGAAAAAAAAAGTGTCAGCTAATTTTCAACAAAGAACCCATATATGAAATTTCAAAACCCTAGCATGCATGGTTCAGAAGTTATGCTATGCATCGGATGCACGGACGAACTGACGGACACATGCACAAACCTCCCAGAAGCAATATGCCCCTCCAACTTCTTTGAAGTTGGGGGCATAATAATAATAATAATAATAATAATCAACTTTATTTATAGAGGGTGACACATTAAGTAACCTAATACTAATCTTTCATGTGGCCCTCTTTTCTTCCCTGGGTAGAAACCAGTACTAAGCAATGTGGATAAAGTATCTTGCTCAAGGACACAACACTTGATGCTCGTGGGGATCGAACCTGATACCTCTCAATCCCGAGTCCGATGTTTAACCACTGCAGCACAGCGCTCCACACTGTCATCTTGTAATTTATACTGTATTTTCATGGTTTTATACATATATATTTGCTTTGAGGCAACAGCAGATGAACTTGTCAGGACAAAATTCAGGTATTAACAAAAAGACATTATCACCACAATCATTTGTTGCTAATCTAAGAAAACTTTCTAAGCTATTACAGAAATATTCATATATCTTACATATATATACAGAGAAAATTAAGTTCAGCAATTTTTTTCAAGCACAGTATTTTTTTTTCTAGGAAAGCATTCCATATATTTTCACCTTTGTAGATGGCACTATTTCAGGACTTTTTGATTCAGTCAAATTTTGACAAAAATGCAAAAATGCAACATAATGTGCATTTTACATCATTTATCAGAGAATTGTACCAAGTACATGTCACAAGAAAAAGACTAATCAAAACTAGAAATGTGTCACCACGACACAGATGCCCCCGCAAGGGGCCCACATAGAACAAGAGCTGTCACATGACAGCATAGCTCGCCTGTTTCGCGCCTTCAAGATATTTCACTGAACTGTGAAATATAGGTAGGTCAAAATGACCTTAATACATTTTTAGGTCAATCATCCGGTAACATGGAAGTAATAATCCAGGTATAATATTTCTCCATCAAATAGTAATCAAGATAATAGGCAAAATCACTCAACCATGAAAAATAGGTCACACTGACCAATTTTTTGAGGTAAATTATCGGGTCACATGGAACTAATAATCCAGGTATGATGTTTCTCCATTAAATAGTATTCAAGATATAAGGCAAAGTCACTGAACCATGAAATATAGGTCACACTGACCTAGATCTATTTTGAGGTCATCATCAGGTCACATGGAAGTAATAATCCAGGTATAATATTTCTCCATCAAATAGTATTCAAGATAATAGGCAAAATCAATGAACCATGAAATATAGGTCACACTCACCTAAATATATTTTGAGGTCAATCATCTGGTTACATGGAACTAATAATCTAGGTATAAAGTTTTTCAATCAAATAGTATTCAAGATATAAGACAAAGTCAAGTCACTGAACCATGAAATATAGGTCACTATGACCAAGATATATTTTGAGGTCAATCATGCGGTCACATGGAACTAATATCCCAGGTATGACATTCCTACATCAAATAGTATTGAAGGTATAAGGCAAAATCACTGGACCGTGAAATAAAGGTCACAATGACCTAGACCTCGAGGACATTAGCCTGGGTGGGGGTATTGGCGAATCAAATTTTGGACCTTTATGTATTATAATACCAAATATGAACCAAAGTCATCATAAAAGTTCTGTTTCTACCTGTTACAAATACCTTAACCTGAGTCTTTAACATATTTCTAAGTCCATGACCTTGACCTTGAGGTCATTGGCATAGGTAGGGGTTTTGTCGAATTAAACTTTGGACCTATATCTGTCATCATACCAAATATGAACTGGATCCATCAAATGGTTTGGAAAATATGAGCTAAGGTTCTACCATGACCGAAAGCCTTAACCTGAGCCTTTAACATTAAAAAATTCTAAGTCCATGACCTTGACCTTGAGGTCATTGGCTAAGGTGGGGGTATTGCCGAATTAAACTTTAGACCTATATTTGTCATCATACCAAATATGAACTAGATCCATCAAATGGTTTGGAAAATATGAGCTGAGGTTCTACCCTGACCGAAAAACTTAACCTGAGGTTACAGGATCACGTACGTACGTACACACGCCCGTACAGAAAACCTAAAAACTATATGCCCCCGGCATCCGCCGATGCGGGGGCATAATAATTAAACAAGGCAACGCCAAGCGTAGCATCCCCTCGCAACTGCATGCCATTCATCTGTGTCTTCTATCATGTTCACAAATTTTTTTAGGTTAAGTCCTTTGTGACCTTGACCCCTGACCTCGAAAGTCAATAGGGTTCATCGTCTCCGCATGGTTAAAATTTGTGGAAGGTTTGATGGTTCTGTGATGATCACTTTGTCTTCTTTCATGTTCACAAGGTTTTTCAGGTGAAGTACAAGGTGACCTTGACCTTTGACCCCTGACCTTGAAAGTCAATAGTATTCATCGACTTCGCATGGTAAACATTTGTGGAAGGTTTGATGCTTCTACGATGAAACTGTGTCTTTTGTCCTGCTCACAAGATTTTTAAGGTCAAGTCCATTTTGACCTTGACCTTTGATCCCTGACCTTGAAATTCAATATGGTTCACCCTCTCTACATGGTAAACATTTGTGGAAGGTTTGATGCTTCTAGGATGAATACTGTGTGTTCTATCATGCTCACAAGGTTTTTAAGGTCAAGACCACTGTGACCTTGACCTTTGACCTTGAAATTCAATAGGGTTCATTGTCTCTGTATGGTGAACATTTGTGGAAGGTTTGATGATTCTATGTTGAATACTGTGTCTTCTATCATGCTCACAAGGTTTTCAAGGTCAAGTCCATTGTGACCTTGACCTTTGACCCCTGACCTTGAAATTCAATAGGATTCATCGTCTCCGCATGATGAACATTTGTTGAAGGTTTGATGCTTCTATGATAAATACTTTGTCTTCTATCCTGCTCACAAGGTTTTCAAGGTCAAGTCCATTGTGACCTTGACCTTTGACCCCTGACCTTGTTCTATCATGCTGACAAGGTTTTTTAAGGTCAAGACCACTGTGACCTTGACCTTTGACCTTGAAATTCAATAGGGTTCATTGTCTCTGTATGGTGAACATTTGTGGAAGGTTGATGATTCTATGTTGAATACTGTATCTTCTATCATGCTCACAAGGTTTTCAAGGTCAAGTCCATTGTGACCTTGACCTTTGACCCCTGACCTTGAAATTCAATAGGGTTCATCGTCTCTGCATGGTGAACATTTGTGGAGGGCTTGATGCTTCTGTCTTCTATCCTGCTCACAAGGTTTTCAAGGTCAAGTCCATTGTGACCATGACCCTTGACCCCTGACCTTGAAATTCAATAGGGTTCATCGTCTCTGCATGGTGAACATTTTTGGAAGGTTTGATGCTTCTATGATAAATACTTTGTCTTCTTTCCTGCTCAAGGTTTTCAAGGTCAAGTCCATTTTGACCTTGACTTTTGACCCCTGACCTTGAAATTCAATAGGGTTCATCTTCTCTGCATGGTGAACATTTGTGGAAGGTTTGATGCTTCTATGATAAATACTTTGTCTTCTATCCTGCTCACAAGGTTCCGGACAGACACACAAACACACAGAAACACACACACACACACACACTAACACACCGACGCACGGCACCGATGCTATATCCCCATTCGCAACGGATAACAAAATGATTTTGAAACATTCAAACAGTATCTTACAACAAGGAAACCGCTGTAATATTTGCTATATCACAAAACAGAAACTAGTTATTGGGCATGTTAATTTGATGTTAGCTTGCGTAAAATTCAATGTAATTAACTGGTATTTTAGATCTGTTCCCTATAGTGAAACAAGAAGCCTATGGGCCACAAGTCTCACCAGAGCTCAAGCCTTTCCTTGCCAACTGGACCAGTAAAACACATTATAAATACAAGATAGGTCAGTATGACCTAACTTCTCAAAAGATTTTGGTGATGTGAATTTTCTTGAGATTCAAGGTTGCACCTAGAAATTTTTATCCTGTGCATTAAGATTTGCTTATGATAGGCAAGCGGGGCTCTGTAAGTAACACTATTTCTAGTTAAGAGCTCTTATTGTCTGAACCCTTTGATGAATCTACTTTATATTTTGGTATGCTGATAGATACTGGTCAGAAATAGAAATTTTTATTCAAGATCATCCCCAACCCTGACCACAACCTAGAGGTCAAGGTCATGCACCTAGAAATTTTTATCCTGTATATAAGTGCATTAAGATTTGCATATGATAAGCAAGCGGGGCTCTGTAAGTAACACTATTTCTAGTTAAGAGCTCTTATTGTCTGAACCCTTTGATGAATCTACTTTATATTTTGGTATGCTGATAGATACTGGTCAGAAATAGAAATTTTTATTCAAGGTCCCACCAATGCCTCATATCAAATTTAAAGTCAACTGTATCAAGGGAAGTCAATTTAGTTGTTTCTTGGTGTCAACAGAAACCTTTTGTCACATGATGTCAAACCAATCAAATCAAAAATGAAGGTGTAGTACTTTTCAAGGTTTCGCCATTATTTAAATAAAAGCACTGCAGACACTGCATAATACCCCGCCACTGCTAAACAATGTAACTTATTTGAAGATATGTCAAGGCTAAATAACTAGAAAGGGGATAGGCAGAGATGATCCACAAGTGTAATGTCTTAATGTGAGTGGATGAAGTTGT
Organism: Lucinisca nassula; assembly: GCA_963580285.1. NCBI lineage: Eukaryota > Metazoa > Mollusca > Bivalvia > Lucinida > Lucinidae > Lucinisca > Lucinisca nassula. The sequence goes on from OY757011.1 coordinate 117,469,023, forward strand.
TAGAAGATGTAGGAAGCATATGTAAAAATCCATTTTTCAGACAGTTGATGGGAAGGCAACTCAATAATTTGACATTATTAGAAAATTATGGAGGCAAATATTTACCATAAGTGGCTGTGGAACATGTATCTATATGCGGTACATGTTAAAATTTCATTTTTCGATGTACTGCCTGTATGACTATATTCTTTCGTGAAGATTGATAATGAAGTAATTTCTATGGTCATTGTGCTCCTTCCGCTGATTCAAAAAGGGCAGGCATGAAGTATGTAACATTTAATCTACTAAACTTCTATGAACTTTCAACAAAATATTGTAAATAATAAAGGAACTACAGTCTAAAATGCATTTTTAAATACTTCAAGGGCAGATACATGTAACTCAAGAACTGGTATAGCCAAAGCAGCGGTCCTTGGCCACAATATGAACCATTTAGTCCTCTATGTATGTGTTAAGTTTCATCCAGATATTCCATATAGTAAGGGAACTAGAGGCCAAAAACCATTTTTCAGATATTTCAAAGGCAGATAACTCCATTGCTGGGAAAGCCAGAGACATGTTCCTTTGCCACAGTATGTAACATTTAATCTACTACATATCTATGAAGTTTCAGCAAGCTATTGTAAATAATAAACGAACTACAGTCTAAAATGCATTTTTTTAAATACGTCAAGGGCAGATAACTCAAGTACTGGAACAGCCAGAGTAGCAGTCCTTGGCCACAATATGAACCGAATAGTCCTCTATATATCTGTGAAGTTCCATCCAGATATTCCATATAGTAAGGGAACTAGAGGCAAAAAAAAACATTTTTCAGATACTGAAAAGGGCAATAACTCTGCTAAAAATTAACAGATTTTGCCCATTAACAATCCCAAACCCCTCAACCCCGATACTAATATGTATGCAAAATTTCAACAAAATCCGTGAAAAAATACGCAAGTTATCTATTGGAAACGAAGTGCGGACGGACAGACGTACTTACAGGACGGACTGTGGGGTTATCCATTGTATTTTTCCCATCTAAAATTAACCCCACAATGACAAATTTGTTAACCCCACAATGCCATTTTAACCTCACAATGCCGGAATAAGCAGAAATAAACCTCATAATGTGCAATTGTACAAGGGCGCTAATCCCACATTGTACGGGGCGTTTGTACGGACAGACATACGGATGGACGGACAGACGGACACCAGAGGGTATAACATAATACCCCGCCACTATCGTGTGGGGGGGTATAAAAACAATTAAGAGTATGTTACTCGCTTAATATAAGTAAGTGTCTCCTGACAACCGGTTGTCAGGAGCATTTTGATGGACAAAATGCTCCTGACAACCAGCAATGTTTTTCCAATAAAAACCTGCTTTAAAAGCATTTTTTAATAAAAATCTTAAATGTTTGGCAGAAATTCATTATTTTCCCCAATAAAACCAGCTTTATCAGCATTTAATACAACAAATGACAAAGAAATTAATGTTTTCCTTCAAACAAATTCTTCAGTATTCATTTGTAACCAGACAATTAGGCAGACAATGGGACTGACAGTCAGACTTTGCTGTCACTTTCATAATTTGACAATAAACAACTGCTGATAGAGTTTATATGTATGGACGGGCTGACTCGCAGCAGTTTTCCTGGGCAGGCTTAGACCTAAGCAGATTACCAGTACTCATGTGTGGCCGGTATCAACTCTGCATGGAAGCATCGTGCAGCCCATCTATTTCTCCAAGCCCCGATGGGCGGATTCTATTAATCTGATTAGTCTGATCTGGATTTTCACTGTTTGCCATCCCTAAGATTTCAACAAGACTGCATGGAGGCCCAAGGAATGGAAAGATGTGTAGACCCTGATCAGTATGCAACTTCAGGAGCATGCTGATCTGGGTCTGTAATGTTTACTGACACCCAATTGTTCCAATGTTTAGGATCATTATGGTACACAGATTGTTAAGATCTCCTGTATTTACAGGAGCTGTTGCATAAGGTTGGACTGTCTATAAAAAGAACAATCTGATTTCCTCTGTTTTCACTCTTACAATGTTTACTATTCCATTATCCCTAAAAAGCCAAGAAAAATTTGATAGCTTGAGGACTTGTTTTATTTCGATAAAATTTTAACAAACCTGCAAGGAGCCCCAAAGGTACAGAAGGATTGGCAAACAGTGTAGACCTGATCAGACTGCTTGTCAGGAGCAATTTGAGTTTTCTTATAACGGATATAGTTATGGTGCTAAAATGTCAAGGGCCCCTGCTCCTATAAGTGCCCCCTCACTGTTTTTCCAAGAACAAAATAACAAATCTGCTGTTGGAGGAAAAAATATTTTGGCTTACCTAAAGGAAAGTTTCAGACTTTCAGTCGTCACCGTTTCTGCTGTAAATCGTATCATGCAAGGTATTTCTAAACCCCTGGCTATCTAGGTACTTTACATGTTATGGTTCCACCATATTAGAATGGAAACCTACTACATGTAATTGGTTTTAAACTCTAAGTTCTGGTAATATTTTGTCTCTTATAAGCGCCCCCTCTTTTTTCCATTTTCTAAGCGCCCAGGGCGCTAAATGGGAGGAATACGGTAGGTCCAAAGTTGGATTCACCAATGCCCCCACCCATGGCAATGACAACAAGGTCAAGGTCATGGACTTAGAAATTTTTATTAATGTTAAAGGTGGGTTATTGAGCTATCGGTAAAAAATGCTTCCAAAAATAAAATACATATAGCCGGTATTTTTCTTTAAAACAATACAAATGAATGCATTTTATGCAAAAATGCGAACAATTATGATGACAGGTAAACGAGTTTGAGAGGGATTCCCTAACTAGGGCTTCAACACTAGTTAGATCTATTTTTAGTTCGTGACAAAAATAGAATCCCCATATATGACGTTATGCGACGTTCATTTTTGGCCTTGTTTGCTTAGGCCATGCCTGAATCGGAAAAAAATATGATGCTGAATACCATGCCATAAGTAATGACACTCAGAGATGATATTGTCGCCATCTATGTGTAAAGTGACACATTTATTTTTAGAACAGAAATTCCGAACACATGTTCAGAGTGAAGGGTAAACATCAATGAAAATGACCACTTTCACAAAGTTCCGAAGCTGTATTTGGCTCCAGAAGCGTACACATGACAAAGGAGTATGAACTGAGGATAAAAACCAGAAAAACTAGAAAAGGTGTCCATAGGACACGGATGCCCCCGCAAAAATGCCATTGAGAAACAAGAGTTGTCAAAAGACTTCACCAGAATTTGAACTCACAGCCTTTTGAGTTAGAGTCCAAAGCCTTTGTGCTCGGGGATATTGTGTTTTTAAAAAGAAAAAAAAAAGAAGTAGAAAGAAAGAAAAAATGATGTTTAAAATTTCTGCCAAGTAATTTCTAAACTGATCCAGAAACAAGAAAGTTCTTGACAGCGTTTGAGTTTTGGACCCCTTTTTTGACCTTTGAACTCTAAGTATGACCTTGACCTTGGTGGGGGCCTGGGTTTGTGCGTGCAACACATCGTCTCATGGTGGTTAATATTTCTGCCAAGTAATTTCTAAATTGATCTAGCAATAAGAAAGTTATTGACAGCGTTTAAGTTTCGGACCCCTTTTTTGACCTTTGACCTCTAATAATGACCTTGACCTTGTAGGTGGGGGCCTGGGTTTGTGTGTGCAACACATTGTCTCATGGTGGTTAATATTTCTGCCAAGTAATTTCTGAATTGATCCCGAAATAAGAAAGTTATTGACAGCGATGAAGTTTCGGATCCCTTTTTTAACCTTTGACCTCTAAGTATGACCTTGACCTTGTAGGTGGGGGCCTGGGTTTGTGCGTGCAACACATTGTCTCATGGTGGTTAATATTTCTGCCAAGTAATTTCTGAATTGATCCAGAAATAAGAAAGTTATTGACAGCGTTTAAGTTTCGGACCCCTTTTTTAACCTTTGACCTCTAAGTATGACCTTGACCTTGTAGGTGTTGGCCTGGGTTTGTGCGCACAACACATCGTCTCATGGTGGTTAATATTTCTGCCAAGTAATTTCTGAATTGATCCAGAAATAAGAAAGTTATTGACACCGTTTATGTTCCTGACCCCTTTTTTGACCTTTGACCTCTAAGTATGACCTTGACCTTGTAGGTGGGGGCCTGGGTTTGTGGGCGCAACACATCGTCTCATGGTGGTTAATATTTCTACCAAGTTATTTCTAAATTGATCCAGAAATAAGAATGTTATTGACACCGTTTAGTTTCGGGGATGAATGGACGGGTGAACAGACAAACGGACGAACGGACAGGGGTAACACTATATGCCCTTTCCACCATTCTTCGAATGGCGGGGGCATAAAAATTGAGGCGCGGTAGCTCAATAACCCACCTTTAAAGACTCAGGTTCAGGTATTTGTAATAGGTAAAAACTGAACTGTTATAATGACTCTGGTTCATATTTGGTATCATAATAGATATAGGTCTGAAGTTTGATTCACCAATGCCCCTGCTCATGGCCATGACTTCAAGGTCAAGGTCAAAGACAATTATCCCCACACTTTTTAAAGCGTATGGGGATATTGTAAACGTCTCTGTCAGTCTGTCTGTCCATCCTTCTGTCCGTCTGTCCATCTGGGCGTCCGTCCGTCCGTCACGCTAACTCCTCCTTAACCACTGGTCAGAATGTAACCAAATTTGGTACATGGCTTCCTTACATGATGAGGGCATGCAAGGTCACATAATTTTTTGGCCCTGCCCCCAGGGGCCTTGGGGAGGGGTCAAAAGGTCAAATATCAACAAAACTCAATTTCAAAGTCAATTTTGTAGATTTTGAAACCAAACTTTGCAAGAGTAATGATTAACAAAATATGTAACGCATATTGAACAGGATTTTGGCTGCGACCTCCGGGTCATGCCCAAGGGGTCAGACTTTGGGGGTCACGGGTGTCCAAATTTAAATTTTTCCAAATATAGCCATATGACATATATCAAATTGAAGGTGATAATCAGTAGAATACAATACAAGTAAAATTTAGACCCTGGGGTCAGAATGGAGCCCTGGGGGAGAGATCAAAGGGTAAAAATTTAAGTTTTTCTGAACAGAGTCATGTAGCATATCAAATTGAAGGGGATGATTAGTATATAATAATACAGGTAATATATTGACCCTGGGGTCAACTTAGGGCCCAGTTGGTTTTTTATTGGTGCTTGCCCACTGCAACCCCTGGGTCATGCCCAAGGGGTCAGACTTTGGGGTTTGGGGGTCAAAATTAAAGTTGTCTGAATAAAGTCATATGGCATATCAAATCGAAGGGTATGATTAGTAGAATAAAATAGTAGTAAAATTCTGAACATGAGGTGTAGACCTTTTTGCTTTGGATGGGGAAGGGGTTACTGCCCTTTCAAGAATATTTCACTCATATTGATGCATGATACTTCCACACAGAGCTGAATCCACATGAGTACTGGTAAACGGCTTACAGGTTCTACGCCAGGAAAAGTGGTGTGAGTCTGTTCCATCCATACATGTAAATCCTGTTGGTTGAGTTAGGTGGCAGAACTTGAGGTGTCATTTCATCTCTTATGTTGGATAAAAGTCCCAAACATTTGGAACTAACAGTGTCTCCAAAATATTCTGCACAGTGTTGACAGAGATATTAAACCTAAGATCAAACCTACTAAAGAAAAAGCCTAATGATGAAAGATTCAGTCCTCTTATCCACTAGACTATAGAGGCCCAAAAGGTTTAGACTAACCATCAACACAATATATGTAGATCATTTTGGAGACTATGTGCATGCATTGATACATATGTGCATGCATTGATACATATGTGCATGCATTGATACATATGTGCATGCATTGATACAGGAGTTTAAATTTAGTGCAAATAAAGACATATCTATATGATCCTATCAATATTGCCTTTGCGGCATGATGATTCCAAGCACATTTGAAAGTACTAGTAAAAGTTGAACATAAAACCACCCTCAAGCTGTGTTCTAGTTACATTTCATGTTATTTATGCTGCCTTTTAATTACTAAATAAAATTAAGAATTCATTTTATCTTCATTCCAGTTGCTGGTTGTCAGGAGCATTTTGGCTATCAAAATGCTCCTGACAACCGGTTGTCAGGAGACCTCGCCTAAATTTAAATCTGAATGGTTTTCAATGTTTTCTGAGAGTCTTAGACAGCTGCAAGTTTCATGAAGATTGCACAACTACTAAGGAATTATGGTGGTCACAAACAAGACTCCAAGTATACATCTTATAAACTACATTTATGGGCTATATTAAAAAAAAGTGTCTTAATTTTGCTCCCATAAAATTCATTGAAAAAACTTACTGAATTCAGACTCATCTGCTTCATTATCATCCATTTCATCATCAGCCATTCTGTTTGTATCATCTGTTTCATTATTGCTGTTAGGTGTCAAAGTGGATAACTGCAGCTGTAAATAAAACAATCTGCAGATACTGTGTTTTATCATGCATAATAAGCACTCACCTATTACATGCATGTAACTTTTTCTGTCAAAAATAGCAGAAAAAAAAAAAAAAAACAAGAGGGCCCAGAGGGCCCTAGGTCGCTCACCTGATCCAAAATATAACAACTGGGCCCGGGCAAAGGGCCAGGGAAGTTCATTTTTGGCCCAAGGGCTATAATTCTAACAATCTTAGTAGAGGTCGACTAGATGAAGCTTCAAACCAAAAATGAAAAACTTAGTCCTTGTGGTTTCAGAGAAAAAGATTTTAAAGCTTTTCCCCCCATAAAAGTGTATGTAAAAAATGTGGGCCCCAGGGCGGGGCCCCCAGGGCTATAAATTAAACAATCTTGGTAAAGGTCCCCAAGATGAAGCTTCATACCAAATATGAAAGAACTGGGCCTTGAGGTTTCAGAGAAGAAGATTTCTAAAGACTTTCCCTATATAAGCCTATGTAAAACATGTGGGATCTGGGGCGGGGCCATTTTTGGCCCCAGGGCCATTATTTGAACAATCTCGGTAGAGGTCCTTTAGATGAAGCTTCATACCAAATATGAAAGACGCGAGCCTTGTGGTTTCAGAGAAGAAGATTTTGAAGGTTTTCCCTATATAAGTCTATGTAAAACATGTGGGCCCCGAAGTGGGACCATTTTTGGCCCCAAGGCTATAATTTAAACAACCTGGTAGAGGTCCCTAGATGAAGCTTCATACCAAATATGAAAGACCTGGGCCTTGTGGTTTCAGAGAAGAAGATTTTTAAAGTTTTTCCCTATATATAAGTCTATGTAAAACATGTGGACCCCAGGGCGGGGCCATTTTTGACCCCAGGGCTATAATTTGAACAATCTTGGCAGAGGTCCCCTAGATGAAGCTTCATACCAAATATGAAAGACCTGAGCCAAGTGGTTTCAGAGAAGAAGATTTTTAAAGGTTTTCCCTATATAAGCCTATGTAAAACATGTGGGCCCCGGGGCGGGGACCATTTTTGACCCCAGGGCTATAATTTGAACAATCTTGGTAGAAGTCCCCTAGATGAAACTTCATGCCAAATATGAAAGTCCTGGGCGAATGTAGGACAAAACGTCCCATGGACAAAACGTCCCATGCCTTTTTTGACCAAGTGGACAAAACGTCCCACATCATTTTTTTAGGGTGGACAAAACGTCCCATATCATTTTGTCAGGGTGGACAAAACGTCCCACATCATTTTTTCAGGGTGGACAAAACGTCCCACACAGTTTTGACAGGGTGGACAAAACATCCCATGCTATTTTGACAGGGCGGACAAAACGTCCCATATTCTTGAGGTGGTGTAAGGGATTTGGAAGGGTATGTGACAATATAGAGTAAAAATTCACTATTAAGACCACCTTAAATTAAGACCAATTATACTTTTAAAAGCATATTTAGAAGGTTTTAGGTACATTTTCTTTGTATTTGCAGTGTCCAGTCTGCCCTAGTTGGAGCCCACCCTTGGAACTGTTCAAAAGTGGCCTTTTAGACCACTACTGAACAGTCCCAAGGTTGGTCTTAATATATGAATTTTACTGTACTACATGAACACTACAAAAATGAATGTGGAAATATAGTTGGATGCTTTTTTTTTTATAAAACATGAATATGCAAACACAATCATTAAAGAGCACAAGGTTAAGAGCACATTTTTTACATAAAAGAATTTGTTTTATGATAGCACATATAAGAAAATGTGTACAACTTATCTTACTCTGTTGAAAAAAAATAATAGTATCAGTGGGTAATTGGCAAACAGTGCAGGCCAAGATCAGATGCCTCAGAACACGAGGTCTTATCAGGGCCTACACTGTTTGCAAAACTATAAGCCACTTTCCAAATTAATTTTAAACAAAACCCAACCTGATATCCCTATCTGAAACACAGTTTTCACCTATTATTTCATTACTGGATATATCTTGTATAAAAATACTAAAAGGTATCTTGTATAAAATACTGAAAACATCAAGAAAAACATGCCTTTATAATTTTGACTCCCTTAAAACCCACTTTACAAGTATGCCTGGAACTACTGATCATGCCAAATATAGTCCTAATGGGTTGAGAGGTCCATAAAACCCCTAAGCACACATGTATAATTATAAAAAGTTATTACAAGTAATTATGCCCTTTTCACTTTAATCTAACAAAGGTTTTTTCTTTGATTAGCTGCTAATTACAGAATTAATTTGTTGATAGGAAAATGTATAACTTTTGAAAATTCTGATTGGTTTTTGTGAGTCTTTATAATCTGTATGATGAAAATTAATGGTGATGATCAAATTGATCATAATTGAACAAACATTATTAAGTCAGTTCAATGAATTTAATCTAAGGTTGTAATTTTCTTATTCATTGTTAGAATTTTTGCATTGATGATTTCACTGTTATACATTTTTTCACCTTTTGTACATGTGCAGTACTACCTGCCTGTTGCAATAATTTCTCCATGAGCACCAAAATAGTGTGTGTGTGTGTGTGTGTGTGTGTGTGTTTGTGTGTGTGAATTCGGGTTTGACGTCGCTTTCAACAATTTTTCAGTCATATCATGATGGTGTCTGGTTGCGACAGGGAGCTCAATGCTCACTTTTATAGTGCTGCCTCACTGAAGTATCATGTCCCAGACACATTACATGATACAACACCCAGTCACATTATCCTGACACTGGGTCGACCAGTCCTAGCTCTTTCCCGTAAATCTGAGTGCCAAGCGAGGAGGAGCTAGTACCATTTTTAACGACTTTGGTATGTCACGGCCCGGGATCGAACCCGTGACCTCCCGTTCCCCGGAGCGGACACTCTACCAACTGAGCTATCGGGGCCGGTGAGCACCAAAATAGCTTTGACAGTATTGAAATCTACAGTTTTCAACACATTTATATACAGACTGATTTTCCAAGATCAGTAATTGTGCATGTGGAGGTGTGGGGGATATTGTCAGCCTTTACAAAAAGAGGGGATTTTGTCCCGGGGTGGGGGGATTATGTTTGGGGCGTCTGAACAGGGCCTACATTATTTGCAAAAATTTAAAAGAAAACACCCCTTAATTTCGAAATGGACTCCTGTCATATATAAGGAGGATGAATCCATTTGGTATAACAAGGGGACCATAATGGTCCTAATTTGCCCATGGTGGGGCCAAATGCATGACACTAGAGGGCAATTACATCATTTCAACAAACAACAATTAGTTATTTATTAGATAGATTAGATTAGATTAGGTATAATGGTTCCGTTTGAATTGAATATGGGACGTTTTGTCCACCCTGTCGAAATAGCATGGGACGTTTTGTCCACCCTGTCAAAACCATGTGGGACGTTTTGTCCACCCTGTCAAAATCATGTGGGACGTTTTGTCCACCCTGCAAAAATGATGTGGGACGTTTTGTCCACCCTGACAAAATGATGTGGGACGTTTTGTCCACCTGGTCAAAAATGGCATGGGACGTTTTGTCCATGGGACCTTTTGTCCGGCTCCCGTCCTGGGCCTTGTGGTTTCAGAGAAAAAGATTTTTAAAGGTTTTCCCTATAAAAGCCTATGTAAAACATGTAGGCCCCGGGACGGGGCCATTTTTGGCCCCAGGGCCATAATTTGAACAATCTTGGTAGAGATCCCCTAGATGAAGTTTTATACCAAATATGAAAGATCTGGGCCATGTGGTTTCAGAGAAGAAGATTTTCAAAGGTTTTCTTTTATTTTCCCTTTTCGTTGCCATGGCAACCAGAGTTCTGCATAGAATGGAATTCTTTGAACAACTTTGAGAGAGGACCACCCAAAGATCATTTCTGCCAAGTTTGGTCAGAATCTGTTCAGCGATTTAGGAGGAGATGCCGTTTGAAGAAAAAGTTTACGGACGCACGCACGCACAACGGACGATGGACAAAAAGTGATCACAAAAGCTCACCTTGTCACTACGTGACAGGTGAGCTAAAAAAAACTTCTGTTATGCTCAGTTCTGTTCACTTTCAGTGACCTGTTGAACCACTTCCATTCATTTCTGGTCATCTCATTTTATATCCCGTCATTTCTCAAGACAATCATCATATCAATTGTATTATATGACAACTGATGATATTTTTCCTATTTTTGCTCCAAACACAGATTGTGGGTGCACATTAAAACAAGGTTGGGCGGTCGAAACCACCCCGGGTTTTAACCAGTGGTTTTAACCGGTCTGGTCAATACTCCCAAAAGTGGTCAATACTGGTCAATACTGATTTGAGTGGTCAATTGGAATTTTTAAGTACTTATTTGTGTTTTTGTGATGCATTTAGTAAGAGTTTGTTATGTTTATTTGTTTTAATGGAGTAAAGAAGCTGTTTCCTCCTTGCCAAGGGTACTCATCAGGTGGCTAATGTCTACCATGACAGTTTATGTTATTATTTGTTTTCTGTTTTCATTTTTTTATTATTTATTTTTTTTTTATATTTTTTTTATCTTTTTGAGGTCTTTTTACAGGTTTTGGTTTGGACACTTTTTTCAGCGTGATCTTAGTCTCAAGACCTTATCACTGACTTCTGCATTACTGTCCAGGCACCTTACACTAGTCTTTTTTTTTTCACCAAGATCAGCATAGAAGTTCCATATACATGTAGGGTCTTTTGGCTTCATTTGACTCAATAACTATTAAGAAACTTTTAGCTGATTATTAACTTCACTGATTACAGCAGATAACAGAATAGCCACACTTTCACATATCTAATAAACATACGTGTCAGCAAATAATACTGTTCCTTTTGCCTTGTGATTGGATAGACCTCATTCAGTCTTAGAGGCAGGCCCAACATTTTCACAGTTTGGTTTGCTCAGTGTGTCAATTTCAGTTACAATTACTCCATTGACACTTTATTGTTTTCATAACAATTTTCACACTTCTGCCTTCTCAGGTGAGATACCTGTCCAAAACTTACACAGCATCACTAATTTGAACAAGTTAATCCCTTTGAGGTATTAATATGTTTTGATTTTTATATTAGCTTTCATTTGCCTGTTAATCTTTTGTTTGTTATCCTTTGATGATTATGAGAAAAATATATTTAAATATATATTTAAAATAACTATCATTTGTCTGGCAATTAATTTATTGTTGCTTTATTACTTGTTCAGTATTTAAGAATTTAATAAGGTAAGTTAGGGTTCTCTAAAAATTGTAAGTTGAAACTGAAAGTTTATGATTTTGTATTTTTATGGCCTCAGTAATACAATTCTGAGTAACAGAAGCTCATGAAACCCATTTTCATTTAGGACTATCATTTTATACTGAGACTATTTTGAGTCTGCTATATACAGTCCAGCAAAAAGGGGATGAAATATGCTAAATACGCTGTACGACAAAACATAGAAAGACAAAAGAGAGAAGCGACACAAAATAGATAAGTCAAAACATAGACGCGACATTTAATAGATTGACAAATAATAGAACGACCAATAATAGAACAATAAGTGTGAACGATAATTACCTGACCGCTCGGCAATTGCTACACGTCATTGAACATTCACTCACTCGATCAAGTCTACCGATCACTAAGTGGACAAACAATAGTTACAGTTAAGCACCAGTTAACTGGCGCAAAATTTCTGCCTGCCCAGGCAAAGCGGTGCGAGTCGGCCCGTCCAGGCTTATAAACGTATTCGTTTCATTGGGCGACAGGGCTTGAGAAGTCATTTCATCTCCATATCGGGTAAAAGTCCCACAAAATTGGAAGCAATGTCTCCAAAATGACCTTTACAGTGTTGATGGGGACGCTTAACCTCAAAAAAATAAAAAATAAAAAAAATACCGAGTTGAGGAAGCAAGCTCTCCTCCGTGGAGAATCCGTCCAAAAAATCTAACAAAGCCATAAAAAAATCCAGAAAACTGTTAACAAATAACAGACATACCATCTTGAGGGGCTGGCACATAACGTAATATATTAAATGAAACAGTATTACTGTCCCTTAAACTATTGATCAATAAACAACTGTATTCCCGAGATACGTTTACAATAAAAAACAAAGTATTGTTGTCGAAAAATGGATGAAATAAAATTTTCGATATTTCTGAACTTTTTCGACGTTATTTCGATTTTTTTTCTCTGTTTTGTCTTTCTATGTTTTGTCTTTTCTATGTTTTTGCTTTTCTATGTTTTGTCGTTCTATGTTTCGTCATAGATCCGCTAAATATCTATCAACTGACCATGGTTATTTCAATCGACCAATTGACCACCAATCGACCACTAAAAACCGGTTAAAACCAGTAATAACCGCCGGTCTGGTCAATATGAGCGGTCATTTGCCAACCTTGCATTAAAATTGCATTCATCAGGCAGTACAAATCTAATGTGTACCCACAATGTTTGTTTTTTCAGTAGAAATAAGGAAAGTAATTCACTACCATGTAAATCCCAGTTTTCCCTAAGGAAATGGGGTTTTCCAGGATGTTAATTACATGTACAGTGAACCCTCTTTATAACAACACTCGCTACAACAGTAAAATCCTTTATAATGTCAATTTCATTTGCACAAATCAGTTGATTTGTTCTAAAATTGGATTCTTTACAACAGCAAATTCAGTTTAACGTCAGAATTTTCAAGAACCAATAGCAGCGTTGTAAAGAGGGTCCACTGTACTTGTTAATGTGCCGATACAGATTAATCTTTATCAGATGAAATGTCACCACAACAAATCAGTCCTTTGCCACATGGTGCAATATCCCATATAATTTATTATTTCAGATCAGTTTCAGTTTTTCACAATTTCAACCAACAAATTTTTAATATCACTTGGCTATATCTTGTCAGTAACATCTGGTACTGTAACTCCCCTGCTCATTTAGGTGTTAATAGGAGGTGGGAGAGAAATGGAGAACCTGTAGAAAAAACATCTGAACTACAAAATTTAATCAAAACACACCACAACCTCGTTATAACACGGTTCATTATAACACGGTTTTGTTTATAACACGGTTTCCTGATGGATCCCAAAAATGTAAAGATTATATAGAACAAGAGCACCGCAAGCGGCGCCATGCTCGTCTGTTTTTTCATGTCACGAGGCCGAGCCAAATACTTTTGAAAATATGGCCATGCAATGTTAAAGTTTTTTTGTTAAATTTAAAAAAAAAAAACAGGTCAAAGGTCAAGGTCACAGGTCAAGAAGTTTGACATCAATTTATCTTTGTATCAATGATAAGGTCTTGTCGTAAGAAACATTCATGTGAAGTTTGAAGACTGTATTGTTTGAGGTATTGAAATGAGAGACAAAATTTTAACAAGAGCTGTCGCATGACAGCATAGCTCGCCTGTTTTGCGACTTCAAGATATAAGGTAAAATCTATGAACCATGAAATATAGGTCACACTCACCTTGATATATTTGAACTCAATAATCAGGTCACATGGAACATATATTCCAGATATTACATTTCAGAATCAAATTGTATCTGAATTATAAGGCAAAATCATTGAACCATGAAAATAGGTCACAAGGACCTAGATATATTTCTATGTCAAACATCGGGTCACATGGAACTAATAATCCAGGTGAGACATTTCTCCATCAAATAGTATTCAAGATAATAGGAACAAGAGGGCCCAGAGGGCCCTGGTTCGCTCACCTGTGTGTCACTGTCTTGAGTACATTCTATTTTCAGCTCTTGTGGCCATCTTGTTCATCAGCAGAGTGATTTTAGCTTATTTGGTAGGGAGTAACCTCGGCAACATTCCTGGGAACTTTGAATCAAATTGGCCTTAGGGTTTAGGGGGAGTTTCCGTTTGAATCAAATTTACAATATTTTTCTATTCTTACCTCCGGTGGCCATTTTGTTAATCTGAGTGGGATTGTTTAAGCCTTTTTGGTAGAGGATCATCTAAGCAAAATTGTCACAAGGAACCTACATGCTAAATATGAAGGCTGTATCTCAAATGCTTTAAAAGTTATGACAAAGTAGGTCAAAGGTCAAGGTCATGGGTCAAAAGTTTTGAATGGCTGAGAAAACCTTGTCACAAGGAACATGCATGCCAAATATGAAGCCTCTATCTCATATTGTTCAAAAGGTATGATAAAGTAGGTCACAGGTCAAGGTCACAGGTCAAATCTTTATGAGTGGGAAGCCCTTGTCAGAAGGAACCTACATGCCAAGTATGAAGGCTCTATCTCAAACGGTTCAAAAGTTATGACAAAATAACCTACTGATCTACTTTTTGATTTGACATGACCCATATTCGAACTTAACTGAGATATTGTCCAGATGATCATTCTGTGCAAGTTATATGATGATTTGACTGAAACTGTGGCCTCTTAGAATGTTCAAAACGTTTTTCTATGATTTGACCTGCTGACCTACTTTTTGACCTGACATGACCCATATTCAAACTTGACACAGATATTGTCAAGATGATCATTCTGAGCAAGTTTGATGATAATCGGACCAAAACTTGGGCCTCTAGTGCGTTCACAAGGTTTTTCAACAATCTGACCTACTGACCTACATATTGGCCAGACATGAACAATATTCAAAATTAACCGAGATTTTGTCAAATGATCATTTTGAGCAAGTTTGATGATGATCGGACCAAAACTGTAGCCGCCAGTGTGATCAGAGGTTTTTTCTATGATTTGACCTACTGACCTACTTTTAAACCCAACATGACCCATATTTGAACTTGACTGAGATATTGTCAAGATGATCATTCTGGGCAAGTTTGATGATGATCGGACCTAAATTGTGGCCTCTAGTGTGTTCACAAGGTTTTTCTCTGATTTGACCTACTGACCTACTTTTTGACCCTACGTGACCAATATTCGAATTTGACCGAGAAATTGTCAAGATAATCATTCTGAGCAAGTTTCATGATGATCAGCCCAGAACTGTGGCCTCTAGTGTATTCACAAGGTTTTTCTATGATTTGACCTACTGACCTAACAGACATAACCCATATTTGAACTTGACCGAGATATTGTCAAAATGATCATTCTGGGCAAGTCTGATGATGATCGGACCAAAACTGTGGCCTATAGCGTGTTCACATGGTTTTTCTATGATTTGACCTACTTACCTACTTTTTGACCCGACATGACCCGTATTCAAAGTTGACCGAGATATTGTCAAGATGATCATTCTGGGCAAGTTTGATAATGATTGGACCAAAACTGCGGCCTCTAGTGTATTCACAAGGTTTTTCTATGATTTGACCTACTGGCCTACTTTTTGACCCAGCATGACTCATATTCAAATGTGATCAAGATATTATCAAGATGATCATTCTGAGCAAGTTTGATGATGATTGGACATAAATTGTGGCCTCTAGTGTGTTCAGAAGGTTTTTCTATGATTTGACCTACTGATCTACTTTTTGACTCGACAACACCCATATTCGAACTTGACTTAGATATTGTCAAGATAATCATTCTGGGCAAGTTTGATGGTGATCAGACCAAAACTGTGGCCTCTCGTGTCTTCACAAGGTTTTTTACCTGATTTGACCTACTGACCTACTTTTTGACCCGACATGACCCATATTCGAACTTGACCGAGATTTTGTGGTAGTACAAATTGTGTGCAAGTTTAGTTAAAATCAAATCATAAATGAAACATCTATCATGCAGACAAGACCAAAATAGGCAATTTTTGCCTTTTCAGGGGCCGTAACTCCATAACACATGATGGGATAAGGCTGGTTCAAGAAAGGAACCCAGATATCATGGTAGTACAAGTTGTGTGCAAGTCTGGTTAAAATCAAATCATAAATGAAACATCTATCGTGCAGACAAGACCAAAATAGGCAATTTTTGCCATTTCAGGGGCCGTAACTCCGTAACACATGATGGGATATGGCTGGTTCAAGAAAGGAACCTAGATCGCATGGTGGTACAAGTTGTGTGCAAGTCTGGTTAAAATCAAATCATAAATGAAGATGCTATCGTGCAGACAAGACCAAAATAGGCAATTTTTGCCATTTCAGGGGCCGTAACTCCGTAACACATGATGGGATATGGCTGGTTCAAGAAAAGAACCTACATCTCATGGTGGTACAAGTTGTGTGCAAGTCTGGTTAAAATCAAATCATAAATGAAGATGCTATCGTGCGGACAAGACCAAAATAGGCAATTTTTGCCATTTCAGGGGCCGTAACTCCGTAACACATGATGGGATATGGCTGGTTCAAGAAAGGAACCTAGATCTCATGGTGGTACAAGTTGTGTGCAAGTCTGGTTAAAATCAAATCATAAATGAAGATGCTATCGTGCGGACAAGACCAAAATAGGCAATTTTTGCCCTTTCAGGGGCCATAACTCTGTAACACATGATGGGATACAGCTGGTTCAAGAAAGGAACCTAGATCTCATGGTGGTACAAGTTGTGTGCAAGTCTGGTTAAAATCAAATCATAAATTAAGATGCTATCGTGCGGACAAGAAATTGTTTACGCACGCACGGACGCACGGACGGACGGACGCACTGACGACGGACGACGGACAAAATGTGATCACAAAAGCTCACCTTGTCACTACGTGACAGGTGAGCTAAAAATCACTGAACCATGAAATATAGGACACACTGACCTAGATATAATCCAAGCTCAATCATGGGGTCACATGGAATAAATAATCCAGGTATGACATTTCTCCATCAAATAGTGTTCAAGATAATAGGTAGAATCACTGAACCATGAAATATAGGTCACACTGACCTAGATATATTTTGCGGTCAATTATCGGGTCACATGGAACTAATAATCCAGGTATGACGTTTCTCTATCAAATAGTATTCAAGATAATAGGCAAAATCACTGAACCATGAAATATAGGTCATACTGACCTAGATATATTTTGAGGTCAATAATGGGGTCACATGCAACATACCCAGGTATAAGATTTCTCCATCAAATAGTATTCAAGAAAATAGACAAAATCACTGGACCGTGAAATGTAGGTCACCATGACCTAGATATATTTTGCGGTCAATTATTGGGTCACATGGAACTAATAATCCAGGTATGACATTTCTCCATCAAATAGTATTCGAGATAATAGGCAAAATCGCTGAACCATGAAATATAGGTCACGGTGACATAGATATATTTTGAGGTCAATAATGGGGTCACATGCAACTAATAACCCAGGTATAACATTTCTCCATCAAATAGTATTCAAGATAATAGACAAAATCACTGGACCATGAAATGTAGGTCACCATGACCTAGATATATTTTGTGGTAAATTATTGGGTCACATGGAACTAATAATCCAAGTATGACATTTCTCCATCAAATAGTATTCGAGATAATAGGCAAAATCGCTGAACCATGAAATATAGGTCACAGTGACCTAGATATATTCTGAGGTCAATCGTGGAGTCACATGGAACTAATATCCCAGGTATGACATTTCTCCAACAAATAGACTTCAAGATATAAGGCAAAATCACTGGACCATGAAATGTAGGTCACCATGACCTTCACCCTTTCACACTTGAACCAATGTCACTTGATTGGCTGCTGATGTATAACCAATTGTGTCTATAACTTGTAAGTATAATGGAAAGGTATACAACAAATTACAAAGGTGTCCTGGATTTTGACCCCTAGCCCCACCCCATCCCCACTCCCAGGCATGAACCTAGGGGTGTGTTGTCTTGGAATCTCAGAAGACACTCCCAGGTATCCAAGTTGTAAATATGAATGCTTTGTGATGAGTGACTGTTGAGATATAAGCATTTCAAAAACTTTAACACAGAATTACAAAGGTGTTCTAGATTTTGACCCCTAGCCCCACCCCGGGGCATGAACCCAGGGGTCTGTTTTCTTTGAACATCAGAGGACCCTCCCAGGTACTTAAGTTCCAAATATGAGTGGTCTGTGATGAGTGACTGTTGAGATGTAAGCATTTGAAAAACTTTAACGCAGTGTGACGGGAACGCAAACGCACACGCACACGAACACGCACACGCACACGCACACGCGCACGCCATCCGGGGTGACAACAATAGCTCTCCATGTACTTCGTACAGGCGAGCTAAAAAGAAGAGAGAGAAAGAAGGAGATAATTCCATCAAATTGCAAGATGGAGTTATGAAACTTGGATAGACTGTAGGTCTTGTGATGGGCAGTAAGTGTATGAAGTTTCATGAAGGTAGGCCAAAACTTTATGAAATATGGTGTAGGTTAAGGTTTTTGGTTAAATTTTTGAAAAATAGGTCAAAATTCAAAGTTCAAGGTCACAGGTCAAAAAGTGTGATATCACTGAATAGGTATTGTTCCCAGGAACACCCATGTTAAGTTTGAAGGCTCCGTAGCGAATAGTATTGAAATGACAGACAAAAATATTTTTTTAAAAATGGGGAGGAAAGTGGAGATAATTCAGTCAAATTACAAGACTGAGTTATGAAACTTGCACAGAATGTAGCTCTTGTGATGGTGAGTATGTGTATGAAGTTTCATGAAGGTAGGCCAAATACTTTTGGAAATATGGTCAAGGTTAAGGTTTTCGGCTAAATTTTCGAAAAATAGGTCAAAGTTCGAAGGTCAAGGTCACAGGTCAAAAAGTGTGGTATCACTGAAAAGGTCTTGTCCCAAGGAACATTCATGTTTGAAGGCTCTGTTGTGAATAGTATTAAAATGAGAGCAAAAAATGTGTTTCAGAAAAAATTGGAAAACGGGAGATAATTCAGCCAAAATCAACAATATAGTTATGGTCCTTAATCAAAATGTAGCTCTTGTGATGATGAGTGTGTGTATGAAGTTTCATGAGGCTAGGTCTAATACTTTTTAAGTTATAGCCAAGGTTAAGTTTTTTTGGAACGACGACGACTCCAGACAACAACGCCGACGACAACGCAGACGCCGGAGTGATGACAATAGCTCAAAAGTTTTTTTTTTCAAAAAAACAGACGAGCTAAAAATGACCATGAATGGTCATTTTTCTACATAATCTATACATTTTTGTTTGGATATAACATGGTTGTTTAACTAACACGGTCTCTGCTTTGGACCCCTACAATAGTGTTATAAAGGGGTTGGGGTGTACATCAAGAAACTGAGCAGAAACAATTTCTGACATCAAGTAAGGGCTGTAAACTCTGATGAAAATTGCAAAAGATGGCCATGTAACAATCCTAGGCTAGATCTTGTCGATATCTACCTATATGCCAAATTACATCCAAATCCACCATTTCTTTCTCAAGATATTGTGTGGAAACAAATTTCTATGTCAAGCAAGGCCTGTATCTGTGCAGAAAATCAGGCTAGAAATTGTCCATATTTTTTATATGCCAATTTCCAAATGCATCATTTCTTTCTCAAGATAGTTTATAGTATTATACCATGCTTCAAGATAGGTATATGTTCAAAGGGCCATAACTTTCCTAATATCTGATTGATCCTATCTTGGAAATAACATGTGCTGCTCCACACCGGCTCACTATTTTCTAATTTTCAGCTTTATTGGACAAATTCTGTAGGATGAGTTATCCGGAAATGAAGTCTGTGTTTTCAATCTTCAAAGGGCAATAACTGCTGTCAAACTTGACTGACTGTAATCCCTAAATGATATGTACTGTCCCATATCATTTTAATGAATTTAAGTGAACAGGTTTCATTGGTATCAGACATTAGAACTCACATGCATAAATCAGTCCACTCCCCAAGTTTTCAAAAGCAGAAAAATAATAACAATCTGATGGGAATAAGTCTAGTGGCTACAGAAACTCTTTCTCACCCCAATCCTTTGTTGTAAATCTCAGAAGGATCCCTTTAACTGTCCACCAAGTTTAAATTTTATTGGATGAAAACTGTTAGAGGAATTATTTGGAAGAAAAGTAGTTTACAGACGAACAGAGGAAAGACAGACACCAAGGGGCCTAACATAATATGTACAACCATTTCTTAAAACAAGAGGGCCCAGAGGGCCCTAGGTCGCTCACCTGATCCAAAGTATAACAAGTGGGCCCAGGGGTCAGGGCAGGGTCATTTTTTTGGCCCCAGCGCTATAATTCGAACAATCTTAGATGTTCACTAGATGAAGCTTCAAACCCAATGTAAAAGACCTAGTCCTTGAGTTTCAGAGCAAAAATTTTTTAAAGCTTTTCCCGCATAAAAGTCTATGTAAAACGCGGGCCCCAGGGCTAAAAGCTGAACAATCTTGGTAGAGGGTCACCAGATAAAGCTTCAAACCAAATATCAAAGACCTGAGCCTTTTGGTTTCAGAAATGGAAAATTTTAAAGGATTTCCTTAAGGCTATGTAAAACATGTGGGCCCTGGCCGGGGCCATTTTTGGTCCCAGGGCTATTATTTGAACAATCTTGGTAGAGGTCCCCTAGATAAAGCTTCATACCAAATATGAAAGACCTGGGCCTTGTAGTTTCAGAGAAGAAGATTTTTAAAGGTTTTCCCAATATAAGCCTATGTAAAACATGAGGGCCCCGGGGACGGGGCCATTTTTGGCCCCAGGGCCATAATTTGAACAATCTCGGTAGAGGGCCCCTAGATGAAGCTTCATACCAAATATGAAAGATCTGGATCTTGTGGTTTCAGAGAAGAAGATTATTAAAGGTTTTCCCTATAGAAGTCTTTGTAAAACATGTGGGCCCCGGGCTGGGGCCATTTTTGGCCCCAGGGCTATAATTTAAACAATCTTGGTAGAGGTCCGCTACATGCTTCATACCAAATATGAAAGACCTGGGCCTTGTAGTTTCAGAAGAAGATTTTTAAAACCTTTCCCTATATAAGTCTATGTAAAATATGTGGGCCCCGAGGCGGGGCCATTTTGGGCCCCAGGGCTATAATTTGAACAATCTTGGTAGAGGTCCCCTAGATGAAGCTTCATACCAAATATGAAAGACCTGGGCATTGTAGTTTCAGAGAAGAAGATTTTTAAAGGTTTTCCCTATATAAGCCTATGTAAAACATGTGGGCACTGGGCCGGGGCCATTTTTGGCCCCAGGGCTATAATTTGAACAATCTTTGCAGAGGTCCCCTAGATGAAGCTTCATACCAAATATGAAAGACCTAGGCCTTGTGGTTTCAGAGAAGAAGATTTTTAAAGGTTTTCCCAATATAAGTCTATGTAAAACATGTGGGTTCCGGGGCGGGCCTTTTTTTGGCCCCAGGGCTATAATTTGAACAATATTGGTAGAGGTCCCCTAGATGAAGCTTCATACCAAATATGAAAGATCTGGGCCTTGCGGTTTCAGAGAAGAAGATTTTTAAAGGTTTTCCCAAAATAAAGCTATGTAAAACATGTGGGCCCCGGGGCGGGGCCATTTTTGGCCCCAGGGCTATAATTTGAACAATCTTGGTAGAGGTCCCCTAGATGAAGCTTCAAACCAAATATGAAAGATGTGGGCCTTGTGGTTTCAGAGAAGAAGATTTTCAAAGTATTTCTCTTATTTTCCCTTTTCATTGCCATGGCAACCAGAGTTCTGCATGGAATGGAATTCTTTGAACAACTTTGAGAGAGGACCACCCAAAGATCATTTCTGCCAAGTTTGGTCAGAATCTGTTCAGAGGTTTAGGAGGAGAAATTGTTTACGCACACACGCACTGACGACGGACGACGGACAAAATGTGATCACAAAAGCTCACCTTGTCACTACGTGAGAGGTGAGCTAAAAACACCCTAAAACTAGACAATATGTTTGTAAATCACTATGCACCCAACCATATGCTTGCCCCTACAGATAATACAGCCACTAAATCCAATTGGCACCACACATTCTTTTTCCAAGCGAAGACATGAAGAGAGGGCAAGTCCTCCTTGTTTGTGATATATTATCTTATATAGATAAAGACTCCTGTGAAGTATTAATTATATAACTCATGGTTTAGGTGTTACAGCCTGGACATAATATCTTTCCAAGGGCAGATAGCTCAGAAACCAAAGCTGAGAGAGTCACCCTCCATATTCATGACACATCATCTCATTGAGATAAAGCAACCCTAAAGTTTCATGAGTATATAAATTTACAGTTTCAGAGTTATGGCTCGGACAATCTTTTCTTGCCAAGGACCTGTAACTCAGAAACCAAGGGAGAGGGAAATGTTCGCGACATATTGCATCATTGACATAAAGTCATCTGTGAAGTTTCATGATTACATTATTTATGCTTTATAAGTTATGGTTATGACAAGATTTTTCGCCAAGAGCAGGTAACTCAAGAGGCCAAGAAAGCAGGTTTTATCCTCCTTGTTTGTGACATCATCTCAATGAGATAAAGCCATGTGTGGAGTTTCATAATTTCATGCTTTATGGTTTAGGAATTACAGTCCTGACATGATTTTTTGTCAAGGGCAGATAACAGAGAAACTAAGAGAGCAAGAGTTGTCCCGATTGTTTGCAACACATCATCTCAATAAAATAAAGCCATCTATGAAGTTTCATAACTATAGGCCTTAACATTTAAAGGTAATGGTCCAATATGACTGAATGAAATGTATGGGGAATTGTGCATTAAGTCAAAAAAGGGGCATAACTCAGAAACCAAGATGGCAAGGATTGTCCTCCTTGTTCACCACACATCATGTAAATGAGCTGTACCCACCTGTAATGATTATGTACAGGCGTATGTACATACCTACATACTGACAAGTGCAACACTATACTTGACCCCCCCCCCCCCCCCAATGCAACACCCCTTTCCAGCCTACACACACACACTTTGTTGCAGGTAAATATAAAACTAAAAGATGTCTTTGTAAAACACAATGCCCCCAACCAAATGGCCTTTTCCAACATAAAATCACAACAAGCCCTATACCTACAATGCAAAAGTCAAAAAAGGGCCGTAATTCTGTCAAATATTTATGGAATTTCACCAAAAGTTAATCATGTTATCTACACATATATCCCAAACTGCATGCAAAATTTCATGAGCCTTGCTCCTGGGATTCTTGACTTTGTTAACAAGCTTTCCCTATATCTACCATGCATAAGTCCAAAAAGGACCATAATTCTGCAAAATATTAACAAATTTCATCAAAAGTTAATCAGGTCATCTATACATTTATCCCAGATTGAATGCAAATTTCATGAGCCTAGTTCTAGGGATTTTTGAGATATTTTGTTAACAAACTTTCCAAAAGTATAAGTCCAAAAAAGAGCCATTATTTTGTCAAATAATAACAAAATATAATCAAAACATAATCAGGACATCTACATATGAATCCAAAACTGCATGCAAAATTTTATGAGCCTACCTCTTGAGATTCTTTAGATATTTTGTTAACTTTTTCTATACTTATAATGTGTAAGTCCTAAAAAGGTCATAATTCCGCCAAATATTTACAGAATTTCATCAAAACTTAATCAAGTCATCTACACAGTAATCCCAAACTGCAGCCAAAAGTTAATCATCTACACATGTATCCCAAATAGCAGGCAAAATTTCATGAGCCTTGCTCTTGGAATCCTTGACTTATGTTCACAAGGTTTCCCTATACCTACCATGCATAAGTGCAAAAAGGGCCATAATTCTGTTTTGAATTTCACCAGAAGTTAATCAGGTTATCTACACATGAATCCAAAACTGTATGCAAAATTTAATGAGCCTAGCTCTTGTGATTCTTTACATATATTGTTAACAACCTCTTCCCATACCTATAATGCTTAAGTCCAAGAAGGGCCATAATTCTGTCAAATATTTATGGAATTTCACCAATACTTAATGGATCCTTGAGATACTTTGTAAACAAGCTTTCCACAATGGGCAAGTCCAAAAAGGACCATAATTCCCTAATGACAAATCGGACGACGACAAAAACAACATGTGTTCCCCTACTTTTTCATTCTGAATCCATCAAAGCAAGTTCCAGGATTCTAGCTTTTACTGTTATTGAGGTATCCCGTAACGGACAGGCAGACAGACAGACAGAAAGGACCAAACCAATATGCCGCATCATATTCTTCAAAGTCGGGGGCGTAACCAAACATGCATACCTCAACAATATCTGATGCTGCATCCTCAGTCCTACTAGCGTTGGTTAAGACACTCTGTCCTGGATCTGTAAAACTGTTAGTGGAAACACCCTGTCCTAGATATGTAGTATTGTTGACTGACAAACCCTGTCTATGATAAGTAGTATTGTTGGCTAAGACATGCTGTCCTGGATATGCAGTACTGTTAGCCAAGACACCCTTTGTTAGATACGTGGTATTGCTGGCTGAGAAATTCTGTCTTGGATGTGTGGTACTATTGGTTGAGACACCCTGTCCTGAAAATGGGGAATAGTTGGCTAAGACAACATGTCCCTGACATGTGGTACAGCTGGCTGACAAATCTTGTCCTTGATATGTGGTATTGTTGGCTGACACATCTTGTCCTGGATATGTGGTATTGTTGGCTGACACATCTTGTCCTGAATATAGGGTATTGCTGGCTGACACATCTTGTCCTGGATATGTGATATTGCTGGCTGAGACACCCAGGCTTTGGTATGAGGTATTGTTTGCTGAGACACCCTGTCCTAGATATGTGGTACAGTTGGCTGCCACATCTTGTCCTGAATATGGGCTGTTGCTTGCTGAAATACCCTTTCCTTCGTATGTGGTACTGTTGACTGAAACAACTTGTCCTGGGTATGTGGTATTATTGAATGACACACCTTGTTCTTGATGTGTGGCACTGTTGGTGAACACATCCTGTCCTGGACAAGTGATACTGTTGCATGAGACACCTTGTCCTGAATATGGGGTATTGCTAGTTGAGACAGCCTGTCCGGGATATGTGTTTCTGTTGGCTGACACTTCTTGTCCTGGATGTGTGGTTTTGTTGGCTGAGACACCTTGTTCTGCATAAGTGGCCTTGATTGGTGAGATAGCCTGCCTGAGATATATAGTGTTATTGGCTGAGACACCCTGTCCTGGATGTGTGGTTTTGCTTGGTAAGACAGCCTGTCTGGAATATGTGGTACTGTTGGTAGTGGCACTCTGTTCCATGCAAGTGGTATTGTTTGTTAAGAAACCCTGTCCAGGATATTTGATAATGTTCTGAAAGTGTGTTGCTGCACACTGATACAGCAAGTCCTTTATATATGGTGTAAGGGACTGAAACAGCGAGTCCAGAGTGTGCTGTTGTACTACAGACTGTGCGAAGTTTGAAGGTGTTTCAGCAATCTGACCACCATAGCTCTCAATTGCCGGAGGTGCATTAGGTTGAGACGAGAAGACTTGTGAATGTGATGTCAATGGCTCAGGCAACACATCCTTGGTATTTCCTTGCATTGTAGAATTAGACAGCAAGTCCTGGAAATGTGGTACGAGTCTGGACACTGAGTTCTTGATATCAGGTGGTATATTATGCTGAGCAAATGACACCACACTTTCCTGCTCAGGAGGTTCAGACACAGATCTTTGCATACATGGTAACAAGCTAGAATGAGACACCTCATCCATGAATTCCAGTTCAGCCGGTTCAGGAATTGAATTCTCAGTATCAAATGATGTTAAAGGTTCCAATGTCAAGGTCATATCAGCATGCTGAGATGACGAGTCCATTACTTCCTGTTCAGCAGTTTCAGACTTTGGATTCTCATTATGTAGCAATGATGTATACTGAAGTGGTGAGAATGTGTGGCAAGATGTTGAGTATATAATTTCCTGTTCAAAAGATTCAGACTCTTGGTTCTTGACATTTGGCAAGGATGTAGAATGACCGGTTGAGTCAATGTTCTCTTCTTCAGCAGAACCAGACTCCTGGTTCTCGAAACGTGGCAATAATGTGTGCTGAGATGTTGAGTCCATGACCTCCTCTTCACCATATTCAGACTCTTGGTTCTGGATATGTTGTGATGATGAGTGCTGCGATGATGAGTCAATGAATTCTTGCTCGGAAGATTTAGACTCAGAGTTCTCAAAATGTGGTGATAACGAGGGCTGAGATGTTGAATCCATTAACTCCTTTTCGGCATATTCGGACTCTGCGTCCTTGATATATGTCATCGATGTGTGACAAGATGTTGGGTTCTCTTCTTCAGCAGAACCAGACTCCTGGTCCTCGAAACGTGGCAATAATGTGTGCTGAGATGTTGAGTCCATGACCTCCTCTTCACCATATTCAGACTCTTGGTTCTGGATATGTTGTGATGATGAGTGCTGCGATGATGAGTCAATGAATTCTTGCTCGGAAGATTTAGACTCAGAGTTCTCAAAATGTGGTGATAACGAGGGCTGAGATGTTGAATCCATTAACTCCTTTTCGGCATATTCGGACTCTGTGTCCTTGATATATGTCATCGATGTGTGACAAGATGTTGGGTTCTCTTCTTCAGCAGAACCAGACTCCTGGTCCTCGAAACGTGGCAATAATGTGTGCTGAGATGTTGAGTCCATGACCTCCTCTTCACCATATTCAGACTCTTGGTTCTGGATATGTTGTGATGATGAGTGCTGCGATGATGAGTCAATGAATTCTTGCTCGGAAGATTTAGACTCAGAGTTCTCAAAATGTGGTGATAACGAGGGCTGAGATGTTGAATCCATTAACTCCTTTTCGGCATATTCGGACTCTGCGTCCTTGATATATGTCATCGATGTGTGACAAGATGTTGGGTTCTCTTCTTCAGCAGAACCAGACTCCTGGTCCTCGAAACGTGGCAATAATGTGTGCTGAGATGTTGAGTCCATGACCTCCTCTTCACCATATTCAGACTCTTGGTTCTGGATATGTTGTGATGATGAGTGCTGCGATGATGAGTCAATGAATTCTTGCTCGGAAGATTTAGACTCAGAGTTCTCAAAATGTGGTGATAACGAGGGCTGAGATGTTGAATCCATTAACTCTTTTTTGGCATATTCGGACTCTGAGTCCTCGATATATGTCATCGATGTGTGACAAGATGTTGGGTCCACAATCTCCTCTTCAGCAGATTCAGACTCCGGGTTCTCGCCAGGTGGTGATACTGTGTACCAAGATGTTGAGCCCATGAGTTCCTGTTCACCAGATTTAGATTCAGAGTTCTCAATTAGTGGTAATGATGTCAAGTGCAATGTTGAGTCCAATATTCCCTTTTCAACAGACTCAGGCTCTGGGTTCTCAACAGATGGCAAAAATATATGCTGTGATGATGAGTCTCTGACCTCCTCTTCAGCAGATTCTGACTCTGGGTTTTTGATACGAGGCAATAATCTGTTATGACATATTGAGTCCATTACTTCCTCTTTGGCAGATTCTGACTCTGGCTTCTTATTGCGTCTAGGCTGCATAGGATATACCTTAGATTCTAGGAATTCAGCGACACTCTGTTTGGGGGCATCTTCTTTGCATGGGAAGTTTGCTGTAAGTAAATGATAATAAAAGTACATGAAAAAACTTAACAAAATCGAGAGGTTTGTAGAACCCTGTTCTACAACTGTATACTGTGTACTTAGACAGGCATTGTTTGAGAGACAACCAGAGTCTGATGTGAAACTGCAGAAATTACAATCCAACCTGTCTAGCATGACCAATGAAATAATGGAAAACTAATCTTTGCTTACAGTTTTGATTACCCAGTATTAGTAAAATCCATGGTCTGGTCAGAGAATCATGGCCTTTACTGACATGCTAAACTGTAGGCACGTTTTTTTACCATATATGGGCATGGCAGCCATCTCGGTCATATGACCTGGACTATTTAAACAAGAGGGCCATGAGGCCCTGCATTGCTCACCAGAGTCAAAGCCTCTATGGGACTGAAGTAATCAAGCTAAAGATCCTGCAGTCTATGGCTACTTCAAGCTGCCAAGGCAACCAAAGTTAACAGCCAATTTTCATGGAAAAAAAAAACAACTTAAAAACCCCTAACCCATGGATACTGTCGATGCAATCTGGTCCCACTTATTCTGAAATCAAGCAATTTGCCTAGGAGGAGATGTCATTTAAAGGTTTTTCTATTTTTAGCTCTGGCAGCCATTTTGTTAAGTGGAGTGGAACCGTTTTAGCAATTTTGGTAAAAAGTCATTAGTAGAACATTTCTGTGAAATTATTCTGAGAGGCCACTGGCCTAGGAGGAGATGTCGTTTAAAGGTTTTTCTATTTTTAGCGCTGACAGTCATTTTGTTCAGCGGAGCGGAACAATTTAGGCAATTTTGGAATAGGGTCACCCAAGGAACATTTCTCTGAAATTATTCTGAAATCAGGCCATTTGCCTAAGAGGAGATGTCATTTAAAGGTTTTTCTATTTTTAGCTCTGGCAGCCATTTTGTTTAGCAGAGCGGAGACATTAAAAAAATTTTGGTAAAGGGTCATTAGTAGAACATTCTTGTGAAATTATTCTGAAATCAACCATTTGCCAAGGAGGAGATGACGTTTAAAGGTTTTTCAATTTTTAATTCTTGTGGCCATTTTGTTCAGCGGAGTGGAATGATTTAGGCAATTTTGGAAAAGGGTAATCCAAGGAACATTCCTGTGAAATTATTCTAAACAGGGCAATTTGCCTAGGAGGAGATATCATTTAAAGCTTTTTCTAGTTTTACCTCTGGCGGCCATTTTGTTTAGCTGAGCGAAACCATTTTAGCGATTTTGGTAAAGGATGATTAGTAGAATATTTCTGTGAAATTATTTTAAAATCGTTCCATTTGCCTAGAAGATGTCATTTAACGGTTTTCTATTTTTAGCTCTGGCAGCCATTTTGTTCAGTGGAA
Source organism: Lucinisca nassula (assembly GCA_963580285.1). Taxonomy (NCBI): domain Eukaryota; kingdom Metazoa; phylum Mollusca; class Bivalvia; order Lucinida; family Lucinidae; genus Lucinisca; species Lucinisca nassula. The sequence continues at coordinate 117,498,094 of OY757011.1, forward strand.
TGGAACGATTTAGCAATTTTGGAAGAGGGTCACTCAAGGAACATTCCTGTTAAATTATTCTGAAATCAGGCCATTTGCCTAGAAGGAGATGTCGTTTAAAGGTTTTCTATTTTTAGCTCTGGTAGCCATTTTGTTTAGCAGAGCGGAACCATTTTAGCAATTTTGGTAAAGGGTCATTAGTAGAACATTTCTGAAAAATTATTCTGAAATCAAGCCATTAGCCTAGGAGGAGATGCCATTAAAAGGTTTTTCTATTTTTAGCTCTGGCAGCCATTTTGTTTAGCGGAGCGGAACCATTTTAGCAATTTTGGTAAAGGGTCATTGGTAGAACATTTCTGTGAAATTATTCTGAAATCGGGCTATTTGCCTAGGAGGAGATGTTGTTTAAAGGTTTTTCTATTTTTAGCACTGGTGGCCATTTTGTTCAGCGGAGTAGAACGATTTTGGTAATTTTGGAGGAACATTTCTGTGAAATCATTGTGAAATCGTACCATTTGCCTAGGAGTAGATATCGTTTAAAGGTTTTTCTATTTTTAGCTCTGGCTAATATATGAATATATATGGTTTAGGGGTGGGGTTCTGAGCAGTTTCTTAGAAATTTGGCCTTTTGTGAAGTGGAGGGGTGGGGCATGACCTCAGCGCACCTTGAAGACCAGTAGGTTGGTATAATTTAATGTGTCTTATCATAAGGAACAATAATCTATATGGCTTGGGGTGGGGATCTGTACGGTTTCGGCAATATATGGCCATTTGTGAAATGGATGGGGTTGGGCATGGCCCAAGCACACCCAAGGGACTCACAGGTTGGTGTCACTGAATGTGTCTTATCACAATAAAAAAGAATATATATGGTTTGGGGGTGGGGATCTGAATGGTTTGCAAGATATATGGCCTTTTCTGAAATGAAGGGCGGGGGCATGGTCCCGGCACAACCTGGAGGACCCACAGGTTGGTGTCACTGAATGCGTCTTATCACAAGCAACAAGAATATATATGGTTTAGGTGTGGGGATCTGAACGGTTTCTTAGATATTGGAGCATTTTTTAAATAGAGGGGTTGGGGCATGGCCCCAGCACACCCAAGGGGCCCTCAGGTTGGTGTCACTGAATGCCTCTTATCACAAGAAAAAATAATATATATGGTTTGGGGGTGGGGATCTGAATGGTTTTCAAGATATATGGCCTTTTCTGAAATGAAGGGGGTGGGGCATGGTCTCTGCACAACCTGGAGGACCCACAGGTTGTTGTCACTGAATGGTCTTATCACAAGGAAAAGGAATATATATGGTTTGGGGGTGGGGATCTGAATGGTTTGCAAGATATATGGCCTTTTCTGAAATGAAGGGGGTGGGGCATGGCCCCAGCACAACCTGGAGGAACCAAAGGTTGGTGTCACTGAATGTGTCTTATCATAAGGAAAAGGAATATATATAGTTTGGGGGTGGGGATCTGAATGGTTTTCAAGGTATATGGCCTTTTCTGAAATGAAGGGGGTGGGGCATGGCCCCGGACAACCTGGGGGACCCACAGGTTGGTGTCACTGAACGGTCTTATCACAAGGAAAAGGAATATATATGGTTTGTGGGTGGGGATCTGAATGGTTTGCAAGATATATGGCCTTTTCTGAAATGAACGGGGTGGGGCATGGCCCCAGCACAACCTGGAGGACCCACAGATTGGTGTCACTGAATGCGTCTTATCACAAGGAAAAGGAATATATATGGTTTGGGGTGGGGATCTGAATGGTTTTCAAGGTATATGGCCTTTTCTGAAATGAAGGGGGTGGGGCATGGCCCCGGACAACCTGGGGGACCCACAGGTTGGTGTCACTGAATGCATCCTATCACAAGGAACAAGAATGTATATGGTTTGGGGGTGGGGATCTGAATGGTTTGCAAGATATATGGCCTTTTCTGAAATAAAGGGGGTGGAGCATGGCCCCGGCACAACCTGGAGGACCCTCAGGTTGGTATAAAAGCATATTGCTGAAAGAAGTTCACTCAAGGAACTTTTCTATATAAATTTGTCTAAATATCTGCAAAGGCTTGGCAGTTAATGTCATTTTTCAATTTTCCCCATTAAAAGTCAATGGAATCTCTTAAGTTGCCATAGCAACCAATCTAAAAAGCCGAATTTCATATAAAACACAAAACCTTTTAAGGCTTATATGGAGAATTTTTTCAGTAAGTCCCAGCCTCATAGAGCATATGGTTTCTGAGGAGATGATTTTTAAGGGTTTTTTTTTTTTTCATTTTTTTTGCATTTTGGTTTCCATGGCAACCAATGAAATTGAGCAGTAGGCCTAAAATCATAAGGCAGATACTAGATTGCTTAAGGAACACTTCTATAAAAGTTCAGTCCCAATATCTGCAAAGGCTTGGCAGTTAATGCCATTTTTCAATTTTCCCCAGTATAAGTCTATGGGAGCTCTAAGTTACCATAGCAACCAAACTAAATAGGCGATTTTCATAAAAAACAAACTTTCAATCCCCCAGCCAGAGCATGCTACAGATAAAATTTGGACCCAATCGGCCCAACGGCTTCAGAGGAGATGTCGTTTGAAAGTGTTGACGACGACGCAGATGCAGATGCCGATGCCGCCACCGCCGCAGACGACGGACAACTGCCTATCCTATAAGCTCCCCCGGAGCTTTCTGCTCTGGTGAGCTTAAAACCACATGACCATCCGTTGCAGAGCTTGGCGTCTCACACGTGGCCCCAGCAAGGCTCGAACCTACGGCGGTGAGAGACCTAATGACTAAGAGTCAGCGCTCTTATCCACTAGGCCACGGAGGCCCATAACATTTGTATCATGACTGTGGATTGTGATTGATACATGCATTTACTACCCAAAGATAGCCCAGGGCGATTGGAACCAAAGCTTAACCCTTGAGCAAAGAATTTGTTCCATAAAAATTGTCGTTATAACAAGTTTTTTGTTTGATTTGAGGTTTAACGTCCCCGTCAACACATTTTAGGTCATTTTGGAGACGTTGCTTCCAATTTTGTGGGACTTTTACCCGACACTGAGATGAAATGACATCTCAATCCCTGCCGCCCAATAAAACCAATAGCGTTTATATGCATGGGCGGGCCGATTCGCAGCAGTTTTTCTGGGCAACCTAGACCTTCTAAGCAGATTACCAGTAATTATATGCTGTCGGTATCAACTCTGCGTGGAAGCATCGTGCAGCCCATCTATTTCTCCAGCCCCGGTGGGTGGGGGCGGTGTTATAACGAATGTGGGTATGAAGAAGGTTGACTGTATTACCCTCACCTTTTTTCTCTGCCTTCTTTTTTGGTGGTGCCTTCGGTTTCTTTTCCCCAGCTGGTTTCTTGGCAGCTGCCTTCTTTTCCGTAGGTTTTAACTTCGCTACTGGTTTAAACAATTTGTCGTCTTTTAACCCAGGATCACTGTCTGAGTCGTCAAACATGGCTGGTCCTGAATCTACAAAATACAGATATAGTTTTGTGTCTGTTCTGAAATTTTACCTTTACTATGGTTCTTTGTTTTACTTGTACACCACAACCTCGTTATAACACGGTTCATTATAACACGGTTTTGGGTATGTGTGTGTGAATTCGGGTTTAACGTCGCTTTCAACAATTTTTCAGTCATATCACGACGGTGTCTGGTTGTGACAGGGAGCTCAATGCTCACTTTTATAGTGCTGTCTCACTGAAGTATCATGTCCCAGACACATTACATGATACCACACCCAGTCACATTATCCTGACACTGGGTCGACCAGTCCTAGCTCTACCCCGTAAATCTGAGTGCCAAACGAGGAGCAGCTAGTACCATTTTTAACGACTTTGGTATGTCCCGGCCCGGGATCGAACCCGTAACCTCCCGTTCCCCTGAGCGGGCACTCTACCAACTGAGCTATCGGGGCCGGTCGCGGTTTTGGATATAACACGGTTTCTGGATGGATCCCAAAAATGTATAGACTATATAGAAAAATGACCATGAATGGTCTTTTTTCTATATAATCTATGCATTTTTGTTTGGCTATAACACGGTTGTTTAACTTACACGGTTTCTGGTTTGGACCCCAACAACAGTGTTATAAAGGGGTTTGGGTGTATATTAGTTTAACGGCTCAGTCCACACTATTCAGGTTATTTTTGAGCCAGTCAGTTTACCTATCCACTCTTTTGCTGGGCAGACTTAAACTCTAGAATCAGCGGAAGGGAGAGACTGACCCTACAAAAGATTTCCTAATCAATCTCCATGAAGGAATTGTTTCCGGCCCCAGCAGGCATCCCTTTAATACAGTCTGGACAAATTAAGCAGCAGATATTTTGTTCATATTTTTCCTTTTTTTTCCCATAAAACAGGACTTGACATCTCATGCAAACTGTCTCCATGGAGACAATTTGCAAGAAATGTCAAATCCTGCTTTCTGGGAAAAATACGGAATATATTTAAAAATCATGCCTAGGGGTGTAAAATTCCACTCACCAGCTCGCATTTGCGAATAAATTTTAAGGCCGGGCGATTAGATTTTCAGAATTGACTTCCCTTTTTCTTCATTTCTAGCATCACAATGAAATGTTAAGACCATAAGGGCAAGTAAGTTTGAGGAAATCTTACACCTTTTATGCCTGCTAGATAATTTACCCAGCATGCAGAGGGTCAAAGGGACACATGCAGCTCCCTCCGTTCTTTTCTTCTAGTGGACATTTGGGAATTCTGAGCCAAAGATGACAATTTAGTTTTGTAAATCAAACAAGAATTCCTCCAAAGGCTAAGTCGGGCCTGTGGGGGTGCAAAGTCACCAAAGCATGACATCTTGGTCAAGGTCAAAACTAGATGCTAGCTTTCAGCAAGTATCATTAATGAAGCTCTAATGGGTGTTGAAAAATTATAGTAAATATGAGGGTGAACGCAATATTTTACAAAGTCAATGAACCATGAAATGTAGGTCATGGTCAAATATGGATCATTGCATTGTGGTTGTCATTCCTAGATGCAAGTTGCTACCAGTTACCATTAATAAAGCTCTTATAGTTCTTGAGAAATGAACTTGACCATAAGGGTAAACCCTAGGGTGGTCACAATATTTTACCAAGTCAGTGAACCATTAAATATAGGTCAAGGTCAAATATCGATGCTTGCAATGAAGTTGTCACCCCAAGATATAAGTTGGTAACATGAATCATTAATAAAGCTCTTATAGTTCTTGAAAAATGAACTTGACCATTAGGGTGAATGCTAGGGTGGTTGCAATATTTAACAAAGTCTGTGAACCAAGAAATATAGGTCAAGGTCAAGGATGGATGCTTGCAATGAAGTTGTCATCCCCAGATACAATTTTATACAAAGTATCATTAATGAAGCTCTTATGGTACTTGAGAAATTTACTTGACAATTAGGGTGAACGCTAGGGTGGTCGCAAATGTTGACGGTTTGACGAACGGATGGACAGACAGATGGAAATTTTAACTCCTATATCGCGCCATGCTTATAGCAGGTGCGACAAAACCTCTCTACTGCCTCTGTCCTAAGTATCACTGGCTGCATGAGAGGCAAACTGTGATTTGCAGCTGCCTTTGCCATTTTTATGCTTTTAACTGGTTTGCAGAACTCACAACTACTACCTGCAATCCAGTAGTTATCCAAGTATTTAATGCAGTTTGGTATAAACCAGACTTGTTTTAGTCACATTTTGGTTACATCCTTTTTTATGGCTGAATCATTGGTAAAGAAACAAATAGATTGAAATGGACCAAATGTGAAAACTTGGGAGATCTTTTTTCCACCAGTAGCCAATTGACTGCAGCTGTTTATATTTCTAGCAGAACACTGCAGCAAAAATCCTAGAAATGGTGAAACCTATGCACAACACAGGATACAGTCAAACCTGTAGAAGTGGACACCTCTATTAAGCAAGCAGCCTGTGTTAAGCAAGCAGAGTTTTGGTTCCTGATAAAGGCAAATGCATTAAAATTTACCTTTATTAAGCAAGTACCTGTGTTAAGCAAGCATATTTTGATTATCCCTGGGGTGCTTGCTCAACACAGGTTGGACTGTATATTATACAGTCAAAACTACATGTATTTCTCCTAGCTTTTATGGACAACCTATTGCCCGAGGCTCAGTTTACCTAACCACACTATTTTATGACTAAACCTGTATTAATAATAACAATTCATTATACTGATATTTTCAAAAGACATTGAATAGAAACTATTTTTCATATGAACAAACACAACAAAGGAGAGCAGTGACACTATCTATACCGTTGTATCCTAAATATTTGGACGAACAGGCCTAAGCACACAGTGCAGTACCAGATCAGACTGCTCCTGGAGGAGCAGTCTGTTCAGGGTCTCCACTGCTTGTCATTCTGTCTGCACTTTTTTAACTCTTTGTTGGATTGTGAAACAAATTTGTTAAATTTTTAGACAAATCACACATTTTACAATATAAGCCTGTACCACCAAAACCAAACACTGCAGACTCAGATCAGACAGATCCTGAAGGAGAAGTCTGATCAGGGTCTACACTGCTTCCCATTCTGTCTGCCATTTTTGGACTTCTTTCTGGAATGTGAAAGACACTTGCTAAAAATTTTAGAAGAATTACAGCAGGTCCTTCATGTTTCGAAATATTTCATATTTTTTACAATATTGACCGTATTTGCATTATCCTGAAAATTATGAGTGTTTGAAAAGCAGAAAACCAGATCCCCCTGACTGTTTTCCCAATATTGACTGCGTGTAAGCAGGGAGCCAGCAAATAATGCAAAAATGGTGAATAAGCCAACGCCCCCCAAAACCCCAAGAAAAATAGCAGGGGGCACTTGAAATAAAAGAAATTTCTTACTAGGCTTTGAGGCAGTATCTGATACATGATTTTCTGTTGACTGTGAGGTTGCTGTGTCAGCTTTCTGTCCTGTTATCTTGAGCCAATCATCTTCTGAGATATTACTGAGATCTCTAGGTGCCTCCTCTTTGTCTGAGTCGGAATCTATCAATGCTGCCTTCTTTGTTGCTTGTTTCCTGCAAAAAAAATTGTTTGTTTTAAAGACAAATCTTTGTCAGAGTCAGAATCTATCAATGGTGCCTTCTTTGTTGCTTGTTTCCTGCAAAAAAAATTGTTTGTTTTAAAGACAAATCTTTGTCAGAGTCAGAATCTATCAATGCTGCCTTCTTTGTTGCTTATTTCCTGCAAAAAAAATTGTTTGTTTTAAAGACAAATCTTTGTCAGAGTCAGAATCTATCAATGCTGCCTTCTTTGTCGCCGGTTTCCTTTATAAAAATATGTTTGTTTTCAAGACAAATGGTCAGATCAAATCTATTTGGGTCATATCCAGGGCTGGAAATTTCTTCAAAATTTCACTTGTCCTGCTTGGATTATGAGCATTTTGGTACTTTCTTAGGGACAAGACTGTTCACAACAACCCCTACCTTTGCAGTGTAGATCAAGAAGCCATCTGATCAGGATCCAAAATGTTTGACATTTATGTTAACTCAAGTTATCTGAATGGTTGAAAATCACAAATGAGTGTGGCTAATTTGAATATTCAGCAAGATAAGGGTTAATATTTGTGTTGAAAGGATAACAGTTAAAACTTCATATGGAAAGACTGAGTGTGAGTGCCTCTTTATCACACCGTTATTTCTGATTAGTTAAAATTCTCCCTCATAATTGACATTATGCATATTCTGAGCCATTTGATTGGTTGAAATAAAAGTTTCATACTGCGATAAATTCCATGAGCAAAAATCTCTGATTGGTTTCACACAGTGACAGGTAGTAATTCAATGAGATGACAAAGAGCATGTTACAAACCCCTGTGTTACTTCATTGTTTACGAAGCTACGTCAAAAGCATTCAGTCAAACTAGAGATGGTGTTTGTAAAACACTATGCCCCCAACAATATGCTTGACCCCAAATGCCTAAATTTTCAAAGGGCCATAACTGAAAAACAAAATTTAATCCATTTTTTCCCTATTTTTTTTCAATAGATAATCAAGTCATCCATTCATTACTATTTTAACATGAGGAATGCATATATGAAATCTCAAAACCCAAGCATACACGGTTCTAAAATTGCGCAATGCATCACAAGGCATACAATGTTCACAAATACCCAAAGTGACAAAGGGCCATAACTCACAAAGTATTTTTCGGAATTTTGTCAAAAGTTATTAAGGTCATCTACTCTTCACCACCAGTCTATTCACCAACTTTCAAGGCTCTAGCTCCAATAGTTGTTGAGATATCTTGCTGACAAGATTTTATTAAAAACATTTCAAAGGGCAATAACTCTTGAACAGGCATAATCCAGATGAGAAAAAAAAATACGCGTCAGCTAATTTTCCATGAGGAATCCAAGTATGAAATTTCAAAACCCTAGCATACATAGTTCTTAATTTATGCTAAGCATCACTTTTAGCATACATTACAATGGACACAAATTACCAAAGTGACAAAGGGCCATAACTCACAAAGTATTTTTCAGAATTTTGTCAAAAGTTAATCAGGTCATCTACTCATCACCACCAATCTATTCACTAACTTTCAAGGCTCTAGCCGCAATAGTTTTTGAGATATCTTGCTGACAAGATTTTATTAAAAAAAAATTCAAAGGGCAATAACTCTTGAAAGGGGCATAATCCAGATGAGAAAAAAATTACGCGTCAGCTAATTTTCCATGAGGAATCCATATATGAAATTTCAAAACCTTAGCATACACGGTTTTAAAGTTATGCTAAGCATCACTTTTAGCATACATTACAATGGACACAAATTACCAAAGTGACAAAGGGCCATAACTCACAAAGTATTTTTTAGAATGTTGTCAAAAGTTAATCAGGTCATCTACTCATCACCACCAATCTATTCATAAACTTTCAGGGCTCTAGCTCCAATAGTGTTTGAGATATCTTGCTGACAAGATTTTATTTAAAAAAAATCAAAGGGCAATAACTCTTGAAAGGGGCATAATCTGGATGAGAAAAAAAATACCCGTCAGCTAATTTTCCATGAGGAATCCATATATGAAATTTCAAAACCCTAGCATTACAAGGTTTTAAAGTTATGCTATGCATCACTTTTAGCATACATTACAATGGACACAAATTACCAAAATGACAAAGGGCCATAACTCATGAAGTATTTTTCGGAATTTTGTCAAAAGTTAATCAGGCCATCTACTTATAACCACCAATCTATTCACCAACTTTTAAGGCTCTAGCTCTAACAGTTTTTGAGATATCTTGCTGACAAGATTTTATTAAAAAAATTTCAAAGGGCAATAACTCTAAAAAGGGGCATAATTGGGATGAGAAAAAAAGTTTTCCATGAGGAATCCATATATGAAATTTCAAAACCCTAGCATACACGGTTCTAAAGTTATGCTAAGCATCACTTTTAGCATACATTACAATGGACACAAATTACAAAAAAAATGACAAAGGGCCGTAACTCACAAAGAATTTTTCGGAATTTTGTCAAAAGTTAATCAGGTCATCTACTCATCACCACCAATCTATTCACCAACTTTCAAGGCTCTAGCTCCAATAGTTTTTGAGATATCTTGCTGACAAGATTTTATTAAAAAATTTTCAAAGGGCAATAACTCTTAAAAGGGGAATAATCCGGATGAGAAAATAAATACGCATCAGCTAATTTTCCATGAGGAGTTCATATATGAAATTTATAAAAACCCTAGCATACATGGTTCTTAAGTTATGCTATGCATCAAAAAGCGTAACGGACGCACGGACGGACAGACGGATGGACAGACAAACCTCCCAGAAGCAATATGCCCCTCCAACTGATTCGAAGTTTGGGGCATAATGATGGAGAACTATTGAAAAAGTTAATGTTTGAAGAGAAATAAACTGTCAGAATTAAAATACTTGGAAGAGTTTTCTCCCTTAGTTTACTTGCAAAGATGGCAGCTTGTGATTGAATAATCATTCCCCCAGGGCCGTTGGTTAAGTTCATTGATGCGCTTTTTAAATAATTCCTAAAAATCTTCCATTTTGGTGACATTTATAACATTTCGATGACAAAATTGAAATTAAGGAATGACTTATCATTTTTGTGGATTTTATCAATGTGTGAACTCCTGCAAATCACTAAGCATGAAGCCCGATAAAGGCCAAGTTTATGAGTGATTCACCAGACTTTACACATCCATAAAATGCACAAAAATGAAATTTATTCCTTCAATAGCTTCAAGGTTGTCAAGGACGGCTTCATGACGTTACTTGCCAATCACCATATTATTATACAAACGGTCATATCAGCTATATGACATGATATTAACCAAAAAATAATGGCATTATATGATAAATCAAGCCTCATACTGACCACGCTTTTATCCATGCCTGAGAAGCCTGATTTTGCAGCTTTAACACTTATTCTGCTGATTATGACAACCATAGCCTTTGCAAACAGTATAGATCCTTCTGATCAGGATAATTCGATATACACTGATTGTTATGCAGTTTGTAAATTGAAAGAATACAGTAAATCAAATAATTTGATTGGCTGATAGTCAGATATAGATGTATGTAAATAAATTCATTCAGTAGGGTAACGATAAAATAGTGTTTTTAAAGGGAAGAAAAATCAAAATCTCAAAGCCTGAAATCATGAAAAAATCAAGCTCCTAAAGCCTGCTCATGACTGAAAAAGATGAGGCATGTAAATGGTAGTATTTAAACAAGACCTGTCGCCGTACAGGGGAGCTCACCGGAAGTTGCGCTTTGAATAGTCGCGCAAAGTCAAATTTTCAGGCCCATAACAGAAACAAAGTCACAAGGAAAGAATCCAGTGCTATATCAATATTTGGGGCTCACGTATGATTCAAGTCTGCCTCATTAGTATCCCTTTTAATTCAATTTAACCCTTAGACATGAATCAACGAATCAAAACATGCCAAATATAAAGGTTCTATCTCAAATGGTCAAGAAGTTATTACAAAGTAGGTCACAGGACCTGGGTCAAGGTCACAGGTCAAAACTTTATGAGTGGGAAGGCAATGTCACAAGCAACCTACATGCCAAAGAAGAAAGCTAAAACAGTTAGAAAGTTATGATAAAGTAGGTTGCAGGTCAAGGGTCGAAGTCACAGATCAATTTTTTTTTTCATGAGTGGGAAGGCAATGTGACAAGGAACCTACATGCCAAATATGAAGACTATGTCAAATGGTTAAATATTTATGATAAAGTAGGTCAAAGGTCCAGGGTCAAGGTGACAGGTCAAAGTTTTTTGTATGAGTGGTAAGGTGATGTCACAAGGAAACTACATGCCAAATATGAAGGCTCTATCTCAAATGGTTACGAAGTTATGATAAAATAGGTCAAAGGTCAAGGTCACAGATAAAACAAATTGTATTGGGAGGAAAGGTGATGTCAAAAGGAACCTACATGCCAAATATGAAGGCTCTATCTCAAATGGTTATGAAGTTAGGATAGAGTATGTCAAAGGTCAAGGTCACGGGTAAAATTTTTGTATGAGTGGTGAGGCAATGTCACAAGGAAGTTACATGCCAAATATGTAGGCTCTACCTCAAATGATTAGAAAGAAATGATAAGTAGGTCAAAAGGTCAAGGTCAAAGGTAAAAACAGTTTGTATGAGTGGTAGGGCAATGACACAAGGAACCTACATGCCAAATATGAAGGCTCTATCTCAAATGGTAAGAGAGTTATGACAAAGTAGGTCAAGGTCACAGGTAATTTTTTTGTATGAGTGTTAAGGCAATGTCACAAGGAACCTACATGCCAAATATGAAGTTTCTATCTCAAATAGTTAAAACAAATATGAAAAAGTAGGTCAAAAGTCCAGGGTCAAGATCACAAGTCAAAATTTTTGTATGAGTGGAAAGGGAATGCCACAAGGAACCTACATGCCAAATATGAAGGCTCTATCTCAAATGGTTATGGAATTAGGATAAAGTAGGTCAAAGGTCAAGGTCACAGGTAAAAAATTTTGTATGAGTGTTAAGGCAATGTCACAAGGAACCTACATGCCAAATATGAAGGCTCTATCTCAAATGGTTACAAAGTTATGATAAAGTAGGTCAAAGGTCAAGGTCACAGGTATTTTTTTTTGTATGAGTGGTAAGGCAATGTCACAAGGAACCTACATGCCAAATATGAAGGCTCTATCTCAAATGGTTACAAAGTTATGATAAAGTAGGTCAAAGGTAAAGGTCACAGGTATTTTTTTTTTGTATGAGTGGTAAGGCAATGTCACAAGGAACCTACATGCCAAATATGAAGTCTCTATCTCAAATATTTAAAACATTATGACAAAGTAGGTCAAAGGTCCAGGGTCAAGGTCACAAGTCAAAATGAGTGGAAAGGGAATGCCACAAGGAACATACATGCCAAATATGAAGGCTCTATCTCAAACGGTTAAAAAGTTACTATAAGTAGGTCAAATGGTCAAGGGTCAAGGTCACAGGTCAATTTTTTTGTGCGAGTGGGAAGACAATGTCACAAGGAACATACATGTCAAATATAAAGGCTCTATCTCAAACGGTTCTAAAGTTATGATAAAACAAAACAAGAGGACCCAGAGGGCCCTAGGTCGCTCACCTGATCCAAAGTATAACATGTGGGTCCGGGGGCCAGGGCAGGGTCAGTTTTGGTCCCAGGACTATAATTCAAACAATCTAAGAAGAGGTCCACTAGATGAAGCTTCAAACCAAATATGAAAGACTTAGTCCTTGTGGTTTCAGAGAAAATTTTTTTTAAAGCTTTTCCCCAATAAAACATGTGGGCCCCAGGGCAGGGCCATTTTTGGCCCCAGTGCCATAATTTGAACAATCTCGGTGGAGGTCCCCTAGATGAAGCTTCATACCAAATATAAATGACCTGGGCCTCGTGGTTTCAGAGAAGAAGATTTTTAAAGGTTTTTCCGATATAAGTCTATGTAAAACATGTGGGCCCCGGGACGGGGCCATTTTTGGCCCAAGGGCTATAATTTGAACAATCTTGGTATAGGTCCCCTAGATGAAGCTTCCTACCAAATATGAAAGATCTGGGCCTTGTGGTTTCAGAAAAGAAGATTTTCAAAGGTTTTTCCTATATAAGTCTATGTAAAACATGTGGGCCCCGGGGCAGGGCCATTTTTGGCCCCTGGGCTTTAATTTGAACAATCTTGGTAGAGGTCCCCTAGATGAAGCTTCATATCAAATATGAAAGATCTGAGTCTTGTGGTTTCAGAGAAGAAGATTTTTAAAGGTTTTTCCTATATAAGTCTATGTAAAACATGTGGGCCCCGGGGCGGGGCCATTTTTGGCCCAAGGGCTAAAATTTGAACAATCTTGGTAGAGGTCCCCTGGATGACGCTTCATACCAAATATGAAAGACCTGGGCCTTGTGGTTTCAGAGAAGAAGATTTTTAAAGCTTTTTCCTATATAAGTCTATGTAAAACATGTGGGCCCCGGTGCGGGCCAATTTTGACCCCAGGGCCTTAATTTGAACAATCTTGGTAGAGGTCCCCTAGATGAAACTTCATACCAAATATGAAAGATCTGGGCCTTGTGGTTTTGGAGAAAAAGATTTTTAAAGATTTTCTCATATTTTCCCTTTTCGTTGCCTTGGCAACCAGAGTTCTGCATGGAATGGAACTCTTTGAACAACTTTGAGCCAGGACCACCCAAAGATCATTTCTGCCAAGTTTGGTCAGAATCTGTTTGGTGGTTTAGGAGGAGATGTCGTTTGAAGAAATTGTTTACGGACGCACACACGCACGGACGATGGACGAAAATTGATCACAAAAGCTCACCCTGTCACTATATGACAGGTGACATAAAAATGTGGGCCCCAGGGCGGGGCCATTTTTGGCCTTAGGGCCATAATTGGAACAATCTTGGTAGAAGTCCCCTAGATGAAGCTTCATACCAAATATGAAAGACCTGGGCCTTGTGGTTTCAGAGAAGAATATTTTTTAAAGGTTTTCCCTATATGAGCCTATGTAAAGCATGTGGGCCCCTGGGAGGGGCCATTTTGGGCCAGAGGGCTATAATTTGAACAATCTTGGTAGAAGTCCCCTAGATGAAGCTTCATACCAAATATGAAAGACCTGGGCCCTTTGGTTTCAGAGAAGAAGATTTTTTAAGGTTTTCCCTATATAAGCCTATGTAAAAAAATGTGGGCCCCGGGGCGGGGCCATTTTTGGCCCAAGTGCCATAATTGGAACAATCTTGGTAGAGGTCCCCTAGATGAAGCTTCATACCAAATATGAAAGACCTGGGCCTCGTGGTTTCAGAGAAGAAGATTTTTAAAGGTTTTCCCTATATGAGCCTATGTAAAGCATGTGGGCCCCTGGGCGGGGCCATTTTGGGCCCGAGGGCTATAATTTGAACAATCTTGGTAGAAGTCCCCTAGATGAAGCTTCAAACCAAATATGAAAGACCTGGGCCCTTAGGTTTCAGAGAAGAAGATTTTTTAAGGTTTTCCCTATATAAGTCTATGTAAAAAAAATGTGGGCCCCGGGGCAGGGCCATTTTTGGCCCCAGGATTGGAACAATCTTGGTAGAGGTCCCCTAGATGAAGCTTCATACCAAATATGAAAGACCTGGGCCTTGTGGTTTCAGAGAAGAAGATTTTTAAAGGTTTTCCCTATATGAGCCTATGTAAAGCATAGGCTGGGCGGGGCCATTTTGGGCCCGAGGGCTATAATTTGAACAATCTTGGTAGAAGTCCCCTAGATGAAGCTTCATACCAAATATGAAAGACCTGGACCCTTAGGTTTCAGAGAAGAAGATTTTTTAAGGTTTTCCCTATATAAGCCTAAGTAAAAAAATGTGGGCCCCGGGGCGGGGCCATTTTTGGCCCCAGGGTCATAATTGGAACAATCTTGGTAGAGGTCCCCTAGATGAAGCTTCATACCAAATATGAAAGACCTGGGCCTTGTGATTTCAGAGAAGAAGAGTTTTAAAGGTTTTCCCTATATAAGCCTATGTAAAGCATGTGGGCCCCGGGGCGGGGCCATTTTGGGCCAGAGGGCTATAAATCGAACAATCTTGGTAGAGGTCCCCTAGATGAAGCTTCATACCAAATATGAAAGATGTGGGCCTTGTGGTTTCAGAGAAGAAGATTTTCAAAGCTTTTCTCTTATTTACCCTTTCTGTTGCCATGGCAACCAGAGTTTTGCATGGAATAGAATTCTTTGAACAACTTTGAGAGAGGACCACCCAAAGATCATTTCTGCCAAGTTTGGTCAAAATCTGTTAAGTGGTTTAGGAGGAGATGTCATTTATAGAAATTGTGGACGGACATCCGGACGGACGACGACGACGACGGACGAAAGACCGATCACAATAGCTCCCCCGGAGCCTTCGGCTCAGGTGAGCTAAAAATACCATAATTACCATAATAATTCAAAGTATGTGGCCTTGAACCCATGGTTACGGTCAAGGTTACAGGTCAAAATTTTTTGTATGTGTGGGAAGGCAATGTCACAAGGAACCCACATGCCAAATATGAAGGCTCTATCTCAAAAGGCTCCAAAGTTATGATAAAACTAGAAATGGTGTTTGTAAAACACAATGCCCCCAACCTTTGCTAGTCCTTAGATGGCAAAATATTCAACAAATATTGTTAAAGACTCAAAAACATACAACAAGAATTCCCCCGAAGGCTATGTCGCGCCTGTGGGGGCGCAAAGTCATCAAACCATGAAATCTAGGTCAAGGTCATACATGGATGCCTGCATAAAAATTTCACTCCTAGTTGCAAGCATGTACCAAGTATCATCAATGAAACTCTTAAAAACAGACTCTTACATCAGGGTGAAAGTTAGGGTTGTCACACTATTTTACAAAGTCAGTGAACCATAAAATGTAGGTCAAGGTCAGAAATGGATATTTGCATTGAAGTTTCAATTCCTAAATGCAAGCTTGTACCAAATACAATTAATGAAGCTCTAATAGATCTTGAGAAATGGACTCTTACATTAGATAGAAAGTCAGGGTGGTCGCAATAATTCACAAAGTCAGTGAACCATGAAATATGGGTAAAAGTCAAATATGGATGCTTGCGTTGCAGTTGCAATTCCTAGATGCAAGTTTGTACCAATTATAATTTAAAAAGCTTTAATAGTTTTCGAGAAATGGTGAAAGTCAGGGTGGTCGCAATAATTCACGAAGTCAGTGAACCATGAAATATAGGTCAATGTCAGATATGGATGCTTGCGTTGAAGTTGCAATGCCTGGATGCAAGTTTGTACCAAGAATGATTAATGAAGCTCTAATAGTTCTCAAGATATGGACTTGCTGACAAGATTTTATTAAAAATAACAAGGCATCACATGCGATACAAATCTCCTCGCACAAGACAACTTCGTGTGTGGAAAACACTGAAATGGCAAAAGTCCAACTTGCTTGAGATATTATCATATGCAACATTTGTGTAAAGTTTGTTTAAAAATCCATCCATAAATGTAGGTTCTAGAGTGATGACAATATTTCTCTAAAAATAGTCATAGGGACCTTGACTTGAGGCCATGGCCGCAAAGTAGATCTTGCTCAAGATATTATCATAAGCATCTTTTGTGTGAAGTTAGATTAAAATCATAAATGTAGGCGGTAGAGCAATGACAAAGTTTTTCTAAAAATAGCCATAGTGACCTTGACCTTGAGGTCATGACCTTGAAAGTCAAAGCAACTCGAGATATTATCATAAGAAACATTTGTGTGAAGTTCTATTAACATCCATCAATAAATGTAGGCACTAGAGCCATGACAAAGATTTTCTAAAAATAGCCACAGTGACCTTGACCTTGAAAGTCGAAATAGTTCGAGATATTGTCATAAGGAACATTTGTGTGAAGTTATACTGAAATCGGTGAAGAAATGTAAACGCTAGAGCCATGTCAAAGTTTTTCTAAAAATAGCCACAGTGACCTTGACCTTGAAAGTCAAACTCACTCGAGGTATTGTCATAAGGAACATTTGTGTGAAGTTATATTGAAATCAGTGAAGAAATGTAGTCGCTAGGGCGATGACAAATTTTTTCTAAAAATATCCACAGTGACCTTGACCTTGAAAGTCGAAATCGCTCAAGATATTGTCTTAAGGAACATTTGTGTGAAGTTATATTGAAATTGTAAAAGAAATGTAAGCGCTAGAGCATTGACAAAGTTTTTCCAAAAAAAGCCACAGTGACCTTGACCTTGAAACTGGAACTCGCTACAGATATTGTCATAAGGAACATTTGTGTGAATCGATTTTGAAATTGGTGAAAAAATGAAAGCGCTAGAGCAATGAAAAAGTTATTCTAAAAATAGCCACAGTGACCTTGACCTTGAAAGTCGAACTCTTTCGAGGTATATTCATAAGGATCATTTGTGTGAAGTTATATTAAAATCGGTGAAGAAATGTAGGCGGTGGAGCGATGACAAAGTTTTTCTAAAAATAGCCATTGTGACCTTGACCTTGAAAGTTGAAATGGCTTGAGATATTGTCATAAGGAACATTTTTGTGAAGTTATATTGAAATCGGTGAAGAAATGTAAGCACTAGAGCATTGACAAAGTTTTTCTAAAAATAGCCACAGTGACCTTGACCTTGAAAGTGGAACGCTCTAGAGATATTGTCATAAGGAACATTTGTGTGAAGTTATATTGAAATCGGTGAAGAAATGTAGGCGCTAGAGCAATGACAAAGTTTTTCTAAAAATAGCTACAGTGACCTTGACCTTGAGGTCATGACCTTGAAAGTCGACCTCGCTCAAGATATTGTCATAAGGCACATTTGTGTGAAGTTATATTGAAATCAGTGAAGAAATGTAGGCGCTAGAGTAATGACAAAGTTTTTCTTAAAATAGCCACAGTGACCTTGACCTTGAGGTCATGACCTTGAAATTGAACTGGCTGAGATATTGTCATAAGAAACATTTGTGTGAAGTTATATTGAAATTGGTGAAGAAATGTAGGCGCTAGAGCGATGACAATGTTTTTCTAAAAATAGCCACAGTGACCTTGACCTTGAGGTCATGACCTTGAAAGTCGAACTCGCTCGAGATTTTTTTCTAAGGAACATTTGTGTGAAGTTATATTGAAATTGGTGAAGAAATGTAGGCGCTAGAATGATGACAAAGTTTTTCACAAATTACCAAAATGACAAAGGGCCATAACTCACAAAGTATTTTTCGGAATTTCGTCAAAAGTTAATCAGTTCATCTACTCATCACCACCAATATATTCACCAACTTTCAAGGCTCTAGCTCCAATAGTTTTTGAGATATCTTGCTGACAAAATTTTATTAAAAAAAAATTTCAAAGGGCAATAACTCTTAAAAGGGGCATAATCCGGACAAGAAAAAAAATATGTGTCAGCTTATTTTCCATGAGGAATCCATATATAAAATTTCAAAACCCTAGAATACACGGTTCTAAAGTTATGCTATGCATCACCTTTAGCATACATTACAATGGGCACAAATTACCAAAATGACAAAGGGCCATAACTCACAAAGCGTTTTTCAGAATTTTGTCAAAAGTTAATCAGTTCATCTACTCTTCACCACCAATATAATCACCAACTTTCAAGGCTCTAGCTCCAATAGTTTTTGAGATATCTTGCTGACAAGATTTTATTAAAAAAATTTCAAAGGGCAATAACTCTTAAAAGGGGCATAATCCGGATGAGAAAAAAAATACGCGTCAGCTAATTATCCATGAGGAATCCATATATGAAATTTCAAAACCCTAGCATACACGGTTCTAAAGCTATGCTATGCATCACTTTTAGCATACATTACAATGGGCACAAATTACCAAAATGACAAAGGGCCATAACTCACAAAGTATTTTTCGGAATTTTGTCAAAAGTTAATCAGTTCATCTACTCTTCACCAACAATATAATCACCAACTTTCAAGGCTCTAGCTCCAATAGTTTTTGAGATATCTTGCTGACAAGATTTTATTAAAAAAATTTCAAAGGGCAATAACTCTTAAAAGGGGCATAATCCGGATGAGAAAAAAAATACGCGTCAGCTAATTTTCCATGAGGAATCCATATATGAAATTTCAAAACCCTAGCATACACGGTTCTAAAGATATGCTATGCATCACTTTTAGCATACAATACAATGGGCACAAATTACCAAAATGACAAAGGGCCATAACTCAC
This sequence comes from Lucinisca nassula, assembly GCA_963580285.1. Taxonomy (NCBI): domain Eukaryota; kingdom Metazoa; phylum Mollusca; class Bivalvia; order Lucinida; family Lucinidae; genus Lucinisca; species Lucinisca nassula. Next base: position 117,517,209 of record OY757011.1, read on the forward strand.
AAAGTATTTTTCGGAATTTTGTCAAAAGTTAATCAGTTCATCTACTCATCACCACCAATATAATCACCAACTTTCAAGGCTCTAGCTCCAATAGTTTTTGAGATATCTTGCTGACAAGATTTTATTAAAAAAATTTCAAAGGGCAATAACTCTTGAAGGGGGCATAATCTGGACGAGAAAAAAAACACGCGTCAGCTAAATTTCCATGAAGAATCCATATATGAAATTTCAAAACCCTAGCATACACGGTTCTTTAGTTATGCTATGCATCAAAAGCGTAACGGACGGACGAACGGACGAACAGACGAACGGACGAACGAACCAGAAGCAATATGCCCCTCCAACTTTTTCAAAGTTGGGGGCATAACAAAGAAATAACCATAATTACCATAAAAATTCAAAGTATGTGACCTTGACCCAAGGTGACGGTCAGGAGAGCTGATGCTGCTGCTTAATAATTGAGATAAAGTATAAACTAAATCCATCGGAAGGTAAAGTAGTAATGAACTCCTAAAAACTTTAACACAAAAACTTGAAAATTAGAATTCTTAGTCTGTGACCTTGACCCCCAAGATCACGGATATGGCTACTGATGTTGCAAATAAAAACTTTAGACCAGTATCTATCATCATACCAAATTTAAACTCAATCCATGTAGGCATAAAAAAGAAATGAGCTTTTAAAAAACTTTAACGCAAAACTTTAACATTTGTGGACGCCGACGCCGTGGGTAGTAGAATAGCTTACCTGACCTAAAGGTCCGGTGAGCTAACAAAGCATGAATGATCAGGGTTTTCACAGTTTGCAAAAAAAAAACAAGAGCTGTCACATGACAGCATAGCTCGCCTGTTTCGCTCTTTCAAGATATAAGGTAAAACTAGAAATGGTGTTTGTAAAACACAATGCCCCCAACCTTTGCTTGTCCTTTGATGGCAAAATATTCAACAAATATTGTTAAAGACTCAAAAACATACAACAAGAATTCCCCCGAAGGCTATGTCGCGCCTGTGGGGGCGCAAAGTCACCAAACCATGAAATCTAGGTCAAGGTCAAGCATGGATACCTGCATAAAAATTTCACTCCTAGTTGCAAGCATGTACCAAGTATCATCAATGAAACTCTTAAAAACAGACTCTTACATCAGGGTGAAAGTTAGGGTTGTCACACTATTTTACAAAGTCAGTGAACCATAAAATGTAGGTCAAGGTCAGAAATGGATACTTGCATTGAAGTTTCGTTTCCTAAATGCAAGCTTGTACCAAATACAATTAATGAAGCTCTAATAGATCTTGAGAAATGGACTCTTACATTAGATAGAAAGTAACGGTGGTCGCAATAATTCACAAAGTCAGTGAACCATGAAATATGGGTAAAAGTCAAACATGGATGCTTGCGTTGCAGTTGCAATTCCTAGATGCAAGTTTGTACCAATTATAATTTAAAAAGCTTTAATAGTTTTCGAGAAATGGTGAATGTCAGGGTGGTCGCAATAATTCACGAAGTCAGTGAACCAAGAAATATAGGTCAAGGTCAGATATGAATACTTGCGTTGAAGTTGCAATGCCTGGATGCAAGTTTGTACCAAGAATGATTAATGAAGCTCTAATAGTTCTCAAGATATGGACTTGCTGACAAGATTTTATTAAAAAAAACAAGGCATCGCATGCGATACAAATCCCCTCGCACAAGACAACTTCGTGTGTGGAAAACACTGAAATGGCAAAAGTCCAACTTGCTTGAGATATTATCATATGCAACATTTATGTAAAGTTTGTTTAAAATTCCATCCATTAATGTAGGTTCTAGAGTGATGACAATATTTCTCTAAAAATAGTCATAGGGACCTTGACTTGAGGCCATGGCCGCGAAGTAGATCTTGCTCAAGATATTATCATAAGCATCTTTTGTGTGAAGATAGATTAAAATCATAAATGTAGGCGGTAGAGCAATGACAAAGTTTTTCTAAAGCCATAGTGACCTTGACCTTGAGGTCATGACCTTGAAAGTTAAAGCAACTCGAGATATTACCATAAGAAACATTTGTGTGAAGTTGTATTAACATCCATCAATAAATGTAGGCACTAGAGTGATGACAAAGATTTTCTTAAAATAGCCACAGTGACCTTGACCTTGAAAGTCGAAATAGTTCGAGATATTGTCATAAGGAACATTTGTGTGAAGTTATATTGAAATCAGTGAAGAAATGTAGTAGCTATCGCGATGACAAGTTTTTCTAAAATTAGCCACAGTGACCTTGACCTTGAAAGTCAAAATCACTCGAGATATTGTCTTAAGGAACATTTGTGTGAAGTTATATTGAAATTGGTGAAGAAATGTAAGAGCTAGACTAGAGCATTGACAAAGTTTTTCTAAAAATAGCCACAGTGACCTTGACCTTGAAAGTGGAACTCGCTACAGATATTGTCATAAGGAACATTTGTGTTAATCGATTTTGAAATTGGTGAAAAAATGTAAGCGCTACAGCAATGAAAAAGTTTTTCTAAAAATAGCCACAGTGACCTTGACCTTGAAAGTCGAACTCTTTCGAGGTATTGTCATAAGGATCATTTGTGTGAAGTTATATTAAAATCGGTGAAGAAATGTAGGCACTGGAGCGATGACAAATATTTTCTAAAAATAGCCATTGTGACCTTGACCTTGAAAGTTGAAATGGCTTGAGATATTGTCATAAGGACCATTTGTGTGAAGTTATATTGAAATCAGTGAAGAAATGTAGGCGATAGAGCGATGACAATTTTTCTAAAAATAGCTACAGTGACCTTGACCTTGAGGTCATGACCTTGAAAGTCGAACACACTCGAGATATTGTCATAAGGAACATTTGTGTGAAGTTATATTGAAATCAGTGAAGAAATGTAGGCGCTAGAGCAATGACAAAGTTTTTTAAAAATAGCCACAGTGACCTTGACCTTGATGTCATGACCTTGAAAGTCGACCTCGCTCAAGATATTGTCATAAGGCACATTTGTGTGAAGTTATATTGAAATCAGTGAAGAAATGTAGGCGCTAGAGTGATGACAAAGTTTTTCTTAAAATAGCCACAGTGACCTTGACCTTGAGGTCATGACCTTGAAAGTCGAACTCGCTGAGATATTGTGATAAGAAACATTTGTGTGAAGTTATATTGAAATTGGTGAAGAAATGTAGGCGCTAGAGCGATGACAAAGTTTTTCTAAAAATAGCCAAAGTGACCTTGACCTTGAGGTCATGACCTTGAAGTCAAACTCGCTCGAGATTTTTTTATAAGGAACATTTGTGTGAAGTTATATTGAAATTGGTGAAGAAATGTAGGCGCTAGAGCGATGACAAATGTTTTCTAAAAATAGCCACAGTGACCTTGACCTTGAGGTCATGACCTTGAAAGTCGAACTCGCTCGAGATTTTTTTATAAGGAACATTTGTGTGAAGTTATATTAAAATTGGTGAAGAAATGTAGGCGCTAGAGCGATGACGAAGTTTTTCTAAAAATAGCCACAGTGACCATGACCTTGAGGTCATGACCTTGAAAGTCGAACTCGCTCGAGATTTTTTTATAAGGAACATTTGTGTGAAGTTATATTGAAATTGGTGAAGAAATGTAGGCGCTAGAACGATGACAAAGTTTTTCACAAATTACCAAAATGACAAAGGGCCATAACTCACAAAGTATTTTTCCGAATTTTGTCATAAGTTAATCAGTTCATCTACTCATCACCAACAATCTATTCACCAACTTTCAAGGCTCTAGCTCCAATAGTTTTTGAGATATCTTGCTGACAAGATTTTATTAAAAAAATTTCAAAGGGCAATAACTCTTAAAAGGGGCATAATCCGGACGAGAAAAAAAATACGCGTCAGCTAATTTTCCACGAGGAATCCATATATGAAATTTCAAAACCCTAGCATACACGGTTCTAAAGATATGCTATGCATCACTTTTAGCATACATTACAATGGGCACAAATTACCAAAATGACAAAGGGCCATAACTCACAAAGTATTTTTCGGAATTTTGTCAAAAGTTAATCAGTTCATCTACTCATCACCACCAATCTATTCACCAACTTTTAAGGCTCTAGCTCCAATAGTTTTTGAGATATCTTGCTGACAAAATTTTATTAAAAAAAATTTCAAAGGGCAATAACTCTTAAAAGGGGCATAATCCGGACAAGAAAAAAAATACGCGTCAGCTTATTTTCCATGAGGAATCCATATATGAAATTTCAAAACCCTAGAATACACGGTTCTAAAGTTATACTACGCATCACTTTTAGCATACATTACAATGGGCACAAATTACCAAAATGACAAAGGGCCATAACTCACAAAGTATTTTTCGGAATTTTGTCAAAAGTTAATCAGTTCATCTACTCATCACCACCAATCTATTCACCAACTTTCAAGGCTCTAGCTCCAATAATTTTTGAGATATCTTGCTGACAAGATTTTATTAAAAAAATTTCAAAGGGCAATAATTCTTAAAAGGGGCATAATCCGGACGAGAAAAAAAATATGCGTCAGCTTATTTTCCATGAGGAATCCATATATGAAATTTCAAAACCCTAGCATACACGGTTCTAAAGATATGCTATGCATCACTTTTAGCATACATTACAATGGGCACAAATTACCAAAATGACAAAGGGCCATAACTCACAAAGTATTTTTCGGAATTTTGTCAAAAGTTAATCAGTTCATCTTCTCATCACCACCAATATAATCACCAACTTTCAAGGCTCTAGCTCCAATAATTTTTGAGAAATCTTGCTGACAAGATTTTATTAAAAAAAATTCAAAGGGCAATAACTCTTGAAGGGGGCATAATCCGGACGAGAAAAAAAATACGCGTCAGCTAATTTTCCATGAGGAATCCATATATGAAATTTCAAAACCCTAGCATACACGGTTCTTTAGTTATGCTATGCATCAAAAGCGTAACGGACGGACGAACGGACAAACGGACGAACGGACGAACAGACGAACGGACGAACGAACCAGAAGCAATATGCCCCTCCAACTTTTTCAAAGTTGGGGGCATAATGACTGAACTGTAGAATATAGGTCACAATGACCTTAATACCTTTTGAGGTCAATCATCTGGTCACATGGAAGTAATAATCCAGTTATAATGTTTCTTCATCAAATAGTAATTAAGATAATAGGCAAAATCACTGAACCATGAAATACATGTCACACTGACCTAGACCTATTTTGAGGTCAATTATCAGGTCACATGGAACTAATAATCCAGGTATGCTGTTTCTCCACTAAATAGTATTCGAGATACAAGGCAAAGTCACTGAACCATGAAATATAGGTCACAATGACCTAGATCTATTTTGAGGTCAATTATCAGGTCATATGGAGGTAATAATCCAGGTATAATGTTTCTCCATCAAATAGTATTCAAGATAATAGGCAAAATCACTGAACCATGAAATATAGGTCACACTCACCTAAATATATTTTGCGGTCAATCATCGGTTAAAATGGAACTAATAATCTAGGTACAAAGTTTTTCTATCAAATAATATTCAAGATATAAGACAAAGTCAATGAACCATGAAATATAGGTCATATTGACCTAGATATATTTTGAGGTCAATCACACGGTAACATGGAACTAATATCCCAGGTAAGACATTTCTCCATTAAATAGTATTCAAGATATAAGGCAAAATCATCTGACTGTAAAATATAGGTCACAATGACCTAGATATATTTTGAGGTCAATCATGTGGTCATATGGAACTAACATCCCAGGTATGACATTTCTCTATCAAATAGTATTCGAGATATAAGACAAAATCATTGGACCGTGAAAAATAGGTCACAATGACCTAGATATATTTTGAGGTCAATCATGTGGTCATATGGAACTAATATCCCAGGTATGACATTTCTCCATCAAATAGTATTCGAGATATAAGGCAAAATCACTGGACCGTGAAATATAGGTCACAATGATCTAGATATATTTTGAAGCCAATCATGTTGTCATATGGAACTAATATCCCAGGTATGACATTTCTCCATCTAATAATATTCAAGATATAAGGCAAAATTAATGGACCATGAAAAATAGGTCACAATGACCTAGGTATATTCTGAGGTCAATCATGTGATAATATGGAACTTATATCCCAGGTATGACATTTCTCCATCATATAGTATTCAAGATATAAGGCAAATTCACTGGACCATGAAATATAGGTCAATGTGACCATGACCCTTTTACACTTGAACCACTGTCACATAGTTGGCTGACGTATAAGCAATTGAGTTCGTAACTTGTTACTATAATGGAATTGTATATAACAAATTACTAAGGTGTTCTAGATTTTGACCCCTAGCCCCACCCCGGGGCATGGACCCAGGGGTCTAATCTCTTGGAACATTAGAAGACCCTCCCAGGTACTTAAGTTCCAAATATGAGTGCTCTGTGATGCATGACTCTTGAGATATAAGCATTTTAAAAACTATACCGCAGAGTGTGACGGGAACGCAAACGCGCACATCCGGGGTGACAACAATAGCTCTCCATGTACTTCGTACAGGCGAGCTAAAAACTCAACCATTTTTTCAATACCAAATTTCTGAAACTTAATCAAACTGACACCTCTTGATTTGAAATGGACTCCTGTTTTACATAATGAAGAAGACTGCATTCAGTTTAAAGGAGTATTATTGAGCTATCTGTAAAAATTGCTTCCAAAAATAAAATATATATATATATTTTTTTTTTCTTCTTTAAAACAATACAAATAAAATGCGTTTTATGCAAAAATGCAACGATTATGATGTCAGGTTAAAGAGTTTGAGACGTATTCCCTAACTGTGTTTCGAACACTAGTTAGATCTATTTTTGGTTTCTCGACAAAAATAGGATCGCCGTGAATGACATTAAGTGATTTGCATTTTGGGGCTTGTTTACGCCCGCCATGCCTGGACTGCCAAGGACAGTCAGTGAATCGGAGAAAAAACGACGCTGAATATCATGCCATATGCAACAATGCTAAGAGACAGTACATATCGCAACTTTTCACCGTGTATATGTCTCATGATGGATTTATTTTTAATACGGAAATTCCGAACACGTGCTAAAAGCGAAGGGTAAACTCAAATTAAGAAAGACGATTTAACAAAGTTCTGAAGTTGTAGTTGGTCCCAGAAGGTTACACATGACAAAAGAACATGGAGGATAAAAACCAGAAAAAAAATACTTAGACCTGATAGCTCAATAATGCACCTTTAAAGATGGGGGAATCTTGAACTTACTTTGCAGCTGGAGCTTTTGCAGAAGCCTTCTTTTTCTTCTTGGCACAATAATCTGAATCATCATCCGACCCAGACATCTTAAATGACTCGTCATCTGACTTGCTCTCTGGAGTGACTGGCTTCTTAGCTGTTGGTTTCCTGTTGTAGAAATGAAAACAGTGAACAGGGCTAAACACTAACTTTTTAAATACCTGGGCAAGGTGGTCCTGTATCTCTTCCGACTTTGGATGCACTGGACCTGATCCGACTTCAACTGGACCAAACAAATGATGAAAATATACCAAAGCGATACACTAGCGATACATTCCATTACTTTAAATATAGCAAACTAGAAATGTGTCAATACAACACAGATGCCCCCGAAAGGAGTCCAAAAGGTGCAGATGGAATGGCATATAGTGTAGACCCTGATCAGACTGTTCCTTCAGGAGCAGTCTGATTTGGGTCTGCCATATTTGCTTAGGCCTATTGGCATTATGCACCAGTCATTTGTAACTACTGCCCCCACCTATGGGGAATAGCGGAGACAATGACTTTTCACTGTTCACAGCCCTGCACTGGGGGGACCTCCTGAATGTCACAGCCCCGCTGCTTATAATAGTTCATTCCACTGGGGGTATAGTTGCATAATATCAAAATCCTCGCATTAACCCGGCACTGTGGAGGGGGGGGGGGACAGACATTGGGTATGGGAACACAGAGGGTATCTACCCTGCTCATTAACTATCTCCTGAGCTGTTGTGGCAGATTTTCAACTGGACCATTCAGACCAGCCAGACACCGACTTTACTAGACCTGACCAGCTTTTCACTGGACAATGTCCATCGGTCTTCGGTTAATGTCGAGCCCTGGTGAATGTTTTTATACTTAAGTGATCTCTATTAACTCTCATATAGACAATGATAATCTGACTTCTGGGGCCAGTTGTTCAAAGCATTGTTAGCTTAACGAGCTCGTTTGTGGTCAACTTGTTAACTACTCTAGCAAGGAAAATATCTAACATTTTGCTATTTTTTCAGCAAAAATAATAGAAGTTTTGACATATTTAGGAATCAAAGGTTTAACGATTTATTAACTAACGACATCAATAGTTTTGAACAACTGGCCCCTGGTCATTTCATATATGAGTGAGTGCTCAACACAACCTACAATGAGTCACCAGTGAGAACTCAGATCAGCCTGTGCATCCACACAGTCTCAGACTTAGCTAACCAAGCAGCCTTCTACAGCCAAAGAAAGATAAAGGAAAATCCTGGCTATACTGGATGGATGTGCAGGCTGAGTCTTTCCTGGTTGCACAAGTCTTATTGTTGTATAGTAAGGCCAAAAAAAAATACCTGTGTTTCCTATTACATGCCAATTAAAATAGGGTCGGTAGGTAGGTTTTTTTTTTTTTTTTTTTTTTTTACTGTCAATTTTACAGTGACGGTCTAATGAAAACACAGGATTTCTTATAATTAATTACCGCTACCATTTTTCTGCACACGACCCGTAATGACGTCATCGGATTTAAGTAATTTCGCTCAAAGAAATAACAGACAAGTGTTGCATGTCATTTTATTTTAATTTAACATTTTCTTTCATGAAAAAATGTTTGGAACTGGTAAAAAAATACATATATATCAATTGCTAAACAGTTGTGTTTTGAGACTTCGCCTTGTGTTACACACAATTTATTTTTAAAAGTTTTATGCCATTTAATAACATACAATTCTTGTGTCATCCTTTCCAAACCCAGCGTCCCTTTTGTTTTGGCGCGGATAATGTTCGTGCAGAACATGCGATTTTCCCCCCAATATATAGCAACCACGACACAGTATAAAAGTCCGTTTTTTATGGTGCATACATCAGCCATTATATGTTGGTAATAGTCTTAGGTCGATTTTTGACACTAATTATTAACTGAATTTTATAATTGAGGGATTAACGCAATTAAATGATAACATCTGACTTTATTTTCACACCTTGTCACGGGAACATTGTAGGCTTTACGATGTGACCGGAGGCGTGTTTTTAAAGTGTAGCAGAAGAATATTCTCATATGTGACTAAGTCGGTCGGCGTTTATAACACGGTTAGATTAACTAACACGGTCCGTTGGTTGGACCCCGAGCATAACTATAACGAGGCTCAGGTTTTTTTTATGTTCTACCTGTCACAAAATGTATCTAATTTTCTGCCGAATCTCATTTCTCCATCGACGGCAATGCAAAGGGTGGGTGTGTTTACACTTCTAAAAATATCGTCAGATTGTAGAGAAATCCCAAGCTTCATCAGTATACCTTTCAGATGCATAAATTACGAGGATATTCCATTCTGAAAATTGACCAATCTTTGCCGCTCATTTTCTCTCCGAAATAAACGGAAATTCTGAAAATAAAAATGACCACGAGATTCTGAGTCAAACTAAGTCATCTTGCATATTTGTTTTTCTGCAAGTTGATTGGTTAGCGACTGACCTACGTCAAAACAGCACAGGGTCACGACATACTAATTTCCCAGATTACAGCGGCATTAATGGCGGCCGAAACCCGTTAAAATTTTGCTGACAGTTATCACATTTGATTATTTGTTTCTCAATTGTCCGATTATACTTCACATCAAAATTATTAAAGAATGAAAGGCAAATTATAATATCAAAATAATTTTCTTTCTTTGAAAATCTTAAAATTACAGGGAGAAATTTTGAGTTTAAAATGACCGATTTCGCACTGTTGTCAGAAAGGAAGCTGTAAATGTTATCATGTGCCTTCCTTCCAGAAGACTGTCCATTCACGGACATTGTTGTCCCTTTTTCTGGTTAAGGATGATAGTGTCGCCAGATATTATGAACAGTAAGAGTATGAGCTAATGCAACTAACGCCGCCGAAATTCGGACATTTGATGACACAAAATTGCCGTGGCCATGCTTTTTTGACACGAAAGTGGGTAAAAGGAATACCGAAATCAATCAATTTTTTACTGATACATAGCGGTACGGGACCCAGCGGTACCGAATCGGCGATCCCGGGATACCGGGAAACAAAAAATGGCAGGAAATTTTTGGCTGGAGACGGGCATGTAAAAAAAAAGTTTAATGTCGGCAACCATATTTTGGGGTCGGTCGGGTTACCGGAAACACAGGTATTTTTTTATTTGGCCTAATGAGCAGGCCCCTTTTGTTTTATACACCTATACAAAAGTATCGAAAATTTTACTACCGAAAAAAGAAAATTTTCTACTAGATTCTGACATTTTTCTTATTTCTGCTCAAAACATAGATTGCAGTCACTCTATCGAGTACCCACAATCTTTTGAGTAGAAATAAGAAACATATTGTATACCCCTCATAAACCCCAGCTTTTCTATGTAAAAGTGGAGTTGAAGGAGGGTAAAAATTATATTTATCAGATGACGACGTTGATATGCAGTGGATAACGTCATGTAATAAATATGTAATAAATATCCTATGACCACACGTGTAATAACAGTTTGGCGGGAGCAAGTAACATTATGACGAAGTCCATGTCAACCAAGCACTTTCTGTTGAATAATTGTCAAGTTTAAAGGTGATAAAAACCCATTTAAAATGGTCATGTGAAAAACAGAATCTTACACTTGTGGGTCATTTCATATGAAATTTATGAAACTTGCCAAAGGCTAGTTTCATAAATTTCATATGAAATGACCACTTGTGTAAGATCCTCTATAGGCATGTTTTCGTGATGAGACTGGAAATTTTGATTGTCAGTTTAACCTTTAACTTGCTGAATATTCAATTAAGCCACACCCATTTCTGACTTTGAACCAATCAGATTACTTGATGCAATTTATTTCTACATATTTATAAACAATGTCAAACAGTGTAGATCCTGATCAGATGATCTGATCTGGATCTACACTGTTTGCAAAGATAGGGCTTGTCGCCAACAGCAGGCTTCAGGTTAAGGATAGGTTAAGTTAAGTCTTACTTGGCTGCTGGAGCTTTTTTAATGGGAGCCTTCTGTTTGTTCTTTGGTCCAAAATCAGAATCGACATCAGACTCGGACATCTTGAATGAATCGTCATCTGATATAGTTTTCGGGGTGACTGGCTTCTTGGCAGGTTTCCTGTCAACAGTGAAATTTACAATGACTTAGCTTAGTCTAGGCATCAGGAACCATCATCAGAAATGAAGTTTAATATCTTGGGCCAGTTGTTCAAAGCATTGTTAGCTTAAAAAGCTCCTTAGTGGTCATATTATTAACTATTCTAGCAAGGCTATTATATAAAATTTTGGTATTTTTGCTGCAAAAGCCGCTCTCATTTTTCAACAAAAAAATTAGAAGCTTTGACATACTTATGTGCCAAAATCAACATGCCCCTGATTATGCAGGACAAGTGTAATTTTAAACAATTTTCCAGCCCTTTGTTTCTCTCAATTTTGTGGGAATTTTACCCGACATTTAGATGAAATGACATCTAAAGACCCACCCAATGAAATCAATAGGGCTTTTCTGCATCGCAGGTCTGACTCGCACCACTTCACTTTGGGCAGGCTTAGACCCTCTAAGCAGTTTTTTTTTTGGGGGGGGGTTAAAGGTTGGTTATTGAGCTATCGGTATAAAATGCTTCCAAAAATAAAATACATATAACCAGTATTTTTCTTTAAAACAATACAAATGAATGCATTTTATGCAAAAATGCGAACAATTATGATGACAGGTAAACGAGTTTGAGAGGGATTCCCTAACTAGGCTATGTACACCAGTTAGATCTATTTTTAGTTCGTGACAAAAATAGAATCCCCATATATGAAGTTATGTGACGTTCATTTTTGGCCTTGTTTGCTTAGGCCATGCCTAAATCGGAAAAAAATATGACGCTGAATACCATGCCATAAGTAACGAAGAAATGAAATTGTCGCCATATATGTGTAAAGTGACAGATTTATTTTTAGAACTGGAATTCCGAACAAATGTTAAGAGTGAAGGGTAAACACCAATGAAAACGACCATTCTCACAAAGTTCTGAAGCTGTATTTGGCTCCAGAAGTGTACACATGACAAAGGAGTATGAACTGAGGATAAAAACCAGAAAAAAAAAATTGAGACCCGGTAGCTCAATAACCCACCTTTAAGGCCCTTTCAAGATTATTTCACTCATATCGAGCCAATCGATAATCATAGGTGGGCGAAAATTGGAGTACCCGGAGAAAAACCACCTGACTTTCCGTTGCAGAACTTGGCGTCTCATACCTGACCCGAGCGAGGCTCGAACCCACGACGGTGAGAGACCTAATGACTAAGAGTCAGCGCTCTTATCCATTAGGCCACAAAGGCCCGTTTCTAAGCAGTTTACCAGTACTCATGTGCAGTCTGTTTCAGCTCTCCTTTGAAGCATCATGCAGCCCATCTGACTCAAGCTGTTACAATAAAACATTTGACACAAGTGTTCAATCTTTTTATCAGTCCAACAGTGTGCATTCTGGTTATGAACGATCTAGATGCCAAACAGGAGCACATGTACTCAGCAAAATAAATATCTTTTCCCTCTCGTGAGATGTTGTGGATATTCATTAGAAGTTCCCCCTAGGACGCTTCTAATGAGTATACGCAACATGTTTTCATGATAGGAAAAATGTGGATACCCCTTTTCAGGGGCTATGTAAGACTAGCATGCCAGCTGCTTCCATTTTCTGAAGAATTTATTAAGAGAGCATAACTTAACTCTTATCTTGCTGTTCACGACAACCGCTATCTTTGCAAACAGTGTAGATCCAGATCAGATGGTTCTACACTGTTCAAAGTTCAGTTTATGAATTTTTAGGATTAAATTGCATCGAGCAATCTGATTGGTTCAAAGTCAGAAATGGGTGTGGCTTAACTGAATATCCAGCAAGATAAGGGTTTAAAACACTTACTTGGCTGCTGGAGCCTTCTTTTTCTTCTTGGCACAATAATCTGAATCATCATCCGACCCAGACATCTTAAATGACTCGTCATCTGACTTGCTCTCTGGAGTGACTGGCTTCTTAGGAGTTGGTTTCCTGTTGAAAAAATGATAACATTGAAAACAAATCTGGGCATCGTTGTTTACAGCATTTTATCATATGACGTCAAGTCTCAGAGTGTAAAACATCATGTAATAAATTCCATAATAGTGGATTAAATATGCAAATTAGTTAGATACGCCCTATAACAATACAAGCACAACAACCTTAACGACGTAACGTTTACTTATGGCGGTATATTTTGACATTTCTGTATAAAAATTGTGAATAAAATGTGTCTTATTATGTCATATGATAAATAGCATCTTGCATTTGTGTTCTTGTATTATTGAATTTATTAAACTTGTTGAGGAAAACGCATAAAATGCTTGGAAGAGCCTCGCATTTTATCTCTTTTCCTCAACTTGTTTAATAAATTCAGTAATACATGAACACTCATATATTACAGTAAGACCCTCTATGTAAGCATAATCTGGGCCTTGTTCAGAACAATTTAAGCTTGCAATGATCAAAGTATCCATTTGTTTGTTTGATTTGAGGTTTAATGTTCCTGTCAAAACTGTATAGGTCATTTTGGAGACATTGCTTCCAATTTTAAGGGACTTTTGCCAAACATTGAGATGAAATGACATCTCAAGCCCAGCCAACCAATTAAACTAGTAAGGTTTATAGTTATGGACAATCAGACTTGCACCACTTCTCCTGGGCAGGCTTGGAACCTCTAAACGGTTTACCAGCACCAGCACTCATGTGCAGCAACTTTCAGCATTGCATGGAAGCATCATGCAGCCCAAACTATTTCTTCATGCCCTCATGATCAAAGTATCAACAATACGCTAACTAAACATCATTTGTTTGAAACAGCAAGCCCTGTATCATTGGGAAAGAAATATTTCATATTTGAGCCAGAGCATGACAACACCCACAATATGGCTTGAGCGACCAGCAAAGACTCAGATCAGCCTGCGCATCAGCGCAGTCTGATCAGAGACTTCGCTGATCGCATGTACCTTCTATAGGCAACGATCTATGGAAAGAGACATATGCGAAAGGTTTTGTCATAGTTGATGGGTGCGCAGGTTATTCAGAGTCTCTGCTGGTCGACCCCGTCTAATTGTAGGTTTTGTCATGCACCGGCTCATTCTATATAGTCTTACTTTGTCAGTGCCATAATAGGTGCCTTCTTCTTCTTGTTGCCAAAATCTTCATCGTCTGAACCCGACATCTTGTACGACTCCTCATCAGATTTTGTCTCAGCTCCGTTGACCTCCATCGGTTTCTCATCCCCTTCACTGTTGATCTCCTCCTCATTCTCAAAATTGTACTTCACCTTTTCCGCTATAAAACAGGAAATGTAATTTTCGTCATGTGACTTTCATTGTAAGCTCAGTGACATGAATTTATTACACAAGAGGGCCCAGCGGGCCCTAGGTCGCTCACCTAATCCAAAGTATAACAAGTGGCCCGGGGGCCAGGGCAGGGTCATTTTTGGCCCCAGGGCTATAATTCGAACAATCTTAGTATCCATACAATAGATGAAGCTTCAAACCAAATATGAAAGACTTAGTCCTTGTGGTTTCAGAGAAAAAGATTTTTAAAGCTTTTCCTCCACAAAAATCTATGTAAAACATGTGGGTCACGGGGCGGGGCCATTTTTGGCCCAAGGGCTATAATTTAAACAATCTTGGTAGAGATCTCCTAGATGAAGCTTCATACCAAATATCAAAGACCTCGGCAGTGTGGTTTCAGGAGAAGATTTTTTAAGTTTTTTCCTATATAAGCCTATGTAAAACATGTGGGCCCCGGGGCAGGGCCATTTTTGGGAGGGCCATAATCTGAACAATCTTGGTAGAGGTCCCCTAGATGAAGCTTCATACCAAATATAAAAGACCTGGGCCTTGTGGTTTCAGAGAAGAAGATTTTTTAAATGTTTTCCCAATATAAGCCTATGTAAAACATGTGGGCCCCAGGGCTATAATTCAAACAATCTTAGTAGAGGTCCAATAGATGAAGCTTCAAACCAAATATGAAAGACTTAGTCCTTGTGGTTTCAGAGAAAAAGATTTTTAAAGCTTTTCCTCCACAAAAGTCTATGTAAAACATGTGGGACCCGAGGGGGGGCCATAATTTGAACAATCTCAGTAGAGGTCCCCTAGATGAAGCTTCAAACCAAATATTAAAGACTTAGTCCTTGTGGTTTAAGAGAAAAAGATTTTTAACGCTTTTCTCCCACAAATGTCTATGTAAAACATGAGGGCCCCGGGGCGGGGCCATTTTTGGCCCCAGGGCTATAATATGAACAATCTTGGTAGAGGTCCCCTAGATGCAGCTTCGTTCCAAATATGAAAGACCTGGACCTTGTGGTTTCAGAGAAGAAATTTTTTAAAGGTTTTCCCTATATAAGCCTATGTTAAACATGTGAGCCCCGGGGTGGGGCCATTTTTGGCCCCAGGGCCATAATTTGAACAATCTTGGTAGAGGTCTCCTAGATGAAGCTTCATACCAAATTTGAAAGAATTCGGCAGGTTTCAAAGGAGAAGATTTTTAAAGTTTTTTCCAATATAAGTCTATGCAAAACATGTGGGCCCCAGGCCAGGGTGGGGCCAATTTTTGGCCCCAACAACCTTGGTAGAGGTCCCCTCGATGAAGCTTCATACCAAATATAAAAGACCTGGGCCTTGTGGTTTCAGAGAAGAAGATTTTTAAAGGTTTTCCCTATATAAGCCTATGTAAAACGTGGACCCTGGGGAGAGGCTTTTTTGGCCCCAGGGTCATAATTTTAACAATCTCGGTAGAGGTCTTCATACCAAATATGAAAGACCTCAGCATTGTGGTTTCAGAGATGAAGATTTTTAAAGGTTTTTCCTATACAAGAGGGCCCTGGTTCGCTCACCTGATCCAATGTATAACAAGTGGGCCCCGGGCCGGGTCAATTTTGGCCCCAGGGCTATAATTTGAACAATCTTGGTAGAGGTCCACAAGATGAAGCTTCATATCGAATATGAAAGACCTGGGCTTTCTGGTTTCAGAGAAGATTTTAAAGGTTTACCCTGCATATAGAAGTCTATGTAAAACAAGATTTTCCCTATATAAGTCTATGTTAAACCAAAGGGCCCCGGAGCAGGGGCATTTTTGGCCCCAGAGCTATAATTTGAACAATCTTGGTAGAGGTCCACTAGCTGAAGCTTCATAACAAATATCAAAGACCTAAGCCTTGTGTTTCAGAGAAGATGATTTTTAAAGAGTTTCCCTATATAAGTCTATGTAAAACCAAAGGGCCACATGGCGGAGGCATTTTTGGTCTCAGGGCTATAATTTGAACAATCTTTATAGAGGTCCACTAGCTGAAGCTTCATAACAAATATCGAAGACCTAAGCCTTGTGGTTTCAAAGAAGAAGATTTTTCAAGATTTTCCCTATAAACGTCTATGTAAAACCAAAGGGCCCCGGAGCGGGGGCATTTTTTGCCCCAGGGCTATAATTTGAACAATCTTGGTAGAGGTCCACAAGATGAAGCTTCATACCAAATATCAAAGACCTCGGCCTTGCAGTTTCAGAGAAGAAGATTTTTCAAGATTTTCCCTATATAAGCCTATGTAAAACAAAAGGGCCCCCGTGCAGGGGCATTTTTGGCCCCAGCACTATAATTTGAATAATCTTGGTAGGGGTCCACTAGATGAAGCTTCATACCAAATATCAAAGACCTGGGCCTTGCGGTTTCAGAGAAGAAGATTTTTCAAGATTTTCCCTATATAAGCCCATGTAAAACCAAAGGGCCCACGTGTGGGGGGGCATTTTTAGCTCCAGCACTATAATTTGAACAATCTTGGTAGGGGTCCACTAGATGAAGCTTCATACCAAATATCAAAGACCTGGGCCTTGCGGTTTCAGAGAAGAAGATTTTAAAGATTTTCCCTATATAAGCCTATGTAAAACAAAAGGGCCCTGGTGCGGAGGCATTTTTGGCCCCAGCACTTTAATTTGAACAATCTTGGTAGGGGTCCACTAGATGAAGCTTCATACCAAATATCAAAGACCTGGACCTTGCGTTTTCAGAGAAGAAGATTTTTCAAGATTTTCCCTATATAAGCCCATGTAAAACCAAAGGGCCCCGAACGGGGGCATTTTTAGATCCAGCACCATAATTTGAACAATCTTGGTAGGGGTCCACTAGATAAAGCTTCATACCAAATATCAAAGACCTGGGCCTTGCGGTTTCAGAGAAGAAGATTTTTAAAGATTTTCCCTATATAAGCCTATGTAAAACCAAAGGGCCCCCGTGCGGGGGCATTTTTGGCCCCAGCACTATAATTTGACCAATCTTGGTAGGGGTCCACTAGATGAAGCTTCATACCAAATATCAAAGACCTGGGCCTTGCGGTTTCAGAGGAGAAGATTTTTCAAGATTTTCCCTATATAAGCCCATGTAAAACCAAAGGGCCCCTGTGCGGGGGCATTTTTAGCTCCAGCACTATAATTTGAACAATCTTGGTAGGGGTCCACTAGATGAAGCTTCATACCAAATATCAAAGACCTGGACCTTGCTGTTTCAGAGAAGAAGATTTTTGAAGATTTTCCCTATATAAGCCCATGTAAAACCAAAGGGCCCCCGTGCGGGGGCATTTTTGGCCCCGGCACTATAATTTGAACAATCTTGGTAGGGGTCCACTAGATGAAGCTTCATACCAAATATCAAAGACCTGGGCCTTGCGGTTTCAGAGAAGAAGATTTTTTAAGTTGGCGGTGAAAAAAATCTATTTTTGGCTACTGTGACTATGTGCAACGGACCGGAACCATTTGAACAACTTTGAAAGGGGACCACCTAAGGATCATTCCTGTGAAGTTTGGTCAAAATACGATCAGTGGTTTAGGAGGAGATGTCGTTTGAAGAAAGGTTTACGGACGCACGCCAAACGGACGCACGGACGCACGCACGCACGCACGACGGACGACGGACAAAAAGTGATCCCAAAAGCTCACCATGTCACTACGTGACAGGTGAGCTAATAAGTCTATGTAAAACATGTGGGCCCGGGACGGGGCCATTTTTGACCCCAGGACTATAATTTGAACAATCTTGGTAGAAGTCACCTGGATGAAGCTTCATACTAAATATGAAAGACCACGGCCTTGTGGTTTCAGAGAAGAAGATTTTTGAAGGTTTTTCCTATATAAGTCTATGTAAAACATGTGGGCCCAGGGGTGGGGCCATTTTTGGCCCCAGGGCTATAATTTGAACAATCTTGGTAGAGGTCCTCTAGATGAAGCTTCATTTCAAATTTGAAAGATCTGGGCCTTGTTTCAGAGAAGAAGATTTTTAAAGGTTTTCCCTATATATATGTAAAACATGTGGGCCCTGAGGCGGGGCCATTTTTGGCACCAGGGCCATAATTTGATCAATCTCAGTAGAGGTCCCCTAGATGAAGCTTCATACCAAATTTGAAAGATCTGGGCCTTGTGGTTTCAGATAAGAAGACTTTTAAAGGTTTTTCCTATATAAGTCCATATAAAACATGTGGGCCCCGGGGCGGGGCCATTTATGGCCCCAGGGCTATAATTTGAACAATCTCAGTTGTGGTCCCCTAGATAAATATTCTTACCAAATATCAAAGACCTCGGCATCATGGTTTCAGAGAAGAAGATTTTTAAAGGTTTTTCCTATATAAGTCTATGTAAAACATGTGGGCCCAGGGGCGGGGCCATTTTTGGCACCAGGGCTACAATTTGAACAATCTTGGTAGAGGTCCCCTAGATGAAGCTTCATACAAAATATGAAAGACCTGGGCCTTGTGGTTTCAAAAAAGAAGATTTTTTAAGATTTTCCCTATATAAGCTTATGTAAAACATGCGGGCCCTGGCATCGGGCCATTTTTGGCCCCAGGGCCATAATTTGAACAATCTTGGTAGAGGTCCCCTAGATAAAGCTTCATACCAAATTTGAAAGATCTGGGCTTTGTGGTTTCAGAGAAGAAGATTTTTGAAGATTTTCTCTTATTTTCCCTTTTCGTTGCCATGGCAACCAGAGTTCTGCATGGAATGGAACTCTTTGAACAACTTTGAAAGAGGACCACCCAAAGATCATTTCTGCCAAGTTTGGTCCGGATCTGTTCAGCAGTTTAGGAGATGTTGTTTGAAGAAAAAGTTTAAGGATGGACGGACGCACAACGGACGACAGACAATAAACTGATCCGAAACAAGAGGGTTCTTGACAGTGTTTAAGTTGTGTACCCCTTTTTTGACCTTTGACCTCTAAGTATGACCTTGACCTTGTAGGTGGGGGCCTGGGTTTGTGTGTGCAACACATCCTCTCATGGTGGTTAATATTTCTGCTAAGTAATTTCTAAATTGATCCAGCAATAAGAAAGTTATTGACAGAGTTTATGTTTCTGACCCCTTTTTTGACCTTTGACCTCTAAGAATGACCGTGACCTTGTAGGTGGGGGCCTGGGTTTGTGCGCGCAACACATCGTCTCATGGTGGTTAATATTTCTGCCAAGTAATTTCTGAACTGATCCAGAAATAAGAAAGTTATTGACAGTGTTTAAGTTTCGGACCCCTTAATTTACCTTTGACCTCTAAGAATGACCTTGACCCCGAGGTGGGGGCCTGGGTTTGTGCGCGCAACACATCGTCTTATGGTGGTTAATATTTCTGCCAAGTAATTTCTGAATTGATCCAGAAATAAGAAAGTAATTGCCAGCGTTTAAGTTTCGGACCCCTTTTTTGACCTTTGACCTCTAAGTATGACCTTGACCTTGTAGGTGGGGGCCTGGGTTTGTGGGCCCAACACATCGCCTCATGGTGGTTAATATTTGTACCAAGTTATTTCTAAATTGATCCAGAAATAAACAAGAGGGCCATGATGGCCCTAGATCGCTCACCTGATCCAAACTGCAAAATTAAGTAGGTTATATGTTTAGGTAATTCTATTAAAATCCATCAGTAAATGCTGGAGCTAGTGTTTAGAAGTTTTTTTTCCTAAAGATAGCAACAAGAACCTTAACCTTCATCCCAACACCCTGAAAGCCATACCAAACAAGAGCGTTAATTCACAAGGTTTTTCTATGATTTGACCTTGACTGGGCAGGTCATTTTCGAACTTGATCAAGATATTGTCATGACAATTATTCTGAGCAAGTTTGATGATGATTGGACCAAAACCCTGGTCTCTAAAGTGTTCACAAGGTTATTTTATATAAGACCTGTCGCCAGATACGATAGTTCACTGGAAGTCGCGCTTTGACTAAGTTGCGCAAAGGCAAATTTTCAGACCAATAACAGAAACAAAGTCACAAAGAAAGAATCCAGTGCTATATCAATATTGGGGATCATGTATGATTCAAGTCTGTCACATTAGTATACATTTTAATTTCATTTTACCCTTAGACATGAATCAGCCAATCAAAATATGCCAAATAAAAAGGCTCTATCTCAAATGGTTACGAAGTTATAACAAAGTAGATCACAGGGCAAGGGTCAAGTCAGAGGTCAAAATTTTATGTACGAGTTGGGAGGCAATGTCACAAGCAACCCACATGTCAAATATGAAAGCTCTACCTAAAACAGTTAGAAAGTTGTCTAAGTCATAGGTCAAAATTTTTTGTATCAGTGGAAAGGCAATGTCACAAGGAATCTACATGCCAAATATATAGGCTCTATGGCAAATGGTTAAAACTTTATGATAAAGTAGGTCAAAGGTCCAGGGTCAAGGTCACAGGTCAAAATTGTTTTGTACGAGTGGAGAGGCAATGTCACAAGGAACCTACATGCCAAATATGTAGGCGCTATCTCAAACAGTTAGAAAGTTATGATAAAGTAGGTCAATGGTCACAGGTCAAAGCCACAGGAATTTTTTTTTGTATGAGTGGTAAGGCAATGTCACGAGGAAACTACATGCCAAATATGAAGGCTCTATCTCAAACGGTTAAAAAGCTATGATAAGTAGGTCAAAGGTCAAGGGTCAAGGTCACAGGTCAAATTTTTTTGTATGAAAGGAAAGGCAATGTCACAAGAAACCTACATGCCAAATATGAAGGCTCTATTTCAAACAATTAATAAGTTATGATAAGTAGGTCAAAGTTCCAGGGTCAAGGTCACAGGTCAAAATTGTATGAGTGGAAAGGCAATGTCACAAGGAACCTACATGTCAAATATGAAGGCTCTATCTCAAACGGTTAAAAAGTTATGATAAGTAGGTCAAAATGTCAGGGGTCAAGGTCACAGGTCAAAATTGTTTGCATCAATGCGAAGGCAATGTCACAAGGAACCCACATGCTAAGTATAAAGGCTCTATCTCAAATGGTTCT
This sequence comes from Lucinisca nassula, assembly GCA_963580285.1. Lineage (NCBI taxonomy): Eukaryota > Metazoa > Mollusca > Bivalvia > Lucinida > Lucinidae > Lucinisca > Lucinisca nassula. Next base: position 117,538,763 of record OY757011.1, read on the forward strand.
AAAGTTATGATAAAACAAAAACTTGAGTGTTCATAAGGTTTTTCTATGATTGACCTACTGACCTACTTTTGGACCCGACATGAATCTTATTCAAACTTGACCAAGATATTGTCATGATGATCATTCTAAGCAAATTTGATGATGATCGAACCAAACCTGTGGCCTCTAGAGTGTCCACAAGGTTTTTCTATGATTTGACCTACTGACCTCCTTTTTGATCCACCATGACCCATATTCGAAATTCACCAAGAAATTGTCACAATGATCATTCTGAGCAGGTTTGATGATGACTGAACCAAAACTGTGGCCTCCAGAGTGTTCACAAGCTTTTTCAATGATTTGACCTACTGACCTACTTTTTTACCCGACATGACCCATTTCTGAACAACCGAGATATTGGCATGATGATCATTCTGAGCAAGTTTGACAATGATTGGACCAAAACTGTGGCCTCTAGATTGTTCACAAGGTTTTTCTATGATTTGACCTACTGACCTACTTTTTGACCCAACATGACCCATATTCGAACTTGACCGAGATATTGTCATGATGATCATTTTGAGCAAGTTTAACAATGATTGGACCAAAACAGTGGCCTCTAGAATGTTTACAAGGTTTTTCTTTGATTTGACCTACTGACCTACTTTTTGACCCGACATGACCCATATTCAAACTTGCCCCAGATATTGTCATGATGATCATTCTGAGCAAAGTTTGACAATGATTGGACCAAAACTGTGGCCTCTAGAATGTTCACAAGGTTTTTCTATGATTTGACCTACTGACCTTCTTTTTGATCCGAAATGACCCATATTCAAACTTGACCAACATATTATCATGATGATCATTCTGAGCAAGTTTGACAATGATTGGACCAAAACTGTGGTCTCTAGAGTGTTCACAAGGTTTTTCTATGATTTGACCTACTGACCTACTTTTTGACCCGACATGACCTATATTCTAACTTGACCGAGATATTATCATGATGATCATTCTGAGTATGTTTGATGATGATTGGACTAAAACTGTGGCCTCTAGAGTGTTCACAAGGTTTTTCTATGATTTGACCTACTGACCTACTTTTTGACCCAACATGACCCATATTCGAACTTGACCGAGATATTGTCATGATGATCATTCTGAGCAAGTTAACAATGATTGGACTAAAACTGTGGCCTCTAGAGTGTTCACAAGGTTTTTCTATGATTTGATCTACTGACCTCCTTTTTGACACATCATGACCCATATTCAAACTTGACCCAGATATTATCATGATGATCATTCTGAGCAAGTTTGATGATGATTGGACTAAAACTGTGGCCTCTAGAGTGTTCACAAGGTTTTTCTATGATTTGACCTACTGACCTACTTTTTGACCCGACATGAACCATATTCAAACTTGAACCAGATATTATCATGATGATCATTCTGAGCAAGTTTGATGATGATTGGACCAAAACTGTGGCCTCTAGAGTGTTCACAAGCTTTTTCTATGATTTGACCTACTGACCTTCTTTTTGACCCGACATGACCCATATTCGAACTTGACCGAGATATTGTTATGATGATCATTCTGAGCAAGTTTGACGATGATTGGACCAAAACTGTGACCTCTAGTTTGTTCACAAGAAAAAGTTTACGCACGCCGCACGGCGCACGACGGACGACCAAGCCGGACATCTTACAGTCACAAAAGCTCACCATGACCTTCGGTCAGGTGAGCTAAAAAGGTATTGACAGCTTTTAAGTTTCAGGGATGAACGGACGAACGAACGGACGGACGGACGAACGGACGGACGGACAGGGGTAACACTATATGCCCTTTTTACCATTCTTCGAATGGTGGGGGCATAAAAAGTGATCACAAAAGCTCACCTTGTCACTATGTGACAGGTGAGCTAAAAAAACACTGGTCCACTTTTTTTATGCTTATTCCTTATATACAATTTCAAGATCTTCAGCTATTTCGTTCACAGGATTTCCTTATAGCCACAATGTGTAAATCCGAAAAAAAAGGGCATAGCTCGGTTAAATATTTTTGGAATTTTATCAAAAGTTAATTAGGTCATCTACACCTTAGACCGAAACTGTTCGCCAAATATCTTTAGCCTAGCTCAACTAGTTCTCCAGATATTTTGTTCACAAGGTTTTCCTATAGCCATCCAAAAAGGGGCATAACTCCACAAAGAAAAGTCCGACAGAAAAGAAAAAAATACAGGTACACTTATTTTTTATGCTCATTCCATATATAAAATTTCAAGATCCTAGCATAAAAAGTGTAACAGAGACGGACGGACAGACAGACACAGACGGGACAGAACCAATATGCCCCATCAACTTCTCTGAAGTTGGGGGCATAAAAAAGGGGGGAGGTGGGTGTTACAGTTTGTAACTAATGTCCCGTAAGTGTTAACCTTTCAATTATAATATGTCTCTTTTCAAATGACTATGAAGTTTGCTGAAATTTGCTTCAGTACTTCTGGAGTAATCCCGGAGACACTATACATTATATTCATCTTTGAGGTCAAACAGTGACCTTGACTTTGGACATAGGAACCTGGTTTATGTGCAGTACTTACCTTCTCAGTACGAATAATATTCCTATGAAGTTTGATGAAATTCGCTTCAGTACATCGAAATTTTATCATAGAGACACCATTTGTGATATAAACACCTTTGACCTCAAACTGTGATCTTGATCTTGGATATAGGAACCTGATTTATGTACGTTACACACCTTCTCAGTATGCGAAACATTCCTATGCAGTTTGATTAAATTTGCTTGAGTAGTTCACGATTAAGCACAGAGACACAGTTTAAGATATGTAGATCTCTGAGCCTAAACAATGACCTTGACCTTGACATAGGAACCCATCTTTTGTGTGTAACACACCTTTTCAGTATGCGTAACATTCTTGTAAAGTTTGATAAAATTTGCTCTAGTTTTTTTCAAGTAATTGCAGAGACATGATTTGTGATTGATTAACAGATGGATGGAGAGGTGGAGACAGTTTTATAAGAAATATGCATGTTTCTTTAAGTTCTACACAGAAGCTGATGTTCATAGCTTTACTAATAAAATATCAGGCCAGTTTTCATTGTCACTATAACTCCATTTCACAGAGAAGTTTACACTCCTATAAAATTAAGTAGAAAATGCTTTTGATAGCACAGGCTATTTGAAATACACATGTACATGTAGTTCAAAACTGTAAATTCAAACAAACAAAAAATACAACAGATTAGGGTTGCTGGGATTGAACCAGCTTCCCATTCTTAAAAATCTATTTGCTTGCTCCTACCCATCAATTTAGTAGTTGGTTATGTTTGCATTGGTTATGTTTGCTTTTCTTTTTTTAAAGATAATCTTTTTCATCACTGCATTTTAATCAATGGTTTACACTAGGGGACAATTCTTAGCAAAAACACTAGAAAATGTGTTTGTGAAACACTATGCCCCCAACCATATGCTTGCCCATTATGGGACATGTTTCCAAAACATGCAACATAGCAGGATCCTAGCTCAAGCACTTCTTTAGATATTGTGTGGACAAAGTTTCCTAAGTCGGAAAATGGGCATTACTCCGCCATTTATACCAATTTTGCTCAAAAGTGAATCAGGTCATCTAAATATTGATCCTAAACAATATGCAAAATATTAGGATCCTAGCTCAAGCGGTTCTCTACATATCGTGTTGACAAGGTTTTCCTGTTCTTATAATGGCTAAGTCCGAAAAGTTTGATAACTCAAGTCAATATTTTACAGAATTCACTCAAAAGTTAATCAATTCATGTCAACAATGATCCTAAACAATATGCAAAATATCAGGATCCTAGCTCAAGCAGTTCTCAAGGTATTGTGTTGACAAGGTTTTGGCAAAGTCCGAAATGGGGCATAACTCATGCAATATTTTATGGAATTTGCTCAAAAGTTAATCACTTCATCTCAACAATCATCTTAAACTGTATGCCAAATATAAGAATCCTAGCTCAAACGGTTCTCTAGGTATCATGTTGACAAGGTTTTCCTATTGTTATAATGGCAAAGTCCAAAAAGGGGCATAACTCCCTCAATATTTTACGGAATTCGCTCAAAAGTTAATCAGTTCCTCTGAACAATGATCCTAAACAGTATACAAAATATCAGGATCCTAGCTCAAGTAGTTCTCCAGATATCATGTTGACAAGGTTTTCCTATTGTTATAATGGCAAAGTCCAAAAAGGGGAATAATTCTGTTAATGTTTTATGAATTCGCTCAAAACTTAATCAGTTCATCTCAACAATGATCCTAAGCTGTGTGCCAAAAATAAGAATCCAAGCTCAAGCGGTTCTCTAGATATCGTGTTGACAAGGTTTTAAATGATGAGTCGAGAAAAAGGGCTTACTCTGCCATACCAGGTCCGACCGAAAAAATAAACAAGAGGGCCCAGAGGGCCCTAGGTCGCTCACCTGATCCAAAGTATAACAAGTGGCCCAGGGGCCAGGGCAGGGTCATTTTTGGCCCCAGGGCTACAATTCAAACAAAACTTAGTAGAGGTCCCCTAGATGAAGCTTCAAGCCAAATATGAAAGACTTAGTCCTTGTGGTTTCAGAGAAAAAGATTTTTAAAGCTTTTCCCCCATAAAAGTCTATGTAAAACATGTGGGTCACAGGGCGGGGCCATTTTTGTCCCCAGGGCTATAATTTGAACAATCTTGGTAGAGGTTCCCTAGATGAAGCTTCATACCAAATATGAAAGACTTGGGCCTTGTGGTTTCAGAGAAGATTGTTAAAGGTTTTCCCCATATAATATGTTCTATACAAGGGTTATCCTTTGGAAGCAAGCCTATGTAAAACATGTGGGCCCCGGGGCAGGGCCATTTTTGGCCCAAGGGCCATAATTTGAACAATCTTGGTAGAGGTACCCTAGATGAAGCTTCATACCAAATATGAAAGACCTCGGTCATGTGGTTTCAGAGGAGAAAATTTTTAAAGTTTTTTCCTGTATAAGTATATGTAAAACATGTGGTCCCAGGGGTGGGGCCATCTTTGGCCCCAGGGCTATAATTTGAACAATCTTGGTAGAGGTCCCCTAGATGAAGCTTCATACCAAATATAAAAGACCTTGGCCTTGTGGTTTCAGAGAAGAACATTTTTAAAGGTTTTCCCTCTAAATAAGCCTATGTAAAACATGTGGGCGGGCGGGGACATTTTTGGCCCGAGGGCCATAATTCTAACACGTTGGTAGAGGTCCCCTAGATGAAGCTTCAAACCAAATATGAAAGACTTAAGTCCTTGCGGTTTCAGAGAAAAAGGTTTTTAAAACTTTTCTCCCACAAATGTCTATGTAAAACATGTGGGCCCTGGGGCAGAGCCATTTTTGGTCCCAGGGCTATAATTTGAACAAGAATGCCGCCTGAGGGACAGCCATAATCCCCAGCCGCCTTCAGTAACAAAGCTCAACCCTGTGACCTTCACCATGACCTTGAATTATCAACCTTATGATGGTTAACATTTCTGCCAAGTAATTTTAAAATCCATCCATGAGTAAGAAAATTATTGACAAAACACCCCAAAAAGACCGTTTTTTCACCTTTGACCTCTAAGTATGACCTTGACCTTTCAGAAACCAACCTGGGTTTTGCGCACAACACATCGTCTCATGATGATTAACAATACTGTCTAGTTATTTTAAAATCAATCCAGGAATAAGAAAGATATTGATCGGACACGATAAAAATGACGCTTTTTTTACCTTTCACCTCTAAGTATGATCTTGACCTTTGAGGTTTGGACCTGGGCCTTGCTCCCGACACACCGTCACATTATGGTAAACATTTCTGCCAAGTAATATTTAAATCCATCCAGGAATAAGAAAGTTATTGATCGGACACGCCAAAACCCATTTTTGACCTTTAACCTCAAAGTATGACCTTGACCTTTGAGGTGCAGACCCGGATCTTGCGTGCGACACTCCGTCTCATTGAGGTGAACATTTCTACCAAGTAATATTTAAATCCATCCAGGAATAAGAAAGTTATTGATCGGACACGACAAAACCCTTTTTTGACCTTGAACCTCAAAGTATGACCTTGACCTTTGAGGTACAGACCTGGGTCTTGCGCATGACACTCTGTCTCATTGAGGCAAACATTTCTGCCAAGTAATAATTAAATCCATCCAAAAATAAGAAAGTTATTGATCGGACATGACAAAACCCATTTTTGACCTTTAACCTCTAAGTATGACCTTGACCTTTGAGGTACGGACCTGGGTCTTGCGCGCGACACTCCGCCTCATTGAGGTGAACAACTGACCAAAGTTTAATGAAATTCTATCAAAGGGTTGAGGAGATATGGAGCGGACACGAAAGTGTTACGGACGGACAGACGGACGGACGGACAGACGGACAGATGGACAGACAGACAGACGGACAGACGGACAGACGAAGGGCATTCCTATAATCCCCCGCCTCCGCTTCGCGGCGGGGGATTAACAATCTTGATAGAGGTCTCCTAGATGAAGCTTCATACCAAATATGAAAGAACTGGGCCTTGTGGTTTCAGAGAAGATGATTTTTAAAGGTTTTCCCTATATAAGCCTATGTTAAACAGGTGAGCCCCTGGGCGGGACCATTTTTGGCCCAAGGGCCATAATTTGAACAATCTTGGTAGAGGTCCCCTAGATGAAGCTTCATAACAAATATGAAAGACCTCGGACTTGTGGTTTCAGAGGAGAAGATTTTTAAAGTTTTTTCCTATATAAGTCTATGTAAAACATGTGGGTCCTGGGGCGGGACCATTTTTGGCCCCAGGGCTATAATTTGAACAACCTTGGTAGAGGTCCCCTAGATGAAGCTTCATACCTAATATAAAAGACCTAGCCCTTGTGGTTTCAGAGAAGAAAATTTTTAAAGGTTTTCCTTATATAAGCCTATGTAAAACATGTGGGCCCCGGGGTGGGGCCATTTTTGGCCCCAGGGCCATAATTTGAACAATCTCTGTAGAGGTCCCCTAGATGAAGCTTCATACCAAATATGAAAGACCTCGACATTGTGGTTTCAGAGAAGAAGATTTTTAAAGGTTTTTTCTATATATAAGTCTATGTAAAATATTTGGGCCGCAGGGCAGGGCCATATTTGGCCCCAGCACTATAATTTGAACAATCTTGGTAGAGGTCCCCTAGATGAAGCCTCATACCAAACATAAAAGACCTGGGCGTTGCGGTTTCAGAGGAGAAGATTTTTAAAGATTTTCCCTATATAAGCTTATGTAAAACATGTGGGCCCTGGGGCGGGGCCATTTTTGGCCCCAGGGCCATAATTTGAACAATCTTGGTAGAGGTCCCCTAGATGAAGCTTCATACCAAATATGAAAGATCTGGGCCTTGTAGTTTCAGAGAAGAAGATTTTTTAAAGATTTTCTCTTATTTTCCCTTTTTGTTGCCATGGCAACCAGAGTTCTGCATGGAATGGAACTCTTTGAACAACTTTGAGAGAGGACCACCCAAAGATCATTTCTGCCAAGTTTGGTCAGGATCTGTTCAGCGGTTTAGGATGAGATGTCGTTTGAAGAAAAAGTTTACGCATGGACGGATGGACGCACGACGGACGGCGGACAAAAAGTGATCACAAAAGCTCACCTTGTCACTACGTGACATGGGAGCTAAAAGTATGGGTTTGCTTATTTTTTGTGCTCATGCCATGTATAAAAATTTCAAGTTCCTAGCATAAGCTATTCTCGAGCTTCACAAGGTTTTCCTATTGTCATAATGGCAAAGTCCAAAAAGGGGCATAACTACGTCAATATTTTACGGAATTCGCTCAAAAGTTAATCAGTTCTTCTAAATAATGATCCTAAACAGTATGCAAAATATCAGGATCCTAGCTCATGTGGTTCTCTAGATATCGTGTTGACAAGGTTTTCCTATTGTTATAATGGTAAAGTCCGAAAAGGGGAATAATTCCGTCAATATTTTATGGAATTCGCTCAAAACTTAATCAGTTCATCTCAACAATGATCCTAAACTCTGTGCCAAATACAGGAATCTTAGCTCAAGTGGCTCTCTAGATATCGTGTTGACAAGGTTTTCACTGACAAGTCTAACAAGGGGCATAACTCTGCCATACCAGGTCCGACGGAAAAAAACAAAAATATGTAATCGCTTATTTTTTGTGCTCATGCCATATATAAAATTTCAAGTTCCTTGCATAAGCCCTTCTATAGTTTAACCACCCCCTATAAGGGTAACGGACAGACGGACAAGGCCAAACCAATATGCCCTTCCAACTTCGGGACATAAAAATGTGCCATATATTACGAGTCAATTATTTATTTATTTTTTTTGTTTTTGTTTTGTTAAAGATCAACTGAAATGGTCAGAACACTTTTCAAACAGATTATTTAAACAACAAGAATATACTGAGGGAAGCACAAGTTTTCTTGCAAACCCCACTGAAAAATATTAGCTCTAACAAAAGATACAGCACTTTAAAGTTTTATGCAAATTAGCTTAATCCCCACTCACTTTTTTCAAACTGATCAAATGGAAGGAAAGATGCAAATTTTGTTTCCTTTTTTTTGAAACACAATGCATTGATGAATAATGCAATTATTTTCCCTCAGACAGTTTCTTCCATTATACTTCAGGGAATCTAAAAATAAAGTTGCCAAAATTCTGACAATAGAAAAAAGATTTTGAATTTAAAATTTCAAAATACCACAAATGACATCATAAAAGGTCCATGCATATTTGCTATTAAATGTTAACTAATAACTTCAAAACAATTTGAAATTTCTTAGTCTGTTTTTCTGACTTTTTCTAATAGTACAAAATACTCTCAGTTCATATAATCTAAAAATAGTGTTTCAGTTGATCTTTAAACTGCATAGTCAACAGATTCATATGTCTGCTATTTGACAGTCAGGAATAAAAAAAAAAGAGAAAAACTTAACTTCCTTATCATGAAAAAATGGCGCTAAGGCAATTTTGGTGGTGGGTAGGAGCACAACAAAACAATAACTTTTTATAAATGAACATACTCTTATGAGGTCTTAACACTCTAGAATAAAAAAATGTAAATTTATACTCAGATTTTTGAAAATGATTTGATCTTTCGACAGCACTCTTAACCTCCAGGCCATAGAGGCCCATTTTACCATCATTCAAATGGCAAGGGTATAAAAAGTAAAACAAAACGTCCACAGAGTGTGTGCTTTTGGCTCAGGTGTGCTATAACTGGCTAAAATCGGTATGTTGAAGAATAGACTATTTTCAAATTTCATGTTGAGTCATAAGACCTCAGTAGAAATTTAACTCTAGATGAGTACATTAAACATTTAATTTTTGGGAAACAAAAAACGAGTTTCTGAGCATAATCACCAAACTTTTGCAGTAGTCCATCAATGAATTTAACCTCATAATAACTCATACCTTACCTGCCATCAGTCAAGTGTGACTGTAAACAGTCATTTGGTGCATATTTCAAAGATATATATGGGTTTTGTGGCTAGACATGACTATACAATAACCTTGCATTTCGCTCAGGTGAGCTATAAACTTAGGATACACAATTCTGCAACACAGAATGCTGTGTGATTACTCAATTTTCTAAAATACTCATCTGGAGCTAGGAATAACTAAACAAAAATATGTTTACACACAGTGAACTCTTTACCTAGCCTGGCATGTTGTTTAGATTTCTGAATTGTATATATACAAGAAGATGATTGCAGGAAGATTATCTTTTTTCAAATATTCAAATAATTAATTTCTGTGATTACTTTATTCATCGTATATGCCATAAAATAACCCTAACAGAACTACCACCTTTTTATCATTTAGATCAAAATGCAACTGGCATGTTTTTATACAAAAGTACTTCTAAGATCTGTTTCCTTAAAATTTATCAGATATTGTAAACCCATGTTTTTTTGTGTCGTTTTAAAGCATTGCAGATATTTGTAAATTTTGTAACCAAATATTGTCAGTCTCTGCCTTTTCTAAGTATCTTATAGTACTATTCATAGTCAAGTGTTTTGTTTTAGTCATGTGATTCTTGCCATCTTGTAATAAAACTGCAAGCCATGCACCATGCCCCGCCACTGCACTTATATCAGGCAAGTGGCAGAAATGTATCAAAATTAAATCAAAGGGAAGCTGCATTAGTCTTTTTTAAGGCAATGGCTTTAATTCAATGTTCAAAGGGCAATAACTCCAAAAGCAGGCAAACCAGAGTTACGGCTGCTTTGTTCTGCACATTGTCACATGGTGCTTTGTATTTTTGTAAAGTTTCATAAATTATAATATGTCGGTTACAAAGTTATGGAGTGGACACGACTTAAGGCACTGGTTTTAATTCAATGTTCAAAGGGCAATAACTCCAAAAGCAGGCAAACCAGAGTTAGGGTTGCTTTGTTCTGCACATCGTCACATGGTGCTTTGTATTTTGGTAAAATTTCATGAAAATATATAAGTCGGTTTCAGAGTTATGGAGCGGACACATATGATCAAGGCGCTGACGGACAGACGGATGGACGGACGGACACTCAAAATTTCGGAGGGTATAACATAATACACGGGGCATAAAAATTAGCATTTTTTTTCAAATAAGGTAGTGTATTGTATAATTATCTTTCTTACCTTCTCCCAAGGAAGATCTTTAAGCCCGTAATCATACAAGATCTCCTCCTCAACTTCAATATCCCTACAACAAGGAAAATAAAATTCAGGGAAAGTTAGGGATTTATTTTTATTTTTTTAAGCTATTATGTCAATTGCAATGCTGGAATACTCGTATGTTCACACAAGTTTCATTCATTCAATACAGGATGAATTTTTAGCCTACAACTATCAAGAAATTGAATGGCATTAGTTGCCCTGAAATACTGTTGCTGTGGCATAAACCTAGTTGATTAATCAATCAATCACTTACGTACACACATACTGCAGGACGTACACATGCGAGCACATACAGACAAGCAAAACATAATATGCCACTAGAATAAGCCGATGGCCGGGGCAAAATGACCTTGACCTTTGATACAGTGAATTTTCTATTTGTTTGAACAAAACAAGAGCTGTCACATGACAGCATAGCTTGCCTGTTTTGCCCTTTTACGATACAAGGTAAAATCACTGGACTGTGAAATATAGGTCACAATGACCTTAATACCTATTAGTTCAATCATCCGGTCACATGGAAGTAATAATCCAGGTATAATGTTTCTCCATCAAATAGTAATCAAGATAATAGGCAAAATCACTGAACCATGAATTATAGGTCACACTGACCTAGACCTATTTTGAGGTCAATTATCAGGTCACATGGAACTAATAATCCAGGTATAATGTTTCTCCATCAAATAGTAATCAAGATAATAGACAAAATCACTGAACCATGAAATATAGGCCACAATGACCTAGACCCATTTTGAGGCCAATTATTGGGTCACATGGAACTAATAATCCAGGTATGCTGTTTCTCCACTAAATAGTATTCAAGATACATGGCAAAGTCACTGAACCATGAAATATAGGTCATAATGACCTATATCTATTAAGAGGTCAATCATCAGGTTACATGGAAGTATTAATCCACGTATAATGTTTCTCCATCAAATAGTATTCAAGATAATAGACAAAATCATTGAACCATGAAATATAGGTCACACTCATCTAAATATATTTTGAGGTCAATCATCGGGTTACATGGAACTAATAATCTAGGTATAAAGTTTTTCCATCAAATAAAATTCAAGATTTAAGACAAAGACAATGAACCATGAATATAGATCACTATGACCTAGATATATTTTGAGGTCAATCATGCAGCCACATGGAACTAATATCACAGATATGATATTTCTCCATTAAATAGTATTCAGGATATAAGGCAAATTCACTGGACCGTGAAATATAGGTCACAATGACCTAGATATATTTTGACGTCAATCATGTGGCCATTTGGAACTAATATCCCAGGTATGACATTTCTCTATCATATAGTATTCAAGATATAAGACAAAATCACTGGACCGTGAAAAATAGGTCACAATGACCTATATATATTTTGAGGTCAATCATGTGGTCATATGGAACTGATATCCCAGGTATGACATTTCTCCATCAAATAGTATTCAAGATATAGGGCAAAATCACTAGACCGTGAAATATAGGTCACAACGACCTAGATATATTTTGAGGTCAATCATGTGGTCATATGAAACTAATATCCCAGGTATGACATTCCTCCATCAAATAGTATTCAAGATATAAATCAAAATCACTGGACCATGAAAAATAGGTCACAATGACCTAGATATATTTTGAGGTCAATCATGTTGTCATTTGGAACTAATATCCCAGGTATGACATTCCTCCATCAAATAGTATTCAAGATATAAGGCAAAATCACTGGACCGTGAAAAATAGGTCACAATGACCTAGATATATTCTGAGGTCAATCATGTGGTCATATGGAACTAACATCCCAGGTATGACATTTCTCCATAAAATAGTATTCAAGATATAAGGCAAAATCACTGGACTGTGAAATATAGGTCACCGTGACCTTGACCTTTGACACTTGAACCAATGTCTTATAGATGTATAAGCAATTGAGTTCGTAACTTGATACTATAATGGAAATGTATATCAGAAATTAATATGGTGTCCTAAATTTTGACCCCTAGCCCCACCCCCCAGGCATGATCCCAGGGGTGTTCTTTTGGAATCTAAGAAGACATTCCCTGGTATTCTCAGAATCCAAGTTGTAACTATGAATGGTTTGTGATGGTCGACTGTTGAGATATAAGCATTTCAAAAACTTTAACACAGTTTTACAGAGGTGTTCTAGATTTTGACCCCTAGCCCCACCCCAGGGCATGGACCCAGGGGTCTGATCTCTTGGAACGTTAGAAGACCCTCCCAAGTACTTAATTTCCAAATATGAGTGCTCTGTGATGCATGACTGTTGAGATTTGTTAAGCATTTGAAAAACTATACTGCAGAGTGTGACGGGAACGGGAACGCGAACGCAAACGCTAACGCGCACATCCGGGGTGACAACAATAGCTCTCCATGTACTTCGTACAGGCGAGCTAAAAATAATTATTATTTTCTGTGTTCGAAATTTTAGAAATGGTCGTTACAAAATAATCTTAGTGTTCCAATTTTTAGAACATTGTATTCCTGAAAAACAAAGTCAATGTTATCCATGCAAAGTATGAGAGTAATTATAGTTAATTAATCCTCAATCACCAACCCTTATCTTGGTTCTTTTGTCCGTAAGTGCGTTTCATTTTGTTCAAGTCTTTAATCGGTGTATGTAACACCTGAGCAGATATACCTATCAATTACGTCATTCTAGCTTTTTGATGTGCTTAATTCATTGACTTGTCATGCCTGATTGGCCCGAAATAACCAAGACAAACTTCCTGGATTGTATTATTATCATAATTGCAGTAAAGCCCCAAGCAAAAATAGAATTAAGATGAAAACGCTATTTTCACATAAAAGTAGAAAAGAAAAAAAAAAACTTCCGTAAACTCGCTATCTTCCGTAAAATGTCAGGCGACATTCCAAAAGTATATTCAGGTAATGAATTTGCATCTCATTAGCGGTCACATGATACAAAATTTCGTGCCAATATGTCACCGGTATTAAAGTAAACAAAGGCATTTTACTTTAAAACAAGAGGGCCATGGTGGCCCTGGATCGCTCACCTGAGTCCAAGATGTTTATTTTTGTTTGATCTGGGGTTTAATTGCCCTTTCAACCATTTATTCAATGGAGAGGAATGATTTTAGTATTTTTGACAAAGGGTCATATGAGATACATGCCTGTGAAATTATTTTGAAATTGAATAATTGGCCTCAGGGAAGATATTTTTTTCTATTTTTAGCTCTGGTGGCCATTTTGTGAACATAATTCATGACGATTGCTTTAAAAATGTGACCTTTAGAACACTAATAAAGTTTTGCTTTGATTTGGCTTGATGACCTACTTTTTGACCACAAATTACCCAGTTTCAAACTTGACCAAGAAATCATCAAGACAATTGTTTAGAGCAAGATTCATGATGATTACTTCAAACATGTGACTTCTAGAGTGTTAACAAGGTTTTCTTTTGATTTGGCCTGGTCACCTAGTTTCTGACCCAAAGTGACCCAGTTTTGAACTTGACCTAGAAATCATTATGAGGAACATTTGAACAAGATTCATGAGGATTGCTTTGAAAATGAGACCTCTAGAGCATTCACAAGGTTTTCCTTTGATTTGGCTTGGTGATCTAGTCTTTGACCCCAAATAACCCAGTTCCAAAGTTAGAAATCATCAAGACAAACATTTAGAGCAAGATACATGATGTTAACTTCAAAAAATGTGACTTCTAGGGTGTTAACTATGTTTTTCTTAGATTTGGCCTGGTGACCTTGTTTTTGACCCCAAGTGACCCAGTTTTGAAATTTGACCTAGAAATCATCAAGACAAACATTTTGAACAAAATTCATAATGATTGTTTTAAAAATGTGACATCTAGAGCGTTTACAAGGTTTTCCTTTAATTTGGCTTGGTGACCTAGTTTTTGACCCCAAGTGACCCAGTTCTGAACCTGACTTAGAAATCATCAAGACAATTATTTACAGCAATATTCTTGATGATTACTTCAAAAATGTGACTTCTAAGAGTGCTAACAAGGTTTTCCTTTGATTTGGCCTGGTCACCTAGTTTTTGACCCCAAGTGACCCGGTTTTGAACTTGACTTAGAAATCATAAAGAGGAACATTTATAACAAGATTCATGAGGATTGCTTTGAAAATGAGACCTCTAGAGCATTCAAAAGGTTTTCCTTTGATTTGGCTTGGTGACCTAGTTTTTGATCCCAAATGACCCAGTTTCGAACTTTACCTAGAAATTATCAAGACAAACATTTAGAGCAAGATTCATGATGATAACCTCAAAAATGTGACTTCTAGAGTGTTTACAAGGTTTGCCTTTGATTTGGCTTGGTGATCTATTTTTTGACTCCAAGTGACCCAGTTTAAAACTTGACCTAGCAATCATCAAGACAATTGTTTACAGCAAGATTCATGATGATTACTTCAAACATGTGACTTCTAGAGTGTTAACAAGGTTTTCCTTTGATTTGGCCTGGTCACCTAGTTTCTGACCCAAAGTGACCCAGTTTTGAACTTGACCTAGAAATCATCAAGAGGAACATTTTGAACAAGATTCATGAGGATTGCTTTGAAAATGAGACCTCTAGAGCATTCACAAGGTTTTCCTTTGATTTGGCTTGGTGATCTAGTCTTTGACCCCAAATAACCCAGTTTCAAAGTTAGAAATCATCAAGACAAACATTTAGAGCAAGATACATGATGTTAACTTCAAAAATGTGACTTCTAGGGTGTTAACAATGTTTTTCTTAGATTTGGCCTGGTGACCTTGTTTTTGACCCCAAGTGACCCAGTTTTGAAATTTGACCTAGAAATCATCAAGACAAACATTTTGAACAAAATTCATAATGATTGCTTTAAAAATGTGACATCTAGAGCGTTTACAAGGTTTTCCTTTAATTTGGCTTGGTGACCTAGTTTTTGACCCCAAGTGACCCAGTTCTGAACCTGACCTAGAAATCATCAAGACAATTATTTACAGCAATATTCTTGATGATTACTTCAAAAATGTGACTTCTAGAGTGCGAACAAGGTTTTCCTTTGATTTGGCCTGGTCACCTAGTTTTTGACCCCAAGTGACCCGGTTTTGAACTTGACTTAGAAATCATAAAGAGGAACATTTATAACAAGATTCATGAGGATTGCTTTGAAAATGAGACCTCTAGAGCATTCAAAAGGTTTTCCTTTGATTTGGCTTGGTGACCTAGTTTTTGATCCCAAATGACCCAGTTTCGAACTTTACCTAGAAATTATCAAGACAAACATTTAGAGCAAGATTCATGATGATAACCTCAAAAATGTGACTTCTAGAGTGTTTACAAGGTTTGCCTTTGATTTGGCTTGGTGATCTATTTTTTGACTCCAAGTGACCCAGTTTAAAACTTGACCTAGCAATCATCAAGACAATTGTTTACAGCAAGATTCATGATGATTACTTCAAACATGTGACTTCTAGAGTGTTAACAAGGTTTTCCTTTGATTTGGCCTGGTCACCTAGTTTCTGACCCAAAGTGACCCAGTTTTGAACTTGACCTATAAATCATCAAGAGGAACATTTTGAACAAGATTCATGAGGATTGCTTTGAAAATGAGATCTCTAGAGCATTCACAAGGTTTTCCTTTGATTTGGCTTGGTGACCTAGTTTTTGACACCAAATGACCCAGTTTCAAACTTAGAAATCATCAAGACAAACACATAGAGCAAGATACATGATATTAACTTCAAAAATGTTACTTCTAGAGTGTTAACAAGGTTTTTCTTAGATTTGGCCTACTGACCTACTTTTTGACCCCAAGAAACCCAGTTTTGAACTTGACCTAGAAATCATCAAGACAAACACTTTGAACAAAATTCATAATGATTGCTTTAAAATGTGACATCTAGAGTGTTTACAAGGTTTTCCTTTGATTTGGCTTGGTGACTTAGTCTTTGACCCCAAGTGACCCAATTCTGAACTTGACCTAGAAATCATCAAGACAATTATTTAGAGCAATATTCTTGATGATTACTTCAAAAATGTGACTTCTAGAGTGTTAACAAGGCTTTCCTTTGATCTGGCCTGGTCACCTAGTTTTTGACATCAAGTGACCCGGTTTTGAACTTGACTTAGAAATCATCAAGAGGAACATTTATAACAAGATTCATTAGGATTGCTTTGAAAATGAGACCTCTAGAGCATTCACAAGCTCCATAGTCCAAATTGGAATCTAGGCAGATCCGGAATCTGCCTAGGCAGATTTGGAATCTGCCTAGACCAGATTAGAATTCTAATTTGGTCTAGACCAGATAAAAATTTTAATTTGGTCTAGGCAGATCAAGAATCTGTCTAGGTCAAACTAGAATTCCAGTTTGGCTAGGCAGATTCTGGATCTGCCTAGACCAAACTAGAATCTATTTATCAAAGTTAAATATTTTGAATGGATATCAATTATTAGAAGTCATATATGTTTTATACAGTAATTTTTGTGTGTCAAAAAATCCACAAAATAGTGTTTTTCAGCCTATATTGTGTTATCTTTATTGGGGATCATCTGCCTATCTGGCACAGATAATAAGGTGTGAAAGACAATAATGACAAATATTTAAGGAACAAAAGCAGACATGTTAAGTTTTGGAAATAAAAATGAGGGAGACAGCGCGTGCGAGGAGTATTGGCAATTATCGTGAGCGCGAAGCGTTGGCTTGCTAGTGAGGTTAGGTGGGGGGAGGGGGGTGGGCATGCACCCTTGGAAATGTTTTGAGGAAAAGATAGAAAATGGTGTATTCTGAGAGCTGTTTGAACACTTTTTGTTAATTCTTTAAACATCTGTTCATTGATAAATAAATGAAAAGTATTTTTAAAATCATTAGCTAGCAAAGGCTGCCTGATATCTAGCAGTGCCAGTGCCACAAGGGGTGACAGGACATCCAGGGATGACAGACCCCCCCCCCCCCCCCCCCCCCCCCCCCCCCCCCCCCGGCATGGACAAAGCCACCAACAAAAGCTCACAGATCACATAATGCAACAGCACAAAAGCATACCTTTTCTTTTATGCCTAGTACAGAAGACAGATAGACAGATAGATCTCTCCAAAATAGGGATATTGTGCTTTGGAAAATCATGCTTCATCGAAATCTGCCTGTTTGATATAAAAATTATAATTTGAAGTGTGTGAACACTTTTACAACCAATACTGAGCACCTAAATTCTCGTTTTGAGAGCTGAAATATTACGAACGTATAGTCGCGAAAACCCATGACATTGCTCACTCGTCGGTAAAAACTTACTTGCAGTTCAGCTGAAAGCGATAAAGAAGTTCTTCCTAATGTATTTCCATGATTAAATCAACAGGAATCCTCCAATTTGTTAAGATTTATTTTTGGATTAATTCGAAATTTTCTGTTGGATTTCTTGAAAATACATCCAAACTCCAAGACCTCTAGCACTTCTTTTAATCTACACTCTAAGACATAAAGCACTTCTTTTCATCCATACTCCAAGACCTACAGCACTTCTTTTCTTCCTCACTCCAAGACCTAAAACTCTAACTTCTCATCTATCCTATTACAGAACTTAGATTTTTGAAGCACTTTTTAGTTCATGATACTTTTTGCAGGGTATGGTAAAAGGCCTAATGGGCAACCATAAGGAAGTATAACATCAATACTAAATCATTTCAGTCTCTCTGAAAAACTGTACACAAGACTTAGCATGCAGTCTTGTTTAGCAATAGCAAGGCTATCTTCTTTCACCCACCTCTTCAACATTTTTTGGAAAGGACTATGCCTGAAGAATCAAAAGGAACTGCAAGTTCTCAGGACTATTACTGGTATTACTTTTTGTTATGCTGTAAAATGATCCATACCTGCAAGTTTGATGAAAATATGCCTTCCTATTCAAGAAATACAATGCACATAGGAAACTGTCACACCAATGCAAATGTTCTAGGCTAAAGTGATCCCCATTAAAAATATGTCCCTTCTCACCTCTGGTCGGGGACATAAAGACTAAATTTAAAAGAGAGCTTTCTTGCAACAACAAACACTAGCGTCAAACAGTCCAAATAAATCAATCCAAACATCAGAGACTTGTCTGATTTACCAATGATCACATATTTCTTGCGTCACTGTACTTCTGAGGACTGTACATATAGCATTAGCAGTTTGGAAAACAAGACGTCCAAGTCAGAAATTATCCACAGCCTCCTCAGCATTGTCATATTTTCTTCCTTCAGAAAATAAGATTCTCAGTGCAGGACTGTACCTAGCACTGCCTGAATTGAAATGCAACCAAATTTTGTGACAAAAACCATTTAACATTTTATTTGAAGCTCATACAAAATGACACGTAACCAAATATTTCCTTATCATATTCCAGAACATAAACACTGAGGTCTTGTAGTCATATCTCAAGATAATCTAGCCTGGCAAAGCAATCCAGCAGGTTACGATAGAAGAAACCAACAACACGAAGGTATGGGTAGACAACAATAAAAATAGACAGATATGGATTTTGCAGACCACAAGGAAAGCATTTAACAAGGAAAAGAGGTGACATATTATTGCAATGTCATCAGAAGAACCCTAATATAGGCCTAGCATATTAGTCAAAACTTAAAAATAGCAAAGCCCCTACGATCCTGTAAGGTTAATGGCATGAATCAATAATCTGAAGGCAAAGGATTTCAAAACTGGGGCAAAATTAAAAATAGTAATGATCATGAACTGATACAATCAAATCCCAAATCCTCCCCACAACATCACTAGGGAAAGAAGTCGAAACATTGAGTAACAACAATAAATCAAACGGACAACCGCCAAACCGAGTCAGCAGCTCTTTCCCAGATAGGTGGTGACTCAGAATATGTCTCAATGCCATGTGGATGAAGAAGTAGTGCATAACCTTTGCCAACAGTGCATTATATATCTACTAAACTACCAATTTTTACTTTTGTTTCATTTTCAATGTTGATCCATATTGGATCTAATTGAGACAGCACTGAAAGGCATTCTCTTTACTTCATCAATGAATGTCTTAATTCCTTTTAAAATTCCCTGACATCCAGGCAATTTTTCATTTTTCCCTGACCCTCATCAAAATTCCCTGACAATTCCCTGACCTTGAAAAAATTTAAATTTCCCTGACATTTCCCTGATGCATGGGAACCCTGTGATGGACAGACAAAGAGATTACTATATAGCCTCCTCTGATTTATTTGAGCTGGGCCCCAAAATGTTTCTAAACTTTTTCACTTTAAAATATTTCAATCTCAACACAAGTTTTAGATAGGACTTTCACTGGGTTTTAAAACTATTTAATTCTAACTACAATTTTAAAATTTTAGCAAACTTTTTTTAAAACTGTCATTTCGGTCAATTCCTCTCCATCTAGTTTGATATGATTGAGCAGAAATATCAATTACATACCTGATTGCGAACAAAACCAAATTTTTATCAAGTTTCTTCATCACTGCATTTCTTTCTTTTTTTGTCCCATGATTCACCAGCCTCCCAAGTCGACTGCTTTCTGCAGTTGCATCCACACTGCAAAATATGAACATAACATATAGGCTAGATCTTGTCACCTTCACATCTATGATGAGAAATCATAATTGTTACGATCAGACTTACTTCAAAGGTGTTGTTGTGCATATTTATGGCTGTAGTAGTGTTGATGAGTATAGACAACAGTCAATGAAGTACATTTTAATTGTTTAGGTATTGAGAGAGCAGGTACCATCATTTCATACTGATTTACTTTTTAAGTGGCATATTTAAAATGGTAATGAGTTAATTTAAAAGCCTTATGCATACTGAGTGTCTGCGCCGAAATTCGTTGTTTTTATGCTTATGTAAGGGTCTGTCATAAGACACCTTTTTCACCTGTAGCTACGTTTTATACCTATTCACCTATCCTTTTACATGATTTGCTCGCTTAAGTAGAATTCCAATGAGTTTCACATGGAATTCTACATGAGCCTTATAAATACTTCTCCGGCCGTCGTCCTATCAGACGGAGCAAACAAAAGAATACAAACAGTGGTTTAGGCGCAGTCACACAGCTTTGGCGAGTGGTAAGTTTATTTTCTATTTTATGTTTTATTTTGTTGCTTCAGAAACAAGTTTTCAGTTTAGCTTCTCTTTAAGAAGGCTTGGCAGGCTGATCTGAGTCCTATGTTACAGGGCTAGTTCAAGCTTTTTAGGGAAAATTGTTTGACTGTTGGTTATTTTTAACGTTATATTGTTTCTGGAGCAACGTGCTATTGTGTCATTTATATATATTGCAAGTGAGCATAAAATGGCATAGATAAATTTGTCCTTTTAAAATTATGATTCGGGCAGGTCATAAGTATACTTGCTGTTGCATTCTGGCCTCAAAGGGTTATGGATCCGTCCTCACCGAGGCGAAATGTTTTGTGCTCTATATCATGGGTACTATCCTCACCAAGGCAATATAGTGAATATGGCAGTATAGCTGTTACAGGTATCATTTAACTAAATGGACACAATGATGTACATGTTTTCTCATCGATGCAACGTATCTTATGCTCAATATCATGGATACTATCCCCGCCGAGGCAATATAGTGAACATTGCAGAATTAATGTTATATAGGTCTCATTTAATTAAATGCACATAATAATATGCGTGTTTCCTCACCGAGGCGATTTAGGATACAGCAGTGTTAATGTAAGAAACATCTCATTTAAATTTGTGGAGCACATCTTGAATATGTCTGAAGTTAAACTGATGTAAGTTTATGCTGTATTAATGTAAGGACGAAGTTATTTTATATATTTGTTAGGCCACTTCCAGGGTCTAAGTTTGTTTGAAGAAATAATGTGTCTTAAAGTGGCACAAGTTTGTGTGTTGAAACTATGTGTCTCTCTTGATTATATTTGCTTCTGTAATGCTATAGCACTATATCATACGGGTAGATATGATTTATACAAGCAATAGACGTGTTTATATGCATTGAACAGTAACTAACGACATGTGGTCTCGTATCTGGTATGGGGTTTAACAATACTAGATGGGGAATCATTTCGTCTGACCATGTGTTTGAGGCATTGTATCTATCATGGGTCATTCTTATTTTAGGCGCCGGTAAACCCTATCTACTCGGGGTAAACCCTATCTATTGGGGTTAAACCCTACCTATTGGCGTGAACCTAACCTACGGGGCGTAGACCCTACCTATGGGGCATAGACCCTACCTACGGGGCATAGACCCTACCTACGAGGTGTAGACCCTACCTACGGGGCGTAGACCCTACCTATTGGAAAATTATCCAAATACCAGCAGCAGGGTACAACCACACACAATGAGTCGTCGAAGAGACATCTAGTGTTCTAAGCCAAGCATAGCTAAGTACAAACTTTAATGCAATGAATCTGTGAATAAATCAATAGCTATGGTTCCTTAGATCATACAACTTTATTTGGATGACTGTGATAATTTCTAGAACTAACATGACACACAGCTCCGATCTAACCGGAAGAAGTGCTTTAGTGATACAAGACTTATCCGGCTTCAGCCAGTTCTCTTAGTGACCACTGATAGAGTTGATTGAAGTAAATTATTTGACTAGATTTCAGCTTTCCCTGTCGTTTTAATATGGCGGAGTGAGCTGAAATCTAGTTAACTGTTACTGTATATTGTTCTGTCTATCATTGGTGATTAATGTTTTATGTAATGTAATTAAATGTAGGTAACTTATTTAGTGTTCAGTTAGATTTCAGAGGTCCCTCTCATCATTCTGATCGGTGCCGCTCTTGACCACGTGTGGATACACTGATCTGTGTATTCATACGAGTAATCGGGGGCCGCATCGTAACAATAAAAAACAGATTCATTTTCAACACAATTAGGTGTATTTCTGGCCCAAAATATTTATGTAGCCTTAAAGTCTTATCCATCTGCATTTAAGTTCAAGATTCTGACTGGTAGTTTGTAGTTCAAATGGGCACCTTGGAAGACTGATCAACCAAATAATCCTTCAGCATCACAGGCAAGTAACCCCAAACATCTAGTTTAATACAGGTAATACAATCTAGCCCATGTCACACTTTGATTAAGGCTTGGCCTTTTTATTTACCCTTGTTAATAGAGCACAATAAAAACTGAATGGGCTATACCCCAACAATGTCAGTATAGCTTTTCAGTGATTGAAGGCAGGTAATTCCAAATTGGTACATGGAAACCAGCCACTTTCAATCTCAATTGAGATTTAAAGCTTTCTGTGGTTACCTGCATGTTTCATCACATCAGACTGAAACTAAATGGTTGATGCCAAAGACAAAGTCAAACCCACATCTTATCAGCATTCAGTGCTAAGAGACTCAAGATGAACAGTCTAACGCGGTCAGCCCTTGAGCCTGTCTTAGATGTCTGCAAGTTTCAGAATGATGCATTAAAAAACGAACTGATTATGTGATAGAGATCACATATTTCTGAAAAGACTAATAAAGTAAGATGGCAAAATTCAAAATCACCTGAGATTTTATGCCAGTCTTGGACATCTGCAACTTTTATAAACATGTAATGAAAAGTAGACAGCCTATGTTCAAGATACAGTAATCAAATACATTTGTTACAAATCTCATGGATGAGTGACTCCTTCCTTGAAAACCTGCAAGTCTGACAAAGACTGGTTCGAAATTGAATATGCTATCCTACTGAAAACATTTACCCTACTTGAGCATTAAGGAAAATTTTTGATGCTCAACAGCATGTAACTCCATAGCAAATGGTCTGATCTAGCCAAAATTCAAACCTACCGAAGAATTTATATCATCAAATTGTTTTACAGCAAGTTTAACTAAGATCCAACAAAACATGAATCGTACAGGCAATGTCAATGTTTTTCTTTCTTTTTTTTTTATTCAAGGGGAAGTAAATTAAAGGTATATTGTCCAACGTAGCAGAATTTTAAAACTTGTCAGTGACTTTATACCTCTATGTACAAGTTTGATAAAGGTCACTCAAAAGCAGAAGCACTATAGACAACATTTTCCCCTACACTTTTTGGAACTCTATGGGGAATATCAATGCACACAAAAGAAGCTGACAACAGTAAAAGCAGGAATAATTAATCCTGTAACAACACATTTCCTTGACCTGACATACATTCCTTCCAAATTCAATCAAAATATCTCAAAAGAGGATCAAAGTTGCAGAGCACATACAGGTTTGTCGATGGACAGACAGATGCCAGGCTGATCACTACATTCTCCAAAAAATTCGGTTGTGTGATATAAACAGACACACTGCCAGAAAAATGCAGACTTTGAAGCAGTCAGTTTTGATCTTTGGCTTGACTTTTGTGGTCTATCTGGTGTTTTTTTTTAGCTCTGGCTTACTGAGTTTATTTTTTTAACTAGCTATGAGCCCTTGTTTTATCATAGTAATTTAATTTAAATTGATTTGTATTTTAATTTATTCCAATTTACATGTTATTCTGTAATGTTCCACTGTCTGAGTTAGAAAACTTCTAAATAGACGAATAGTTTTAATGTGTTATAAATAATATTAGAACCTAGAGTGAAGGTTGGGTCCATGGAACCAGTTTAAGCTCCCCGGTAGTTCTCACTACTGACCGTCCTAAGGCAGTGGTTCTGATGTTGCTTATTTTTAGTGTAGTTTTTTTTTTATTTCTGGAGGGGCTTTATGTGTTGTTTCTATTAATGGCTGTGTATTATCAATATTATTTTAATTTACCTGTGCCGGTTGCCCTGTGACCACCTCTTGCAGGGAAGAGGGAGCTGACTGCTGACCTGTATGTGATTTTTCTTTTGTTGTTATTTTAAGCACTTCATTGTTAGTTACTCTCCACCTTTGTGCCATTGGTAGGCTGTAATCTTTGATTGTGGCTTTTCCAGGGCATCTATTTCTATGAAATTTTATAATGATTTGAAATACTATGTAAAATGCATCGCACCAACTACTTCATACATCAAATACTTCTTCATTATAGGAAGAAGTTGAATCAACCCTCAGTCTTATTAACATACTGAGCAGACATCAAACTAACCTTTATCACATATATTTAGTGTGTCAGTCGTGTTATAAAACAGAGGCATCAATTTAAAACCACAAAAGATGAGAGATAAACAGGAAGATGATAGGAAAATGGCTGCCAACAAAAATTTCCAAAACAGCTCTCAAGGTGAGATGTACGAAGACAATTATCTGAATTATCACGTGCTGCAACATGTATGATCCCAGGGCATGATTTCATCAAAATTTTGGTTACTGTTTTTTGTTGTTGTTGTTTTTTTTTTGATGATATATATATATATATATATATATATATATATATATATATATATATACACTTTTTTTTCTTTGGCTGAATTTTAAAAGCCACATAGTCTTTTTACCTTAATATGCTAAGAGTAAAATGGTGAAACATGATGGACTTTTAGTAAAAGGTAACATTTGTTGGTTGGTTGATTTGGAGCTGAACAGCCAAGTCAACACTATTAGCGTCATTACAAGCTGGTCAATTAACTTAACCGGACTTTTCCTGTGCAGGCATAGACCCATCTAAGTGGTTTACCAGAAGAGTAAACATTTTTCTGCCAGACACTGACAACTGCCCATCTTGAATCAGCAGGGGGGGGGAGGGGAGGGGGGAATGACCACAGAAAAGGTTTCATGATCAATCTCCACAAATGTTGCGAATGTTGCGAGACCTGGAGATTGAACCTGCAGCCTCCTTATCACCAGTTGGATGAGAATAGGACTAAGCAACTGGGTTGTAACTAAAAACTGACAGCATGGCTACTGTGCTTCCAAAAAGGGAAGCTGCTTGTATAAATGTAGCATAAACTGTTAGACCCAATAGGTATTTTTTTTAAAAAAAAAAGCTATGATATTATGATCTGCTATCTCTGAAATGCTCCATAAGCTAAGTTTAATAATATTGGCAAAAAAAAATCCTGTGTGTTAGAACACCAAACTCAAAACAGCACCATAACCAAGAACAAAAACAAAATGGTCACAAAATATACAATACTGAAGGGTTGACAGTAACTGATACCTGTAAACATCTGAAGTCAGTAGTCTTCCGATGTATTCAATGTAAAACCACATATTTCCAGTCAGTTGTCAATACAAATCACTTTAAATACGTCCTGTGACTTTATAGAATTGTTTACTGAGAGAAAATGGCCTGATGTAGAATGTGTGGACCAGGAAACAGAGCCAAAATGAACTCAAGTGGTGCAGAGGTTCACTGAAAATGAATGGCATGAAAGAGAACCAAAAGTTTATTTCTGCAACTTTCGGTGAAACAAGTTACATGCATATTATACACGAGTGTGTATTAGACACAGTGAAATATATGTTCCTACATATTATATCAACCCCCATAATCACAATACAATTCACACTCTTATGCTTTACAGAAAAAACCTACAACATCTTTACCATAGGTTCTTAAAGAAAAATCTGTATCCAGAGCTGCATATCTTTTCTCTTTTCTCTCCTTCTTCAGCACGGATGAGTTCTCCATGGTAATGGAGCAAAAAATCTCCCCGATTTCTTCTTTCTACTGTTTTTACACATCTTCCTATAAATGAAACAAGAAGATATTTGGTCACAAGATTTCTCTATAGCCACAATGCAAAGGTCAAACAAGACCTGTCTCCAGACAGGGGAGCTTACCGGAAGTCGCGCTTTGACTAGTCGTGCAAAGTCAAATTTTCAGGCCCATAACAGAATCAAAGTCACAAGGAAAGAATCCAGTGCTATATCAATATTTGGGGCTCACGTATGATTCAAGTCTGCCTTATTAGTATCCCTTTTAATTCAATTTAACCCTTAGACATGAATCAACGAATCAAAACATGCCAAATATAAAGGTTCTATCTCAAATGGTCAAGAAGTTATTACAAAGTAGGTCACAGGACCAGGGTCAAGGTCTCACGTCAAAACTTTATGAGTGGGAAGGCAATGTCACAAGCAACCTACATGCCAAAGAAGAAAGCTAAAACAGTGAGAAAGTTATGACAAGAGGGCCCAGAGGGCCCTGAATCGCTCACCTGAGAATCAGTGTCTCTAGTACATTCTTGGCCCAAGTGCTATCCTAGGTGAAGCTTCATACCAAATATCAAAAACCTGAGCCTTGTGGTTTCAGAGATGAAGATTTTTAAATATTTTCCCTATATGAGCCTATGAAAAACCAAAGGGCCCCGGGAATGGGGGCATTTTTGGCCCCAGGGCTATAAATTCAACAATCTTGGTAGAGGTCCACTAGATGAAGCTTCACGACAAATATCAAAGAACTGAGCCTTGTGGTTTCAGAGAAGAATATTTTTAAAGATTTTCCCTGTATAAGCCTATGTAAAACCAAAGGCCCCTGGGGCGGGGGCCTTTTTGGCCCCAGGGCTATGATTTGATCAATCTTGGTAGAGGTCCACTAGGTGAAGCTTCACACCAAATATCAAAGACCTGGGCCTAGCGGTTTCAGAGAAGAGGATTTTAAAGATTTTCCCTATATAAGCCTTTGTAAAATCACTGGCCCCGGGGACATTTTTAGCCCCAGGGCTATAATTTGAACAATCTTGGTAGACATCCACTAGATGAAGCTTCACACCAAATATCAAAGATCTGAGCCTTGTGGTTTCAGAGAAGAAGATTTTTAAAGATTTTCCCTGTATAAGCCTATGTAAAACCAAAGGCCCCCGGGGCGGGGCATTTTTGGCCCTAGGGCTATAATTTGAATAAATTTGGTAGAGGTCCACTAGGTGAAGCTTCACACCAAATATCAAAGACCTGGGCCTTGTGGTTACAGAGAAGAAGATTTTTAAAAATTTTCCCTATATAAGCCTATGTAAACCCAAAGGCCCCCGGGGCAGGGCATTTTTGGCCCAAGGGCCATAATTTGAACATTCTTGGTAGAGGTTCACTAGATGAAGCTCCATACCAAATATCAAAGACCTGGGCCTTTCCGTTTCAGAGAAGAAGATTTTTAAAGATTTTCCCTGCAAAAGCCTATGTAAAACCAAAGGCCCCCCAGGAGGGGGCATTTTTTGCCCTAGGGCTATAATTTGAACACTCTTGGTAGAGGCCCACTAGGTGAAGCTTCACACCAAATATCAAAGACCTGGGCCTTGTGGTTTCAGAGAAGAAGATTTTTAAAGATTTTCCCTATATAAGCCTATGTAAATCCAAAGGCCCCCGGGGCAGGGGCATTTCTGGCCCAAGGGCCATAATTTGAACAACGTTGGTAGAGGTCCACTAGATGAAGCTTCACACCAAATATAGAAGACATGGGCCTTTCGGGTTCAGAGAAGAAGATTTTTAAAGATTTTCCCTGTATAAGCCTATGTAAAACCAAAGGCCCAAGGGGCGGGGGTATTTTTGGCCCTAGGGCTATAATTTTAACAATCTTGGTAGAGATCCACAAGGTGAAGCTTCACGCCAAATATCAAAGACCTGGGCCTTGTGGTTTCAGAGAAGAAGATTTTTAAAGATTTTCCCTATATAAGCCCATGTAAATCCATAGGCCCCCGGGGCAGGGGCATTTCTGGCCCAAGGGCCATAATTTGAACCATCTTGGTAGAGGTCCACTAGATGAAGCTTCACACCAAATATAGAAGACCTAAGCCTTTTTGTTTCAGAGAAGAAGATTTTTAAAGATTTTCCAATAATAAGCCTATGTAAAACCAAAGACCCCCGGGGCGGGGGTATTTTTTTGCCTAGGGCTTTAATTTTAACAATCTTGGTAGAGGTCCACTAGGTAAAGCTTCACACCAAATATCAAAGACCTGGGCCTTGTGGTTTCAGAGAAGAAGATTTTTAAAAAAAAATACCCTATATAAGCCTATGTAAACCCAAAGGCCCCCGGGGCGGGGGCATTTCTGGCCCAAGGGCCATAATTTGAACAATCTTGGTAGAGGTCCACTAGATGAAGCTTCATACCAAATATCAAAGACCTGGGCCTTGTGGTTTCAGAGAAGAAGATTTTAAAGATTTTCCCTGTATAAGCCTATGTAAAACCAAAGGCCCTTGGGGCGGGGGGCCTTTTTGGCCCCAGAGCTATGATTTGATCAATCTTGGTAGAGGTCCACTAGGTGAAGCTTCACACCAAATATCAAAGACCTGGGCATTGCGGTTTCAGAGAAGAAGATTTTTAAAGATTTTCCCTCTATATAAGCCTATGTAAAATCACTGGCCCCCGGGGCGGGGGCAATTTTAGCCCCAGGGCTATAATTTGAACAATCTTGGTAGACATCCACTAGATGAAGCTTCACACCAAATATCAAAGATCTGAGCCTTGTGGTTTCAGAGAAATTTTTTTTTAAAGATTTTCCCTGTATAAGCCTATGTAAAACCAAAGGCCCCCGGGGCAGGGCATTTTTGGCCCTAGGGCTATAATTTGAACAATCTTGGTAGAGGTCCACTAGGTGAAGCTTCACACCAAATATCAAAGACCTGGGCCTTGTGGTTTCAGAGAAGAAGATTTTTAAAGATTTTCCCTATATAAGCCTATGTAAATCCAAAGGCCCCCGGGGCATGGGCATTTCTGGCCCAAGGGCCATAATTTGAACAATCTT
This sequence comes from Lucinisca nassula, assembly GCA_963580285.1. Classification (NCBI taxonomy): domain Eukaryota; kingdom Metazoa; phylum Mollusca; class Bivalvia; order Lucinida; family Lucinidae; genus Lucinisca; species Lucinisca nassula. The sequence goes on from OY757011.1 coordinate 117,567,963, forward strand.
GGTAGAGGCCCACTAGATGAAGCTTCACACCAAATATAGAAGACCTGGGCCTTTCAGTTACAGAGAAGAAGATTTTTAAAGATTTTCCCTGTATAAGCCTATGTAAAACCAAAGGCCCCTGGGGCGGGGGCCTTTTTGGCCCCAGGGCTATGATTTGAACAATCTTGGTAGAGGTCCACTAGATGAAGCTTCACACCAAATATCAAAGACCTGGGCCTTGTGGTTTCAGAGAAAAAGATTTTAAAGATTTTCCCTATATAAGCCTATGTAAACCCAAAGGCCCCCGGGGCGGGGGCATTTCTGGCCCAAGGGCCATAATTTGAACATTCTTAGTAGAGGTCCACTAGATGAAGCTCCATACCACATATTGAAGACCTGGGCCTTTCTGTTTCAGAGAAGAAGATTTTTAAAGATTTTCCCTGTATAGGCCTATGTATAACCAAAGGCCCCCCGGGAGGGGGCAGTTTTGGCCCTAGGGCTATAATTTGAACAATCTTGGTAGAGGTCCACTAGGTGAAGCTTCACACCAAATATCAAAGACCTGGGCCTTGTGGTTTCAGAGAAGAAGATTTTTAAAGATTTTCCCTATATAAGCCTATGTAAATCCAAAGGCCCCCGGAGCAGGGGCATTTCTGGCCCAAGGGCCATAATTTGAACAATCTTGGTAGAGGTCCACTAGATGAAGCTTCACACCAAATATAGAAGACCTGGGCCTTTCGGTTTCAGAGAAGAAGATTTTTAAAGATTTTCCCTGTATAAGCCTATGTAAAACCAAAGGCCCAAGGGGCGGGGGTATTTTTGGCCCTTGGGCTATAATTTTAACAATCTTGGTAGAGGTCCACTTGGTGAAGCTGCAAACCAAATATCAAAGACCTGGGCCTTGTGGTTTCAGAGAAGAAGATTTTTAAAGATTTTCCCTATATAAGCCTATGTTAATCCAAAGGCCCCCGGGGCAGGGGCATTTCTGGCCCAAGGGCCTTAATTTGAACAAACTTGGTAGAGGTCCACTAGATGAAGCTTCACACCAAATATAGAAGACCTGGGCCTTTCGGTTTCAGAGAAGAAGATTTTTAAAGATTTTCCCTGTATACGCCTATGTAAAACCAAAGGCCCGCAGGGCGGGGGTATTTTTGGCCCTAGGGCTATAATTTTAACAATCTTGGTAGAGGTCCACTAGGTGAAGCTTCACACCAAATATCAAAGACCTGGGCCTTGTGGTTTCAGAGAAGAAGATTTTTAAAGATTTTCCCTATATAAGCCTATGTAAACCCGAAGGCCCCCGGGGCGGGGGCATTTCTGGCCCAAGGGCCATAATTTGAACAATCTTGGTAGAGGTCTACTAGATGAAGCTTCATACCAAATATCAAAGACCTGGGCCTTGCGGTTTCAGAGAAGAAGATTTTTAAAGTTTTCATTTTAAAAATCTATTTTTAGCTCCTGTGACCTAGATGTGCAATGGACCTGAACCATTTGAACGACTTTGAAAGGGGACCACCTAAGGATCATTCCTGTGAAGTTTGGTTAAAATCCAATCAGTGGTTTAGGAGGAGATGTCGTTTGAAGAAAAAGTTTACGCACGCACACACGCACGCACACACCCACGACGGACAAAAAGTGATCCCAAAAGCTCACCTTGTCACTACGTGACAGGTGAGCTAATAAAGTAGGTTGCAGGTCAAGGGTCAAAGTCACAGATCAATTTTTTTTTTTTGCATGAGTGGGAAGGCAATGTGACAAGGAACCTACATGCCAAATATGAAGACTATGTCAAATGGTTAAATATTTATGATAAAGTAGGTCAAAGGTCCAGGGTCAAGGTGACAGGTCAAAGTTTTTTGTATGAGTGGTAAGGTGATGTCACAAGGAAACCACATGCCAAATATGAAGGCTCTATCTCAAATGGTTACAAAGTTATGATAAACTAGAATTTGTTTTTCTACAAAAACACAGATGTCTCCCCCGTTTTTGACCTCTAAGTATAACCTTGACATTGGAGGTATTGAGCCGGGTCTTGTGTCCAACACATCTAATGAAGATAAACATTTCTGCAAAGTAACTTTAAAAATGTTCAAAAAATTTCAAAGGGCAATAACTCTTGAAAGGGGCATGATCCGGATGAGAAAAAAAATACGCGTCAGCTTATTTTCCATTAGGAATGCATATATGAAATTTCAAAACCATAGCATACACAGTTCTAAAGTTATGCTATGCATCCCTTTTAGCATTCATTACAATGGGCACAAATTACCAAAATGACAAAGGGCCATAACTCATAAAGTATTTTTCGGAATTTTGTCAAAAGTTAATCAGTTCATATACCTATCACCATCAATATACTCAACAACTTTCAAGGCTCTAGCTCCAATAGTGTTTGAGAAATTTTGCTGACAAGATTTTATTGAAAAAATTTCAAAGGGCAATAACTCTTGAAAGGGGCATAATCCGGACGAGAAAAAAAATACGAGTCGGCTAATTTTCCATGAGGAATCCATATATGAAATTTCAAAACCCTAGCATACACGGTTCGAAAGTTATGCTATGCATCACTTTTAGCATACATTACAATGGGCACAAATTACCAAAATGACAAAGGGCTATAACTCACAAAGTATTTTTCGGAATTTTGTCAGAAGTCAATCAGTTCATCTACTCATCACCACCAATATATTCACCAAATTTCAAGGCTCTAGCTCCAATAGTTTTTGAGATATCTTGCTGACAAGATTTTATTAAAAAAATTTCAAAGAGCAATCACTCTTGAAGGGGGCATAATCCGGACGAGAAAAAAAATACGCGTCAGCTAATTTTCCATGAGGTTCTTTAGTTATGCTATGCATCAAAAGCGTAACGGACAGACAAACGGACAAACGAAGCAGAACCAATATGCCTCAAAGTTGGAGGCATAAAAAGGCCCCTTTTTGTTCTTTGACCTCTTAGTACGACCTTGACATTTGAGGTACCAACTTGGGTCATGAACGCAACACATCGTCTTATGGTGGTTAACATTTCTGCCAAGTAATTTCAAAATCCATCTAAAAATAAGAAAGTTATTGACAGAACACAAAAAAGGCCCCTTTTTTTGACCTTTAACCTCTATGTATGACCTTGACCTTTCAGGTACCAAACTGGGTCATGCGTGCAACACATCATCTCATGGTGTTTAACATTTCTGCCAAGCAATTTCAAAATCCATCTAAAAATAAGAAAGTTATTGACCAAACACGAAAAAAAGGGCCCTTTTTTGACTTTTGACCTCTATGTATGACCTTGACACTTGAGGTATCAAACTGAATCATGCATGCAACACATTGTCTCATGATAGTTAACATTTTTGCCAAGAAACTTCAAATTCCATCTAAAAAAAAGCAAGTTATTGACAAAACCGGAAAAAAGGCCCCTTTTTTACCTTTGACCTCTAAGTATGACCTTGACCTTTGAGGTACCAACCTTGGTCATGCACGTAACACATCGTCTTATATTGGTTAACATTTCTGCCAAGTGATTTCACAATCCATCTCAAAATGAGAAAGTTATTGACAAAACACGAAAAAAAGGCCCCTTTTTTGACCTTCGACCTCTAAGTATGACCTTGACCTTCGAGGTACTGACCTGCCTGATGCACACCACACATCGTCTCATGCTTGTTAATATTTCTGCCAAGTAATTTTAAAATCCATCTCAAAATAAGAAAGTTATTGACAAAACACGAAAAAAAGGCCCCTTTTTTGACCTTTGACCTCTAAGTATGACCTTGACCTTCGAGGTACTGACCTGCCTGATGCACACCACACATCGTCTCATGGTGGTTAATATTTCTGCCAAGTAATTTTAAAATTCATCTCAAAATAAGAAAGTTATTGACCAAATACGAAAAAAAGGCCCCTTTTTTGACCTTTGACCTCTAAGTATGACCTTGACCTTTGAGGTACCGATCTGATTCATGCGCACCACACATCGTCTTATGGTTGTTAATATTTCTGCCAAGTAATTTTAAAATCCATCTGAAAATAAGAAAGTTATTGACCGGACACGATTTGCCCATACATATATACATACCAACAAACTTCCAAGGGAGATAATTCAAAAAGTATAAATGCGAGAGTTATAGTTCTTGCGCACTGCACGTCGTCTAATGCTGATTTATATTTATACTAAGTTTCGTGACGATAGCTCCACCGGTTTTCAAGTTATAGAGCGGACACGAATGTGTGACAGACAGACAGACAGACGGACAGACGGACAGACAGACAGACGGACAGACAGACAGACGCCCGGGGGAAAAACAATATGTCTCTCCGAAAAAAATTTTTTCGGGGGAGACATAAATAGGTCAAAGGTCAAGGTCACAGATAAAAACAAGAGGCCCATGGGCCACTATGCTCACCAGAGGTCAAGGCTGAAAATCTTGCCTAGCCCCTGGCAGCCATGTATTTAATGAAAGTTTCTTATCATAAGGACCAAGAAAGTTTATGGTTTAGGGGTGGGTATCAAAACGGTTTGTGAATTATAAGGCTATTTTATGAAATAGAGGGGTTAGGAACAGCCCCTTTGATCCCCTCAAGTTGTTGTGCCTGAATGTGTCTATTTATAAGGAACACTAAGGAACACGGATATATATGTGATTGCAGGATGGTGATCTGAATGGCTTCTATGATATATGGCAATTAATGAAGTGGTGGAGTACACTGGCCCCAGGAAAAAAAAAGACCCCAGGGTTGGTGTAACTGAATGGTCTTACCATAAGGAACAAGAAAATATATGGTCAAGGGGTGGGGATCTGAACGGTTTCTGTGATATACAGCTTTTTATGAAGAGAAGGGGTGGGGCATGACCCCGGGGCCCAAGTGTTGGGGTCACTGAATGTGTCTTATCATCAGGAAAATGAATATATATGTTTAATGGGTGAGGTTCTGAACAGCTTCTCAGATATTTGGCCTTTTGTGAAGTGGAGGGGTGGGGCATGGCCCCAGCACACCCTTGGAGACCCATAGGTTGGTATCATTCAATGTGTCTTATCATAAGGAACAAGAATATACAGTCCACTCTCGTTATCTCGAACCTCACGGGACCGGCTAATAAAGTTCGAGTTATCCGTAGTACGAGATAACCAAAGTGTGACGTCACATGTATATCAGAACACCTTGTTTGCCATGATATGCTTGGTATTCTTGGTAATTCTTACATGAACGGTTTACTGAGTTTTTAAATAATAAATAAAACCGATAGATTTCTCACGTATTTTGTTGTCATTTAAATTTCCTACAAATCTGGGTTTCCAAATATGCTAAATATAGTTAGATACTAAACAGACTGGTTCCCGCTTGTGAATGCAACGCTTATATTACTTCGGAGAGCATCTCCCCTCTAACTGTAAGATTAACCGTCACTATGGCAAACAGTTTACATGTAGGTCCTGCCGCGAAAGCTTGTTATGAGCCATCCCTTTTGGATCTACATGTACACTGTTTGTACATGGATTTGCATCGGTTAAGAAACAGACGGGTTAACAACGATACTTAACATGTCGAGATTATCACAACTTTTTTCACTTTCTTTGACATTTCTGCAATAAAGACAACGCCGCCTTTTATCACGGAAATATTGCAAATCATTGACACGAGACGGTGTAAGATTAAAGGTTGAGCACCGTGTCAGTCTTTATTACACGCACATGATTTTCTTAGATGCCGAAAAGGTAATGTGTGTGCTAATTTTAATTGCAAACGCACCTGGACAAATTGGATAATTAACAACATTGTGAGTATTGATGAATTGTTTTCTAAAGGCCTATTACAAAATTGAAGGACCGTACGAATGTTTTTTTTTTTTTTCGTTTTTTTTTTTGTTTCGTTACGTCAAGAATCCCGGTTCGAGATACGCAGTAGTAAAAACAGTGAAAAATACATTCAGGGATTGAAAATGATGGGCAAGATAGCCAAAGTGTCGACTTAAAAGTAGTTCGACACATGCGAAGTTGAAATACAATAAATATATAGGGGAAATGTACGGGACTTAGAAATCGGTTCGACATAAGCGATAGGGTCGAGATAAGCGGGGTCGAGATAACGAGAGTCAACTGTATATCATTTACGGGTGGGGATCTGAACGGTTTCAGAGATATTGGGCCATTTTTGAAATGGAAGGGGTGGGGCATGGGCAAAACACACCTAAGGGACCCACAAGTTGGTGTCACTGAATGCGTCTTATCACAAGGAACAAGAATATATTTGGTTTAGGGGTGGGAATCTGAACAGTTTCTGAGATATTGGGCCCTTTTTGAACTAAAGAACCGAATTTCATAAAAAACACAAAACCCATTGAGACTTATATGGTGATTATTTTCAATAAGTTTCAGCCTCATAGAGCATATGGTTTCTGAGGAGATTACTTTTTTAGTATTTTTTTTCCATTTTTTTTGCATTTCGGTTTCCATGGCAACCAATAAAAATGAGCAGTAAGCCTAAAATCATATGGCAGATAGTAGATTGCTTAAAGAACATTTCTATGAAAGTTTTGTCCAAATATCTGCAAAGGCTTAGAAGTTAAAGCCATTTTTTATTTTTCCCCATTATAAGTCTATGGGAGCTCTAAGTTGCCATAGCAACCAAACTAAATAGCCGATTTTCATAAAAAACATAACTTTTCAATCCCCCAGCCCAAGGATGCTACAGATAAAATTTGGGCCCAATCTGCCCTGTGGCTTCAGAGGAGATGTCGTTTGAAAGTGTTGACGACAGACGACAACGCAGACGGACAACTGCCTATCCTATAACTCCCCCGGAGCCTTCGGCTCTGGTGAGCTAAAAATGTATGGGGGGAAAGGTGATGTCAAAAGGAACCTACATGCCAAATATGAAGGCTCTATCTCAAATGGTTATGAAGTTAGGATAATGTATGTCAAAGGTCAAGGTCACAGGTAAAAAAATTTGTATGAGTGGTAAGGCAATGTCACAAGGAACTTACATGCCAAATATGAAGGCTCTACCTCAAATGATTAGAAAGTAATGAAAAGTAGGTCAAAAGGTCAAGGTCAAAGGTAAAAACAATTTGTTTGAGTGGCAATGACACAAGGAACCTACATGCCAAATATGAAGGCTCTATCTCAAATGGTAAGAGAGTTATGACAAAGTAGGTCAAAAGTCAAGGTCACAGGTAATTTTTTTGTATGAGTGGTAAGGCAATATCACAAGGAACCTACATGCCAAATTTGAAGTTTCTATCTCAAATAGTTAAAACAAATATGAAAAAGTAGGTCAAAAGTCCAGGGTCAAGGTCAAAAGTCAAAATTTGTATGAGTGGAAAGGGAATGTCACAAGGAACCTACATGCCAAATATGAAGGCTCTATCTCAAATGGTTATGGAGTTAGGATAAAGTAGGTCAAAGGTCAAGGTCACAGGTAAAATTTTTTGCATGAGTGTTAAGGCAATGTCACAAGGAACCTACATGCCAAATATGAAGGCTCTATCTCAAATGGTTACAAAGTTATGATAAAGTAGGTCAATGGTCAAGGTCACAGGTATTTTTTTTGTATGAGTGGTAAGGCAATGTCACAAGGAACCTACATGCCTAATATGAAGTCTCTATCTCAAATAGTTAAAAAATTATGACAAAGTAGGTCAAAGGTCCAGGGTCAAGGTCACAAGTCAAAACAAGAGCACCGCATGCGGGTGCCAATGCTCGGCTGCAGGTGCTTTTGATAGAAAACAACTAGTCCAAGTCTGAAGTAAACTAGCTTTTTTTGTCAAAAGGAAATGTACCCCCACCCCCAAACACACAGACACACACCAACTATGAGGGATCCATGTTCTATGGTGATCTTGAAAATGTGGTGTTAGGAGGCCTTCATGCGGACTGAACAAATTATTTGTCTAAATCGCGACGGAAGTAAGGGCGAGGATTGTGGCCACGTAAAATCGATTTAAGCCCCCCAGTGGAAATCTTCCACTGACCGTTCCAAGGCGGCTCTTCTGTGGCGATTTATTTATGTTGTTGTTTGTTACTTACTGTGTGTATCACTTGTGTCTTTTAATTTTGGATGGCCATATGGCCATTTTGTGGGAAAGTAACTGTCCATATGGCCTTCCTTTGTTTAGGTTTCCATTATGGTCTGGTCGCTTAATGTTTGTATTTCTTTCCCTTTGGTGTCTTTTATGGATGGAGTAAGTTAATTGTATCAATTCCTGATCTTTGTTTTACTTCTACTTTTCATGCATATCATAATTACGTCAAGGTCACCATTTATATCAACCTGTTAATGTGATACTATACATACATGTATTATGAAATATAAGCAAGGATCTATCAATTAGTTATGGAGGTAGTACAGTGAAAACCATTTCCTGAACAATCAAAGTTCTGCGGTGACCTTAAAACTAGGTCAAGGTCACCAAATTCCTTTCAGCAATGGTGATCCTCCTAAAATGCTAACTAGCAAACATGACTAGAAATCCATTTTCTGATCAAAGTTTCATGATGACCTTGAAATTTAGATCAAGATCCCCAAATTCCTTTCTGCAATGGTGACCCTCCTAGTTATGCTAAATACAAATTATGACCAGAATCCATCCATTGGTTTGGGAGTAACCGTAGTGAAACCCATTTTCTGAACAATCAAAGTTCAGCAGTAACCTTGAAAATTAGGTCAAGGTCATCAAATTCCTTTCAGCAATGGTGACCCTCCTAATTATGTTAAATACCAAACATGACCAGAATACATCCATTGGTTCTGGAGAAAACGCAGTGAAACCAATTTTCTGTACAATCAAAGTTTCATGGTGACCTTGAAAATTAGGTCAAGGTCACCAAATTCCTTTCTGCAATGGAGACCCTCCTAATTATGCTAAATACCAAACATGACCAGAGTCTATCCAGTGGTTCTAGAGATATAGCAGTGAAACCCATTTTCTGAATGATCAAAGTTCCGTGGTGACCTTGAAAATTAAGTCAAGGTCACCAAATTCCTTTCTGCAATGGAGACCCTCCAAATTATGCTACATACCAAACATGATCAGAATCCATCCATCAGTTGTTGAGAAACTGCAGTGAAACCATTTTTCAACAAAAATTCTAAGTCAAAAAAGGGGCATAATTGTGCCAATAATATTTTGAGGGTTACCTCCCCTACTGGTATGAGTTCCCCTTTTCATAATGAACAACCAGTCCGAGTTTCAAGTAAATATCTAGTAATGACTGAGATATTACAAAATGTCCAAGTTTTTGCACGACGACGACGCAGACGCAGCCAGAGCTTTGACAATACCTCGTTGTTTTCTTCGAAAACAGCCGAGCTAATGAGTGGAAAGGGAATGCCACAAGGAACATACATGCCAAATATAAAGGCTCTATCTCAAACGGTTAAAAAGTTACTATAAGTAGGTCAAATGGTCAAGGGTCAAGGTCACAGGTCAGTTTTTTTGTGCGAGTGGGAAGACAATGTCACAAGGAACATACATGTCAAATATAAAGGCTCTATCTCAAACAGTTCTAAAGTTATGATAAAACAAAAAAATACCATAATACCAGATGCAATTTTGCTAAATAAATTCCAAAAATAATTGAACCTGACAGTCGCCTAGTTGAAACAGATCATCAGTACAGAGTGTAGGAACTGATCATGCCAAGAACGTACCATCTGATCAGGGTCTACACTGTTTACCGAAAAAAATCAGACAAAATTTTTCTAAATAAATTCCAAAAATAATTCAAACTGGAGGTTGCCTAGTTGAAACAGATCATCGGTACAGTGTAGGCACTGATCATGCCAAGAACTTGCCATCTGATCAGGGTCTACACTGTTTGCCGAAAAAAATCAGATACAATTTTTCTAAATAAATTCCAAAAATAATTCAACCTGGAAGTTGCCTAGTTAAAACAGATCATCAGTACAGAGTGTAGGCACTGATCATTCCAAGAACATGCCATCTGATCAGGGTCTACACTGTTTACCGAAAAAAATCAGATGAAATTTTTCTAAATAAATTCCATAACATTCAACCCTGAGGTTGCCTAGTTGAAACAGATCATCAGCACAGAGTGTAGGCACTGATCATGCCAAGAACATGCCATCTGATCAGGGTCTCCACTGTTTGCCGAAAAAAATCAGATGAAATTTTTCTAAATAAATTCCATAACATTCAACCCTGAGGTTGCCTAGTTGAAACAGATCATCGGCACAGAGTGTAGGCACTGATCATGCCGAGAACATGCCATCTAATCAGGGTCTACACTGTTTGCCGAAAAAAATCAGATGAAATTTTTCTAAATAAATTCCAAAAATAATTCAACCTGGAGGTTGACTAGTTGAAACAGATCATCGGTACAGAGTGTAGGCACTGATCATGCCAAGAACGTGCCATCTGATCAGGGTCTACACTGTTTACCAAAAAAAATCAGATGCAATTTTTCTAAATAAATTCCAAAAATAATTCAACCTGGAGGTTGCCTAGGTGAAACAGATCATGGACACAGAGTGTAAGCACTGATCATGCCAAGAACGTGCCATCTGATCAGGGCCTACACTGTTTACCGAAAAAAAAAATCAGATGAAATTTTCTAAATAAATTCCAAAAACAATTGAACCTGACAGTTGCCTAGTTGAAATAGATCATCAGTACAGAGTGTAGGCACTGATCATGCCAAGAACATGCCATCTGATCAGGGTCTACACTATTTACCGAAAAAAATCAGATGCAATTTTTCTAAATTAATTCCAAAAATAATTGAACCTGACAGTCGCCTAGTTGAAACAGATCATCGGTACAGAGTGAAGGCACTGATCATGCCAAGAACGTGCCATCTGATCAGGGTCTACACTGTTTACCGAAAAAAATTGAATGAAATTTTTCTAAATAAATTCCAAAAATAATTTGACCTGGAGGTTGCCAAGTTGAAACAGATCATCAGCACAGAGTGTAGGCACTGATCATGCCAAGAACATGTCATCTGATCAGGGTCTACACTGTTTACCGAAAAAAAAATCAGATGAAATTTTTCTAAATAAATTCCAAAAACAATTGATCCTGACAGTCGCCTAGTTGAAACAGATCATCGGTACAGAGTGTAGGCACTGATCATGCCAAGAACATGCCATCTGATCAGGGTCTACACTGTTTACCGAAAAAAAAATCAGATGCAATTTTTCTAAATTAATTCCAAAAAAATTTGAACCTGACAGTTGCCTAGTTGAAACAGATCATCGGCACAGAGTGTAGGCACTGATCATGCCAAGAACATGCCATCTGATCAGGGTATACACTGTTTACCGAAAAAAATCAGACGAAATTTTTCTAAATAAATTCCAAAAATAATTGAACCTGACAGTCGCCTAGTTGAAACAGATCATCGGTACAGAGTGTATGCACTGATCATGCCAAGAATATGCCATCTGATCAGGGTCTACACTGTTTGCCGAAAAAAATCAGATGAAATTTTTCTAAATAAATTCCAAAAATAATTCAACCTGGATGTTGCCTATTTGAAACAGATCATCGGCACAGAGTATCGGCACTGATCATGCCAAGAATGTGCCATCTGATCAGGGTCTACACTGTTTACCTATAAAGATGGAACAAAAGGTTCCAAAAGAATTCCAAAAAATATTCAACCTTACAACCCTTAATTTCACAACTGACTCTTGCATTATATTAGCCTGCAGAGAATGGCTTTCTTGATGTATGCCACCACTGGGTTTGAACATTTGACCAGGAAGGTGAAATTGTATTCTTTCATGTACTCTGCCCTATGATAACTTATAATGATTGTCAAGCAGTAATGAGAATTAATTTGAATAATTTTTTATTTTTTTCTAGTTCATAAAAGAATATGTATGTTCTGGGTACATGTAAGAATCGTCTCAACTCTCAAAGCAATGATTCTTACAAGTACACCCCAACCCCTTTATAACACTAATGTTTTGGGTCCAAAGCAGGAACCGTGTTAGTTAAACAACTGTGTTACATCCAAACAAAAATGTATAAATTATATAGAAAAATGACCAAGAATGGTAATTTTTCTATACAATCTATACACTTTTGGGATCCATCTGGAAACCATGTTATATCCAAAACCGTGTTATAACAAACCCTGTTATAAGAGTTTGTAGTGTATCCACAACATTATATAATTATAACAATAGATATAGAATAACTTATTAATTATTTGTTTGATTTGAGGTTTTTACATCCCAGCAACACTTTACATGTCATTTCGGAGGCGTTGGGACATTTATCAGACATTGAGATGAAATGACATCTCAAGCCCTGCCACCCAATAAAACCAATCAGGTTTATATGCATGGTTGGCCAGTCTTGCACAATCTTTCCTTGGTTGCCATGTCTAAAAAAGGAAAGAAAAATATTGTTTTTTATTCTGACAATTGTGCTGCCCAAAACAAGAATAAATATATAGTTTTGGTTTGCCATACAAAAACTAAATTTAGATTTAATAGAACAAAAGTATTTAGAGAAGGGTCACATTCACTAGTAGAAAGCCTGATAACTTTGAGCAAATTGATCAGGCTAAAATGGCTGATTTAAGTTTTTTTCTTGCCACTACCGTAAAATCCTAAAAATTTGGACATGTCAAGGATTTGATGTAATGCTCCTTAAATTTTTTACAAATTTGTTTCATGATCCAACCAGGTTCAAAAGTCACAGACAAAATTGCAAATAGAGTAGACCTTGATCAGACAATGTGATCCTGGTTTGCAATTGTGTCTATCTGTTCAAATTCTTAGGATTATTACGGTCAAAGGTTTTCTTTCTTGCATACTGCTATCTGAATAGTCTTAGCTCTGTGATTTATTGACAGAATTGAAACAAAGCAGCTTCTTTACATTACAATAATATATCCCTGTCCTAGAAATGTCATCTTTATATCACATTCAAATGAATGTCATACTACAGAATTCTGGTCTCTAGTCAAAACATAGGTTGTGGATGCTCTGTAGTTCTGCCTCATTTTTATCCCCACGAGGGGATATTAAAATCGCCTCCGCCCGTCTGTCCGTCCGTCCGTTATGCTATCTCCTCCTTAACTACTGGTCGAAATCCATTCAAATTTGGTGTGTAAGTTCCTTACATGAGTGGGGTGTGCAACGTCACATTAATTTTTGGACGCCGCCCCAATGGTCTTGGTGAGGGGTCAAAAGGTCAAATATCAATAAAATTTAATTCCAAAGTCATTTTTTTAGATTTTGATACCAAACTTTGCAGAACTAATTATTAATGGAAATGTAAAACATATCAAACGGGATTTTGGCTCTGACCCCTGGGTCATGCCCAAGGGATCTGACTTTGGGGGTCGGGGGATCAAAATTGAACTTTTTCAGAATAAAGTTATGTGGCATATCAAATTGAAAGGGACGATTAGTGGAATACAATGCAAGTAAAATTTTGACCCTAGGGTCAGATCGGGGCCAGGGGGAGGGGTCAAAAGGTCAAAATTTAAGTTTTTTCGGAACACAGTCATGTGGCATATCAAGTTGAAAGGGATGATTAGTAGAATATAATACAAGTAAAATTTTTACCCTGGCGTCTGATTGGGCCCTGCGGGAGGGGTTTTCCTAACTTAGACCCCGCGGTGAAAGCGTGGGGATTTGCGATGGCGCGCCATTGACTGCATTCCAGTTGTGAATGTAATAGCCTAGTCAACACTGTTTAGATCATTTTTGAGCCCTGTCAGTTTACCTATTCACACTTTTCCTGGGCAGGCTTATACCTAAGCGGTTAACCAGTACAGTGCACATTCTTTCACCAAAAACTGACAACTGCCCCTCTTGAATCAGGGGGAGAGAATGACCATAGAAAGTAATATATGATCAATCTCCTTGAAAAAATATTGCGAACTGTGCCACATTTAGTTGGTTCTTATGAGTACCCACAATCAATATTTTTGAATAAGGAGAACCCAGTTATTCCAACTTTTTTTTATATCAGGTAGGGTTAGAGGGCTGCCCATTACACAGGCTTGGTGACCCAAAGCAGACAAAGAAAGTCAGAGTTAACCATAAAAATTCTAAGAATTAGGCTGCCTTGATGACTTGTTGTAATCCTCCTAATATTTACAGAAAGTGTTAACAATCCAGCAAGGAGTCTAAGATTATATACAGATGGAATTGCAAATGATTCAGACCCTGATCAGACTGCTACTTCAGAAGCAGACTGATCTGGGTCCACACTGCAAGTTAACCTGTCCATCCCAATTCTTGTGATCATTATAGTATTCATGCTTGAAGAAACATTATGACTAGATGCAATATTTTTACTGCTGTGAAAATAAAAAATGTACATTAATTGCCGAATTGTTGTTCTTTTTCATAGTTGAGATGTGTGTTCAAATTGTGATAGACCTGGTGCTCAACACTTTTTAGATCATGTCTATCTGGTCTGTAAACCTTTGTTCTTTGCAGGCTTATTGCTCCAATAGACAATAAAACCTGTTTTGGTGGCCACTGCTATTAAGCAAGCAACATTTTTATGCAAGCAGGCATTTTGTTCACAAAGTAGGTAAATGCATTGAAATTCACCTGTATCAAGTAGGCACCTGTCTTAACCAAGCAAATTGTGGTTATACTTTAGGGGCTTGCTTAATACAGGTTACTGCAGTTGATAATTTTAAAACACGTTCTTACACCCGTATCTGTAGTAGCTGAACCACCTAGTCCGAGAAAGTGTAGTTTGTTTGAAGTTTTACATCCCAGTCAATTATTTTTAGGTCATTTTGGAATGCTCCATATTGTGTGGGACTTATTCCTCCCAGTGAGATGAAATGGCATGTTAACCATTATTGTTAGAATCCCAATATGTTTATGAACTATGTTGTGGGTACATTTTGGAATTTGCCAAATCAAGTTGATCCAACGAGTATCAACAACCTATTTTAGTGGAGAAAATAAAAATTATTCCCTATAGGGAAACTTTTGTTGTCTAAAAAATGGACGATTTCAGATGAAAAATTGGAATATTTTTCTGCACAAAACATGGATTGTGGTACTCTTTAGAACTGCCTCAATGAAAATTGGACCAAAACTGTGGCCCCTAGAGTGTCCACAAGGTTTTTCTATGATTTGACCTAGTGACCTACTTTTTGACTGACGGGACCCATATTTGAACTTGACTGAGATATTGTCAAGCTGATCATTCTGAGCAAGTTTGACAAAGATTGGACCATAACTGTGGCCTCTAGAGTGTTCACAAGGTTTTTCTATGATTTGACCCAGTGACCTACTTTTTTACTGTCAAGATGATCATTCTAAGCAAGTCTGATGAAGATCGCACCAAAACTGTGGCCTCTAGAGTGTTCACAAGGTTATTCTATGATTTGACCTAGTGACCTACTTTTTGACCTGACATGACCCATATTCGAACTTGATGGTGGTTTTGTCCAGATGATCGTTCTGAGCAAGTCTGATGAAGTTTGGACCAAAACTGTGGCCTCTAGAGCGTTCACGGGGTTTTTCTATGATTTGACCTAGTGACCTACTTTTTGACCGGACATGACCCATATTCGAACTTGACTGAGATTTTGTCAAGCTGATCATTCTGAGCAAGTTTGATGAAGATTGGACTATAACTGTGGCCTCTTGAGTGTTAACAAGGTTTTTCTATGATTCGACCTTGTGACCTACTTTTTGTCCCGACATGACCCATATTCGAGCTTGACCGAGATTTTGTCAAGATGATCATTCTGAGCAAGTTTGATGAAGATTGGACCAAAACTGTGGCCTCTAGAGTGTTCACAAGGTTTTTCTATGATTTGACCTAGTGACCTACTTTTTGACCGGACATGACCCATATTCAAACTTGACTGAGGTTTTGTCCAGATGATCGTTCTGAGCAAGTTTGCTGAAGTTTGGACCAAAACTGCGGCCTCTAGAGTGTTGACAAGATTTTACTGTGATTTGACCTAGTGACCTACTTTTTGACCCGACATGACCCATATTCGAACTTGACCAAGATATTGTCAAGATGATCATTCTAAGCAAGTCTGATGATGACTGGATGAAAACTGTGGCCTCTAGAGTGTTCACAAGGAAAATTTTACACACGACGCATGACGAACGACGACGCCGGACATAGCACAGTCACAAAAGCTCACCATGACCTTCAGTCAGGTGGGCTAAAAAAAAATAAGAGGCACAACTCTGCACGGACAAGTATGACTCAGACTGCAAAGAAAATAATATAGGGACAGCTAATTTTCCATAAGGATTCCTGTATAGGAAATTTCAAGGTCTTCTCATCCATGGTTCTCATGTTATGAGCTGTATCTGGGATACACCATAAGAGCAATACCTATGCAATTACAGGTCAGAAAAAACAAATCCGCCATTGATTTATTTTACTTCTTCTCAAATATTTGCAGTATACCAAAATCAGCTCCCTAGTTCAACTGACTGAAAAGGATTGAAAATTTGCCAAACTTGTAAAGGGAGGTGGCATAAAAAAACAACATCCTAGCAAAAACCGTACTGTGGTTTTCCCAGGTTCTATAAGCATAACCGATGGATGGACAGACAGGCAGGACAGAACCAATATGCCCTATCAAATTGGGCTACTGCAGACATCTTTCAAATTGCACCTATTGGAATTCTTTTTGAACAAATCTGAAAGAAGACAATCCAAAAAGAACACTGCAGTAAAGTTTGGTTGAATCTGATTGTAGTTTCTCAGAAAATTTTCAAAGATTTTTCTCAATTTGCCCCTTTCAGTTACCATGGCAACCATAGTTCTGCATGGACTGGAATTATTTGACCATATTTGAAAAAGACAATTCAAATAAACTGGTACAGTCTTTTCAGAGGAGATGTCATTTAAAGAAAATGTTGATGGACAGAAAGATATTGATGGTTTGTGGAATGGCGACAATGCTGGACAGAGAGTGATCTCAATAGCTAACCCAGAGCACAAAGGCTCAGTGTGGGCTAAAAAACCTGATTCACTTATTCTAAATGCTCATTCAACATACAAAATTATAAACCCTAGTGTTAACAATTCTGTAGCTTTCCCAGGATCTAAAAATTTATCCAAATGACAGACAGAAATAATTTCAGAACTTCATCAAAAGTTAATAAAGTCATCTAGACCTTAGAACCAAACTATATGCCAAATATCATGAGCCTAGCTCAAGTGCTTCTCCAGATATTTTGTTTACATGGTTTCTCCACAGCCATGACGGGTAAGTCCAAAATGGATATATGTCTATTATATATTCTGCAGAATTTCATAGAAGTTAATCATGTCATCTATTATGCCTTAGACCCAAACTATGTAACAAATATCATGAACCTAGCTCAAGTGGTTCTCCAGATATTTCAGTCACAAGGGTTTCGTATAGCCTCAATGCAAAAGTCCAGAAGGGGTATAACTCCACAAAGGCAAGTCCAACAGAAAAAAGAAAAAAACATTGGTTCACTTATTTTTTATGCTCAATCCATATATAAAATTCAAAATCTTGCAAAGTTCCAGAGATATCTTTGACGAAAAACTTAAAACTTAAACACAAATTTTTAACATTAAATTTCTAAGTCCATGACCTTGACTTTAAGGGCATGGGCGTGGGTGGGGTTAATGCTGAATAAATTTTTGGTCCTACATCTATCATCAAACCAAATATAAACAAAATCCATCATATGGTTTGGGAGATATCAGCTCTTATAAACTTAAACGCAAAACTTTAACATTGTGTGGGGTAAGGCAATAGCTCTTCCTGGACTTTGTCCAAGCATTCTAAAAATGAGTTATGGTTCTTGTGTTCTGCATGTCATCTGATGTTGCTTAGTATTTGTGTGAAGTTCCATGAAAATATCTCAAACAATTTTCAACATATAGAGTGGACACAATTGTAAAGGAAAAAACTTCAAAGGGCCACAACTCAAAAATTACAAAAATGATAGTTATTGTTCTTGTACCCTTCACGTCCCCTGATGTTGCTTTATATTTGTGTAAAGTTTCATGAAAATATCTGCAACAGTTTTTAAGTTATAGAGTCAATATGATTTTTAAGGTAATAACTTCAAAGGGCCAAAACTCTAAATTACAAAAATGAGAGTTATGGTACTTGTGCTCTGCATGTCCCCTGATACTGCTTTATATTTGTTTTAAGTTTCATGAAAATATCGCAAAGGGTTTTCAACTTATAGAGCGGACACAACTGATAAGGGAAAAAGTTCCAAGGGGCACGACCCAAAACTACAAGAATGAGAATTATGGTTCTTGTGCTCTGCAGGTCCCCTGATGTTGCTTTATATTTGTGTGAAGTTTCATGCAAACATCCTAAATGGTTATTCAGTAATAGAGTTGACACTAATATTAAGGTAAAAACTTCAGAGAGCCACAACTCCAAAAATACACGAAAGGAAAGTTATGATTCTTTTGCTCTGCATGTTCCCTGATGCTGCTTTATATTTGTGTGAAGTTTCATGAAAATATCCAAAACTGTTTCAAGTTACTGAGCAGACACGAGTGTGATGGACAGACAGATGGATAGATGATCATGACAAAAACAGTATGTTCCCCAACCCTTCAGGGGGAGACATAATTCGTGGTAACTGCATTAAAATACCTGAATCAAAATCCAAAAATATGTGCACATCTTCATATCAAATCAAGAAAACCTGCAAATCCATTGAATGTTAAGAAGGAGTTATAGATACAAGATTTTGGAAATGTGGATGCACAGATGCGCTGACACACAGATGCAAAAACACACAGAAGCAAGCACAGACAGATGAAGATCATTTCTATAGTCCCCCTCCTCACACGTCGGGTGATATAGATACCTGGAGTACTTATTTTTTACTCAGTCTACAATATTTTTGAGTGCATATTAGGTACAATAATATCTAATTGAACCTGAAATGTACCGATGCTGTATTATAAGCCAAATCAGCCACAAACATGAATTTAGGTACATTTTAAGTACATGATGTGACCAATTACATATCTATTGACTTTTTCCGTCTGGTTATGTTGAGCTTGACAATTCACTTGTTCCTTGACAAGTACAAAACTTTGCTGCTGAATTTGTGACAGTTTCTTCAACAACAATATAAATCCGTAACATACTGCTTTACAGTCAAGATTTACCTTTAACTTTATCCTCAAATACTCTGAATCCTGGTTGGTCAATATTCTTCTTGATCCATTCCAGAGCTACATCATCTGGACGCTGCCTTCTTTTTCTTATCTAAAAACAATTCTAGCATTTAAAGATTGCCTCCATAAACTGCCTACTACAAACTGGTATTAAACCATTACACAATCAGGAAAAAAAAAACAAGAGGGCCATGATGGCCCTGAATCGCTCACCTGAATCCAAGATGTTTCAAAGCTTATGGAAGTGAAGGATTCACTGCTTTAAGGAGATGTGGACGAAAGATTTTCATCTTTGGAGGCTACTTTTCATTGGAGTGGAACCATTTTAACTGCAATAGAGGAAAATTTCTGTGGAATTATTTTGAAATAGGGCCATTATTTTAAAATTGGGCCATTTGCCATGTTGTTTGGCTGAATAGACCCATATAAGCAATTTTTAAAACAGGATCATCCAAGGAACATTCCTGTAAAATTGTTCTGAAATCTGGCCATTTTCCTAGAAGATCTCATTTAAAGGTTTTTCTATGTTTAGCTTTGGTGGCCATTTTGTTTAACAGAGCAGAACGATTTAGGCAATTTTGAAACAGGGTCCGTCAGTCAAGGAACATTCCTGTGAAATTATTTTCAAATCGGGCCATTTGTCTAGCAGATGTCGTTTAAAGGTTCTTCTATTTTTAGCTCTGGCAGCCATTTTGTTTAACAGAGTGGAACAATTAAGGCAATTTGAAAGAGGGTCACTTAAGGAACATTCCTGTGAAATTATTTTCAAATCGGGCCATTTGCCCAGGAGATGTCATTTAAAGGATTTTCTATTTTTAGCTCTGGCAGCCATTTTTTTAAATGGAGCAGAACAAGTTAGGCATAACGATTGAGGCAATTTTAAAGAGGGTCACTCAAGGAACATTCCTGTGAAATTATTTTCAAATTGGGCCATTTGCCTAGGAGGAGATGTCATTTAAAGGTTTTTCTATTTTTAGCTCTGGCGGCCATTTTGTTAAACGGAGCTGAATGATTTAGGCAATTTTGAAAGAGGGTCACTCAAGGAACGTTCCTGTGAAATTACTTTCAAATCTGGCCATTTGCCTAGGAGGAAATGTCATTTGAAGGTGTTTCTGTTTTTAGCTCTGGTGGCCATTTTGTTTAATGGAGCGGAACAATTAAAGCAATTTTGAAAGAGGGTCACTCAAGGAACATTCCTGTGAAATTATTTTCAAATCGGGCCAATTGCCTTGGAGGAGATGTCATTTAAAGGTTTTTCTATTTTTAGCTCTGGTGGCCATTTTGTTTAACGGAGCGAATGATTTAGGCAATTTTGAAAGAGGGTCATTCAAGGAATGTCCCTGTGAAATTATTTTCAAATCAGGCCATTTGCCTAGAAGATGTCATTTAAAGGTTTTTTATTTTTAGCTCTGGAGGCCATTTTGTTTAACGGAGTGGAACGATTTAGGCAATTTTGAAAGAGGGTCACTCAAGGAACATTCCTGTGAAATTATTTTCAAATCGGGCCATTTGCCTAGGAGGAGATGTCATTTAAAGGTTTTTCTACTTTTAGCTCTGGTGGCCATTTTGTTTTATGGAGTGGAACAATTTAGGCAATTTTGAAAGAGGGTCACTCAAGGAAGATTCCTGTGAAATTATATCAAAATCCATTCACTGGTTCAGGAGGAGATGTTATTTAAGTAAATTGTTGACAGACGCACAACGCACGACGGACATTGACCGATCACAATAACCCACCTTGAGCCTTCGGCTCAGGTGAGCTAAATAAAAAACAGACTGGTCAAGGAAAGTCTCACACCAAGTTTCAACCATCCAAGAACATTTCAGCACCTGTTTGTGAGATCCATTCATACATTTATTTGCAGCAAGTTCACAAAAATTGGGTATATGGTTAAAGGTAGGGTTTTTTGGTTTGGGTTTTACGGCCCTTTCAAGATTATTTCACTCATATCGAGCCAATCGTTAATCATAGGTGGACGAAAACAGGAGTAGCCGGAGAAAAACCACCTGGCCTTCCGTTGCAGAACTTGGCGTCTCACACGTGGCCCGAGCGAGGCTCGAACCTACGGCGGTGAGAGACCTAATGACTTAGAGTCAGCGCTCTTATCCATTAGGCCACGGAGGCCCGTAGTTAAAGGTAGGGTCATACACAAAAACATTGTCACAATATGTAACAACATAATTATAACAGATAAAAATATTACATTAAATGTAGTCTTTTGTTTTTGAATTTCCCATCGTAAGTCTATGGCAATTTTAAACTGCCACAGCAACTAGCATTTTTGAGCAATACAAATTAAACCACAAGCTGTAGAGGCTTTTTCAATCGACATTCCATAAAAGTTGCAGGCTTGTCCACCATAGGGCTGCTGAGGAGTGGATTTTTTACTTCTTTTTTTTTTTTTGTCCATTTTCGGCCTTTTGGTAACCAATCAAAATGAAAGGTCCATGAAAGGTCCATGAAAATATATGACTGGCAGAGAACTAGTCAAGGACCATTTCTGAATAAGTTTTGTCAGAATGCATGAACCCCATCCCATTAAGGTTCCAGCTGGTAAAGTGGGATATGGTATATTTTGGGACATGTTAGTCCCATATGCAAAGAATTTAGGTCAACTGCCTTTTCAAAAGATGTTTTTGGCTGGTTGGTTGGTTTGTTTTGTCTTGTTTTGTTTTGTTTTGTTTTGTATTTTGAATATTAATGAAAGTAACATGTAATTAAAGGCAAGAATATGAAGAGCAGTACCAAAGAATGTCTCACATCCCACTGAGACGAAATAAACTTTCTTTGTTTGTGTTGTTGCTTAACGTCCCAGTCAACCAGTCAACAGCTGAGGAGAACTAGAACATGTTTTTCTAAACAAGAATTCCGCTGAAGGCTTTGTCGCGCCTGTGGGGGCGCTAAGTCCCAACAACTTGAAATGTAGGTAAATGTCAAACATGGATGTTTATTTAAAAGTTGCTATCCCTATATACAAGTTTGTACAAAGTATCATTACTGAAGCTCTTACAGTGTTTGGGAAAAGGACTCTTTAAACAAGAGGGCCACGATGGCCCTGGATCGCTCACCTGATCCATAGTGTAACAAGTGGGCCCCAGAGAGGGCCATTATTGGCCCCAGGGCTTTAATGTGCATAATGTTGAGGGAGGTCTTAAAGGTGAAGCTTCATACCAAACATCAACAAAGGCTATAATTTGAACAATCTTGGCAAAGGTCCACAAGATGAAGCTACAAATCAAATATCAAAGACCTGGGCCTAGCGGTTTCAGAGAAGAAGATTTTTGAAAGCTTTTGCCTATATAAGCCTATGTAAAACCAAAGGGCCCCGGGACTGGGGCATTTTTTGCCCCAGCACTATAATTTGAACAATCTTGGTAGGGGTCCACTAGATGAAGCTTCATACCAAATATCAAAGTCCTGGGCCTTGTGGTTTCAGAGAAGAAGATTTTTAAAGATTTTCCCTATATAAGCCTATGTCAAACCAAAGGGCCCCAGGGCGGGGGCATTTTTGGCCCCAGCACTATAATTTGAACAATCTTGGTAGGGGTCCACTAGATGAAGCTTCATACCAAATATCAAAGACCTCGGCCTTGTGGTTTCAGAGAAGAAGATTTTTAAGATTTTCCCTATATAAGCCAATGTAAAACCAAAGGGCCCCGTGGCGGGGGCATTTTTTGTCCCAGCACTATAATTTGAACAATCTTGGTATGAGTCCACTAGATGAAGCTTCATACCAAATATCAAAGTCCTGGGCCTTGTGGTTTCAGAGAAGAAGATTTTTAAAAATTTTCCTTATATAAGCATAATCCAAAGGGCCCCGGGGCGGGGGCATTTTTGGCCCCAGCACTATCATTTGAACAATCTTGGTAAGGGTCCACTAGATGAAGCTTCATACCAAATATCAAAGACCTGAGCCTTGTGGTTTCAGAGAAGAAGATTTTTAAAGATTTTCCCTATATAAGCCAATGTAAAACCAAAGGGCCCCGTGGCGGGGGCATTTTTTGTCCCAGCACTTAAATTTGAACAATCTTGGTAGGGGTCCACTAGATGAAGCTTCATACCAAATATCAAAGTCCTGGGCCTTGTGGTTTCAGAGAAGAAGATTTTTAAAGATTTTTCCTATATAAGCCTATGTCAAACCAAAGGGCCCCGGGGAAGAGGCATTTTTGGCCCCAGCACTATTCTTTAAACAATCTTGGTACGGGTCCACTAGATAAAGCTTCATACCAAATATCAAAGACATGGGCCTTGTGGTTTCAGAAGAAGATTTTTAAAGATTTTCCCTATATAAGTCTATGTAAAACCAAAGGGCCCCTGGGCGGGGGCATTATTGGCCCCAGCACTATAATTTGAACAATCTTAGTAGGGGTCCACTAGATGAAGCTTCATACCAAATATCAAAGTCCTGGGCCTTGTGGTTTCAGTGAAGAAGATTTTTAAAGATTTTCCCTATATAAGTCTATGTAAAACCAAAGGGCCCCTGGGCGGGGGCATTTTTGGCCCCAGCACTATAATTTGAACAATCTTGGTAGGGGTCTACTAGATGAAGCTTCATACCAAATATCAAAGACCTGGGCCTTGTGGTTTCAGAGAAGAAGATTTTTAAAGATTTTCCCTATATAAGCCAATGTAAAACCAAAGGGCCCCGTGGCGGGGGCATTTTTTGTCCCAGCACTAAAATTTGAACAATCTTGGTAGGGGTCCACTAGATGAAGCTTCATACCAAATATCAAATTTCCAGGGCCTTGTGGTTTCAGAGAAGAAGATTTTTAAAGATTTTCCCTATATAAGCCTATGTAAAACCAAAGGGCCCCGGGGCGGGGGCATTTTTGCCCCAGCACTATAATTTGAACAATCTTGGTAGGGGTCCACTAGATGAAGCTTCAAACCAAATATCAAAGACATGGGCCTTGTGGTTTCAGAGAAGAAGATTTTTAAAGATTTTCCCTATATAAGCCTATGTAAAACCAAAGGGCCCCAGGGCGGGGGCATTTTTGGCCCCAGCACTATAATTTGAACAATCTTGGTAGGGGTCCACTAGATGAAGCTTCATACCAAATATCCAAGACCTGGGCCTTGTGGTTTCAGAGAAGAAGATTTTTTAAGTTTTTGGTGAAAAAAATCTGTTTTTGGCTCCTGTGACCTAGATGTGCAACGGACCGGAACCATTTGAACAACTTTGAAAGGGGACCACCTAAGGATCATTCCTGTGAAGTTTGGTCAAAATCCGATCAGTGGTTTAGGAGGAGATGTCATTTAAAGAAATTGTTTACGCACGCACGGACGCACGGACGCATGCATGGACGGACGACGGACAAAAAGTGATCCCAAAAGCTCACCTCGTCACTACGTGACGGTGAGCTAAAAAGGATGAAAGCTAAGATTGACGCAAAAAAAAAGTCAGTGAACCATAAAATATAAGTCATTGTGAAATATGGATGCTCGCATTAAAGTTGCCATATGTTTAAATCAAGTATCATTTATGAAACTGTTATAGTTCCAAAGAAACAGACTTTCATTAAGTTAAACGCTAGAGTTAACGCAATATTTTACAAAGTCAGTGAACCATAAAATGTAGGTCAAGGTCAAATATGGATGCCTGCATTTGGATAGCAATTCATAGATGCAAGCTTGTACCAAGTATCATAAATGAAATTCTGATATTTCTTCAGAAATGAACTCTTACATAAGGGTGAACGCTAGGGTTGACGCTCTATGTTACAAAGTCAGTGAACCATGAAATGTAGGTCAAGGTCAAATATGGATGCTTGCTTTTATGTTGCCATCCTAAGATGCAAGTTTGTACCAAGAATCATTGATGAGGCTCTAATAGTTGTTGAGTAATGGACAGTTACATTAGGGTGAACGCTAGGGTTGACACACTATATTACAAAGTCAGTGAACCATGAAATGTTGGTCATGGACAAATATGGATGCTTGCTTTTATGTTGCCATCCCAGGATGCAAGTTTATACCAAGAATCATTAATGAGGTGCTAATAGTTGTTGAGAAATGGACTCTTACATTAGGGTGAACGCTGGGGTGAACGCAATTGTTGACGGACAAACGGACGGATGGATGAACGGACGTACGGATGGACGGATGGAAAACCGGACGCCTATATCGCGCCATGCTTAAAGCAGGCGCCATAAAAAAACAGATGTCTCCCCCCCCCCCCCCCCCACTTTTTGATCATTGAGGTGCCTACCTGATTCTTGCTGGCAACACACTGTCTCATGATCCCAGGTCCCCACCCATCGGGTTAGAAGAAATAGATTGGGCTGCATGATACTTCCACACAGAGCTGAAATTGGCTGCTCATTGCATCAAATAACACACCATTTTTTCCTGACTGATCACTCAGTGAACCACAAAATTACCTATTGATATAGCTCCATTGTTGCAATATTTACCTGCAGGTAAGATTAACACATATACCTGAAATAGTCTTACCTGAGTGAACAATATAATGTTCATTGACTCCTTTCATTCCACCCCTTAATGTTCCTATCCTATAGCTACTTGTAATTGCGTATATACACATTTCTATATTCATCCAGGTATAATTGCCCATGCATTGTATGCAAAATCAAACAGGTGTGACACCCCTGATTTAGTGAATAGGCCTGTACATCAACTGAAGCGTGAAAGCTAACACAAAGTCTAATATATATGTACTTAGTGAGGGGCTCATGGAAGATTAGTTGTTGCTAAATGTGTCACCCTCTTGAAATAAAGTCTATTATTATTGTTATTATTATTATTATTAAAGATTGGTAAAAGCTATAATATTTCTGCAAAGTCATCTTAAAATTCATCCATTAATATGAAAGTTACTGACCAAACACAGAAAAAGAACCCTTTTTAGTTTATACTAATTTATTTTAGTTCGATTGCGACGAAAGCTTCCAAGCTTTTTGAATCGCTCTCGAACACTCATTCCAGATGTTAACACGCCATTTACACCTGGGTGAAGTGGGGCAGTGTCATAACTTGTCTTGCCCAAGGACACACTTTAATAGCGCTGGCCGGATTCGAACGCACAACCTCTCGATTATGAGTTGAACGGGCTAACTACTGCACTATCTAGGCTGACCCCTTTTTGACCTTTGACCTCTAAGTATGACCTTGACCTTTTGAGGAACCAACCTAGGTCATGCGCTCAACATATCGTCTCATGATGGTTAACATTTCTGCCAAGTAATTTCAAAATATATTCAGGAATAATAAAGTTATTGACCATACACAAAAAAAGGTCCCTTTTTGACCTTTGACCTCAAAGTATGACCTTGACATTGGAGGTAGTGACCTCTGTCTTTCACACAACATATTGTCTAATAAAGGTGAATATTTCTGCAGTTTTCTTTAAAAAGTCCCTCCAGAAATAAAAAGTTATTGACCCGAAATGAAAAAAGACCCTTTTTTGACCTTTGACCTCTAAGCATGACCTTGACCTTGGAGGTACGAAACTGGGTCATGCGCTTGACAAATCATCTCATGGTGGTTAATATTTCTGCCAAGTCATTTTAAAATTCATCCATTAATATGAAAGTTATTGACCCAACACGAAAAAAGACCCTTTTTTTTACCTTTGACCTCTAAGTATGACCTTGACCTTGGAGGTACCAACCTGGGTCATGCGCTTGACAAATCGTCTCATGGTGGTTAATATTTCTGCCAAGTTATTTTAAAATTCATCCATTAATATGAAAGTTATTGACCAAACACTTAAAAAAGACCCTTTTTTGACCTTTGACCTCTTAAGTATGACCTTGACCTTTGATGTACCAACCTGGGTCATGTGCTCGACACATCGTCTCATGATGGTTAACATTTCTGCCTAGTAATTTTAAAATTCATCCATTAATATGAAAGTTATTGACCAAACACTTAAAAAAGACCCTTTTTTTTTTACCTTTGACCTCTAAGTATGACCTTGACCTTTGGGGTACCAACCTGAGTCATGCGCTCGACACATCGTCTCATTATGCTTAACATTTCTGCCAAGTCATTTTAAAATTCATTGATTAATATGAAAGTTATTGACCAAACACTTAAAAAAGACCCATTTTTTTACCTTTGACCTCTAAGTATGACCTTGACCCTTGAGGTACCAACCTTGGTCATGCGCTTGACACATCGTCTCCTGATGGTTAACATTTCTGCCAAGAAATTTCAAAATCCATTCAAGAATACGAAAGTTATTGATCGGACACAATCTGCCCATACAATACATACAGGATTTTCTGATCGACTAACTTCCAAGGGAGATAATTCAAAAAGTATAAATGCAAGAGTTATAGTTCTTGCGATCTGCACGTCTTATGTTGATTAATTATTATATGAAGTTTTGTGAAGATACCTTGAACGGTTTTCAAGATATAAGAGTGGACACGATTTTGTGACAGACAGACAGACGGACGGACGGACGGACGGACGGACGGACGGACGGACGGACGGACGGACGGACGGACGGACGGACGGACAGACGGACAGACAGACAGACGCCGGGGGAAAAACAATATGTCTCTCCCGAAAAAAATTTCGGGGGGAGACATAATAAATAAACTTATATATGACACAAATACTGCATCATCCCACATTCCCGTATGTATAGGCAGATATATCATCCCATGTCCCTGTATTTATCGAAACTGGAATATGATATGACACATGTACTGCCTGACATCTCGGATTTATTTTGTGGCATTTTGGTCCCATAATCTATAAATTTATTTCAACTGCCAGACTGCTTAAGCAAAAAGTTTTGAAGTGTCAGAGGACATTGGTCAGACAGGGATCAATATTGTGCAGGACCCAACTAAATTCTGCAGGACCAAGGAATTTCTTTGACTTTAAAATGTAATGCTAACTTTTCTTTCATATTTGCTTAATTGTTAAGTATTCAAATATTGGACATATTGTACCAGTTCATCACATCATTTCATTAAGAAATTATGTAGCTCAAAGGAGGCAGGATCGACATTCAGTCCTGCAAAGCTCAAGGAAGTGCAGGACATCTCTGAAAATTGTCAGTTTTTGTCTGGCAGCCTATGGATTTCACGGTGACTGAACTGCCTTTTCATATTCTTTTCTTTTCATACTTTTGCAATCATTTATTAAGAGCACTGAACCCAAGAATCTGAAGAATATCATGAAGGAAAATTTCATCTATCATTCCATTGGTATGACAAATATACTGCATCAGACATCCCACTTCCCTGTGACATATATACTACATCATCCCACATCCCAGTGGGTATCAGCATTTTTTCTATTTATTTATACATTTATTTATCTGATATCCTACAAATTTAATTCAACTGACTTTCATATTTGTTTTTTGTTGTTGTTGTTTTTGCATAGTTTTGCAATTATAACATGCAATCCCAAGAAACTGAGGAACAATATCAAAAAATCTTTCATCCCACATCCCACTGTCAATATATACTTGTATATGACATATATAGTGAGTCATCCCATATTCCTGTGTCATATATATACTGCATCATCCCACACCCCAGTGGGCATAGTGGAACATGGCAGATCTATCAGCCCCTGTCCAAGAAATAATATGAGCCAGCGCATGACAAAACCTACAATTAGACCGGTGCGACCAGCAGAGACTCAAATCAACCTGCGCACCCATAAACAAAGAAAAGACCTTCTACGTATGTCTCTTTCCATAGATCTTAGCTTATAGTAGGTACATGCGAACAGCGAAGACTGATTAGACTGCACGGATGTGCAGGCTGATCTAAGTCTTTGCTGGTCGCTCAAGGCTTCTTGTAGGTTTTGTCATGCGCTGGCTCATATATTCAACTGGAATATGGCGGACATTGACCGATCACAATAACCCACCTTGAGCCTTCGGCTCAGGTGAGCTAAATAAAAAACAGACTGGTCAAGGAAAGTCTCACACCAAGTTTCAACCATCCAAGAACATTTCAGCACCTGTTTGTGAGATCCATTCATACATTTATTTGCAGCAAGTTCACAAAAATTGGGTATATGGTTAAAGGTAGGGTTTTTTGGTTTGGGTTTTACGGCCCTTTCAAGATTATTTCACTCATATCGAGCCAATCGTTAATCATAGGTGGACGAAAACAGGAGTAGCCGGAGAAAAACCACCTGGCCTTCCGTTGCAGAACTTGGCGTCTCACACGTGGCCCGAGCGAGGCTCGAACCTACGGCGGTGAGAGACCTAATGACTTAGAGTCAGCGCTCTTATCCATTAGGCCACGGAGGCCCGTAGTTAAAGGTAGGGTCATACACAAAAACATTGTCACAATATGTAACAACATAATTATAACAGATAAAAATATTACATTAAATGTAGTCTTTTGTTTTTGAATTTCCCATCGTAAGTCTATGGCAATTTTAAACTGCCACAGCAACTAGCATTTTTGAGCAATACAAATTAAACCACAAGCTGTAGAGGCTTTTTCAATCGACATTCCATAAAAGTTGCAGGCTTGTCCACCATAGGGCTGCTGAGGAGTGGATTTTTTACTTCTTTTTTTTTTTTTTTGTCCATTTTCGGCCTTTTGGTAACCAATCAAAATGAAAGGTCCATGAAAGGTCCATGAAAATATATGACTGGCAGAGGACTAGTCAAGGACCATTTCTGAATAAGTTTTGTCAGAATGCATGAACCCCATCCCATTAAGGTTCCAGCTGGTAAAGTGGGATATGGTATATTTTGGGACATGTTAGTCCCATATGCAAAGAATTTAGGTCAACTGCCTTTTCAAAAGATGTTTTTGGCTGGTTGGTTGGTTTGTTTTGTCTTGTTTTGTTTTGTTTTGTTTTGTATTTTGAATATTAATGAAAGTAACCTGTAATTAAAGGCAAGAATATGAAGAGCAGTACCAAAGAATGTCTCACATCCCACTGAGACGAAATAAACTTTCTTTGTTTGTGTTGTTGCTTAACGTCCCAGTCAAACAGTCAACAGCTGAGGAGAACTAGAACATGTTTTTCTAAACAAGAATTCCGCTGAAGGCTTTGTCGCGCCTGTGGGGGCGCTAAGTCCCAACAACTTGAAATGTAGGTAAATGTCAAACATGGATGTTTATTTAAAAGTTGCTATCCCTATATACAAGTTTGTACAAAGTATCATTACTGAAGCTCTTACAGTGTTTGGGAAAAGGACTCTTTAAACAAGAGGGCCATGATGGCCCTGGATCGCTCACCTGATCCATAGTGTAACAAGTGGGCCCCAGAGAGGGCCATTATTGGCCCCAGGGCTTTAATGTGCATAATGTTGAGGGAGGTCTTAAAGGTGAAGCTTCATACCAAACATCAACAAAGGCTATAATTTGAACAATCTTGGCAAAGGTCCACAAGATGAAGCTACAAATCAAATATCAAAGACCTGGGCCTAGCAGTTTCAGAGAAGAAGATTTTTGAAAGCTTTTGCCTATATAAGCCTATGTAAAACCAAAGGGCCCCGGGACTGGGGCATTTTTTGCCCCAGCACTATAATTTGAACAATCTTGGTAGGGGTCCACTAGATGAAGCTTCATACCAAATATCAAAGTCCTGGGCCTTGTGGTTTCAGAGAAGAAGATTTTTAAAGATTTTCCCTATATAAGCCTATGTCAAACCAAAGGGCCCCAGGGCGGGGGCATTTTTGGCCCCAGCACTATAATTTGAACAATCTTGGTAGGGGTCCACTAGATGAAGCTTCATACCAAATATCAAAGACCTCGGCCTTGTGGTTTCAGAGAAGAAGATTTTTAAGATTTTCCCTATATAAGCCAATGTAAAACCAAAGGGCCCCGTGGCGGGGGCATTTTTTGTCCCAGCACTATAATTTGAACAATCTTGGTATGGGTCCACTAGATGAAGCTTCATACCAAATATCAAAGTCCTGGGCCTTGTGGTTTCAGAGAAGAAGATTTTTAAAAATTTTCCTTATATAAGCATAATCCAAAGGGCCCCGGGGCGGGGGCATTTTTGGCCCCAGCACTATCATTTGAACAATCTTGGTAAGGGTCCACTAGATGAAGCTTCATACCAAATATCAAAGACCTGAGCCTTGTGGTTTCAGAGAAGAAGATTTTTAAAGATTTTCCCTATATAAGCCAATGTAAAACCAAAGGGCCCCGTGGCGGGGGCATTTTTTGTCCCAGCACTAAAATTTGAACAATCTTGGTAGGGGTCCACTAGATGAAGCTTCATACCAAATATCAAAGTCCTGGGCCTTGTGGTTTCAGAGAAGAAGATTTTTAAAGATTTTTCCTATATAAGCCTATGTCAAACCAAAGGGCCCCGGGGAAGAGGCATTTTTGTCCCAGCACTATTCTTTAAACAATCTTGGTACGGGTCCACTAGATAAAGCTTCATACCAAATATCAAAGACATGGGCCTTGTGGTTTCAGAAGAAGATTTTTAAAGATTTTCCCTATATAAGTCTATGTAAAACCAAAGGGCCCCTGGGCGGGGGCATTATTGGCCCCAGCACTATAATTTGAACAATCTTAGTAGGGGTCCACTAGATGAAGCTTCATACCAAATATCAAAGTCCTGGGCCTTGTGGTTTCAGTGAAGAAGATTTTTAAAGATTTTCCCTATATAAGTCTATGTAAAACCAAAGGGCCCCTGGGCGGGGGCATTTTTGGCCCCAGCACTATAATTTGAACAATCTTGGTAGGGGTCTACTAGATGAAGCTTCATACCAAATATCAAAGACCTGGGCCTTGTGGTTTCAGAGAAGAAGATTTTTAAAGATTTTCCCTATATAAGCCAATGTAAAACCAAAGGGCCCCGTGGCGGGGGCATTTTTTGTCCCAGCACTAAAATTTGAACAATCTTGGTAGGGGTCCACTAGATGAAGCTTCATACCAAATATCAAATTTCCAGGGCCTTGTGGTTTCAGAGAAGAAGATTTTTAAAGATTTTTTTCTATATAAGCCTATGTAAAACCAAAGGGCCCCGGGGCGGGGGCATTTTTGCCCCAGCACTATAATTTGAACAATCTTGGTAGGGGTCCACTAGATGAAGCTTCAAACCAAATATCAAAGACCTGGGCCTTGTGGTTTCAGAGAAGAAGATTTTTAAAGATTTTCCCTATATAAGCCTATGTAAAACCAAAGGGCCCCAGGGCGGGGGCATTTTTGGCCCCAGCACTATAATTTGAACAATCTTGGTAGGGGTCCACTAGATGAAGCTTCATACCAAATATCCAAGACCTGGGCCTTGTGGTTTCAGAGAAGAAGATTTTTTAAGTTTTTGGTGAAAAAAATCTGTTTTTGGCTCCTGTGACCTAGATGTGCAACGGACCGGAACCATTTGAACAACTTTGAAAGGGGACCACCTAAGGATCATTCCTGTGAAGTTTGGTCAAAATCCGATCAGTGGTTTAGGAGGAGATGTCATTTAAAGAAATTGTTTACGCACGCACGGACGCACGGACGGACGCATGGACGGACGACGGACAAAAAGTGATCCCAAAAGCTCACCTCGTCACTACGTGACGGTGAGCTAAAAAGGATGAAAGCTAAGATTGACGCAAAAAAAAAAGTCAGTGAACCATAAAATATAAGTCATTGTGAAATATGGATGCTCGCATTAAAGTTGCCATATGTTTAAATCAAGTATCATTTATGAAACTGTTATAGTTCCAAAGAAACAGACTTTCATTAAGTTAAACGCTAGAGTTAACGCAATATTTTACAAAGTCAGTGAACCATAAAATGTAGGTCAAGGTCAAATATGGATGCCTGCATTTGGATAGCAATTCATAGATGCAAGCTTGTACCAAGTATCATAAATGAAATTCTGATATTTCTTCAGAAATGAACTCTTACATAAGGGTGAACGCTAGGGTTGACGCTCTATGTTACAAAGTCAGTGAACCATGAAATGTAGGTCAAGGTCAAATATGGATGCTTGCTTTTATGTTGCCATCCTAAGATGCAAGTTTGTACCAAGAATCATTGATGAGGCTCTAATAGTTGTTGAGTAATGGACAGTTACATTAGGGTGAACGCTAGGGTTGACACACTATATTACAAAGTCAGTGAACCATGAAATGTTGGTCATGGACAAATATGGATGCTTGCTTTTATGTTGCCATCCCAGGATGCAAGTTTATACCAAGAATCATTAATGAGGTGCTAATAGTTGTTGAGAAATGGACTCTTACATTAGGGTGAACGCTGGGGTGAACGCAATTGTTGACGGACAAACGGACGGATGGATGAACGGACGTACGGATGGACGGATGGAAAACCGGACGCCTATATCGCGCCATGCTTAAAGCAGGCGCCATAAAAAACAGATGTCTCCCCCCCCCCCCCCACTTTTTGATCATTGAGGTGCCTACCTGATTCTTGCTGGCAACACACTGTCTCATGATCCCAGGTCCCCACCCATCGGGTTAGAAGAAATAGATTGGGCTGCATGATACTTCCACACAGAGCTGAAATTGGCTGCTCATTGCATCAAATAACACACCATTTTTTCCTGACTGATCACTCAGTGAACCACAAAATTACCTATTGATATAGCTCCATTGTTGCAATATTTACCTGCAGGTAAGATTAACACATATACCTGAAATAGTCTTACCTGAGTGAACAATATAATGTTCATTGACTCCTTTCATTCCACCCCTTAATGTTCCTATCCTATAGCGACTTGTAATTGCGTATATACACATTTCTATATTCATCCAGGTATAATTGCCCATGCATTGTATGCAAAATCAAACAGGTGTGACACCCCTGATTTAGTGAATAGGCCTGTACATCAACTGAAGCGTGAAAGCTAACACAAAGTCTAATATATATGTAGTTAGTGAGGGGCTCATGGAAGATTAGTTGTTGCTAAATGTGTCACCCTCTTGAAATAAAGTCTATTATTATTGTTATTATTATTATTATTAAAGATTGGTAAAAGCTATAATATTTCTGCAAAGTCATCTTAAAATTCATCCATTAATATGAAAGTTACTGACCAAACACAGAAAAAGAACCCTTTTTAGTTTATACTAATTTATTTTAGTTCGATTGCGACGAAAGCTTCCAAGCTTTTTGAATCGCTCTCGAACACTCATTCCAGATGTTAACACGCCATTTACACCTGGGTGAAGTGGGGCAGTGTCATAACGTGTCTTGCCCAAGGACACACTTTAATAGCGCTGGCCGGATTCGAACGCACAACCTCTCGATTATGAGTTGAACGGGCTAACTACTGCACTATCTAGGCTGACCCCTTTTTGACCTTTGACCTCTAAGTATGACCTTGACCTTTTGAGGAACCAACCTAGGTCATGCGCTCAACATATCGTCTCATGATGGTTAACATTTCTGCCAAGTAATTTCAAAATATATTCAGGAATAATAAAGTTATTGACCATACACAAAAAAAGGTCCCTTTTTGACCTTTGACCTCAAAGTATGACCTTGACATTGGAGGTAGTGACCTCTGTCTTTCACACAACATATTGTCTAATAAAGGTGAATATTTCTGCAGTTTTCTTTAAAAAGTCCCTCCAGAAATAAAAAGTTATTGACCCGAAATGAAAAAAGACCCTTTTTTGACCTTTGACCTCTAAGCATGACCTTGACCTTGGAGGTACGAAACTGGGTCATGCGCTTGACAAATCATCTCATGGTGGTTAATATTTCTGCCAAGTCATTTTAAAATTCATCCATTAATATGAAAGTTATTGACCCAACACGAAAAAAGACCCTTTTTTTTTACCTTTGACCTCTAAGTATGACCTTGACCTTGGAGGTACCAACCTGGGTCATGCGCTTGACAAATCGTCTCATGGTGGTTAATATTTCTGCCAAGTTATTTTAAAATTCATCCATTAATATGAAAATTATTGACCAAACACTTAAAAAAGACCCTTTTTTGACCTTTGACCTCTTAAGTATGACCTTGACCTTTGATGTACCAACCTGGGTCATGTGCTCGACACATCGTCTCATGATGGTTAACATTTCTGCCTAGTAATTTTAAAATTCATCCATTAATATGAAAGTTATTGACCAAACACTTAAAAAAGACCCTTTTTTTTTACCTTTGACCTCTAAGTATGACCTTGACCTTTGGGGTACCAACCTGAGTCATGCGCTCGACACATCGTCTCATTATGCTTAACATTTCTGCCAAGTCATTTTAAAATTCATTGATTAATATGAAAGTTATTGACCAAACACTTAAAAAAGACCCATTTTTTTACCTTTGACCTCTAAGTATGACCTTGACCCTTGAGGTACCAACCTTGGTCATGCGCTTGACACATCGTCTCCTGATGGTTAACATTTCTGCCAAGAAATTTCAAAATCCATTCAAGAATACGAAAGTTATTGATCGGACACAATCTGCCCATACAATACATACAGGATTTTCTGATCGACTAACTTCCAAGGGAGATAATTCAAAAAGTATAAATGCAAGAGTTATAGTTCTTGCGATCTGCACGTCTTATGTTGATTAATTATTATATGAAGTTTTGTGAAGATACCTTGAACGGTTTTCAAGATATAAGAGTGGACACGATTTTGTGACAGACGGACGGACGGACGGACGGACGGACGGATGGACGGACAGACAGACAGACGCCGGGGGAAAAACAATATGTCTCTCCCGAAAAAAATTTCGGGGGGAGACATAATAAATAAACTTATATATGACACAAATACTGCATCATCCCACATTCCCGTATGTATAGGCAGATATATCATCCCATGTCCCTGTATTTATCGAAACTGGAATATGATATGACACATGTACTGCCTGACATCTCGGATTTATTTTGTGGCATTTTGGTCCCATAATCTATAAATTTATTTCAACTGCCAGACTGCTTAAGCAAAAAGTTTTGAAGTGTCAGAGGACATTGGTCAGACAGGGATCAATATTTTGCAGGACCCAACTAAATTCTGCAGGACCAAGGAATTTCTTTGACTTTAAAATGTAATGCTAACTTTTCTTTCATATTTGCTTAATTGTTAAGTATTCAAATATTGGACATATTGTACCAGTTCATCACATCATTTCATTAAGAAATTATGTAGCTCAAAGGAGGCAGGATCGACATTCAGTCCTGCAAAGCTCAAGGAAGTGCAGGACATCTCTGAAAATTGTCAGTTTTTGTCTGGCAGCCTATGGATTTCACGGTGACTGAACTGCCTTTTCATATTCTTTTCTTTTCATACTTTTGCAATCATTTATTAAGAGCACTGAACCCAAGAATCTGAAGAATATCATGAAGGAAAATTTCATCTATCATTCCATTGGTATGACAAATATACTGCATCAGACATCCCACTTCCCTGTGACATATATACTACATCATCCCACATCCCAGTGGGTATCAGCATTTTTTCTATTTATTTATACATTTATTTATCTGATATCCTACAAATTTAATTCAACTGACTTTCATATTTGTTTTTTGTTGTTGTTGTTTTTGCATAGTTTTGCAATTATAACATGCAATCCCAAGAAACTGAGGAACAATATCAAAAAATCTTTCATCCCACATCCCACTGTCAATATATACTTGTATATGACATATATAGTGAGTCATCCCATATTCCTGTGTCATATATATACTGCATCATCCCACACCCCAGTGGGCATAGTGGAACATGGCAGATCTATCAGCCCCTGTCCAAGAAATAATATGAGCCAGCGCATGACAAAACCTACAATTAGACCGGTGCGACCAGCAGAGACTCAAATCAACCTGCGCACCCATAAACAAAGAAAAGACCTTCTACGTATGTCTCTTTCCATAGATCTTAGCTTATAGTAGGTACATGCGAACAGCGAAGACTGATTAGACTGCACGGATGTGCAGGCTGATCTAAGTCTTTGCTGGTCGCTCAAGGCTTCTTGTAGGTTTTGTCATGCGCTGGCTCATATATTCAACTGGAATATGGCGGACATTGACCGATCACAATAACCCACCTTGAGCCTTCGGCTCAGGTGAGCTAAATAAAAAACAGACTGGTCAAGGAAAGTCTCACACCAAGTTTCAACCATCCAAGAACATTTCAGCACCTGTTTATGAGATCCATTCATACATTTATTTGCAGCAAGTTCACAAAAATTGGGTATATGGTTAAAGGTAGGGTTTTTTGGTTTGGGTTTTACGGCCCTTTCAAGATTATTTCACTCATATCGAGCCAATCGTTAATCATAGGTGGACGAAAACAGGAGTAGCCGGAGAAAAACCACCTGGCCTTCCGTTGCAGAACTTGGCGTCTCACACGTGGCCCGAGCGAGGCTCGAACCTACGGCGGTGAGAGACCTAATGACTTAGAGAAAGCGCTCTTATCCATTAGGCCACGGAGGCCCGTAGTTAAAGGTAGGGTCATACACAAAAACATTGTCACAATATGTAACAACATAATTATAACAGATAAAAATATTACATTAAATGTAGTCTTTTGTTTTTGAATTTCCCATCGTAAGTCTATGGCAATTTTAAACTGCCACAGCAACCAGCATTTTTGAGCAATACAAATTAAACCACAAGCTGTAGAGGCTTTTTCAATCGACATTCCATAAAAGTTGCAGGCTTGTCCACCATAGGGCTGCTGAGGAGTGGATTTTTTACTTCTTTTTTTTTTTTTGTCCATTTTCGGCCTTTTGGTAACCAATCAAAATGAAAGGTCCGTGAAAGGTCCATGAAAATATATGACTGGCAGAGGACTAGTCAAGGACCATTTCTGAATAAGTTTTGTCAGAATGCATGAACCCCATCCCATTAAGGTTCCAGCTGGTAAAGTGGGATATGGTATATTTTGGGACATGTTAGTCCCATATGCAAAGAATTTAGGTCAACTGCCTTTTCAAAAGATGTTTTTTGGTTGGTTGGTTGGTTGGTTTGTTTTGTCTTGTTTTGTTTTGTTTTGTTTTGTATTTTGAATATTAATGAAAGTAACCTGTAATTAAAGGCAAGAATATGAAGAGCAGTACCAAAGAATGTCTCACATCCCACTGAGACGAAATAAACTTTCTTTGTTTGTGTTGTTGCTTAACGTCCCAGTCAACCAGTCAACAGCTGAGGAGAACTAGAACATGTTTTTCTAAACAAGAATTCCGCTGAAGGCTTTGTCGCGCCTGTCGGGGCGCTAAGTCCCAACAACTTTAAATGTAGGTAAATGTCAAACATGGATGTTTATTTAAAAGTTGCTATCCCTATATACAAGTTTGTACAAAGTATCATTACTGAAGCTCTTACAGTGTTTGGGAAAAGGACTCTTTAAAAAAGGATGAAAGCTAAGATTGACGCAAAAAAAAAAGTCAGTGAACCATAAAATATAAGTCATTGTGAAATATGGATGCTCGCATTAAAGTTGCCATATGTTTAAATCAAGTATCATTTATGAAACTGTTATAGTTCCAAAGAAACAGACTTTCATTAAGTTAAACGCTAGAGTTAACGCAATATTTTACAAAGTCAGTGAACCATAAAATGTAGGTCAAGGTCAAATATGGATGCCTGCATTTGGATAGCAATTCATAGATGCAAGCTTGTACCAAGTATCATAAATGAAATTCTGATATTTCTTCAGAAATGAACTCTTACATAAGGGTGAACGCTAGGGTTGACGCTCTATGTTACAAAGTCAGTGAACCATGAAATGTAGGTCAAGGTCAAATATGGATGCTTGCTTTTATGTTGCCATCCTAAGATGCAAGTTTGTACCAAGAATCATTGATGAGGCTCTAATAGTTGTTGAGTAATGGACAGTTACATTAGGGTGAACGCTAGGGTTGACACACTATATTACAAAGTCAGTGAACCATGAAATGTTGGTCATGGACAAATATGGATGCTTGCTTTTATGTTGCCATCCCAGGATGCAAGTTTATACCAAGAATCATTAATGAGGTGCTAATAGTTGTTGAGAAATGGACTCTTACATTAGGGTGAACGCTGGGGTGAACGCAATTGTTGACGGACAAACGGACGGATGGATGAACGGACGTACGGATGGACGGATGGAAAACCGGACGCCTATATCGCGCCATGCTTAAAGCAGGCGCCATAAAAAACAGATGTCTCCCCCCCCCCCCCCCCCCACTTTTTGATCATTGAGGTGCCTACCTGATTCTTGCTGGCAACACACTGTCTCATGATCCCAGGTCCCCACCCATCGGGTTAGAAGAAATAGATTGGGCTGCATGATACTTCCACACAGAGCTGAAATTGGCTGCTCATTGCATCAAATAACACACCATTTTTTCCTGACTGATCACTCAGTGAACCACAAAATTACCTATTGATATAGCTCCATTGTTGCAATATTTACCTGCAGGTAAGATTAACACATATACCTGAAATAGTCTTACCTGAGTGAACAATATAATGTTCACTGACTCCTTTCATTCCACCCCTTAATGTTCCTATCCTATAGCGACTTGTAATTGCGTATATACACATTTCTATATTCATCCAGGTATAATTGCCCATGCATTGTATGCAAAATCAAACAGGTGTGACACCCCTGATTTAGTGAATAGGCCTGTACATCAACTGAAGCGTGAAAGCTAACACAAAGTCTAATATATATGTAGTTAGTGAGGGGCTCATGGAAGATTAGTTGTTGCTAAATGTGTCACCCTCTTGAAATAAAGTCTATTATTATTGTTATTATTATTATTATTAAAGATTGGTAAAAGCTATAATATTTCTGCAAAGTCATCTTAAAATTCATCCATTAATATGAAAGTTACTGACCAAACACAGAAAAAGAACCCTTTTTAGTTTATACTAATTTATTTTAGTTCGATTGCGACGAAAGCTTCCAAGCTTTTTGAATCGCTCTCGAACACTCATTCCAGATGTTAACACGCCATTTACACCTGGGTGAAGTGGGGCAGTGTCATAACGTGTCTTGCCCAAGGACACACTTTAATAGCGCTGGCCGGATTCGAACGCACAACCTCTCGATTATGAGTTGAACGCGCTAACTACTGCACTATCTAGGCTGACCCCTTTTTGACCTTTGACCTCTAAGTATGACCTTGACCTTTTGAGGAACCAACCTAGGTCATGCGCTCAACATATCGTCTCATGATGGTTAACATTTCTGCCAAGTAATTTCAAAATATATTCAGGAATAATAAAGTTATTGACCATACACAAAAAAGGTCCCTTTTTGACCTTTGACCTCAAAGTATGACCTTGACATTGGAGGTAGTGACCTCTGTCTGTCACACAACATATTGTCTAATAAAGGTGAATATTTCTGCAAGTTTTCTTTAAAAAGTCCCTCCAGAAATAAAAAGTTATTGACCCGAAATGAAAAAAGACCCTTTTTTGACCTTTGACCTCTAAGCATGACCTTGACCTTGGAGGTACGAACCTGGGTCATGCGCTTGACAAATCATCTCATGGTGGTTAATATTTCTGCCAAGTCATTTTAAAATTCATCCATTAATATGAAAGTTATTGACCCAACACGAAAAAAGACCCTTTTTTTTTTACCTTTGACCTCTAAGTATGACCTTGACCTTGGAGGTACCAACCTGGGTCATGCGCTTGACAAATCGTCTCATGGTGGTTAATATTTCTGCCAAGTTATTTTAAAATTCATCCATTAATATGAAAGTTATTGACCAAACACTTAAAAAAGACCCTTTTTTGACCTTTGACATCTTAAGTATGACCTTGACCTTTGATGTACCAACCTGGGTCATGTGCTCGACACATCGTCTCATGATGGTTAACATTTCTGCCTAGTAATTTTAAAATTCATCCATTAATATGAAAGTTATTGACCAAACACTTAAAAAAGACCCTTTTTTTTTTACCTTTGACCTCTAAGTATGACCTTGACCTTTGGGGTACCAACCTGAGTCATGCGCTCGACACATCGTCTCATTATGCTTAACATTTCTGCCAAGTCATTTTAAAATTCATTGATTAATATGAAAGTTATTGACCAAACACTTAAAAAAGACCCATTTTTTTACCTTTGACCTCTAAGTATGACCTTGACCCTTGAGGTACCAACCTTGGTCATGCGCTTGACACATCGTCTCCTGATGGTTAACATTTCTGCCAAGAAATTTCAAAATCCATTCAAGAATACGAAAGTTATTGATCGGACACAATCTGCCCATACAATACATACAGGATTTTCTGATCGACTAACTTCCAAGGGAGATAATTCAAAAAGTATAAATGCAAGAGTTATAGTTCTTGCGATCTGCACGTCTTATGTTGATTAATTATTATATGAAGTTTTGTGAAGATACCTTGAACGGTTTTCAAGATATAAGAGTGGACACGATTTTGTGACAGACAGACAGACGGACGGACGGACGGACGGACGGACGGATGGACAGACAGACAGACAGACAGACCCCCGGGGGAAAAACAATATGTCTCTCCCGAAAAAAATTTCGGGGGGAGACATAATAAATAAACTTATATATGACACAAATACTGCATCATCCCACATTCCCGGATGTATAGGCAGATATATCATCCCATGTCCCTGTATTTATCGAAACTGGAATATGATATGACACATGTACTGCCTGACATCTCGGATTTATTTTGTGGCATTTTAGTCCCATAATCTATAAATTTATTTCAACTGCCAGACTGCTTAAGCAAAAAGTTTTGAAGTGTCAGAGGACATTGGTCAGACAGGGATCAATATTTTGCAGGACCCAACTAAATTCTGCAGGACCAAGGAATTTCTTTGACTTTAAAATGTAATGCTAACTTTTCTTTCATATTTGCTTAATTGTTAAGTATTCAAATATTGGACATATTGTACCAGTTCATCACATCATTTCATTAAGAAATTATGTAGCTCAAAGGAGGCAGGATCGACATTCAGTCCTGCAAAGCTCAAGGAAGTGCAGGACATCTCTGAAAATTGTCAGTTTTTGTCTGGCAGCCTATGGATTTCACGGTGACTGAACTGCCTTTTCATATTCTTTTCTTTTCATACTTTTGCAATCATTTATTAAGAGCACTGAACCCAAGAATCTGAAGAATATCATGAAGGAAAATTTCATCTATCATTCCATTGGTATGACAAATATACTGCATCAGACATCCCACTTCCCTGTGACATATATACTACATCATCCCACATCCCAGTGGGTATCAGCATTTTTTCTATTTATTTATACATTTATTTATCTGATATCCTACAAATTTAATTCAACTGACTTTCATATTTGTTTTTTGTTGTTGTTGTTTTTGCATAGTTTTGCAATTATAACATGCAATCCCAAGAAACTGAGGAACAATATCAAAAAATCTTTCATCCCCCATCCCACTGTCAATATATACTTGTATATGACATATATAGTGAGTCATCCCATATTCCTGTGTCATATATATACTGCATCATCCCACACCCCAGTGGGCATAGTGGAACATGGCAGATCTATCAGCCCCTGTCCAAGAAATAATATGAGCCAGCGCATGACAAAACCTACAATTAGACCGGTGCGACCAGCAGAGACTCAAATCAACCTGCGCACCCATAAACAAAGAAAAGACCTTCTACGTATGTCTCTTTCCATAGATCTTAGCTTATAGTAGGTACATGCGAACAGCGAAGACTGATTAGACTGCACGGATGTGCAGGCTGATCTAAGTCTTTGCTGGTCGCTCAAGGCTTCTTGTAGGTTTTGTCATGCGCTGGCTCATATATTCAACTGGAATATTGAGTATATGCATGTACTCCCCCACATTCCAGCATGACCCCGGAGAGTAAAGTGGGACTTAACAGATTATGTCCCCTAAGTGATAATATTTTCAAACTGGGAGTCATTTTCAAAACCAGAATTCTGCTGAAAACTGTGTCACACATGCATGACCGTAGGATTTCAGTTTTCTGTTCTAGATTTTATATGAAGAAATGGATAATAAAATACAGATAGCTATATTCCTACCATATAATCACATCAAAATATTGCAAAGGTATGGGAGTTACGGATAGCACAAAGATTTGCCTTCAGGGCTGGTTATTTTAAAGAACAAGAGGGCCAAGCAGCCCTGGATGGCTCACTTAAGTACAAGCTTGTTCTATCCTATACAATCTATACTGTTTGTAACATACAACTTGTAATAACAGAAAGATTTTGTCAATTTGCTCTAGACTTATAAGTCTCATAAAAATCAATTTGTAGTATTCTAGATATAAGTCAAAATCACTGAACCATGAAATATAGGTCACAA
Organism: Lucinisca nassula; assembly: GCA_963580285.1. Taxonomy (NCBI): domain Eukaryota; kingdom Metazoa; phylum Mollusca; class Bivalvia; order Lucinida; family Lucinidae; genus Lucinisca; species Lucinisca nassula. The sequence continues at coordinate 117,611,249 of OY757011.1, forward strand.
TGACCTAGATATATTTTGAGGTCAATCATTGGGTCACATGGAACTAATATCCCAGGTATGACATTTCTACAACAAATAGTCTTCAAGATATAAGGTAAAATCACTGGACCGTGAAATATAGGTCACCATGACCTTCACTCTTTTCCACTTGAATTAGTGTCACGCAGTTGCCTGATGTATAATCCATTGTGTCTATAACTTCTTAGCATAATGGAAATGCATTTAACATATAACAAAGATGTCCTAGATTTTGACCCCTAGCCCCACCCCCTGGCATGAACCCCTGGGCATGTTCTTTTGGAATCTCAGAATGTCTTCCCAGGTACCAAAGTTCTAAATATCAATGCTCTGTGATGAGTGACTGTCGAGATATAATCATTTGAAAAACTTTAACACAGTGTGAACATATTATAAAAGGTGTTCTAGATTCTGACCCCCAGCCCCACCCCCGGGCAAGAACCCAGGGGCCTGTTCTTTTGGAATCTCAGAAGACCCTCCCAGGTACCCATGTAGCAAATATGAATGCTGTGATAAGTGATGGTCGAGATATAAGCATTTGAAAAACTTAACGCAGTCTGACAGGTATGCAAACGCGCACGCGGACAACCGCGGTGACTACAATAGCTCTTCTTGTACTTCGTACAGGCGAGCTAAAAACTGGGTCATAAAACTTTTAATGTGAGTGTAACGCAAACGCCGTCACTGACGCCAAGGTGACAACAATAGCTCTCTGTATTTTCAAACAGGCAAGTTAAAAATGCAATACAACTATGTGACTAACCATGGCAAGCTTTCCAGGTAACTTGAATTGACTGTCAGCCAGTTTGAATGCAGGCAGTTCAATACGAAATGATCTTTCAGTGATGGTGATAATGTCTAGATGTTTCAACAATGCAGCTTTCTTCAAGGATTTGCCATTGAGCCAAACACTGTTCTTGACATCCAGGTTCACCAAAAACACCTAAAATATTAAAAGCTAGAACTGTCAGTAGTGGTGACTATATGCCCCGCTCTGGCGCTTTTACAAATCTGTTGCCAGAGATAAGCCCTTGCATCTTTTGCAACCAGCCTAAGAAATTATTAGGAAATCCTTTGAGGAAAAACTTAACATAGGCCTTTATGGAGAGAAAGCGTACATACAAAACAAATATGCCTGAAAATGCCATTGTCTCTTACACAATAAAATTAGTCATTGTTTTAGGATATGCCAAGTTTAAAGTTTATAGCTTGCATAGTTCCTGAAATATCTTTGAAGAAATATTTAAGACGGACCCATAAGAAGAGAAAGAAAGAAGGAATTTGTAAGGAACAAATAAGCCTGGAAATGTCATTGTCTCTTACACAGTACAACTAGTCATTGTTGCATGCTGTACCAAGTTTAAGGCTTCTAGCTAACATAGTTCCTGAGAAATCTTTGACAAAAAATTTAACATGGGCCTCTATGGAGAAAAAGAAGAACAAATAAGTAAGGAAAATAAGCCTGGAAATACCATTGCCAATTACATAATACAACTAGTCATAGTCGTATGCTATACCAAGTATGCTATACTCATATTCTAGACATGTTTTTAACTATTTGGACACCATTTTGATTTGTATAAGTCTTTGTATCGACTGCCTATTAGAATTTCGCAAAATTGCAGTATTTTTCCTCTGGCTTTCTTTGCCGGATCATTACAGGGTCACTGATGAGGCTTTATTAGCCGAAACTACGTAGTATGACCCATCTTCTTTCTTATGAATGTTTTCATTGCTCTTAAAGGAACTCATTTTTGATTTTTATTTGCCTTCACTGCAGCTGGTGCTGTGCCGTGTGGCGGCCGTAAAACGTCTCCCCGTACATCAACCATAGTGCAGTTTATATTTTACTTTTGGTCCTTTGAGATCAGCGTGAATATTCTGAGAAATCAGAAATAAATTATTGGTTTAGACTCATATTCTAGACATGTTTTTAACTATTTGGACACCATTTTGATTTGTATAAGTCTTTGTATCGACTGCCTATTAGAATTTCGCAAAATTGCAGTATTTTTCCTCTGGCTTTCTTTGCCGGATCATTACAGGGTCACTGATGAGGCTTTATTAGCCGAAACTACGTAGTATGACCCATCTTCTTTCTTATGAATGTTTTCATTGCTCTTAAAGGAACTCATTTTTGATTTTTATTCTAGCTTGCATAGTTCCTGAGATGTCCTTGACGAAAAATTTAAGATGGACCTCTATTGAGAGAAAGAAAGAAACAATAGGTAAGGAACAAATAAGCCTGGAGATGCAAATGTCTCTTACACGATACAACTAGCCACTGTTGTATGCTATACCAAGTTTGAGGCTTATAGCTTGCCTAGTTCCTGAGAAATCTTTGACGAAAAATTTAACATGGGCCTGTATTGAGAGAAAGAGAGAAGGAATATGTAAGGAACAAATAAGCCTGAAAATGCCATTGTCTCTTACACAATAGAACTAGTTATTGTTCTATGCTGTACTATGTTTGAGGCTTCTAGCTTGCACAGTTACTGAGTAATCTTTGACGAAAAATTTAACATGGGCTTATATGGAGAGAAAGAATGAATGAATAAGTTAGCAACAAATAAGCCTGGAAAGACCATTGCCTCTTACACGATACAACTAGTCATTGTTGTATGTTATACCAAGTTTGAGGCTTCTAGCTTGCCTAGTTCCTGAAAAACCTTTGACGAAAAATTTAATATCAGCCTCTATGGAGAGAAAGAAAGAAAGAACGGATAAGTAAGGAACAAATACTGTAAGCCTGGAAATACCATTGTCTCTTACACAATACAACTAGTCATTGTTGTATGCTGTACCATGTTTGAGGCTTCTACCTTGCATAGTTCCTGGGAAACCTTTGACAAAACATTTAATATAGGCCTCTATGGAGAGAAAGAAAGAATGGATAACTAAGGAACAAATAAGCCTGGAAACGCCAGTTTTTCTTACACGATAAAAGTAGTCATTGTTGTATGCTATACCAAGTTTGAGGCTTCTAGCTTGCACAGTTCCTGAGAAATCTTTGAAGAAAATTTTAACATGGGCCTCTATGCAGAGAAAGAAAGAAAGAACAAATAAGTTAGCAACAAATAAGCCTAGAAATGCCATTGTCTCTTACACGATACAACTAGTCGTTGTTGTATCTTATACCAAGTTTGAGGCTTCTAGCTTGCACAGTTCCTGAGAAATCTTTGACGAAAAATTTAACATGGGTCTATAATACGGAGATATTAATAAATTGTTTGCTTATCTGGGCCTCTAGAAAGAATGAAAGTGGGGGAAAACAAAGAAGGTAAATATTAAAATGCTAGCTTTGTACTAAAACAATACATCTAGTGGGTCTCTTTCTAAATATAAAATATATTTATAATCAAACGGTAGCTGAGAACAATCATACTTTTATTTTCTTAACTGCATAGATTGACAGAAAATCAGGAAGTTGGATAAACAAAGGAAGGAAAAACTTGCCAAAACCGAATTTCTGTCAACATCTAGAGAACATCATATTGCAGCAGCACACCAAGTTAGAAGCTCTTAGCTTGCTTACTTGCTGAAATATACTTATCAACAGCATAATGGAAGAACAGAAGAACGGATGGGTGTAAACCAGTATACCACCCCCACCCCACACTTTTTCAAAGCGGGGGGTATAATGAGAACATTTCCTAACTCACCACTGCGTCACATATACCCCCTCCTCTTGCCACAGCTTACTGATAATGGATAATATAAATTTCTAAAACTCATGGTCTTGACATTTAGTAAGCAGGATCTATTTCACAAGTGCCCATGTATCACAATACTTCAGTGTTACTGTATCATCAAAAACTTAAAAAGACCAAATACTGATGAAAAAGAGGAAAAGGATTTTTATGCAGTATAGAAGCACATGCTATCAGTACATGTGGCTCCTGCTACTCTAACATCTTTAATGGGACTGATCTAAAATTTTATGGATTTTTTTCTTCTTATCTGAAGAAGTGCATGTGATCTTAAATAGTGATAATCACAGATATAAAAGGTATTATTACCTCTTTATATTCATTAACCTCTAGCTGACAGTGTTTTGGCTGTACATCAGGCAAAAAGACCCTTATATCACAGTCACTGGATCTGAAATGGGACAGAAGTAAAGTTTGTAAAAGCTTGTACTAGTATGAACAGACAGAAAAATAAAATAAACAAGAGGACCATGATGGTCCTATATCGCTCACCTGAGCAAAGAGACAGGAAGCTATGTACCAAGTATCAAAGGCCACCTTGACCTTGAACCCAGGACCCTGAAAGTTTAACTTTATAGAGATATTATAATACCAAGCATTTGTGTGAAGTCATATCAAAATCCATCAATAAATGTAGGCGCTAGAGTAACATTTGACAAAAGTTTTTCTAAAAATAGCCACAGTGACCTTGAACTTGAGGCCAGGACCCTGAAAGTAGAACTTGCTCCAGATAATAGCATATCCAACAATTGAATGAAGTTATATCAAAATCCACCAATAAATGTAGGCACTAGAGCGATGACAAAGTTTTTCTATATAATAGCCACAGTGACCTTGACCGTGTCACCCTAGCACCCTGAAAGTAAATATGCTTAAGATATTATCATATCAAACATTTGTGGAATGTTATATTAAAATCCATCGATAAATGTAGGCACTAGAGCTATGTCAAGGTTTTTATAAAAATAGCCAGTGACCTTGACCTTGAGCCCAGGACCCTGTAAGTCGAACTTGTTCAAGATAATATAGCCAACGATTGTGTGAAGTTATATTAAAATTCGTTAATTAAATGTAATCTCTAGAGGGATAACAAGGTTTTTCTTAAACAAGAAGATTTTCAAAGCTTTTCCCAACATAAGTCTATGTAAAACCAGTGGGCCTCGGGGCGGACACATTTTGGGCTCCAGGTCTATAATTTGAACAACTTTGGTAGCGGTCCACTAGACAAAGCTACATACCAAATATCAAAGACCTGGGCCTTCTGGTTTCTGACAAGAAGATTTTTAAAGCTTTTCCCTATATAAGTCCATGTAAAACCAGTGGGCCCCGGGGCGGGGGCATTTTGAGCTCCAAGATTATAATTTGAACAACTTTTTTAGAGGTCCACTAGACAAAGCTACATACCAAATATCTAAGACCTGGGCCATTAGGTATCTGACCAGAAGATTTTTAAACCTTTTCCCTATATAAGTCTATGTAAAACAAGTGAGCCACAGGACAGGGGCATTTTGGACCCCAGGGCTATAATTTGAACAACTTTGGTAAAGGTCCACTAGACAAAGCTACATACCAAATATCAAAGACCTGGGCCTTCTGGTTTCTGACAAGAAGATTTTTAAAGCTTTACTTTGGTAGAGGTCCACTAGACGAAGCTACATACCAAATATCAAAGACCTGGGCCTTCTGGTTTCAGACAAGAAGATTTTTAAAGTTTTCTGTTAAAAAAAATCTTTTTTTAGCTCCTGTGACCTAGATGTGCAATGGACCAGAACCATTTGAACAACTTTGAAAGAGGACCAACTAAGGATCATTCCTGTGAAGTTTGGTAAAAATCCAATCAGTGGTTTAGGAGGAGATGTCGTTGGAAGAAATTGTTTACGGAAGCACGGACGGCGGACGAAATGTGATCACTACGTGACAGGTGAGCTTAAAAGAAAATAATAATAATAAACAAGAGGGCCCAGAGGGCCCTAGGTCGCTCACCTGATCCAAAGTATAACAAGTGGGGCCAGGGCAGGGTCAGTTTTGGTCCCAGGACTATAATTCAAACAATCTTAGTAGAGGTCCACTAGATGAGGCTTCAAACCAAATATGAAAGACTTAGTCCTTGTTGTTTCAGAGAAAAATTTTTTTAAAGCTTTTCCCCAATTAAACATGTGGGCCCCAGGACAGGGCCGTTTTTGGCCCCAGGGCCATAATTTGAACAATAACGGTGGAGGTCCCCTAGATGAAGCTTCATACCAAATATAAAAGACCTGGGCCTCGTGGTTTCAGAGAAGAAGATTTTTAAAGGTTTTTCCTATATAAGTCTATGTAAAACATCAGGGCCCCGGAGCGGGGCCATTTTGGCCCCAGGGCTATTATTTGAACAATAATGGTAGAGGTCACCTAGATGAAGCTTCATACCAAATATGAAAGACCTGGGCCTTGTGGTTTCAGAGAAGAAAATTTTTAAAGGTTTTCCCTGTATGAGCCTATGTAAAGCATGTGGGCCCCTGGGCGGGGCCATTTTGGGCCCGAGGGCTATAATTTGAACAATCTTGGTAGAAGTCCCCTAGATGAAGCTTCATACCAAATATGAAAGACCTGGGCCCTTAGGTTTCAGAGAAGAAGATTTTATAAGGTTTTCCCTATATATAAGATTATGTAAAAAATGTGGGCCCCGGGGCGGGGCCATTTTTGGCCCCAGGGCAATAATTGGAACAATCTTGGTAGAGGTCCCCTAGATGAATCTTCATACCAAATATGAAAGACCTGGGCCTTGTGGTTTCAGAGAAGAAGATTTTTAAAGGTTTTCCCGATATGAGCCTATGTAAAGCCTGTGGGCCCCTGGGCAGGGCCATTTTGGGCCCGAGGGCTATAATTTGAACAATCTTGGTAGAAGTCCCCTAGATGAAGCTTCATACCAAATATGAAAGACCTGGGCCCTTAGGTTTCAGAGAAGAAGATTTTTTAAGGTTTTCCCTATATAAGCCTATGTAAAAAATGTGGGCCCCGGGGCGGGGCCATTTTTGGCCCCAGGGCCATAATTGGAACAATCTTGGTAGAGGTCCCCTAGATGAAGCTTCATACCAAATATGAAAGACCTGGGCCCTTAGGTTTCAGAGAAGAAGATTTTTTAAGGTTTTCCCTATATAAGCCTATGTAAAAAAATGTGGGCGCCGGGGCGGGGCCATTTTTGGCCCCAGGGCCATAATTGGAACAATATTGGTAGAGGTCCCCTAGATGAAGCTTCATACCAAATATGAAAGACCTGGACCTTGTGATTTCAGAGAAGAAGATTTTCAAAGGTTTTCCTATACAAGCCTATGTAAAGCATGTGGGCCCGGGGGGGGGGGGGGGGGGCCATTTTGGGCCCGAGGGCTATAAATTGAACAATCTTGGTAGAGGTCCCCTAGATGAAGCTTCATACCAAATATGAAAGATGTGGGCCTTGTGGTTTCAGATAAGAAGATTTTCAAAGGTTTTCTCTTATTTTCCCTTTCTGGTGCCATGGCAACCAGAGTTTTGCATGGAATAGAACTCTTTGAACAACTTTGAGAGAGGTCCACCCACCAAAGATCATTTCTGCCAAGTTTGGTCAAAATCTGTTAAGTGGTTTAGGAGGAGATGTCATTTATAGAAATTGTGGACAGACATCCGGACGGACGACGACGACGGACGAAAGACCGATCACAAAAGCTCCCCTGGAGGAGCCTTCGGCTCAGGTGAGCTAAAAAACTGAGAGCAGAACAAAACCAGCTTGAATAAGAGATGCTGCAGGACAATGCACCTCAGTTGAATAGCACCCTTTTAGAAAACTTAAGCCCAACATAACTCTAAGATTATTAGGTCAACCTGGCAGTTCTTGAACTCATCCAAGCTTTTATCCTGAACCTACTTATATGTAAGTTTCAAAAAGATCCACTCAAAACTGAAGGAGTTACGTTAATGACAAGCATTTTTCCATATTAAGGCTCTGGGACCTTGTGGTTGCCAAACCAACTTAAGTTTTCATTCAACTTCCATGAAAAGCTTATTTCATCAATCCCCCACCAGAGGCATGCTACAAATGAGAAATGATTGAAATCAGCATGCAGGTTACAGAGATATAACTGGTCAAAGGTGTTACCAACACCAACCAGCAATCAATGGCATATAACCCTAGGATTAATATTCTGCACTGGCCAGTTTTTGAACTTGTTCAAGCTTCTGTCCATGTCCATGTCCATCTGATCTGCAAGTTTTATTGAGGTTCAATCAAAACTAAAGGACATATGATGATGACAAGGTCAAAAATAGACATTTTCAGCAACCAAGGGGACATAACTCTATGATTAATAAGCCAACCTCACCAGTTTTCGAACTCATTCGAGCTTTTAACCCCAGCCTACTTATATGTAAGTTTCAGGAAGATCCGATCAAAACTGAAGGACTTATCTTGATGAAAAGGTTGAAAATAGGCATTTTTAACAATCAAAGGGATAGAACTCTATGATTAATAGGTCGACCTCACCAGTTTTTGAACTCATATGAGCTTTTATCCCCAGCCTACTTATATGTAAGTTTTAGGAAGATCCAATCAAAACTGAAGAGTTTATGCTGACGACAAGGTCAACAAGAAGACCATGATGGTCCTATATCGCTCACCTGAGGTAAGAGATATGAAGCTTTATACCAAATACCAAAGGCCATGCTGACATTGACCTAGCGCCCTGGACTCTGAAAGTAAAACCTGCTCAAGCCCAACATTTGTGTGAAATTATATTAAAATACATCAATAAATTAAGGTGCTAAAGTGATGACGAAGTGTTTCTACAAATAGCCACAGTGTCCTTGACCTTGAGCGCAGGGCCCTGATAGTCGAGCTTGCTCGAGATATCATCATAACCATCATTTGTGTGAAATTATATCAAAATCCATCAATAAATGTAGGTGCTAGAGTGATGACAAAGTTTTTTTTTAAAACAAGAGGACCATGTGTAAGGTTCAGGCCCCAACCTTTACAGTGGGCATGTTGCTTTCCTGTCAGAGATCCAGATAATGCAGACTTTTAACGACTTTCTCTATTTTTCAGAGGCCTGGCTGTTGGTGCTGGTGTGTCTGCAACCCTGCCTGTGTGTTGCTTCGTCAAGGCAACAACTGACTGGGTTTCAGATCGCCTTGCTTGCAGGAATGCCCACTTTGAGTGTCAGCATTATCTGGGTCACAATACGACAGGGATGCCCCCTTTACATGTGACTCATATTTGAAGTAAAGATGCCTAGCCGAAGTCCCTTTGAACATTATTTTTCTTTTTACAAGACAAGATCGCTGGAAGTCTTATTTTGTTGGGTGTTATACTTCACTATCTATCTATCTATCTATCTATCTATCTATCTATCTATCTATCTATCTATCTATCTATCTCCATACTCGTTGGGGGATGATCTAGGGTTTGCATGCTGGGGCTAGTTCATCGCCTGGCCTGGTCTTGGGATGTGACCCTGGGATGATTAATCATGATTACCTTTTCCAGAGATCTTGCCTGAATGTATATTTTATGCCATGCGGTCTGGTTTTTCAATTGTAATTTTCTGCTAAAATATTTAACCTATTAATTTAAAACTTACTCCTTCATCTGTAGGAAGTAATCCAAAATCGTTGTTGTTGTTGTATATCTATAAGGCATTTTTTCGCTGCCTATAAACTCATGGTACTTAAGTAAGTCACTTGTGCATTTCCCTATGTGAAAAACACATGATGCTCATAATACAATGACCTTCAAAATCTTTTAGTGCTCCTGATGTATTCCATCAGTGCATCTGTCAGTTCCTTCCTTCCTTGCTTACTAATGTCTTCAATCATGCCTGTCAACACTTTCAAGTTAATGTCTTCATACCTTCATACCTTCATACCCCATAGTCGGAGTGGTGTAAGCCTATTTAAAGGCTTGTCAACTCCTCCTCTAGGTCTTCTTAAAATTTAATACCAGTTCCGGTTGCATCAATACACTGAATCCAAATCAAATCTTCTGTTGTACCATACTCTATCTAATCTGGACTTGAAACTCAGGACGGTCTCACTTTCCACAACATTTTCTGGTAATGAATTCCAATCATCGATACATCGAATTGGGAAAGTCTGTTGTCTGAAACTTTTATTGCACCGTGGCTTATGCAACTTAAATATGTGCCCTCTTGTTGTATTGTCATTAAAAGATAAGTCAAACTTATCTATGCTTGTATCCTCGATATTTGTGACAATTTTAAATAACTGAATAAGATCATATCGTCTCCTCCTAAAATTTAAGGATGGCAAATTCAGTGCTCGCAATCTCTCTTGGTAACTCACTTCTTTCAGTTCGGGAACTATTTTCGTGGCTCTTCTTTGTACATTTTCAAGTAACTGTTTATATTTCTTCGTACTGGGGTTCCAGACAGGAGACCCATAATCCAGAATTGATCTTATCAAGCTTTTGTACACTGTGAGAAATAAGTCTTTGTTCATGAAAGTAAATGTTCTTTTAACCATCCCAAGAAGTCTGTTTGCTCTGTTTACTGTCGTTGTTATATGTTTATTAAACTTCAGGTTGTTTTCAAAAATAATTCCAAGGTCTTTTTCTTCATAATCTTGTGACACAGGTTTAATTACACTGTTCTTATCTTCCATTTTGTACTCAAAGTCAAACTTAACATTGCCATAATGAATATACTTGCATTTATCAATGTTATACTCTAGCAACCAGTCTTTACTCCATCTACATAACTTAAATACATCTTCTTGTAGTTCTTCTTGATCCGATTTCTTCTCAATAGCCGAAAACAACTTTGAATCATCAGCAAACATTTTGCAATATTTCTGAACTTGGTCTGGTAAGTCATTAATGTAAATTATAAAGAGTACAGGTCCCAAGACAGATCCCTGGGGAACTCCGGAAGTAACTTCTTTCCATTCTGAGCTTTTCCCATTCAGTAGTACTCTTTGCCGCCTTTCACTTAGAAAGTCCCTGACCCATTCCAAAATTTCACCTTCTATACCATAAGCTTCCATTTTATGGAGTAATCTTCTGTGGGGGACAGAATCGAATGCTTTACGTATATCTAAGTAAATAGTGTCCACTTGTTTATGATCATCAAGAGATTTGGACCAATACTCAAGTACCTCTAGTAAATGTCTGTTACCAATTTCACCTCCTCCCTGGCCAGAATCTCTTCTACATTATACTCTAAAGTATCCCTTTCTGATTTAAATCTCTGACTCGAACTCAATCAGGATTCAGAGATGTTATGACTATTAAAGAATAATATTTGCTTCTTTCTTCTGTTGCTACAATGCAACATCTTTTACCTACATCAGCCATTATGTATTTATACCATGTGACCGGTGTAGTGGTAAAAGATACTAAAAATAGATTTTGGCAGGCGCTTAAAGGGAAAAATCAATACAAAATAAAGAACATAGAATATTTACTTCCTACACTTTGAGGTATCATCTTTGATTGAAAAACCATTTTTACCATAATATTGTAGTAGACCAGAGGGGGTCAGGCCGGTGCATGTGGGTCGCATTAGACACTGTTGCTTCCCACTAGCCACTTGTGACCTCCTTAGATTTACCAAGTTGTACTTCGCGTTGTGTTTTATATATATTTGTATATTCCTTGCCCCTCTGTTATGCCCAAAACAAAAGCATAGGCGGACGGACGGACGGACGGACGGACGAACGCACAAACACTGCGACTCTGGCAAACAGACAGACGGACGGGCAGACGAACGCCGAACATACGAACGGACAGACGGACAAACAGATGGGCAAGTTTATGTTCCAGATTCGTATCACTGGATGCGGAGAGATGGCTCCAAGAGCAACCAACTAACTTATAATAAGAATGATTTTATTTACAAATGAGAAATGAAATGTAATTGCAGTTTTTCTGATGTTAATTTCAGCTAGTTATCATCCAAACGAAATTTAATTCTAGTTCAGAATATTTATGGGTATTCAAAGCGAAAGTTAATTCTAGCTTTAAATAAGTGCACTACTTTGAATGAGAGAGTAGTCCCACCTTTTAACAATTTGACGGTAGGGTCTGTGGAACCTGTGTCAGTGATTGCTAGCCAATTTTACAGTCAGTCACATCAGTGGGTGTATTTTACTGAGCATTAATTCATCTTGGTGTCTTTCTTTGGCACAACTTTAGATCTATCCTAATTATTTCACTGCTAGCTGTACTTCCATCATTATAATGAATCATTCTAATATTTGCTTTCAAAAACACAATCTTTCACGATAAAATATCTTTAGAAAGGCAGTATTTTGTTTGATAAATTACAGAAAGCATACTTACATACTCCACAAGGGAAACAACAAGCCGGCAATTGGTTACCTCCCTTGAAAAATATCAAGTATGAGCTTTTAAAACGAAATGGACAAAAATGAACCCAAATGCACAAATTGCCTATCTAATGAAACCAGTTTCTACCACATTCCTCCCCCCTAATTTAAAAAAAATATCACATGGAATACACATCAAGTATGCCACTAAATATTTTTTTTAACTTTAATATCTTTATAAATAATTTAGTATGTAAACCAAAAGGTAGGAAAGTAGAAACTAGTTGAATGAAAATGAAGTAGTCACTTGATTTATTTCACTGATTAAGCAGAGAAGATGAACTTCTGTCACTCAAGGGAATTCTCCGTCTGTGATCCGGTGTCTGCCACATATTCGTGTCACGAAACAGTCGACCCCTTCTCTCCACTACTCTCTCGTCTCTGCAAACATTATCACCATAGTAGGGAATGTGTGAGAACTGGTGTTCCATCTGGCCGATTTCCTGCTGTCGCTGCCTACGACTTATTTCTCTCTGATGCGCCAACATAACCTGTCTTTCTTCCTTCGAGCCCAATCTGTAGGGAAGAATCCCACGTGGATTTATGAAGGCATCATTTGGAGTTTGTATAAATTTAATTGTCACAGTCTGACCTTTGTGGGATTTGCCTTTAAGGTGAGCTCTCGCATGTTTCGTATTACGGAAACGTTTACCACATTCCTGGCACTTGTAGCTGGGTATCTGTTCGTTATGCTTTTCAGTCCAGTGATCCCGGAAAACAGAAAAGGTACTTAGTTTCCCAAACCGTTTACATATTGGTACTGTACAGTAGCTCGGAACACAGGGCCATTGTGGTCTTTCCTGATTAGCAAATCCTACTTCACCAGCCTCATCATGAAGTTCAATTTCTATTTCTTTATCAGACATCTTGATCTCTGGAACAGAAATTCAAGCGGCAATGCAGAGAATGTCTGCAGTGGGACTATTAATGTTGATGACGATGATGGTGACGGATGAAGAATGACAATCGTTGAGTCTCCATGATTTTCTCGGACGTTTGTATGATGGATGAATAATGGCTAGCATGAGGTGGACATGTATATGAAAATTGTACCAAAAATGTAGCAGTGCATTTATTTATTCACTTATTTATATATATATTTTTTTTTTAATTTATTTTATTTGGAATTTATACTCCAAGATTTTTTTAATAGAATTTTATCTATTTTTCGTCATATATATTCAGTTTACTGAATTTTTATGAATGATTTTTTTTTTTTTCAACGTATTTACATGCATATACTTTTACGTATGCTTTTAACTTACATTCATGTCAGTTTATGGTCAATATATTTTTTATTAAACATTGACTTCTTATACCTGACCTGTTAATTTTAGCACTATATTTTATGTACAATATTATATACATTTGATTTCTTTCAGTCCGTCCTTCTGATCAGTAACTAAGAAGGGCACCACAACTGTCGTGGTTTCACCACTCGTTCCCTCCGCGACCTTATGACTGGTATGCCATTGTCTTGTCTGCTTTGAACTGAAGGCATGCTTATGTAATTGAAGAAGTTATGGTCGGACTGATTCAACAAGTCATTACTACAAGAAGTATTTTGGGATGCTGATTTATCTCTCCCTATTTTATTTAAAGGTGGCTTTTGACCATCCAATTTACTTTCTAATATTGGTCGAACAGACCCGTCATCTTTTTGCATTTCTGAGAGTTCTTCTAGGCTCCATGCGGGAAGCCAATTTTGCCTGCTATCCCTGACCTCATCAAGACATATATCGGGGAGAATTGGACCGATAGTTGACTGGTAGTTGCTATCTGCCCCTGTAGTCACGGCAAAGGCCTTCCTATCTTCTGGTCCCGGCGCGGGACTAAAATGAGTAGCAGGAGACTGGTAGGAGATATTGTCCTTTATCTCATCGGTCAGGGAGACCGATTGCCTGCTATCGGCTCTTTCATCTTTGTCCTTATTAACTTTAACCGCGCTGGGATAGCAGTCTATGAACGAAGTGTTGGAACATTTTTGTTTAGGTTTTCTTGAAAAGGAATCTGCATTCAGGTGGTGTCTGTCAGACCCGTTTTGTATTGTTTGGTCATATGTTACTGTGCTGCTGATCCATCGGGCTATCAGGCCTTCTGGATTTTTGTAATTTCTGAGAATGCGTGCACAAGTGCTTGACCGGTGTGTGTGTAACTGAAGCCTACCATTAACTGTTTTGAGAACTTGCTTTTTAATCTTTATGTCACCCCCATAAGCAGTAAGGAAATCCATTCCAAGAATACCAGCAATGCCCTTTATTTTTGCTATGATAAACTGTTGCTTAAAAGTTACACCTTCTGCTTGAAATTCCAACTGTGCTCTCCCACTTATGTCCAACTGACTACCATCAGCAGCTGTAAGTTTCACAGCTTCTTTAGTCAGTTCCACTTTGTTTTTACCCTCAAGGTTTTGGAAACACTTAAGAGATAAGATAGAGTATGGAGAACCAGTGTCAAGTAACAGCTTCAACTGTGATGTGAATATGGTTGTGTTTAAATATAGACATGAAGCTCGAGTGGCGTTATCCTGTGATTCAGCAATATCTGTGTAGATTTGATTGGTCAATATAGGCTGTAGTATTTCTTCTTCTGAAATGTCAGCTTTGCTTTGATCGTTTCTGGACTCTTTAGCCTGAATCTCATAGGATTCATCTATAGGATCTCGATCCACTGTTTCTTCAGAAGGTGTGACCACAATCTCGGGAACAGGTTTCTGCTTTTCCTGTGAAGTTATCACGTATGCAGCATCACTGCCCGGTTGTTTGGTCTGCTTTTCTGTTCGCTTTCTTTCATGGTATTTGCGTGTTCTACAATCCTCAATATTGTGATTATTTCGCTTACAGTAATTGCAATACAGCTCAGACTTCGGTGTCGGTTTTCCCATTGCACTTGACTTGGGTTCAGATTCCATTGCATTTTGTTCTTTGTTGAAATTAGCAGAAGGACTTTTGCTTCGGGATCTGGAACTGGCTGTGAGTAAACTCAGCTTCTTCTCAATGAGTTTATCTAGTTGTTCCATGGTAATATTTTCAGCAAGTTGTTTGTCATTTCGGTGTGACACTATAGGTGCAACTGTCTCTACGTCTGCCTTTGGCTTCTTTATTCGGTCAACAGAACCCTCAAGAGCTTCATATTCAGTGGCCAAACTGATTGCTTCATTCAGCGACTTTGGGTGACCAAACTGGACATGCTTCTGAAGTTCATAATTGTTGAGACCAGTAATAAATTGATCGATGACATGCACTTCCAACTGGCTCAGGGTTAAATTAGGGTATGCTTTTTGCGCTAAGCGACTCAGGTGGTACCCATAATCTGATGCGTTTTCTCCTTTCTCTCTTTTTCGGTATCTAAACTGGCATCTATAGGCAACGTCTTTTTCTTTTGGTTCATACCGATCTGAAAGTATTTGCTTAATTGCGTTGAAGTTACCTAACTGTGCTACTGTTAATCCACTCAATAAGCGCTGCGCTTCCCCACGAAGATGAATACTCAACATCTGTGCTTTTTGTGCATCTGACCACTGATTCCACTTGGCACATTGTTCAAAGTGTACTAGGTAGTCCGACCATTCCGTTTTTCCACTGCCATCAAACTTGTCCGGATGTACCTCTTTTTTATTGCATGATGGGATGCTTTGTGGCAGGTAGTTTTGATTTAAATGTGTGTTAGGAAGTGTGGCGAGCGATGGAATGGTATTTACAGTGTTTGTATTCTGTAGCACACTTGGCTGAGAAAAGACAGTGCTGGGCATTGGAACTGGTTGAATAACATTTGCTGGAGTTAGGTTTGCTCGAACTGGCATGCTCCAGGTGGGCACAGTAGTTGCTAAATTACCCTGTTGCATATACTGTTGATTGGGCATTCGTGCTGTTGGAAAAGCATTAATCTGGAATGAATTGTGAGCCCTTTCTCCTACGGGTAAATTATAAGTATAATCATTATCTAATGGCTGTAACACTGGCATCTGATAATTTGCCATCGGCAATGCTGTCTGTGTTCGGGATGGTTGTACGGTAACCGGTGTTTGGCAGTTGAAATTTTGCATCGTCGGCATTTGATTGCTTGTACCGCCTATAGATGTATTTGTCGTCGTCAGACTTTTGTAAGTTTGAACATTTTGATTTGAAACTGGTGCTAAGGGAACCTGCATTTGAGCAGGCGTTTGCGTTTCATAGGTATGCATACTTGGTGCTGGTGTGAAAGCAGGTGTCTGGGGGTCAAACTTTTGCACTGGTGGGGTTATTTCTGGTATACTCGACTGTACATATTCAGGGGATTGCAAAATAGCAGAGTTTTTCATTTGTGCTTGACTAACTTGTAAACCAGTCGGTGTAACATCAGTGAATGGTTTGTTACAAGGAGACGGCAAAGGTGATACCCCACTGTTTGTTTCAATATGTACAGGCTGATAGCATTGTGTTGAATGCTGAATATACTGTTGTGCATATGGAGTTGGAGAAGAAAACTCATTTGAAATGCCTGTTTGGTTTGATTTATTTTGACTCATGCCAGATAAATGCTGGTGTATATGTGAGGGTGCCTCCTCTGTATGTAACTGATTCTTAGTACAGTTACTTTGTAATGGAGTTTGAGGTGTACTAGATGATTTGAACGAAGCAGATTGAGTAACAACACCGGTTTGTATTTGACCAAGTGAGTAGTTTTCAAGTGGGAGAATATGTGATTGCTCCTGTATTAACAGTTGCTGTTGCTGGTTTAAGATTGCAAGTGATTGCAACTGTGTTTGCAATTGGATCAGTTGTCTCTCTAACTGAGCAGTGGCCCTTTCACCTTGCATACTTTCATTGTATTGTGAAAGACTGAGAGGGGATGTTCCATCAGTAACTGCTGTCATTTGTATTCCACTGTCTTGTTGTGTGCGGTTTATGCCACTTACATGTTGTGGAATGGATGTCAAGCTATTGTTGAAATGCATGGTTTTATTTGGGGACTGCAGCTGCTGCTGCTGCAGAACTAGTCCTGGTTGTTGTTGTTGAAGACTTGCGTTAATGTCGCAAAGTTGTGGGCCATTTGGTGGTAACATTTGATGTGAAGGTAAGTTCAATGAAGGTTCACTTGTGCGACTCATAATTGGTTCTAGCAAAAATGTGTTATTTAATGATTCTATAGAACCTCCAGACAAACTATTGTTTAAAGAGTCATTCAAGAAAGGTTGCCAATGTGGCTGTTCCTGTCTGTTTGAAGGAGTTGAGGATGCTAAGGGATTTATATTTAGTTGGTTCTGACTTGTTTCTTCACCAAAGCTACCACTATGTGCCATGTTGCCCTGCTGAGATTCAGGTGTTTCAGGGATATGGCTGATGTGTGGATCACTGCCAGGTGCTAAATTAAATGTCACAGTTTTGATATTTGCATCCATGTTTCTGATACAACACTATTTTCTTTAATTTTTGTTTCAATGCAATCTTATATTCTGTCAGTTGGAAGTTCTATCAACCATCAGTTTTCCACATCCTGGTCACGGACTCACCACTTATGTAGTAGACCAGAGGGGGTCAGGCCGGTGCATGTGGGTCGCATTAGACACTGTTGCTTCCCACTAGCCACTTGTGACCTCCTTAGATTTACCAAGTTGTACTTCGCGTTGTGTTTTATATATATTTGTATATTCCTTGCCCCTCTGTTATGCCCAAAACAAAAGCATAGGCGGACGGACGGACGGACGGACGAACGCACAAACACTGCGACTCTGGCAAACAGACAGACGGACGGGCAGACGAACGCCGAACATACGAACGGACAGACGGACAAACAGATGGGCAAGTTTATGTTCCAGATTCGTATCACTGGATGCGGAGAGATGGCTCCAAGAGCAACCAACTAACTTATAATAAGAATGATTTTATTTACAAATGAGAAATGAAATGTAATTGCAGTTTTTCTGATGTTAATTTCAGCTAGTTATCATCCAAACGAAATTTAATTCTAGTTCAGAATATTTATGGGTATTCAAAGCGAAAGTTAATTCTAGCTTTAAATAAGTGCACTACTTTGAATGAGAGAGTAGTCCCACCTTTTAACAATTTGACGGTAGGGTCTGTGGAACCTGTGTCAGTGATTGCTAGCCAATTTTACAGTCAGTCACATCAGTGGGTGTATTTTACTGAGCATTAATTCATCTTGGTGTCTTTCTTTGGCACAACTTTAGATCTATCCTAATTATTTCACTGCTAGCTGTACTTCCATCATTATAATGAATCATTCTAATATTTGCTTTCAAAAACACAATCTTTCACGATAAAATATCTTTAGAAAGGCAGTATTTTGTTTGATAAATTACAGAAAGCATACTTACATACTCCACAAGGGAAACAACAAGCCGGCAATTGGTTACCTCCCTTGAAAAATATCAAGTATGAGCTTTTAAAACGAAATGGACAAAAATGAACCCAAATGCACAAATTGCCTATCTAATGAAACCAGTTTCTACCACAATATAAAACATTCATTTTCCTTTAATCTGATATAAAAATGTTTATATTTGTTATTCAAGAAAAGGGTTTATTTTGGGGTAAAAGTAAGGTGGTGTATGCTTCCCACATTTCCATCAGAGAGGGGATTGTGGGAATCCCACATGAAACTCTTGTGGGATTGTAGGGAAGCTTGAGGATATATAAGTCCCCCCAACCCTACAGTCGGCCTACAGTCGGGGAGCCTCACCAATACTTCCACAGAGAGCAGACCTGTTTTAGAGGTGCTCTTAATATTTTCTTTGAATTTATTTAATTTGGAAATTTGGCTTAAGAAATCATGACTTTGTTTCTTTTTGCTTATTTTGGGATTTCTTCTGCAGTAATTTCAGTCATAACAGCAACCATCATGCATTTATTTACCCTTTTCTTGATTCAAATATAACTAAATATAATTGAATGCTCTTGTCACTGTGATTGTGTCTTTATTTAAAGGCCACCTCTACACAAGAGCCATCTTTAGTTACAGGCCACCTCTATATAAGAGCCATCTTTACCCTAAAAATATGTGTCACCTGATCTAGTCATTATTTGAAAGTTAAGTTGTTTCTATTAAGTTTTATGCATTAAAATGGTTGAAATTGAAATCAATTCTTGGTATTCTTTTCCATCCTTTAGTTAATTAAAGTTGAGTTAATCAAGGCTCCATAGGTGAGGTACTCCAACACCAGCCAGTAGCTCAGTGGTTAGATTAAAGCATTGGTTGTCTGTTTGCAGCTATTATGGTGTGGATATATAAGTACTAGCTTAACAAACCTCTTTGGTAAAAGCAGAATATTTTAACAATACTGCAGCAACTTTATTGCTGTTGTCCATGTGATAACAGATCTCGAGCGCTTAATCACGAGAAGTTAACGATACGATAGCAGATTCACTGCTGTTATTCATGTGAACTCCTCCAAACCTCGGTCGCTACCACAGAAGAACGCTACTACATTGAAAGTGATTCTAATTACTACTGACCCCGGTCCCCTACACGTTACATTTTTGGTGGTAGAGCGGTGGGATCGTAGTCAGATCTGCGATCCAGCAATACGAACTCACGTCTTCACAATTGTTAAGAAAGACCTATTGCTTCGAGAGATAAGATAATGGGTAGACGAAGACTAAACCGAAAACAGAATCTAAGCAGAGCAAACTCTGAAATTGCTTTAAATGAGGCTGATGCGTCATCAGATACAAAATCTGAGTCCTCTGTAACTGCCCAAGATATGCACAGTGAGATCTTCACTATCACTGAACATACACAGGTCACACAGAATAATATGGTACCTACACAAGGCAGATTTTCCTCAACAGAAGATGCAAGTTTGACCCTAGGGGCATCAACACACAATGCAGATGAACACAACTTATCCACTGACCCTCAATCTTGCATTAATCAACAGCAAAGCCAAGGCTTTGGTGATGAGCCCAGGTCCGGGCCGGGTCCTGAAACAATGTACACACATTCTATGTTACAAACTGTTTTGAAGCAAGTTAACCAGCAGAGTGAAACAAGCTTTAGGGCCATTTATGAGTGCATGGCCAAAGTCAATCAGCACAGTGAATCGAACACCAGGGCAATTAACGAGTGCATGGCTGGCACTACCACTCTGATTAAAGATACATGCCAGTCAATGAAAGAATGCATGCTAGGGATGGCAAATATGACAAGAAATAATTTTCAGGAACTTTTACTTGAAATCAGGGCTCTGAATGAGACAGCCCTTGTACACCCATCATCAACCAGTGTACAGCAACAGCAATTTTCATCAGTTGACAGAAACTTGTCAAGGCAGACAACCAGCTATAGTCATACAGTTACTTCCCCTGCTCCCTATCAAGCAAATACACAAGTTACACCAAGTAATCTGTACAGAGTCACATCTTCAAGCACACAAGCCAGTGTTCAAGGCAGTGATCTTCCATCTACTTTTCCAGCCCCCCTAAACCCAAACTCTTTAGCAAGAATGAACTCTGCCAGCTTTCAGACAGTACCCACCAGCAGCATATTAAGTAGTTCAGCAATTTCCCCAAGTGCAAATGTAAATTCTTCAGCTAAAAATCAAACAGTGAGATTACCCCCATTTACTGGTAAATCCAGTGATAGCTGGAAAGTTTGGCATGCTCGGTTCACTGTTGTGGCTAATTTAAACCAGTGGGACGAAACCACTATACTTAGTGAACTAATGCAGCGACTTCAAGGCACCGCCGCAGAATTTGTATTCGATGAGATTCCCTTTGACAGATTGACTAGTTACTCTGGTTTAGTTGCTGAGCTCGATTCCAGATTCAAATCGGTTGAAACCAACAAAACATTCAAGGTTCAATTTGGTAAACGACATCAGAAATATGACGAGGGCATTGAAGACTATGCAGCAGAGCTGAAACGCCTTTACGACAAGGCATATCCCGGGCGTAACCCAGAAATGAGGCGTCAACTCTTGTTACAGCAGTTTTTACTTGGGTTAAGAGATAAGAGTGCGAAATTTGCGGTTGAGTATTATAAGGAACCCAACTCAATTGAAGAAGCTGTTCATCATGCGGTGACATATATCGAGGCGCAAAACTGTCCAAAAGCTGATCCCTGGAATAGCCCTAGTGCTCGAAAAAGAACTATTCGCTTTGATGATGATGATGACTACAACCAGGATGATGATGATTTTACCTACGGCCCCAACTATAACAGCCCCAACTCCATACAAACAAGGTCTACATCCCCAACAGATAGACAAATTTTGCGAAAGGTCAAGGATGCTCAGTCAAAAACTAGCCCGACTGAAAAGCCCACTACCAACTCCCATGATACTGAGATGCTGCAGAAAATACTAAATTTGGTAGAAAATGTCAACATTGTATCTCAGCCTAGTTTGACCCCAGTTCAGCAGCAACACAGAGGTCATGGTCACGCAACTAGTCCTCAAAATCAAGGTCATGCCCAATACAGACGAGGTCAAGGTCATTCTCCCAGTCAAGGTCAAACAATCAATTATGGGATCCAAAGTCACAATCAAGGTTACCGCCCAGGACAAGGTCATCAACAAGGCCAAGGTCAAACTCAAGGTCAGGGGCAAGGTCAAAACCAAGGTCAAGGCTATCAGGCTTCTGTTCAATGTTTTTACTGTTCAGAAATGGGTCATATCAAGCGAAACTGTCCAGTACTGAAAGCAGCACAAGACCAACAGAACCCTGCATCCAATAACAGAGGTCAGAGGTCAACACCAGATGTTCCCTACTATGGACAGCCCCAAAGGAATTCAAATGCTGGCCACAGTGATTTAAACATCCCTAACCACAGAAGGCCAGGGCCTTCACCAGAAGCTCCCTATTATCGTCAGTCCCAAATGAACTCAACAAATGTTGATTTAAACTAGATAGGACCGGCTTGGTTGGCCGTCAGGCGGACCCTGTCTTAAGTGGCCAAAACTTAAAATCTCCTATTTTGTTACCTAAAATCAATTGTGAAGATACCTCTTGTTACATAAATCCACATACTGAAGCAAAGAGACTTACTCAGGATGGAGCCAGAAAAATGCTTGATCCCCAAGAGCCGTGTGGGTTGATAAATCAACCAGTTAGCAGCCCTGTAACCCAGTCATCTAGAATAAGATCAAGCAGCCCCTCTTGTATGCCCACTTCCAAAGCAAATTCTGGTTCAGGAATTCAAATGGACTCTCAGCAAAGTATAGAACCCATGATAAGCAAAGTTTGCAAAATTGATTTTTAAAGTAACAGGCGACAAAGCAGATGACATTATTGTTGTGATTGGCATTGTAAGGGTTAAAAATAATGTATCAGTAAATTTGTCATCGTCAGGTTAACAAGTCATGTAAAACCAATTTTTATACAGAAAAAAGTGGGGTTTACAGGGGTACACATTTTTCTTACTTTTGTTCCAAATCATAGACTGTAGGTACTCGTTAGAGCCACCTGAAAGTCAGCATTTGGGCTAGAAATTAGAAAAAAAAAATGTTTGCCTGAAAAAAATGCTACTTCTGGATAAATGAAATATGCCAGTTTAACACATGGGTGTTCGGCCCCCGCCCATCATGGCTTGGAGAAATAGATTGGGCTATACAATGCTTCCACCCACAGCTGAAACTGACCGCACATGAGTACTGGATAACCACTAAGACGGGCTAAGCCTGCCAAAATGGGACGAGTCAGACCGTCCAGTACAATTAAGATATATTGAACTGACATTCTAAATGAAACGCTTCGCCGTTACCATAATAAGTTATGATGTGTTCATGGGTAGTATATATTTGTATTGCTTTTTGGTCGTTTGTCAAAGAAACGGTTTCATCCAGCCCTCTGTATTTAATCAAGGGTTTAGTCAGAATAAGAAACAGAAATAAATATCCACGTTTCAAAATGCAAAACTTTCACCAACTTGAGAAATAATCAAAAAAGCACGCATATCATTCAGAACACTAACAATTTTTTGGCAATTATTTTCAGCCATTTTCACATTTTTTTTCTTTTCAAATTTCACTTTTTACTTCACAACATGATATTAGGATAGAATGATAAATTAACACCATGGATACAGGAAACTCTTATGGGGGCGTTAGGGACAAATAAGGGAAATACTGTACACCTGTTAGTCAAAGTACAATATTGAATGCTATTGTAAATACATGTTTTGCTACAAATGGTTTCATAGTAAACCAAAGTTATGGATGTACCATTTAAAATGCAAATGCATGAAAATAATAATAAAATCATAATTTCCCCCCATTTTGTCACTCTCAACTATATGTCCACCTCTAAGTTTCCCGCCAAAACATTAACCCTTTTGGTACCAATTGGAACCTTCCTCCTTATATATAGCAGGAGTTTTTTTTCCAAAATTTAGGGGTGCCAGGTTGCGTTTTCATCAAAATTTATTTGGAAAATGACTTAAATGTTAGGAAACAGTGGAGGCCCTGATCAGACGCTGCATTCTGTGGCGTCTGATCCGGGCCTGCCCTGTTTGCCAGGGTACTGGTTTGGGGTTTCTGGTACTAAATGGGTTAAAAACAATAATGTATATATATTTCCTAGTTCTATCAGCAAGTGATGACTCATGGGTTATTCCAATATTAAGTGAGACAGGTGCTTAAAAAGGGTATTTTATTTTGGATAATATCAATATCTAAAACTTAGTCTTGGAGAATAAAAAACTTTATTATTAAAGATATGTCTATTCTCTTACTGTATGTGAAGCTAAAATGTGGCTAGCAGCTCTGAGCTAGCCAGATCACTAATTAATTGTCAGGTACCCTGATTCTGTTCCCTAAGGGGCCCCATCAGAAACTGCTGTTTTTATTAAGAATAAAGGCTTGTCCTCGGCTAACCTGGCATACACTTCATATGCACATATGTAACTCATTCTTGGTGTAAATTTCATTCATGTTGGCATTTCTATCTCTAGGTCAATTATGTCAAAAGGTGGTGCTAATGGACTTATTTCCTTCAATCACAGGCATTAGTTTTAGCTCTTTGTTTTCATGAACTCCAAGCAACACCCACAATTTGCCATATATGTATGGTTTCATACATATATACACTGTCATTCATTCATATAATCCCACCCTGACATGCTCTGAGCCAGATTGGATCATTAATGTTTATGTCAATTGGTACCAAAAATCCTGCTCAATATCAAACTAGGTCACAGTATTTTTCATGCTCATTCTCATATTTTAGACATTTTTCATGCAATATTTCAGAATATGATAGAAAAGTATTATAAATATCTTCCACAATTAAAAAAGAATGATTTAAAAATGTGATTTGGTTGCAATATGCATAATAAACTTGCAAATATCACATTGGAAATTTTGTATGGTGACGTCACTGCTAGGCTGTACCTTGTGTATTGCTAGAGGTCTCGGCAAGAGGAGATAAAATTCCACAAATTTCATCAAAACTCATGAAGAATTAACATCAAAATATATGTTAAAATACTCATTATATTCCTCTCATTAAGATTATATTACCAGACAATCATGCATTCTATAATATACAGTTATAAAAAAAAATAATGCAATAAAACTCAAATGAACTTGATTATTAATTTCGTCTGCTGTAGCATTTCATTTAATAGTACTGGGATTTGAAAACGAGGCTCTCCTTGAAGCAATTAATGTGAGAAAATCAGGTAGGTTGCAGACTGGTTGCTACAATGCAACATCTTTTACCTACATCAGCCATTATGTATTTATATCATGTGACCGGTGTAGTGGTAAAAGATACTAAAAATAGATTTTGGCAGGCGCTTAAAGGGAAAAATCAATACAAAATAAAGAACATAGAATATTTGCTTCCTACACTTTGAGGTATCATCTTTGATTGAAAAACCGTTTTTACCATAATATAAAACATTCATTTTCCTTTAATCTGATATAAAAATGTTTATATTTGTTATTCAAGAAAAGGGTTTATTTTGGGGTAAAAGTAAGGTGGTGTATGCTTCCCACATTTCCATCAGAGAAGGGATTGTGGGAATCCCACATGAAACTCTTGTGGGATTGTAGGGAAACTTGAGGATATATAAGTCCCCCCAACCCTACAGTCGGCCTACAGTCGGGGAGCCTCACCAATACTTCCACAGAGAGCAGACCTGTTTTAGAAGTGCTCTTAATATTTTCTTTGAATTTATTTAATTTGGAAATTTGGCTTAAAGGTGCATTATTGAGCTATCGGGCTTCAAAAATGAAAAGCGTGTTTTTCGGTTTTATTTCTTCTATTCATGTAGCTTTGTCATTTGTAATCTTCAGAAACCAAATACCACTTCAGAACTTTGTGAAAATCGTCGTTTTCATTTTTGTTTATTTGTTGTTGTTGGGAATTTCCATCTAAAAATATTCCTGTCACGTGACAAAAAGCCGGGCAACATCACTGCGGCGAACAATAAGATGGCGACCTCCGGTTCATCTGAGGAAAGTAGAATTTTTAGTCCAAATTACAAGTATTTGACTTTCAACGGCACTGACACAATACTATCATGCATGTTAATCTGTTATCAAAATTAATGCTAACGCATCAATTTACAGGCAAGAAGATCATTTTGCCGTCAATATCTAAGGATGAATTTCTGAATCGATGAGAATTGACATGGGGTCGTTTCAAAGATACACAAAAACCGCATAAATGTGAGAGTACATGTATGATGTGGGTATTTGTTAGAATTAGACGATACTAGCAATAACCTTTTGATTTGTTTGATTTGAGGGTTAACGTCCCAATTAACACTGTTTAACGTCCCCATCAACACTGTATAAGTAATTTTGGAGACCTAGCTTACAATTTTGTGGGACTTTTATATACCCGACTTTGAGATGAAATGAGATCTCATTCCCTGTCGCTTACGGGCCTCCGTGGCCTAGTGGTTAAGAGCGCTGACTCTTGATCATTAGGTCTCTCACCGCTGTGGTTCGAGCCTCGCTCGGGTCATATGTGAGACGCCAAGTTCTGCAACGGAAGGTCAGATGGTTTTTCTCCGGGTACTCCGGTTTTGGCCCACCTCTGATTAACGATCGGCTCGATATGAGTGAAAAAATCTTGAAAGGGCCGTAAAACCAAAACCAGAAAAAAAATCCCTGTCGCCCAATGAAACCAATAGGGTTTATATGAATGGGCGACCCGACTCGCACCGCTTTGCCTGGACAGGCTTGGATCCTTTAGGCGGTTTACCAATACTCCTAAGCGGTCGGTTTAAGCTCTGCCTGGCACCATCATGCAGCCCACCTATTTCTTCAAGCCCCGCCATGGGAGCCGAGCAAGAACTTTTTAATACCGAAACAAAAGAGAAACACTATCCATATTCCCACCGCCCATCGGGGCTTGAAGAAATATATGGGCTGCATAATGTTTCCACGCAGAGCTGTAACTGAGCCGCAAACGAGTACTGGTAATTAGAGGATCTAAGCCTGGGCAAGCAAAGCGATACGAGTCCGTCCATTTGTTTCACTGGGCGGCAGGGCTTGAGAAGTCATTTCATCTCAATGTCTGGTAAAAGTCCCACAAAATTGTTATCAACGTCTCCAAAATGACCTTTACAGTGTTGAAGGGGACGTTAAACCTCAAACCAAACAAACAGACGTGCACCGGGACCTTTCTACTCACTGATACTGGGATCGGCCACATTTTACCATTACTTGCAGATTTACAGCACACATCAATCTTGCAATTATGGTAGAGGTCTTAACCTGCACAGCGCCGGCCTCGGTAGCTCAGTCGGATGCATGGGGAAGCAGGTTCGATACCTGCCGGGGTCGGCAATATTCTTTCGCGGGGATTGATCATGAAATCTTTTCTACGGTCATTCTCTCCATTCCGTGGCTCAAGAAGGGCAGTTGTCAGTTTCTGGCGAAAGAATGTGCACTCTCCTGGTTACCTCTTACGTATAAGCCTGCCCAGGAAAAGGAAACTGACAGGCTCAAAAACGGCCTTAATAGTGTTGACTTGGCCGTAAACCCCAAAACAAACAAACAGTTAACCTGCATAGGGGATGACTCTCCCTGAACAGGGCGCCTCCAGTTTGTTTGTTTGATTTGAGGTTTAACGTTAAGGTCATTTTGGTTGCTTCCAATTTTGTGGGACTTTTACCCGACATTGAGATGAAATGACATCTCAAGCCCTGTCGCCCAATGAAACCCATAGGGTTTATTAGCATGGGCGGTCCGCCTCGCACCGCGGTTCCTGGACAGGCTTAGATCCTCTAAGCGGTTTACCAGTACTAGTGTGCGGGAGGTTACAGGAGTGGCAGCTTAGGGCTCGGCACCGTGCCAATTAAGGGTGTAACAATATATTGAAATATCAATATATTGCAATACGTGTCTGAGCAATACGTATTGCAATATGACCTGAACAGTGTGACAATATATTGTGTTACTATATATAGAATAGAAAATCATTAGAAGTAATGTAAAATGAATCAGAATTTGAGAGAATAAAAATGTCCAAACAATTTGAATGTATTTGTTAGCCTAATAAGTGGTTGAAGCATGTCTTTACAGTGGCCTTCCACATAGATTGACATTTTGGACCTTAGATAATGATCCTTTTTGCTTGAATTTTCTAGTCTGAATGGTGCTTGGTGGTCTTCAGTCTTCAGATATGTCAATAATACAATATAAGACTCTGGAAAGGCTTGTCAGATTGAATTAAACATGGGGAACAGCTACAATTCATCTGTCATTAAACAGAAAAAAACTTTTAATGATTGATAAATGGTTTTGCTTAAGTATAGCTTTAATTGATAAAGCAATCAAAGGGTTTTTGTAATATACAATACATATTCAATACGTATTGCAATACAAAAAAGCTGTATCGCAATATATCGCAATACGGTATTTGCATGCAATACTCAGCCCTAGTGCCAATGTGGTCTTTGCAACCTTGTGTGCGGGAGAAGAACTGCTACCGCTGATGGTGGATGAAGCAATGGATCGTGTACCGTCCTTTGCATGGGCAGTTATGAAACGTTTATGTACAATGCTTTCTACTGGTCTGTTAGAAACTGGCACCCAATGGAGATCGGGCCCTTATATAGTCGAGCGTCAATCAGCGATCGAGCGGCGCCAGTCGAAACCGGGATTCGTCCAGCGGATTCCGCTTGATCATCTGTCGGGCCTCGGCCGATTACTGCCCGATTATCTGATTGGTCGGGGTCCGCTTTACGACTACCGGATGCCAGCCGATGCCATCGACATCGACGTCGGTACAAGCTCTGCTCGACTTTTATCGATGTGCCACCGACCTAGAAGTCGGTGAGTTTTCGGGGAGAATTTTAACTACGAGTTAAAATTTAACCGGGCCCCTCCCGACCACCCACCGCCCGATTCCCGGCGGATGTCTCTCTAGGCCCCACACGGCATACTTTTTGCCAAAACCGAGCCAGACACCCATTTCTCGGCTTGGACTGCTCGGCCGACCACAACGTATAGTATAGCTCGGCCGGGGTACGCCGAATTTGTGACCGAGGCATCAGCAGTTAACCAGTACAGTGCACACTCTTTCGCCACTGACAACTGCCCTTCTTGAATCAGCGGATGCCCAGTGGTAGAGGATGGCCGTGGAAAATATTTCATCGTCTATCTCCACGAAAGAATGTTGCCGACCCGGCAGGTACCGAACACGCGCCTTTCTGATCACCAGTCAGACGTTCATCCGACCGAGGTACTGAGGCCGATGATTATCATACGAGATATTTTGGCAAGCAATAATCAAGTGTATATAAATGTAAAGTGCAGATAACTCCATGTCAACAGACATACAACGTCTAAACAACGTCCAAGTCAACAGACATACAACGTCTAAACAACGATGCATTGACGCTGACGCAGCAAAGTCGATGCAACAACGAAATTGACATAGCGTGTAGCATCGGCTCCAGAACTTGTTACTCAAAAGTACCAGATTAATGTGGAAAATGATCATACCGACGGTAACGGGCCTCCGTGGCCTAGTGGTTAAGAGTGCTGACTCTTGATCATTAGGTCTCTCACCGCTGTGGTTCGAGTCTCGCTCGGGTCATATGTGAGACGCCAAGTTCTGCAACGGAAGGTAAGGTGGTTTTTCTCCGGGTACTCTGGTTTTCGCCCATCTCTGATTAACGATCGCTCGATACGGGTGAAATAATCTTGAAAGGGCCGTAAAACCAAAAAAAAAAAAAAAAAATACGGACGGCAGGTAATGACCTAATTTGGCGTTATTACGTAAAGCTAGAACCTAAAACCACTTCCAATCACGTGAACAAGTCCGTGAAATTAAGACCCCACTAAATCCCATTTTATATAAAGAAAACTGGGGTTTACGGGGAATAACATTAATTTCCTTAGTTCTGCTCCAAGACATAGGCTGTGGGTACTCGTTAGAACCGCCTCAATGAGGTGGTTCTAACGAGCATCCAAAACCTATGTTTGGAGTATAAATAAGAAAAATATCACAAATCTTCAGCAGAAAAAGATGCCTTTTTTAAGGTTTGAGAAATTTACTATATCCCACGGATGTGTTATCCTAATGCCATATTAACTGAACTTATTTTCTCTGAAATTCTTGTGCAGACATTTTGGAAAGCTTTGAAAAGGTTTGAGGGTCACTGATGAGGCCTTATTGGCCGAAACTAGCTATTCTGGCCCAGAAAACATTTACACTCCATATGTTCCAGTTTTGTGGTGCATTCCTTGCTTCCAAAGGATACACACTTTCGGATGAGTCTTTAAACCTAGGTCTCATCTCAGTATGGCCTTAGCTGTTGGTGGGACGTAAAACTCAAACACTCACTCACTCACTCCAAAGGATAACCGTTTCTAGAACATATTTAACGTCACTATAGCTGGTGTCTGGGAATGTGTGGAGGTCGTAAAAAGTCTCCCTGCCCAACATCATAGTGTAGTTTATATTTTCTTGCCCTTCCAGTGGTGAATTTTGAAATTTTTGAGGGTCACTGATGAGGCCTAATTGGGCAAAACTAGCTAGTCTGGTCCAGAAAACATGTACACTCCATATTTATCCCCACGTTTTTCGAAGAAAAGTGGGGATATTGTTATCGCCTCCGTCTGTCCGTTCGTCCATCCGTCCGTCTGTCCGGCTATCTCCTCCTACACCGTTCATTGGAATTCAACCAAATTTGGTATGTGAGTTACATACATGAATGGCTTCTGCAAGAGCACATTAATTTTTGGACCAGCCCCCAGGGGTCCCTGGAAGAGGTCAAAACGTGGGGATTTGCGATGACGCGCCATCGACTGCGCGATCTAGTTTACAGTTTTGTTTTTTGTATTCCTTGTTTCCAAAGGACAACCCTTTCTAGAACATATTTTAGAAGTAAGTAGATGAGAGAAAGTACAAAAAGGGGACAGGGAATTATTGAAAGGTTGTGTGAGTGCTTTTCAGTTTAGACAACATGTACGATAGAATTTGGTCTTCTGTCTTCCTCGACTGGTAGGCGAGTATCTCTAGCAATGTTAATAATAAGACGATTCAATACGATAACAGGTCCGTGCAATGAACGCCCCTTTAAACCCAACTTTATAGAGAGAGAACTGGGGGTTACAATATTTTGTAACTGGGTATACAATTTGCTGCGTCAGCGTCAATGCATCGCAGTGATGTTGCATTGACGTTGACACGACGTTGTTTAGACGTTGTATGTCTGTTGACATGGAGTTATCTGCACTTTACGTTTACATACACTCGATTATTGCTGGCCAAAATATCTCGTATGATAATCGTCGGCCTCAGTACCTCAGTCGGATGCGCGTCTGACTGGGTATACAATATTTTTCTCATTCCTGCTCCAAGACATACGCCGTGGGTACTCGATAGAACCACTTCACTGTGGCAGTTCCAACGAGCACCAACAGCCATGTTTGAAGCATAAATGAGAAAACTATCACAATTTTTCACCAGAAAAGTAAATATTGTTAAGATATGAAAGAATGCACAAAGTCATAAGGGTGTAACATCGTAATGGCTAATAGACGATGATAATCAATTTGAAAAAAAAAAAAAATAAATAAATAAAATTCTTTCATGGGAGAGCAGAAAACAAACTGTAGTAACAATGTACATGTATTTTCTACAAGATGTGCCTTTTATAGCTAATGGTACAAGTCTACTGCACTATATGTGTGGCAGATAGTCGTCGGAAAACAGGACCCTGACACCAAACATAAACATAAAGTCTGAATAGGCCTCATGAATCATCAGTGTTTGGGTAAAAGTAGTTATATGTAGAACATAGAAGTGTAGGCAATGATCAGGAATCGACACAATTTACCCACCAGAGTTACCAAAGGGGAAAGAAACACAAACATGAAACAACAGACCCTAATGGAAACATCAATAGCGGAAAGCCAATAGGACAGTTACTTTTCCACAAAATGGCCAATTCGATATCCAAAACAAAATAAAATAAGTGATACAAACACTCAAAGACAAACCATAACAAAAATAAACAGCGACAGAAGAACCGCCTTGGAGCGGTCAGTGAAACGAATTCCACTGGGCTGGGCGAGAGAGGGGCTTTAATCTTAAAGAATTTATCTAACCTGTTGTTTATGAGTGAAATGTATCTCTCGCTAAGCACTTTATTCATAGAAACAAATTTGTTTTCGTATATACAATATTTTGCTAAAACAGAGAGAGAGAGAGAGAGAGAGAGAGATGTAATTGACCACTTCTGCTTTACCACCGTGTGAAAATAGTATTTTACGATCCTCTAGCGATATTTCTGGATTTACATTTGTGGTCAACCATGATTAAAGTTCAGTCTAAAACGTTCTTACTTTTGGGCATCTAAGAAATAAATAATGGATTTTTTCTGGTTGTTCATTACAGTAACTACAACCCTGATTTTATTAATTTTAAATAGAAATGAATGTGTTACTAAATTTTTATTATTGATTTTGTATTGAAAGTCGCGTAGTTTTGTCTCGAGAAATGTCTTTAATGCTCTTTTTCCACTTTATCTCCTATCTCCGTTTGCCATTTTGTTTGTGTAATGTATTCGTATACTCTAACCAAAATATCATAAATAGTCTACGTCCTTTCTTTGAACTAATCAAGTCTTGAAAGTATATGTTACAAACTACATTTTGTTTAAATTTAACAGCAAATACACAATTCATGTGAATTTGATCTTTTCATACTTGAGAAATACTATTTACTACATGGTGGTAGTCTAAAAATGTGGCCCTTATATCATATTTCGCCTTTAACTGTTCATAACTATAAAATACCACTTCCTCACTAGTAAGATCGTAAATTGCTCTTATGCCCATATCGCACCTATTTCTTAAAAACAATTTCCCATTACCAATGTGGTCTTTATGTCATAATGGGCATATTAGAATTTGCTTTAGGTTTTCTACGGGGACAGGTTTACAAAATTCCGACAAGCAGAAAATCCTTCAAAAAATTGATTTTTGTAGGTTGAAACTAAATTTCGCCGCATAAGATTTGGTTTGGACATACCTTATGATCACAAAATACTCAACAGCCTGGGAGCGCAGATCTTGTGACACTCATGTGATTCTGCTTGTTTATGACCTTACCAGATCATGATTAAATGGTCAACAAATAGATCTTATCTTGGGTTTAGCATGACCTTTGGCTAGGTGAATCACATGAAGCTTCTTCGCAAGCTACTGGTACATGGATTAACTATCCAGTGAATTAAGTCTTTTCTGATTGAAAGAAGTCAGACAGTTGCACTTGAATGTGAGTACTCAGATGAGGTTCCAGTTACTTCAGGTGTACCACAAGGATCAGTTCTAGGTACAATATTATTGTTATTATACCTTAACGACCTACCCGACAATGTGTGGTCCCGGGTTCGCCTATTTGCTGGTGACACTGATTATTCGGTCACCCTCCAGAGGGACTTAGACCGCCCCATCATAGAATCTCACTGGGACATGGAATCCAAACATAGAAAGGCGGCATAATGCTGCGTTTTACCAGATCTGCACTTCTTGTTTTAAATGCTGGTATTTAAGTGTTAAACTAACAGTTTTAGATTACAACTAGGATGAAAATTATTTTAGCTGCCCTTTATATTACAGCGAAAGTAACCTTTTGTGAACGGAAAAGAAATTTATGAAAGTACTTTTAACTCAGGACATCTTAAGTTTCCTCAATACATTTGCACAAGAAAAATATAGATGAAAGATTTGCAAGTTGATTTTCCCCAAAATATAATCCTGATTTCCGTTTAAAAACCCATGTCCCACAAGAAAAAGGGTTGGAGGTATAAACGGTTATTACATTACAGCAAGTACTTTCTTGCATTAGCAACATCCCTGTGCCTTTGAAAATAAATGAAATTCTGTATTTTTCACTTTTACCAGGAAAAAAGGAAACCGCTTTATAGACTTTTTAAAAGTTACTAAAACAGCTGCAGATCAATAGTTCAATTCAAATACTAACGACTCGGACAAAGCTTTCTATCAAAAAGGCTACCTGAATTGAAAACCAGATTTTTTTGACATGTTTATTCTCGATGGGCGCCATCATCTCCTTTTCTTGCGGTAAATCTGAAATGCTGAGATTTCATCAATTATGCCTTCCACATTTTATTTTCTCCATCATCAATGAAAATACCTTGAAAAGTCAGCTATGTAGCCTTCTTCCTGCATATACCATAATGAAATCGCCTATCTTGGAAGCCTGTCATCACTGATAAATTAGTGTAGCTGTCAAATTGAAGAGATTTCCATCTTGCCAAATGAAAAAACGTATTCATACGCCTTGGAACTAATTTCCCCCCAAAAAACAATAGTACACCATTGCTTTAAATTTAAAACATAATATTCATATTTGAAACTGTCTTGCGCCTAATTTCACGTACTTTCTAACATAATTTGTTCGTTAATTCATGAATAGTATGCCTTCATTTCTGAACTAGTTTCTACGTGTAACATTGTCTATCTATCTATCTTCATATACTGAGTCGGTCAAACTTGGCCATTACCTCAGTTGGGTGGTGCGCTAAATTTAGAATTTAGCAAAAAAAAAAAAAAAAAACAAACACACCCACTGGATGAGTTCTTAAAACTATTTACAATCTGCTTTCAGAGGTGTACTAAAACGCATACCTCTGGATCCCAATCTACACCATGCGGGCTTTGAACTCCACAGAGTTTACCACAGAGGAGGGGAGACTATTCCACTGAGGAATAGTTCTAGGGAAGAAAGAATTCTTCAGGGCATCACTATAGGCCTGGTACCTACGATATTGACTGTTGTTTAGTTTTGATGCCCTTGTTTGAGTTGAAGTAGTCACAGGGGTCAAGTATTTATCTTTATTAAGAGACACTGTGTCAGAGTGTATCTTATAAAAGAAGGTTAAAGAGGACTGCTCGCGACGGGCCTCCAAGGATGGCCACTCCAGCTCATCGAGCATATCACCAACACTGCTTCTGTTCCGCCATCGCCTGCAGGTCCATCGGGCAGCCGTCCTCTGAACCTTCTCAACCTGCTGAACCTGAGTTTTAACATGAGGATGCCAAACAGGTGATGCATACTCTAATTGAGGTCTAACCAAGGTTTTGTATGCAACACCCTTTGTCTGCCTAGTTTCAAAAGCCAAATTACGTCTAAGAAACCCTAATGTCCTAGTTGCTTTAGAGGTAATCTCAGAAATATGTTGACCCCAATCAAGATTATCAGTAATGGTGATACCAAGATATTTTGCGGATTGGACATGTTCCAAAGTATGCTGATGTAATGAGTAGTTGAATTTAATCTGCTTGTCTGGAGGGTGCCGTGACACCCTCATTGAATGACATTTGGCCACATTGAACTTCATTTGCCAATCGGCCTCCCAACGTGCTAGGCTATCCAGGTCATCTTGTAAGATAAGACAGTCAGAAGTAGTATATATGTTCCTATACAAAACACAATCATCAGCAAACAAGCGAACAGATGACCTGATATTATCAGGAAGGTCGTTAATAAATATCAAGAAAAGGACCGGTCCAAGTACCGAACCTTGTGGGACACCGGACAAAACAGGGACTGGATCCGACGCTTGGCCGTCAAGTACAACTTGTTGAGTGCGTCCAGAGAGCCATGAGCTAACCCACTTAAGTGTGGATCCTCTAATCCCATAATGATCTAGTTTGTCCTGTTTGTGTTGTTCACCCCTGTTCCCAAGTAAACAAGTTGAAAAAGGTAGATTTCTTTTTTAACTTCTTTCAGCAAAACATATTAAAAGCATTGGGCTTCTATGAAATTTTACCAACCCGCACATTGGTAAGTAGGTGACACAACAGATCATTAATTGGATTAGATAAATATGTCCAAACATCAATTATTTGTTTATGGTGACTCATGTGAACAGAAAACAGCGTGTTGTTGTTAATGGTGAATCTTCAGTATGGGCGCCAGTTTTGTCTGGAATCCCACAAGGGACTGTTCTTGGTCCTCTATTGTTCTCCCTGTACATCAATGATATTTCCTCTGACATTGACTCAGAAATAAGACTTTTCGCAGATGACTGTGTTTGTTACCGGGAAATTAGAGATACAGATGACTCACTGAAACTTCAGGCTGACATAGATAGATTAGGATGTTGGGCCCGAAAATGGGGCATGAGATTTCAGCCAGTTAAATGCAATATTATGCAGATAACAAGGAAGAGATCTAATAAAGTTGAGGCTTCTTACACTTTAGAGGGAACGGTCCTCGAAAATGTGAATTCCATTAAATACCTTGGTGTGACAATCACTCACGATTTGAGATGGAATACACACATTAGCAATATGTGTACAAAGGCGAATAGAACTCTTGGATTCCTGAGGCGAAATCTTCATCAGTGTCCCCAGGATGTGAAAGAGACAGCATACAGGGGACTTGTTCGCCCAATCTTGGAATATGGTAGTTGCATCTGGGACCCAAGCGGAGTGGTCCTAAATGAAGAAATTGAAAAAGTTCAGAATAGAGGGGCTAGATTTGTAACTGGAAATTACTGCTTTGAAACTGGGAGCATGACTGGAATTCTAGGAAAATTAAGATGGGAGTCTCTCAAGAAAAGGAGAAAAGACAGTAGGCTCATACTCTTATACAAAGGTCTAAAGGGTGCTGCCAGCATTCCAACAGATGACCTTGTTCCCCCGGCTAGGCACTGTACAAAGCACCATTCAATGACGTTTCAGACCCTTACTGCAAGAACGGATATTTATAAAAAATCGTTCTTCCCCCGAACCATTAGAGATTGGAATGCCCTTCCGGATTCTATTATTTCGACGGCGGAAGATGCTGGTGATTGTGTAGCTAAGTTTACATCTTTGGTTAGAGCTAGGGACTAACTTCCCATATCACAGGTCCTGGTGTATGAATGTCATTTGACGTGTCACCAGTAACAATTCTGATTCTGATTCTGATGTAACAAATCAATGGGTAAAAATCACTGCTATAACATAGCAGTTATTGGAAGTGATCAGAAGCCTTTTGGACAAAAATCCTGGTGCTGAACAGGCTGCTTGCATTCTTTCAGTTCAGATATGGGGATAAACTGTTTTTATCATATTTCTTTTTTTTTTTTTTTTTTGGTTTTGGATTTTATTCCAGTATCAAATCACCCACCCAGTAAACACAATCAATAATACAGTGAAACTTTGGTGCAGTGATTCATAAATTGTTACAAATTGCATGAATGAAATATATAAAATGAAATACTAAAAGCACCAAAGAAGGTCAATCATTTTACAAGCTAAATACAAGAGATTGCAACACCTCAACCCAATCAGTGATCTTACTGCCAACTTGGTAGAACTGGTCTTTTTTGGCTACCATACACTGAATTTAAAAATAGTACCAGGTGAAATAATTCCATTTTTTTGGGGTGGGGGAGGAATCATTAATTTTCAGTACTATTTAGGTATTTTACTTGAAATTCCACCCTTGCAGTGCCTAAAGTCAACCTTTAGCCACACTTCTATGATAGTATTTTACACATTTTTGTTCTGTGGATTAAGATATCATTTTTGCAAAACCATGGAAAAATGCAATAAATTACTAACATGGTGACTTTCCAATAAAAATATTTTGCTTTCATATTCTTACATTTACATGGACTACCATTTGATGAAAAATCTGTTTGGTAACTATTTGAAATATGATTTTTTCAGTACCTCAAATGTAGTGAAATAACTGCATTGAGGAACCTTAAATCACCTTCTTTAAAGTAGCTTTTTGTTGTCTGTGGCGTTACTAAACCGTACAAATGTGAAATGGTTAGAATATACAAGATAAACATTGCAACATGTGTGCACGTGGGCGATTCCGAAAAAAAAAAACAAAAAAAAAAAAAAAAAAAAAAACATAAGACCATCATGAAAACATGCCAATGCAATTTTGACCCTCTTAAACTCCACTTTTATCCAGTAGAATGGGGTTTGTAGGGGTGTACATTTTTTTTCGCATTTCTGCCCAAAACATAGATCTTTGGTACTCGTCAGAAACCGCCTGGTCGAGACGGTTCCAACGAGTCCCCAAAATCTATGTTTTGAGCTGAATTATGAAAAATAGCAGAATCTTTTATCTGAACATTTTCATTTTTTTAGTGGAAATATGTTCAATTTATTTGAATAGGCATGTTTTCGTAATGCAAAAAAAAAAAAAAAAATAAAATAAAAATAATAATAATAATAATAATGGCCTCACTCATAATCTTAAATAACTGGAGTATAGTATGCATATTACAGGACCTTCGTTTGAATAAACTCTCGTCAAAGGAATAAACACTTCTCAAAGCATAAACTAACGTCTATTCTAGTTGTAAGTTTCACAAGAACGAAGTAGAAACTATTTCAGCTCACTGAAAAACAAACTTTATTTCGTAAACAAAAACAACAAAAAAAAAAAAAAAAAAAAAAAAGAAAAACTTCCCATCACGAAAGGAAAGTTCCTTCCGTTGAATAGACCAATAGGGGACAGACTTTCTTCCAAAGTATTTTCAGTAATGAAACAAAGCGAACGCAACGACAAAGAATTCTCAAAAGGAAATATGGCCCTGGTGTAGATTTCACATCTCCATCTGTTTCATGCAAAAATAGATTGATTTACGATCAGCACCAAACATGATAATAACCACGGCCTCTCCTTCCAAACGATGTCAAAATGGTGTCAGTAGTTTCCAAATTTGCAATTTTGTGACGCAAGTAACCGTACAATTAATTCAGCATTTTTTTTCCAAGTTGCCGTACTTAAAAAAATCCAAGTTGCCGTACTCCTCTGTATTTTGTTTTTTGAAAGAAAACTGCATTATAAAGCGGACGTTTCATACTTATACACAACTACTTTTCTAACCATCTGGAAGTTGTCCATATGAGTCTTTACTTTAATAAATTGCACATGTAGACAGATTGTTTAACATTTTGATACATAGATAGATAGATAGATAGATAGATAGATAGATAGATAGATAGATAGATAGATAGATAGATAGATATTTAGCGAATAAAGCGTAATATATATATATGCAACTGCCTGGCTGTCTGTCGTAGATAGCATGTCATAGTCTAGCTACTAGACCTTGATGTCATATTAACCAATTACCAACCTTCATGTGTGTTTTTATCAAATATGAAACCTTGTTAGACTTTAATCTTGTCTCAGACACCAAGGTCTAGTACAATGCGAATTTTACCTCGCAAGATCCTTGGTAAATGATTGATTACAGCTACAGTCATGAAATGTTTATTGCCTTTCTGTACCCCTTACCGAACACCAGCTGATAAGGCAAACTGGCATTTTAGAGTATATCTTCCCAAGATCAAATAAGGGGTAGAAGAATATTACTTATTAACTTTGAATATGATATCCGACTAGAAGCTAGTCTAAGCATGTCAGTGTGACTATTTCACACCAGTGTACTGTCTATAGCCAGGTTTTTTGCTTTACTTCTGGCAATGGATGTTGTATGATGACTCCATTATCTTGCTTTTGTTGCCGATTCTGATGTACTCAGACTAAGTCTTGTCTGGGTGAAAAACGCATCTACCAGGTTCTCTCCCATGCTTGTAAATGATTAAAGTCCTCTTGAGCGACAGCAACTCGGTACAACAGGCAGTGATCAGCGAACAGGGGAGACGCGTGGTGGCAAGTCGTTGATGTATATGAGGAAGAGGAGAGTGCCGAGCACTGTACTCTGTGGAACACCAGAAGTAACGGGCGCAGACGAAGAAATCATCAATTACAACTTTATGGTATCCATCAGCAATGAAATTGTGCGGAACCTTGTGAAAGGCCTTACTGAAATCCAGTAGGATGACATTTATGCGCTGTCTGTTGTTCATTCCGCCGGCTTGCTATCAGCTGGTACTCACATGACCCCCCCCCCCCCCCCACACACACACACACACCCCGAGCAGGGAGAACGACAAAATGTACAGCGAAAGAGCCGATTACTGTGCAGAGTTTCATCCTGCAAACCTGGAGTTTATGTAATAAACTGAGCGTGACAGCTCAATGGTTAAGCCCAGAGTGGTTAGTGCACTTGACTCAGATGCCAGAGGCCCTCGGTTCGACCCGGCGATGATTATTTCGGTGTCTGAACACCATTTACAGCGATGAATGTCAAAATGCGCACCGTCCTTTGGATCGGAACGTTTAACTGGAGGCACCGGCCCCCGCCCATAGGGGCTTGAAGAAATATATGGGCTGCATGATGCTTCCACGCAGCCGTATACCCGGCGATTGTTACTAGTCCCCGAGCATCGGTCGATGTTCCGCAGATGTCCGCCAAGTTCCCGGCCGCCGGACAAGGGACGGGTTTACCCCAGCCGGGAATTGTCCAGTTGTTCAGGGGTATATAAACTGCATCCTCTCCTGCCTATACAACAAATGGGTCAGCTCTGTTGGTGGGTGAACATCCTTTTTTCTTGACGTCGAGGAAAACTTTCGAAGAAAAGCGGAACAAGATGCCTCTTATCCCACCACTGCACCTACCGTCACCTTGTTAACGGTATAAGACAGAAAATAAATATTCTATGTAAATATCGTCGGGCCGACGCTTGGCCGACATTCTACGCTGACTGGGTGTCTTCCATTAAAGTTAAAGACCCCTACCTCAGTTTAGTTTTGTATTGGACTAACGGCCCAGTCAACACTATTTTACAAAAAACAGTGTAGAAGAAAAACAATCTTTTTGGTGCTGTTTGGGCAGGATCAAGATTTTAACCTTACATCCTCATTCGAAGGATGGAGCAGGTCAAGGCAGTCATCTCTGCAACTAAGTTTGACAACGCTGCCAGAGAGAGAGAGAGAGAGAGAGACTAATGAGCAGCATGTAGGTAATGGTGTGTGTGTGTGTGTGTGTGTGTGTGTGTGTGTGTGTGTGTGTGTGTGTGTGTGTGTGTGTGTGTGTGTGTGTGTGTGTGTGTGTGAATGTGTGTGTGTGTGTGTGAGTAAATCATCTGAACTGCGCCTACGTCGGGCCGACAGCGATAAGACATGGCGACGTCCTATCGCTGTCGGCCCGATGTTGGCCCAATGTGGTGCGCTAGCCCATAATGAGAGAGAGAGAGAGAGAGAGAGAGAGAGAGAGAGAGAGAGAGAGAGAGAGAGAAAAAAAAACACTGAGCAACATGTTGGACATGGCACTTTCAGAGCCCATAAGGGCTTGAAGAAATATATGGGCTGCAAAATGCTTCCACGCAAAGCTGAATCCGGCCCACACACTAGTACTGGTAAACCGCTTAGACGATCTAAGCCTGTCCAGGAACCGCGGTGCGAGGCGGACCGTACACGCTAATTAACCCTATTGGTTTCATTGGGCGACAGGGCTTGAGATGTCATTTCATCCAAATGTCGGGTAAAAGTCCCACAAAATTGAAAACAACGTCTCCAAAATGATCTTATCACCTTTACAGTGTTGACGGGGACTTTAAACCTCAAATCAAACAAAAACACTTTCAGAGAGAGAAAGAGAGAGAGAGAGAGAGGAGAAAGGGGAGAGAATGACGTCATTCACGGAGTTCTATACTTTTGTCGCAAAATTAAAAAAAGACCTAACTGGGATCCTCTGGCACCGTCAAAACCTAGATACCATGCACTTAGCTACATGCGCGTCACACTCAGAGAGAGAGAGAGAATGGACAATATGTAGGCCACGATAAGAAAGCAATGAGCAACATGTAGGCCACGGAGAGAGAGAGAGAGAGAGTGAGAGAGAGAGAGAGAGAGAGAGAGAGAGAGAGAGACTAATGAGCAACATGAAGGCCAGAGAGAGAGAGAGAGAGAGAGAGAGAGAGAGAGAGAGAGAGAGAGAGAGAGAGAGAGAGAGAGACGAATGAGCAACATGAAGGCCACAGAGAGAGAGAGAGAGAGAGAGAGAGAGAGAGAGTAAATCGCCTGAAAGGGTGCATCTGACCGAGAGTGATACGACATGGCCACGTCGTATCGCTGTCTGCCCGATGTTGACCCACTGTTTCAACATGTAGCCCATAATGAGTGAGAGAAAAAAACTTAGCAACATGTTGGCCATAGCACTTTCAGAGAGAGAGAGAGAGAGCACTGGGGAACGTGTACGCCATGGCATGCTGAGAGAGAGAGAGAGAGAGAGAGAGAGAGAGAGAGAGAGAATGGCGGAATTTCACTCTATTTTACATTGGAATTTGCAAAAAAAGTTTAAAAGAATTTCACTACACTACCATTTCTGTCACAACAATAATTGTGTGTAACGATGTTGAGATGACCCCTGCATACCTTTCTAGGTATTTACCGCATGACGTCATTATTCACGCGCGTTGTAGTTTTGTCGCGAAATTAAAAATAGACTAACTGTGTTCGTAGCATAGTTAGGAAAACCGTCTCATAAAGCCTAACCTGTGATCATAATTGTTCGCAATATTACATAAAACTCATTCATTTGTATTATTTAAACAAAAAATACCCGATATATGTAAAAAAAAAAATTAAGCACTTTTTTTCCGACAGCTCAATAATGCACCTTTAAGAAATCATGACTTTGTTTCTTTTTGCTTATTTCTGGATAATTTTGGGATTTCTTCTGCAGTAATTTCAGTCATAACAGCAACCATCATGCATTTATTTACCCTTTTCTTGATTCAAATATAACTAAATAGAATTTAATGCTCTTGTCACTGTGATTGTGTCTTTATTTAAAGGCCACCTCTACATAAGA
Organism: Lucinisca nassula; assembly: GCA_963580285.1. Taxonomy (NCBI): domain Eukaryota; kingdom Metazoa; phylum Mollusca; class Bivalvia; order Lucinida; family Lucinidae; genus Lucinisca; species Lucinisca nassula. Next base: position 117,653,449 of record OY757011.1, read on the forward strand.
GCCATCTTTAGTTACAGGCCACCTCTATATAAGAGCCATCTTTACCCTAAAAATATGTGTCACCTGATCTAGTCATTATTTGAAAGTTGAGTTGTTTCTATTAAGTTTTATGCATTAAAATGGTTGAAATTGAAATCAATTCTTGGTATTCTTTTCCATCCTTTAGTTAATTAAAGTTGAGTTAATCAAGGCTCCATAACACCAGCCAGTAGCTCAGTGGTTAGATTAAAGCATTGGTTGTCTGTTTGCAGCTATTATGGTGTGGATATATAAGAACTAGCTTAACAAACCTCTTTGGTAAAAGCAGAATATTTTAACAATACTGCAGCAACTTTATTGCTGTTGTCCACGTGATAACAGATCTCGAGCGCTTAATCACGAGAAGTTAACGATACGATAGCAGATTCACTGCTGTTATTCATGTGAACTCCTCCGAACCTCAGTCGCTACCACAGAAGAACTCTACTACATTGAAAGTGATTCTAATTACTACTGACCCCGGTCCCCTACACGTTACACATGATGGTCCTATATTGCTCACCTGAGCTAAGAGATATGAAACTATGTACCAAATATCAAAGGCCACACTGACCTTAAACCCTGAAATTCAAGGGGACATAACTCTGTAATTAATAGGTCGACCTTGCCATGTATCAAACTCATCCAAGCTTTTATCCCCAGCCTACTTTTATGTAAGTTTCACGAAGATCCTATCAAAACTGAAGGAGTTATGCTGATGACAAGCATTTTCCCATTGTAAAATAGAAGAGAAGGCAATGATCAGGAATCGATACAATTAACCTACAGCTCCCAAAAGTGACACCAAAGGAAAAGAAACACAAACATGAAACAACTAGACATTAATGGAAACATCAATAGCGAAAAGCCAAAAGGACAGTTACTTTCCCACAAAAAATGGCCAATTGGCTATCCAAATCAAAATATTGTAAGCGATACACACACAGAAAGACAAACCACAACAAAAATAAACCACGACAGAAGAACCGCCTTGGAACGGTCACTGAAACGGATTCCACTGGGGGGGCTTGAATCGATTTTACGCAGCTGCAATCCTCACCCTTACTTCCGTTGCAATTTAGACAAATAATTTGTTCAGTCCGCATGAAGGCCTACTAACTCATCAGTGCATCATCTCCCAGAACACAAAAATCACACAATCACAGAGATGAAACAACGTTGAGGACTCAACAGCAAGAAACCACTGAAAAGCTGGAGTGAAAGAAAACCACCAGTTAAGACTCCGATGGGACCGACCAGAGACAGAGCATCAGGCATCAACCAACATAAAATGTTTTAAGTTGAAACCGTCATAGAATATGAAGCCGGCCCACCGGCGTGCAATCAAATAGGGAAGCAAAGTTGTCAACCGTGATTGGGTTAACCACCATGCATGCAGTCTGTCGTATAACATTTATGTTGTACCCAAACTTTTTATATCAAAGAATGATTTTACGAAATTGGGTGCGGAAGTCCTTGCAAATATATACTTTTCTGAATTTATGTAATAAGTCACCATAAAATTCCGGTTGCAATAGACCTTGTTGCAGAAGAGGTTTAAGTCCAACATTGAATTTTGAAATTAAATTCGAATAGCGTCTATAAAATTTTGAAAAGGCTTTGCGCAAGTCTATGGGACCTTGTTGTTGCCATAGCAACCAAAGTTTTCATTCAATTTCCATGAAAAGCTTGTCATCAATCCCCCACCAGAGGCACATTACAGATTTGAAATGGCTGAGATCAGCATGCAAGCTGCAGAGATATAACTGCTCAAATGTGTTAACGCAGTCGCCGATGCTGACGGACAACGGACAAATGGCTATCCTATAAGCTCCTCTAGAGGCTCTGGTGAGCTAAAACCACAAAGGACACATCCTAAGCTATAGAGGACAAGGCTCAGAACTTCCGAAAAGAGCTGAGATTGAGACACATTTTGGTTAACTAAATTTGCATACATGCCATACCTCACACTGTGAGATAAAATCTCACAGAATTTGGCCCTTCCAAAATCCATTTCCCATAAGACTTTCAAATCTCACAGAATTTTCAGACACTTTAAAAAGACATAATAAGAGGAACTAAACATGAATTACACTTCTGTATGCTAAATCTAAGCTTTATTCACTGAAATAAAAGCATTTAACTTACTTAGATAAGCTTGAAAGAGGTTTTCCTAAAAATCTCACAGAATTTTACCAAATCTCCCCTAAATTTTTGCCACATCTCACAGATTTCTGTCATTAGCTTATGGCATGTATGAATTTGTAGTCACTTACACTGGTAATCTATAAGGTAGCCTAGTATATTTTGAATAGCATTTTAGAGAAAGTATATTTAGAATGAAGTTAGAACTTATGTAATGGACGGAATCCCTAGCTCCTGAGAAAGAGAGCCATAAAATGCTGTTTGCATCTCTGGTAATTTTTTGTAGTAGGAGGAGAAAAATCTGTAAAGAAAAATCCAGTCGAGTGCCCCGACTGGGGATTGAACCCACGACCCTTGGGTTACAAAGCGTCACAACCTCTAGGCTAAAAGATCCGGACCAGTTAGACTGGTCAGTTATGCACTCTATATACCTATATACATAATATATTATTTACTATGGCCGTACTACTACATTCCTCCAGCCTACAAAAAAACATTTGTTTCAAATGTTTAGGAATTATTCATATTATATCACATTTCCAGGTTCTTTTTGACTCCGCAGCCTTTGCTTAGCCCTTGAGCTCCAACGGTAATCATCCTGGCATCAGGCACCAATGTAGTAGGAGGAGAAAAATCTGTAAAGAAAAATCCAGTCGAGTGCCCCGACTGGGGATCAAACCCTAGACCCTTGGGTTACAAAGCAAGTGACACAACCTCTAGGCTAAAAGATCCGGACCAGTTAGACTGGTCAGTTATGCACTCTATATACCTATATACATAATATACTCAGAGGCAATAAAAAGTATACACTTTTTGATTTTAAATACCGGGTCTTGTATCGTCGTCTGTAATACAATATGCCTTTTACCGTTTTTCCCAAACGTCTAAGTTTGTAAAACTCCAATTCTTTTCCTGTTACAATCATCCATGCTGGAGTAATTGCCCTTTATTAAAAATCAATATTTCCAATAAATTATCGTGCTGCACATGCCATACGAATCGATGCACACCGCAAACGTCATGCGCAAATGCTCATCGATAAGACCACATCATTAGTTTGCTATTAAACCCAAACAGACAGCTTCAAACTCATTTTGATTTTCTGACTGTTCCAGATTATCTCCCTTTCAATTAAAAAAATAGTGAATCAAATGAGTCTTTTTCTCAAATCGTGTTAGAGATATTCATTCGAAACTTTCGCATAATTATTGTTTTGCTCGGCATCTTTATGCTTACTCCATAGTAAATCCTCTTAAATTGCTCAAAGAAAAGTTAATCACCAAAACAATCACCATAGAAATCTAATGCAATTAATCAGAAGCAGATCGTAAAAGGCAAAAAAGCCATTTTCTTGGGAAAAAATCTTGCAATTTACCTTGTGTTTAATTTCAAAATGCGACTCATTCTTGCCAATCAGTTGCCCTGGTTTGAATAGGTTGCATGACAAATCATTTATTGAGCAACCCTAATTCGAAACACATGTTTAAAGGGAAGCTACTGAGGACAAAAAATGGATCAGACCCCCAGTCCATTTCAAGTGACGCGATTTCATTATCCTTTAATCAAATTTAACGGAAGATGCTGCAAATTATGCAGAAGTGGTTGTTTGAATTTCTGATGCCTCAAATGTATGTAGGGAGGGAAACATAGGGACAAAAATCGACATTTGGTAACCTGTATACTTACTTTTGCCTCTCAGTATATATTATTTACTATGGCCGTACTACTACATTTTAATGAGACAGTTAAATTGTATTGCAATGAAGTAAGGTGTACAGAATTCTCGTGATCCCAGCAGCTATCTACATGTATGCTTTTGAATGTGTGAGCGTGTGTGAGTATCTTTAATCAAAGGAAACTATTAGAATTACAAACCTTCCAAAAAGACACAAGGTTGAATTCAGTGGAAATGAAGCGCCATCAGTACCATTTCTCTTGATAACCACTATATTAGCATATATCATTCTTTATACTGAAAAAAAAAGAGAAAAAATTATACAAACTAGACCAAGTTGTCAATGGAATTATGTATTGTCCCAACCACAGCCCATGTATACTCTCCAAATTGTTAAGTCTATATATTCAGACATTCTCCTAACCACAGCTCATGTCTACTTTTCAAATTGTTAAGTCTATATATTCAGACATTCTCCTAACCACAGCTCATGTCTACTTTTCAAATTGTTAAGTCTATATATTCAGACATTCTCCTAACCACAGCTCATGTCTACTTTTCAAATTGTTAAGTCTATATATTCAGACATTCTCCTAACCACAGCTCATGTCTACTTTTCAAATTGTTAAGTCTATATATTCAGACATTCTCCTAACCACAGCTCATGTCTACTTTTCAAATTGTTAAGTCTATATATTCAGACATTCTCCTAACCACAGCTCATGTCTACTTTTCAAATTGTTAAGTCTATATATTCAGACATTCTCCTAACCACAGCTCATGACTACTTTTCAAATTGTTAAGTCTATATATTCAGACATTCTCCAAACCACAGCTCATGTCTACTCTTTAAATTGTTAAGTCTATATATTCTGACATTCTCCTAACCACAGCTCATGTCTACTTTTCAAATTGTTAAGTCTATATATTCAGACATTCTCCTAACCACAGCTCATGTCTACTCTTTAAATTGTTAAGTCTATATATTCTGACATTCTCCTAACCACAGCTCATGTCTACTTTCTAAATTGTTAAGTTTATATATTCAGACATTCTCCTAACCACAGCTCATGACTACCGTATTCGGGCGTGTATTACCCACAGTTTTTTACCCTCAAATTACAGGTCAGAGTTCGGGTGCGGGTAATATGTCCGAATAAATTTTGGACCATTTTTTTTTTCACTTCTGTCAGCTGAAAATACGATGTATCTCAATGTTATGCTCTATCCCTTTAAGATTCTGGACAAAAACAAAATAAATTATCGACGCAAACTCATTTACACATGCCTAATGCAATTATCAATTACTAGCAAGATTTTGTGCTAATTATTCCTAAAAGTCTGATTTTAAACGAAATAAACAAGTTATTTACCAATTTGTACACATGGTTTGTTTGATTTCTGGGAAGCGAGGGGTGCGTTTTGTAACAATCAATTTGATTGGCTTCTATATTTGACATAATTATGCGATCGTGTCCAGTCTACTACATTCGTGCGTTTCCGGTAAAACAAGAATGAGCTTTTACAAAAGGACGCTATAGTTTACCGGCAAATAAAGTTTTTTTGGAAAATTTCACCGAAATTTATAGGCAGCAAAACTAATCGAAATATATGAATGCAATTGAGTAAAAAAATAAATAGCGACATGTAGATATGTAGAAGATTACTAAAAATGACACCTGTACTCAGCGAAGTATACACAGGTATTTGAGTTCTCAGTGTCACTTGTCAAAAGTTGTCACCTTGACCAAACAAGCAATTAAAACAACTAGAGCTGTCAGAGGATCTGACTAGGGCCCCGCAGCGCTATCAGAGGAGAAAATGAAGGAACTCAACTCGAAGAATTATTTTGAACATGGTTACAAAGGGCCATAACTGTAACAACTTTGTGGCTAGAATAACGTAGCTAAGTATAAAATTGTATACTGCTGTTATGATCTTATGTTGAAAGTTTGAAGTTCATGTGTTCCACGGTTTACAATTTAATAAGAACTTTATGAAAAAATGGATGGACAGATGGATGGATAAAAAGGCATAAGTCAAAATATATCAAAGGTAGAGTTGTTGGACTTTGCTATACATATGTGTTTTATCACTGCCAATCACTACAGTAAGTTTCATTTGGATATCTATATCGGTTTTGAAATTATGATGAAAAAAAGACAAAAAAACTGATTTTTTTTATTTTTTCAAAGGGCCATAACTCTGTAAATACTGTAGCAAGAGTTACGTAACTTGTCACAAAATATGTGTATTATCACTGCAAATAACTACGGTAAGTTTCATTTGGATATCTATATCGGTTTTGAAATTATGATGAAAAAAAGTCGAAAAAGCCGAAATTTTGTTTTTTTCAAAGGGCCATAACTCTGAAAATACTGTAGCTAGAGTTACGTAACTTGTCAGGGAATTCTGTAATGTTACTGTGACCTAATGTTTAAAGTTTGAAGTCGATATCTTAAACGGTTTTTAAGTAATTAAGAAAAAGCATAAAATTTGTGGACGGACAGACGGTTTTTAAGTTATTAAGAAAAAGCATAAAATTTGTGGACGGACAGACGGACAGACAGAGTGATAACTATAGGGCACCCACACTTTCAGTGCGGGGCCCTAATTTTTTCAAAGGGCCATAACTCTGTAAATACTGTAGCAAGAGTTACGTAACTTGTCACAAAATATGTGTATTATCACTGCAAATAACTACGGTAAGTTTCATTTGGATATCTATATCGGTTTTGAAATTATGATGAAAAAAAGTCGAAAAAAGCCGAAATTTTGTTTTTTTCAAAGGGCCATAACTCTGAAAATACTGTCGCTAGAGTTACGTTACTTGTCACGGAATTCTGTAATGTTACTGTGACCTTATGTTTAAAGTTTGAAGTTGATATCTTAAACGGTTTTTAAGTTATTAAGAAAAAGCATAAAATTTGTGGACGGACAGACGGACAGACAGAGTGATTACTATAGGGCACCCACACTTTCAGTGCGGGGCCCTAATTAAAGGTCGACTTAACCCATGTAAATTTATTTTCTATTGAATAACACAAACATTGCATGTGCAATAATTGTTTGCTGCTTGAGTGGTCTTAATTGCGCATCAAAAGAACCGATAACCAGCGGTACATAATGTCTCACCATGATGAACAGTGCTAAGGGCAGTGATAATACAGGTTAATTTACCAAAGGTAAAAACAAACTAGAGCTGTCAGTGAAACTGACTAGGGCCCCGGCAGCGCTATCAGAGGAGTAGGAAAATGTTGATGTTAAAAAAGACGTTTTTTTTCCTTTCACCTCTAAGTATGACCTTGACCTTTGAGGTACGGACCTGGGTCTTGCGCGTGACACACTGTCACATTATGGTTAATATTTCTGCTAAGTAATATTTAAATCCATCAAGGTATAAGAAAGTTATAGATTGGACACAATAAAAAAGACGCTTTTTTGACCTTTTATCTCTAAGTATGACCTTGACCTTTGAGGTACGGCTGTGGGTCTTGCGTGTGACACTTCGTCACATTATGGTTAACATTTCTGCCAAGTAATATTTAAATCCATCCAAGCATAATAACAAAGTTATTAATTGGACACAGGAAAGACCCTTTTTTGACCTTTAACCTCTAAGTATGACCTTGACCTTTGAGGTACGGACCTGAGTCTTGCGCGCAACACTCCATCACATTATGGTTAACATTTCTGCCAAGTAATATTTAAATCCATCCAGGAATAAGAAAGTTATGGAGGATAAAAAAATTTGTGGACGGACAGACGGACAGACAGACAGACAGACAGACAGACAGACGGACGGACAGAGTGATTACTATAGGGCACCCACACTTTCAGTGCGGGGCCCTAAATAAAAAGGGCAAATAGGTAAAGTTTATTTATACAATACTTTAATGTAAAATACATGCTTTCAGGTGATGTTAAAACGCACGTGCATTTTTCCCGCCTTTTTGACGACGATCTCGCGTTACGTTGTGCGTTGCAAAAACGGTAAAATTCTTACCTTTTCTCACTCACGCAAGTAAAAACAATTTAATAAACACACTTTAATGTAAAGTACATGCTTTCCATTGATGTTCAAACGTACGTGCATTTTTCCCTCCTTTTTGACGACGATCTCACATTACGTTGTGCCTTGCAAAAAACGGTAAAATTCTTACTTTTTAACACTCACGCACCCACCAAAATTTCAGCAAAACTTCCATGCGGGTGATACACCAGAATTGCAGTTTTTCCCCCAGATTTCAGCCCAAAAAGGGGGTGCGGGTAGTATGCAAATGCGGGTAGTACACACCCGAATACGGTACTCTTCAAATGGTTAAGTCTACATAGAGCATGTTATCCAAAGAGAAAAGAAGAAGATTTTGTAACCTGCTGTTACAGCAATTTGCATTGATTATTATAGCCATGAACATTCCTCCCATGAAAAAAATGTAACGTACCGTGACATGGCCTGGAATTGCATACAAAGTCCATTGTAGATTTTGTGTCTGCTCTGCTGCATGGGCATAGTAGTAATATGTCCACAATTTCATATGCATGTGATAAATGCATACAAAACTCAGTTTAAACTACTTCTATATGTATCATCCCAGAACCCCATGGGAATATATATATAAAGATGGAATATGTATACATATCATCCCATAACCCTGTGGGAATATAAATTTATACATATATGTATATATACATCATCCCATATTCCTGTGGGAGAATGTAAGCTGAATAAGAAGATATATCATCCCACATCCCTATGGAAATATACAAAAAAGTGGAATACATCTATATATATATCATAATATGAAATTAGGCACTGCCTAGTGACGGGCATGGTTTTTGTTATGTCTATTTCAACAACCAATCAACACAATGGTCAGTACACAGCTGTCCCCTGTGGGTCAGAAGGCCTACTGTAAAAAAAAAATATGATGCTAGTGAATTATTCACCTAAATTTTGAAATTGACTATAAATTTGAACTTTTTTTAAACAACCTTTACCAGTAAGTCAAAAACAGACTATAGCCTGTCGAAAGGCAAGATGAATGTCTTGTCCTCACAATGAGTCCATATGTATTATGAAACATGTTCAGGATTGTACAAGTCCAGGAAGTTGACACAACATTACTTTTAATAGTGACTGTTAAAATAAAAAAAAAAATAAAAAATAAAATTTATAAAAAAAAAACGAAAAAGACTTAGAACTTCCTTTTACTACTCTACTAGACTACATTGTCTTGACATAACTGAACATACAGTAAAGGGCATGTTAAAAAAAAAAATGTGACCAAAGTGTGACATTGGGGGTAAAAAATAAACAGCCTTCTATACAGTAATTTTTTTCCTTCACATAATCTACAATGATTATAGTCCATGAAACTGTTTAAGATCATCAGTAGTACCAAAATTAAAACAAGAGGGCCATGATGGCCCTGGATCGCTCACCTGATCCATAGTGTAACAAGTGGGCCCCAGAGAGGGCCATTATTGGCCCCAGGGCTTTAATGTACATAATGTTGAGGGAGGTCTTAAAGGTGAAGCTTCATACCAAACATCAACAAAGGCTAAAATTTGAACAATCTTGTCAAAGGTCCACTAGATGAAGCTACACATCAAATATCAAAGACCTGGGCCTAGCGGTTTCAGAGAAGAAGATTTTTAAAGATTTTGCCTATATAAGCCTATGTAAAATCAAAGGGCCCCGGGACAGGGGCATTTTTTGCCCCAGCACTATAGTTTGAACAATCTTGGTAGGGGTCCACTAGATGAAGCTTCATACCAAATATCAAAGTTCTGGGCCTTGTGGTTTCAGAGAAGAAGATTTTTAAAGATTTTCCCTATATAAGCCTATGTAAAACCAAAGGGCCCCGTGGCAGGGGGGGATTTTTTGTCCCAGCACTATAATTTGAACAATCTTGGTAGGGGTCCACTAGACGAAGCTTCATACCAAATATCAAAGTCCTGGGCCTTGTGGTTTCAGAGAAGAAGATTTTTAAAGATTTTCCCTATATAAGCCTATGTAAAACCAAAGGGCCCCGGGGCAGGGGCATTTTTGGCCCCAGCACTAAAATTGGAACAATCTTGGTAGGGGTCCACTAGATGAAGCTTCATACCAAATATCAAAGTCCTGGGCCTTGTGGTTTTAGAGAAGAAAATTTTTAAAGATTTTCCCTATATAAGCCTATGTAAAACCAAAGGGCCCCGTGGCGGGGGCATTTTTGGCCCCAGCACTATAATTTGAACAATCTTGGTAGGGGTCCACTAGATGAAGCTTCATACCAAATATATAAGACCTGGGCCTTGTGGTTTCAGAGAAGAAGATTTTTAAAAATTTTCCCTATATAAGCCAATGTAAAAGCAAAGGGCCCCGTGGCGGGGGCATTTTTGTCCCAGCACTAAAATTTGAACAATCTTGGTAGGGGTCCACTAGATGAAGCTTCATACCAAATATCAAAGTCCTGGGCCTTGTGGTTTCAGAAAAGAAAATTTTTAAAGATTTTCCCTATATAAGCCCATGTAAAACCAAAGGGCCCCGTGGCGGGGGCATTTTTTGTCCCAGCACTAAAATTTGAACAATCTTGGTAGGGGTCCACTAGATGAAGCTTCATACCAAATATCAAAGACCTGGGCCTTGTGGTTTCAGAGAAGAAGATTTTTTAAGATTTTCCCTATATAAGCCTATGTAAAACCAAAGGGCCCCGGGGCGGGGGCATTTTTGGCCCCAGCACTGTAATTTGAACAATCTTGGTAGGGGTCAACTAGATGAAGCTTCATACCAAATATCAAAGACCTGGGCCTTGTGGTTTCAGAGAAGAAGATTTTTAAAGATTTTCCCTATATAAGCCAATGTAAAACCAAAGGGCCCCGTGGCGGGGGCATTTTTTGTCCCAGCACTATAATTTGAACAATCTTGGTAGGGGTCCACTAGATGAAGCTTCATACCAAATATCAAAGTCCTGGGCCTTGTGGTTTCAGAGTAGAAGATTTTTGAAGATTTTCCCTATATAAGCCTATGTAAAACCAAAGGGCCCTGGGGCGGGGGCATTTTTGGCCCCAGCACTATAATTTGAACAATCTTGGTAGGGGTCCACTAGATGAAGCTTCATACCAAATATCAAAGACCTGGGCCTTGTGGTTTCAGAGAAGAAGATTTTTAAAGATTTTCCCTATATAAGCCAATGTAAAACCAAAGGGCCCCGTGGCGGGGGCATTTTTCGTCCCAGCACTCAAATTTGAACAATCTTGGTAGGGGTCCACTAGATGAAGCTTCATACCAAATATCAAAGTCCTGGGCCTTGTGGTTTCAGAGAAGAAGATTTTTAAAGATTTTCCCTATATAAGCCTATGTAAAACCAAAGGGCCCCCGTGCGGGGGCATTTTTGGCCCCAGCACTATAATTTGAACAATCTTGGTAGGGGTCCACTAGATGAAGCTTCATACCAAATAACAAAGACCTGGGCCTTGTGGTTTCAGAGAAGAAGATTTTTTAAGTTTTTGGTGAAAAAAATCTGTTTTTGGCTCCTGTGACCTAGATGTGCAACGGACCGGAACCATTTGACCCATATTCAAACTTGACCGAGATATTGTCATGATGATCATTCTGAGCAAGTTTGATTAAGATTGGACCAAAATTGTGGCCCCTAGGGTGTTCACAAGGTTTTTATATGATTTGACCCGCTGACCTACTTTTTAACCCGATATGACCCATATTCGAACTGGACTGAAATATTGTCACAATGGTCATTCTGAGCAAGTTTCATGATAATTGGACCAAAACAGTGGCCTTCAGAGTGTTCACAAGGTTTTTCTATGATTTGACCTACTGACCTACTTTTTGACCGGACATGACCCATATTCGAACTTGACCAAGATATTGTCATGATGATCATTCTGAGCAAGTTTGATTATGATTGGACCAAAATTGTGGCCTCTAGGATGTTCACAAGGTTTTTCTATGATTTGACCCGCTGACCTACTTTTTAAGCCGACATGATCCATATTCAAACTTCACTAAAATATTGTCACAATGATCATTCTGAGCAAGTTTGATGATGATTGGACCAAAATTGTGGCCTCTCGAGTGTTCACAAGGTTTTTCTATGATTTGACCTACTGACCTACTTTTTTACCCGACATGACCCAAATTCGAACTTGACCGAGATATTGTCATGATTATCATTCTGAGCAAGTTTGATGATAATTGGACCAAAACTGTGGCCTCTAGTGTGTTCACAAGAAAAAGTTTACGCACGACGGACGACGGACGACGGACGACGCACGACGACGCCGGACATCTTACTGTCACAAAAGCTCACCATGACCTTCGGTCAGGTGAGCTAAAAAATATGTCCGTTTTTGTATGAGAAATCGGAACAAAAATCTGCTTTTCAGTACCAGATTTCATGAATGCTTTACAAGACAAAATCATGACCCGAGTGATATAAACTTTCATTATTTGCTTTAATCTACTTGCAGATTACATAAATTAACAAAATATACCACCAGAAATCCAATATATATGCTGAAAATTACTTTTTACTGTCATTTTTAACTACATTTTTAAGGGTTATAGTTCAAAAAGTTATTATGGCAATCATATCATTGACTATAATTGAGTAAGTCAGTGCTGAGATGATAGCATATGGATAGGTGACTACCCCAGAAATTTATTGTTCTTGTGGAAACTTGAACAGAATGGCAATGCCCTGACAAATTTTACAATACTTTTCAAGAAATATGTTACACTCCTGAGTGTAGACTATTTCATGTTTTTGTTTGGCAGTATTGAGGCTATGGCAGTGGTAACAAGTTATGTGTGGTGAGGTAGGATGATCTCCATGTTGTTTACGCTTGAATTTTTCAATATTGATAACTCCTTTAAGAAAAAATTAAAGACATAATGCTCAGGAGTGTAACACTTTTGAGACAGTGTTAGTACTTAATATAGATGATCATTAAATCACTAAATCGTATTGCTAGGGTTTTACATGTGTACCCAAGGTTGGTCGGTAAATACCGGTGGCGGGAATTCCCACTGGTATTTACCGGTAATTACCGTCCTGGGAAATACTCCAGATTTCAGCAAAAGTGGGAAATACTGGAAAATAGTGGGAAATATGATTTTTGTTTTGTTTTTTCATAGAAAAACACTATTAATATTTGTGTAATTTAATTGAAATAATGAACAGTTAGCTATTTTGCAATATGCCTCCCCATACATACGGGTATATGTCATAAGTCTGCTTTTACTCAACCAAACACTTGTGTAAGCACAAATATAATATAAAGTGATTTGTTGTTATGTTTAGGGTGCAGAGGTATTTAAAATCACTCATATGCTCATATATAAGATAAATACCATAATGATCCAAATATGCCTGGGAAAACAGTGCAGACCCAGATCAGAACCACTTAGCTTCTTTAACCCGTTGCATGCAGGAAACCCCTAAAGGGGTATCTTGGCAAACAGTGTAGGCCCAGATCAGATGCCGCAGAACACGGCATCTGATCAGGGCCTGCACTATTTGCTAAGAGAATTTTCTGTCAAAAGTGGAATAAAATTAAAAAAATAATAAGCCTGACACCCCTTATATGACAAATAGACTTGTCTAACACACAGCAATGGGAGAGTCCACTAGTATACTATGGGTTAAGAGAGTTTGCCATTGGAACTACATGTACATGTTTTGTATGCTTTAGTGTAACACTAAACCACATGGTCTAATTTTTTGGAGATTTGCAATAACTCTTTGGATGTTTGAATTTTAAGGATGTTTACACTAGAAAAAAGGTTTGTTTGCAAGTTTGTCAAGTGCTAAAAGGTGTGACAATTTAATTGTTTGTTTGAGACAGGTATTAAAAGAGCACAGTTAATTTAAGCATAAAAGGTTTCTTAAATTATCTACAGATTCTCACCTAAGTATTGAAATTACATGTATTTACAAGTCAAGGGAAAAAGCTGAAAGTTAAAAACTAATATTTTAGGATCATTTTTGAAAAGAAATTATATATTGTACATTCTATATGAAGGCAAAGGACTATAGATCTTTCAAGTGATTCAATATAAAAAGGGCTGGAAAATTCTTCAAAACTTCACTTGTCCTACGTCACTAAGTGCATGTTAACTTTGGTAAATGTTGTAAGGACTAGACAAACTTTTTACTTGTCCTTCAATTTTTTTTTGTCATTGCAAGCAGACAAGTGGAATTTTCAAGCCCTGCATGAACTTGAAATAATTTTGCTTTCCAATAGCTAGGTAGTTGGGGTATATTAAGCAGTCTCAATTGATACCACCTATTTAAATATATATTTCCCAGTATTTCCCGGGAATTCCCTGTATTTCCCAGGAATTCCCTGTATTTCCTGCCGTCCAGGGAAATATGAGTATTTCCCGCTTTTTTGCCAACCTTGTGTGTACCAGCAACTCAAACACATCTTAATGGTATATTTGAGATTCATTTCTTAGGCCTTGTACTTGGGTATGTCAAAAGACATTTGCTGTTGCTGTGTCTGAATTCACAAAAAAGAAATTGCTTTTGATATTTCTTTCAATGTATTTGTTCTTCATTCTTCCTTCATGCAAATTAATTTCTTTGGCTTCATTAGTGTTGTCTACTGACAGAAATATTATAGGAAAAGGTTCCGAGCCATATTTAGGACTTTTATGACCACATTATATTTTACATGAAACTTTCCTTTTCTACATCAATATCTGATGCAGCTCCAAATCCCATCAAAACAGGTGAAATCACATCAAAAACATTTTCTGAGGTTGGGAATGTGAATATGTAAAGAATTGATTGGAACATGCTGTTATATTTTTACGAAAAAAATCTCAAATGTTGTAAAATAACAAAAATGCTCAGGAGTGTAACACCATCTACAATATGTATAATAGAAATCTCAAAATTTAGTCATAGATTGTCATTATTGTGCTCATTTTTCCTCATTATTTTACACAAGTCACTTGTTTTTGGAGTTAAGCTTCCGTTTTGGAAGTTTTAGTATGATAATTTTGAAGATAATTGGGTCTCAAAATCATTAATTTTTACGATATTTCATGTCAGTTGAGCTTTGTTTACTTTAGGAAATGAAAAACGGCTTTGCATATCTATCTAAGGAGGCCTGGTCTTTAGTTTTGTTCTCTGACAATGTAAATTTTGAAAGTTTTTGTGAAGAAAAGGGTCATTTTTGCATTTTGCCAATAAAGTGTTACACTCCTGAGGCTGAGTGTCTTTTTTTGTGAATCTGATGAAAATAGTAATAAGGATGAAGATTTTCAGTGTATTATTTATAATAATGGTTCATAGTCTTTTCATACAAGGCATGCTTTTTTATAATCACTACCCCTGGAAAAAGTTATTAGCTTCAGAATGTAAAATGTTACACTCCTGAGTTTTAGGGATACTATATAATATGGTACTCACAATTTGGTATTCATGTTAACAAAATGTCTTGAACACATGCAAAGTAATAAAGGGTCATTAGTCATTGTTTTAGACATCATCATTTCTGCCAAAAGCTAAAAACATGCAAATAATAGTCACCTAATTTCAAACTTCTCCTTTTTTGATGCACCTAAATTCTTACCTAGTGGTGCTGCCTTCAGTACCACAGATTGCACATATACTGATGAAACGGTATAAATCGTATACATTCACGCAGCCAAATGGTTGGGAAAACCATAAAGATGGCTGAAAAATATCTCAACATGCACAATTTCTAAACAATCATTGTGGAAAATTGAGTAATGAATAAAATGTCACACTGAAAGCGTTACACTCCTGAGTTTTTTAGCTATAGTTTGGCCCATAACTTTTTTATTACTCAAGGGAAATCAATGAAATTTGGCAGCCAGCTTAAGGGCAGTGTCTCACATCTTAAACCTTAATTATTATGCATAAACAAAGCCCTGATTTCAAAATGGTTTGGTCACATTTTTTTTTAACATGCCCTAAAGTAACAATATGTAAATCTTAATTATTCCATATACATACCTATATAAACACATTCAAAAATGGAGTCCATAAAGGGGAGACTGGATGACTGAAGATGCAGGCCCCGCTGAAACTGCTCCTTCAGGGGCACTCCAACTGGACCTGCACCAGCTGCTCAGTTCCGCATCCACACAACAAAAACATGCCCCTTCAAATGCATTGAAAATTCCATTGCCCAAGACTGAATAATTTTTTGGAAAAATTGAGATGACAGATTGTGTGTACCCACCAGAATCGCCTCAATGAGGGGGCCAAATGAGTACCCACAACCCATGCACCACATCCGAAATACACTCATCCCAGCAAACCCAGTCCCACAGTACCAAAATGAGTTTTAAGGAGCCAAAAACTACATTGGCATGTTTTCGGGATGACAAACCCGATACCACACAGCACCTACTAGCACACAAGCACACACATACATAAAATATTCCTAAATATGTAACTATAATCTTTTAACTCTTAACTAGCCAATAGCTCTTGAAAGTACACATTAGCACACAACAAAATGAAACTGTCATACGGATACATTCAAACGTCCAGGCATTTGCACTCTATGCCAATGGATTACAACACACCCTCCTCACCTCTTATTGATGTACAGTCCAACCTGTATCAAGCAAGCACCTAAGGGATAACCAAATTGTGCTTGCTTAAGACAGGTGCTTGCCCAATACAGGCAAAACTTAATGCATTTGTCTTTTTTGGGACCCAAATGCCTGCTTCCTCAATAGAGGTTGCTTGCTTAATAGAGGTGGCCACTAAGACAAATTTTACTGTACATGTATAAATAACATATACTGCCATACATAAGCTGTAGTCCATAAGGCAAGCAACAGTGCAAAGTTAGATGTGCATACATTTGACTGCACATAGATGTTGATTGCTAGGATTCACTGTAAAAAAAATTACAGTAAGTATCTGAATAATTTACCTCAAGCGGAAGAGGAGAATAAACAAAGCAAATGCATACAATGATTGCTGTTGAGGCAGTGGCACATCTGTATGTATGTCTGTTCACAACAATGTCTATCCTTGCAAACAATGTACATCCAGCCCTAATGGCTTCCGATCAGGATCTACACTGTTTGACATTCTGAATTTCAAGGAATAAATCACATCAAGCAATCTGATTTGCCCAAAGTCAGAAATTGGTGTGGCTGGATTGAATATTCAGCAGATGGTTGATGGGGTCAGAAGTATAAAGGCTTGTTCTTGTAATAAGTCATCTCTATTCATATAAATTTGTATGTTTTGTAGATAATTATGTTCTTTTACACCACATGTGTGGCCTGAGCTTAGACAAATAAAGTTTAGTTCTGTACTGTTTGTAAAAAAAAAAAAAAAAAAATCAGAAGACATGCCTATTCGAAAAATTAGATTTTTCTAACCGATGAAACTTCTCCATACTGCTCTGGCTCCAATAATTTTTGAGATATCTTGCTGACAAGATGTTCTTAAAAAAAAATTTCAAAGGGCAATAACTCTTGAAAGGGGAATAATCCGGACGAGAAAAAAAATACGCGTCAGCTAATTTTCCATGAGGAATCCATATATGAAATTTCAAAACCCTAGCATGCACGGTTCTAAAGTTATGCTATGCATCAAAAGCGTAACGGACAGACGAACGAACGAACGGACGAACAAACCAGAACCAATATGCCCCTCCAACTTTTTCAAAGTTGGGGGCATAATAAAAGTAAAATCTTCTCCAAATTGTCACTTTCTACTAATTTATACATCCAGTCAACGATTTCAAATAGCATTTTATGATTTCTAACTTGTTACTATAAGCAAATTGTGAATAATTCGTCAGTGATATTCACACGTACTTGAATCAAAATGGCGTTAATCTCAATATTATGTATTCATTATGAATATAGACTAATATGTTGTTTGATGGAATGAATTTTAAAACAATTTTTTCCTGATTCTTGTCAGAATTTAAATCCACTGCAAAATGTGAATACATGTAGTTTTAATCATTTCTATTTATTCCTCACAAAGATTTTTAATCCCGTCACGGTTCGAGAGTTAATTACATAAGTGCGGAGTCAAAAGTCTTCTAGTATTAATATCACGATTGGATAGAAATAATAAAACTTCAATAAAGTAATATTTTGAAGCCAAATTAAAACTCTTGCAATGGTCGAAATACTGTCATGATTTATAACTCGTTACATGACAATTAATTAGTAAATTTAATTGGATAGATTCAGAGATAAATGCATGACCATTTAAGTCAAGTGCGGTGCAATACCTTTGGCAAATTAACGAAACTTTTGTATTTTTTTCCTGTCAGAAATCAAAAATTGTTGTTAGAAATCATTCACTGGATGTCTAAATTAGTAGTAAACTAGAGCTGGTGTTTGTAAAACACTATGCCCCGAACCATTTGCTTGACTCTAAATGTTAAATTTTCAAAGGGCCATAAGTGAACAAGAGTTGCCAGAAGGCAACATGAATCACCAGGGGCCTAAGTTGAACCAATTATGTGTGAGAACATGCCTGCATGAATATGAGTGTGTGCATGCATACATGCATGTGACTGTGTGTACATACATGCATCTGTGAATGCATGTGTGCACTCATGCATGAGTGTGTGCATGCCCACATGCATAAGTAAGATGTGTGTGTATGCCTGCATGCCTGACACATGTCTAGAGTGTGTGCATGCATGCAAAGTAGTGCATGGAAGAGCGCATGGGTGTGTGCAAGCATGCATTTGTGAAACTGTGTTAGTGTGCATGCATGCATGCATGCATGTGTGTGCATGTGTGTGCATGCATGCATGTATGGGTGCATGTATGCATTGTGAGTGTGTGTACATGCATGCATGCAGGTGTGAAGCACATAAACATGCACATATGCATACATGCATGTCTGCATGCAATTGTGCATGTATGTATAAGAGTGTTTGCATGCATGCATGCATGCATGCATGTATGAATGTATATGTGCATGCATGTGTGAGTGCATGCATCCATGTGTGCATGCATGAGTGTGTGCATGCATTCATAATTGTGTGAATGCATGTGTGTATGCATGCATGAGTGTATGCAAGCATGCATATAAGAATGCATGCACGAGCAAGCATGTGTGCATGCACGAGTGCATGCAGGTGTGAGTGCACATGTTGGTGTGCATGCATGTGTGTCCATGCATGCATGTGTGATGCAAACATGTGTGTATACATGTGTGTATACCCATGCATGCAGGTGCATACATGCATGTGTGAGCTGTGTGAGCACATACATGTGTGTGTGAATGAGTGAATGTGTGAATGCATGCATGTGTGTGTGCATGTGTTCTTACATGCATGCATGCATGTGTAAGTGCATGGGTGTGCTCATGCATGCATGTATTTGTGAGTCCATGCAAGCATTTGTAAATGTAAGCATGAGTGTGTGCTTCCATGTAGTTATGCATGAATGAAATCTCAAAACCCTAGCATTCACGGTTCTGAAGTTATGCTATGCATCACTTTTACCATACATTACAATGGACACAAATTACCAAAGTGACAACGGGCCATAACTCACAAAGTATTTTTCGGAATTTTGTCAAAAGTTAATCAGGTCATCTACTCATCACCACCAATCTATTCATCAACTTTCAAGGCTCTAGGTCCAATAGTTTTTGAGATATTTTGCTGACAAGGTTGTATCAAAAAATTTCCAAAGGGCAATAACTCATGAGAGGGGCATAATCCGGACAAGAAAAAAAATTGTGTCAGCTAATTTTCCATGAGGAATCCATTATGAAATTTCAAAACCCTAGCATACACGGTTCTTAAGTTATGCTATGCATCACTTTTACCATACATTACAATGGACACAAATTACCAAAGTGACAAAGGGCCATAACTCACAAAGTATTTTTCGGAATTTTGTCAAAAGTTAATCAGGTCATCTTCTCATCACCACCAATATATTCACCAACTTTCAAGGCTCTAGCTCCAATAGTTTTTGAGATATTTTGCTGACAAGATTTTATCAAAAAAAATTCAAAGGGAAATAACTCTTGAAAGGGGCATAATCCGAATGAGAAAAAAAAAATACACGTAAGCTAATTTTCCAGGAGGAATCCATATATGAAATTTCAAAACCCTAGCATACATGGTTCTTAAGTTATGGTATACATCACTTTTACCATACATTACAATGGACACAAATTACCAAAGTGACAAAGGGCCATAACTCACAAAGTATTTTTCGGAATTTTGTCAAAAGTTAATCAGGTCATCTACTCATCACCACCAATCTATTCACCAACTTTCAAGGCTCTAGCTCCAATAGTTTTTGAGATATTTTGCTGACAAGATTTTATTAAAAAAATTTCAAAGGGCAATAACTCTTCACAGGGGCATGACCCGGATTAGAAAAAAAATATGCGTCAGCTAATTTTCAACAAGGAACCCATATATGAAATTTCAAAACCCTAGCATGCATGGTTCAGAAGTTACGCTTTGCATCGGACGGACGGACAGACGGACGGACATTCGTAAAGATGGACATTTGTTGGGTACTACAGTGTTAATTTTTCACCTACAAGTACCCAACAATCAGCGAAAATTTGCACGTACCCAACATGTCCCATCATATTTGTTGGCTACTTATTTGGACACTAACGGAATAAACGGCAAGTACCCAACTCATGTCTACCCAACATGTGCCCATAGATGCGCTCGGAAGGACGGACGGACACACGCACAAACCTCCCAGAAGCAATATGCCCCTCCAACTTCTTTGAAGTTGGGGGCATAATGACACTTTGAGGTAGATTTTTCTTTTATTCACAGTTGAAATTGTCTAAAATTCCCGTTGTTTTCTGTTGAACCGTGCATATACCGCTGACAAATTACGCAAGATTTTCATACTATTTCATGTCAACAATCATGAAATGATATTAGAAATCTTTCACTAGATGTATAAATTAGTAGAAAATTACACATTAGGCAAGATTTTTCTTTTAATCACAGTAATACCACGGTTTAAACTGCCTTAAAATCCCGTTGTTTTCTATTGTATACGGCCCTCGGTAACCCCTTGGTATGATAGATAACTCTGTATTGACCAGGTGTTTGACATCACGGCAAATTGTCTATAACCAATACAACCACTGCAACACTGACATGAGTACAGTGTATTTAAAGTTAAACCATCAGTCTCTTGATAATTTCTAACCACCTTCTTTTTTATTTTATTTTCAGTTTTTTTTTTTTCTAATTTTTCTCGTATCTTTATTTCCTCTAGCAGACTACTCATAATAATATTAAACATTCCCTTTCACTCCAGCCTCAGGACCTGGTTTCCAAGTGCATTTTAAAATATTGCATAAATTTTACTTTAAATAGGCGAGGTCTCCTGACAACCGGTTGTCAGGAGCATTTTACATAGCCAAAATGCTCCTGACAACCAGCAACTGGAATGAAGATAAAATGAAAGAAAATAGATAATTCTTAATTTCATTTAGTAATTAAAAGGCAGCATAAATAACATGAAATGTAACTAGAACACATCTTGAGGGTCGTTTTATGTTCAACTTTTACTAGTACTTTCAAATGTGCTTGGAATCATCATGCCGCAAAGGCAATATTGATAGGATCATATTGATATGTCTTTATTTACACCAAATTTAAACTCCTGTATCAATGCATGCACATATGTATCAATGCATGCACATATGTATCAATGCATGCACATAGTCTCCAAAATGATCTACATATATTGTGTTGATGGTTAGTCTAAACCTTTTGGGCCTCTATAGTCTAGTGGATAAGAGGACTGAATCTTTCATCATTAGGCTTTTTCTTTAGTAGGTTTGATCTTAGGTTTAATATCTCTGTCAACACTGTACAGAATATTTTGGAGACACTGTTAGTTCCAAATGTTTGGGACTTTTATCCAACATAGAGATGAAATGACACCTCAAGTTCTGCCACCTAATTCAACCAATAGGATTTACATGTATGGATTTTTACCGATAGCTCAATAAACCACCTTTAACATTAATAAAAATTTCTAAGTCCATGACCTTGACCTTGTTGTCATTGCCATGGGTGGGGGCATTGGTGAATCCAACTTCAGACCTACCGTATTCCTCCCATTTAGCGCCCCGGGCGCTTAAAAAAATGAAAAAAGAGGGGGCACTTATAAGAGACAAAATATTACCAGAACTTAAGAGTTTAAAACCAATTACATGTAGTAGTTTTCCATTCTAATATGGTGGAACCATAACATGTAAAGTACCTAGAAAGCCAGGGGTTTAGAAATACCTTGCATGATATGATTTACAGCAGAAACGGTGATGACTGAAAGTCTGAAACTTTCCTTTAGGTAAGCCAAAATATTTTTTCCTCCAACAGCAGAAGGGGCGCTTGTTATTTTGTTCTTGGAAAAACAGTGAGGGGGCACTTATAGGAGCAGGGGCGCTTAATGGGAGGAATACGGTATATCTAATACGATGTCGAATAACTTGACCTGAGGCCTTAACATGAAAAATTTCTAAGTCTGTGACCTTTCCCTTGTTGTCATTAGCATGGGTGGAGGTATTGCCAAACTGACCAGATGGTGATGGAATGACAAACAATGAAATCAAGATCAACTTGATCTTCTAGTTGCAGTCTTATCCTGGTCTACACATACATATGCCTTTTGGTGGAGTGATGTGGCCAATTGAGATTTGTTTGATTTGATTTAAAGTCCCCATCAACATTGTATAGGTCATTTTGGAGACATTGCTTCCAATTTTGTGTGACTTTTACCCGACATTGAGATGAAATGACTTCTCAAGCCTTGCCGCTGAATGAAACCAAAAAGGTTTATATAGATGCACTGTATGGCCCAACTCGCAACACTTTTCCTGGGCAGACTTAGCAGACTAAGTGGCTCACCAGTACTTTCAGCTCTGCATGGAAGCATCATGCAGCCAATCTAATAGCCCTGATGGGCGGGGGCGATGGACATTTTAGCACCATAACTGTATCCCTTATAAGAAAACTCAAATTGCTCCTGACAAGCAGTCTGATCAGGTCTACACTGTTTGCCAATCATTCTGTACCTTTGGGGCTCCTTGCAGGTTTGTTAAAATTTTATTGAAATACAACAAGTCCTCAAGCTATCAAATTTTTCTTGGCTTTTTAGGGATAATGGAATAGTAAACATTGTAAGAGTGAAAACAGAGGAAATCAGATTGTTCTTTTTATAGACAGTCCAACCTTATGCAACAGCTCCTGTAAATACAGGAGATCTTAACAATCTGTGTACCATAATGATCCTAAACATTGGAACAATTGGGTGTCAGTAAACATTACAGACCCAGATCAGCATGCTCCTGAAGTTGCATACTGATCAGGGTCTACACATCTTTCCATTCCTTGGGCCTCCATGCAGTCTTGTTGAAATCTTAGGGATGGCAAACAGTGAAAATCCAGATCAGACTAATCAGATTAATAGAATCCGCCCATCGGGGCTTGGAGAAATAGATGGGCTGCACGATGCTTCCATGCAGAGTTGATACCGGCCACACATGAGTACTGGTAATCTGCTTAGGTCTAAGCCTGCCCAGGAAAACTGCTGCGAGTCAGCCCGTCCATACATATAAACTCTATCAGCAGTTGTTTATTGTCAAATTATGAAAGTGACAGCAAAGTCTGACTGTCAGTCCCATTGTCTGCCTAATTGTCTGGTTACAAATGAATACATTAAAACATTACTGGTTGTCAGGAGCATTTTGGCTATCAAAATGCTCCTGACAACCGGTTGTCAGGAGACACTTCCTTTTACTTAATGTCATGAGATGTACTTCTGGCTTCAAAGAAAACAAGAGCACCGCAAGCAGGGCAATATACGCCTGTTCACCATTTTATGACATGGACAGTTTTAATGGGAATTCTTAATAGCCCTCTTAAATGGAGGGCCAAAGGGTGAAAGTGGATGAAATCCTTTTTATGCACCTGACCTTAAAAAAGTTGTTTAGGTAGTCAGTTTTTGTAAAAGTAGGTCACAGTGACCTAGTTTTGGGGTGGCCCATTTCTTTCACCATGGCGCATAAAGCCATGAAGTTTTAAGATCCTAAATTCCTTAGTAGTCGAGATATCGTTTACAGACAGACAGACATCTGGACACTCCTACTGATAGACCTTTGTTGTTTTTTTTCCATTATAAAACAAGAAAGATGTGTTTGTGAAACACAAATTTAATGTCCCCGGCTGTAGTTATGACCAATGTTATTTTTTTTAAAGTACACTCAGAGGCCATAAATAAGTTCCCAAAATGACTGACAAAAAGAATGAAAACTAGAGCTGTCAGTGAAACTGACTAGGGCCCCGGCAGCGCTATCAGAGGAGTAGGAAAATGTTGATGTTAAAAAAGACGTTTTTTTTTTCCTTTCACCTCTAAGTATGACCTTGACCTTTGAGGAACGGACCTGGGTCTTGCGCGTGACACACTGTCACATTATGGTTAATATTTCTGCTAAGTAATATTTAAATCCATCCAGGTATAAGAAAGTTATAGATTGGACACAATAAAAAAGACGCTTTTTTTACCTTTTATCTCTAAGTATGACCTTGACCTTTGAGGTACGCTGTGGGTCTTGCGTGTGACACTTCGTCACATTATGGTTAACATTTCTGCCAAGTAATATTTAAATCCATCCAGGAATAATAACAAAGTTATTAATTGGACACAGGAAAGACCCTTTTTTGACCTTTAACCTCTAAGTATGACCTTGACCTTTGAGGTACGGACCTGAGTCTTGCGTGCAACACTCCGTCACATTATGGTTAACATTTCTGCCAAGTAATATTTAAATCCATCCAGGAATATGAAAGTTATGGAGGATAAAAAAATTTGTGGACGGACAGACGGACAGACGGACAGACAGACAGACAGACAGACGGACGGACAGAGTGATTACTATAGGGCACCCACACTTTCAGTGCGGGGCCCTAATAATAATATGGTCTTAAAGCATTGCAATTATCAATCTAATTACATAATATATTCAAATATTAATTGGCCTAGATAAATCCTTAGAATATATGTTTACATCAGCACCTAGTGCCGTGATGAATGACTCCTTTGCCATGGTTACACCAGACAGCATACATAATGGGACCTTTCTGTTGAAAATTAAGGATGTGTGTACTAAATCAGTTCTAAAATTATGAATTTATTATCTTTTTACATGTAAATTGATAGAAATGTGGCCAACTTATTGGGCAACAACCTGATTGTTTGTAATATCACCTAAAGGAAACACATATTGAGAAATATGGCATGATTTCGGATGGAACATATGTTCGTCAAAATCACCAAACATCAGATATTTTTTATGGTAGGCTCTAAGAAAGAAGACAGAAAATGAGCTTTGTGATATATCTGATTTGAGAAATATGGACTCATAGTTTCTTGAAAAAAAAAAATAGTTTGAGTATATCTTTTGGGATTGTGGCACCAAGGCAATCCTGGAAAAATTGATATATTTCTACAGCGGTGCAAGATTTTTGCTCCATAATATAACATAAAAATTAGTTGTAATTTTTTTTTTAAAATACATTCCAGTTAAAGCATCATTTAGGACTACATTTTGACTAAAGACTTTATTTTTTGTGTCACAGTGTCCAAAACTTTTGACTAAATCTATGGGTACCCCTATAAAGACAGACACTCATTTTGACATTCATCCACCTTTGAGAGCTACATTTCCATTATGAAAGAAGAGCATTTCATTTTAATGATTGTTTCTAAATGATTGGATCATGCACCAATTATTTAGAAAGAAACTTTGCAGCCTACTTATTAAATGTTACCATGCCAACTTATTCAGTCAGGGGAATAATTACCCCACCCACTTCTAATAATGATTATATTAAATTAGAAAAATATGAAAAAATTTTGGTTTTCAGCAGTCCATCACACTAAATGGACATCAGAGTAACTAAGCATAAATAGATTATAAGAGATTATCTTTATCTTTCAAAATGAGAAGAAATCTATGAGACAGTGCAGACCTTTTCACGGTTTATGCCGCCATCTTGGATAGGGGGCAAAATCGTCCGATCATGTGACCAATACAAAATGGCTGCCTATAGAACTGTCAAAATGTACCGTCAAATATTTGATCATTTTTGAGAGAAACAAACAGTACGTGGTTTGTTTTTCTGATCATGTTTGATAAAGCTATTAATTTCAAACTGACTTCTCTTTGGTATCTCATATGTCACCCCTTAGATCGCTTGATAAGACAGCTGCTCAGCGACTAGTCTATCTGTTTTGAGTGGGTGGGGTTACGCAGTAATAGTGTGTAGCCAACACTGTTGCTCAGCGACTAGTCTATCTGTTTTGAGTGAGTGGGGTTACGCAGTAATAGTGTGTAGCCAACACTGTTTTTTTCGACAATGCATGCAGTGTTCCTCAATCGATATTGAAAAAAACTAAGAAAAAGAAAAAAATATATAAAAACAGTAGTCAGCTACATTTTATTCATTCATAGGAAGCTGTGGAGCTGCCCTGGGACCCTGTGCATAGCACAGGTTTTGACTTCCAAACCTAGCATGGCATGCAACTTTTTTAACTACTGTTGCAAGCCTAGATTATTGGTGGTCATTTTAACCACTTCATTGAAGCCTTTCTCAATAGAACCCACAATTTGTATCTTTGAGTTACAATTATATACGGAAATCATTGTCATTGTATACTCTTGTAAACCCCACTTTTTTACTTTTGAAATGTGGCTTTTGCCTTCATTTTCGTTATCACGAAACCATTCCTATATAATTTTGACCCCCTCATACCCCCCTTTACTAAGTGAAACTGGAGTTTACAGGGTTTTAAAACATTATTTTTCTTTTATCTGCTCAAAAACATAGATTGTGGGTAATCGATAGAACCTCCCCATTCAGGTGGTTCTATCAACTCCCCACAATCTATACAGTGTATTTTGAGTAGAAATAAGAAATCATCACAATTTAACATCTTACAATTTCCCTTTGTTGGCTGAAAATTTGACAATGTTTTTGTATAGGCGTGTTTTCGTAACGGTCATCACTTCTGAAGGTGATGGTTTTCATTACCAACACTCCAAATTTGTAAAATAAAAACCTTCATCATAATAATCTGCACATTTAATGGTATGAACTAAGGGTCACTGGTCTGCACATGGGAATTTTTTTTTTTTTAGCAAAGGATGTCGTTTGAGCATCTTCAACACCAAAAATTTATCACCACTGCCAGGAGTTGAACCATATAGTCCTCTAGCATCATAGGCAAGTGCACAAACATCTGAGCTTTGACCACCCAAGGTAGTTCATATGGATACTTTCTTACATGTACTTTTTCCTTCCGGGTAAAATCAAAGCACTGACAGCACTTGTGAGCTGATTGTCTCGGGGTCAAGTCAGTGAAAATGAATGGTTACTTATACTGTTAACATTTGGTTTAACCCAAACATTTCCCTACTGTATGACATCAGTGTTCGCCCACGCTCATTGGGGCCAGAAGAAATAGATTGGGCCTCATGATGCTTCCACGCATAGCTGAAGTTGACCGCACACCCAAGTACTGGTAAATAGCTTAGAAGTTCTAAGCTTGCCTCGGTAAAGTAGTGTTGGTTAGACCGTCCATTTATTTAAACCCTTTTAGTTTCTTGGGGAGTGGGCAGGGCTTGACATGTCATTTCATCTCAATATCGGGTAAGAGACCCACAAAATCACCTAAATAGAGTATAGGGGGACATTAAACTCCAAATCAAACAAAATGCAAACAGTGTAGATCCTGGGCAGACTCATCTGATATAGGTCTAAACTGTTTTCCAAACCTGACACAGGATTTCAGTCCAGATTCTATTGATAAAACTGTTACCCAATGTGCTGACCTTACAGTAATTATACTAATGTGGATATTTCCTATAAAGAACCACTACCTGGATTAAATCAGTGACAATCACATGGACTTAAAGCACTTTTTTAAAACTACCTTGCCTCATAACTGTTGGCTGATTGACAAATAATCAACTACAAAAGGTGCAAGTTCAACTGTTCCTACTACCTAATATGTGGCTACTGAAAATGTAGAATATTTAGTATAGCAGGGTTTTGACTGCATATTATCTAGTGTGGGCTCTTTTTTCTAGCATTTCTGGAGATGGGGTTTCAATTTGATTTCATTGCAGAATTAAAAAAAATAACTTCAGGTCACTTATGAGCCTATTCTGGCCCAGAAACAACTTGAACAGTCTACAATTTTCAGCTCTGTTCTGTAGTCCTACTTCCAAATGATTACCCTTTTTAATATAACATTGTTTAAACAGGTGAATTTATATTGTTAAACTACCTGACATACCTCTGCTAGTGTTAGTTGCCTTTCACCAGTTTGCTTTGACACTAAACTCACTTTTTATGAATTGAACATATTAAATATTGCATTTTTTTTTATTCAAATGTACTTTACTTTATATCATTTTATTTTTTCTGTTGATGGGTCACAACTCCAGATGATACATTCAGGTCTGGAATGTCATTCGCCCTTTTTCGAATTAGAAATAATGTCTCAAAAATGACATACAGTAAATAGTGTTCAATAATAATTGTTTATACAGATCCATCCCAACTTAAACAAATTGATGTAACCGCAAATTCTAGAATGGATACATGGGCAGTTAAATTTTCTGAGGTTACTACAGTTAGTCAGTTTGTCTTACATATGCATTATTCATAGCAGGTGGAAATCATGCATACCTATTCAGAGTGCAAATGAAGAGTTATATATTTTCTTGATTTATACTGTACCTAGCTGAGGCTGACATATGGTTATTACAAAAATGTTATTACAGCTATCGGTAAATACATAAAAGAATGCTGCATTACATAATTTTTTAAAAATGATTTTTAATCTCGCACTCCAAACCATTGACTGTGTATTCCGTCACTGATGATGATTTTATCATGCATGTGCGTTAGTATTGTGTGTGGATGTGTGTGCTTCGAAGGGGGTGGGTATTGTTCATCATTTGTTTGTTGCCATATGCCATTGATTTGCCTATAACCCAAATTATGGGTATATCTGTGCAATAAAAATTATTCTATTCTATTCTATTCTATTCTATTCTATGGTTGATCATGTCAACCAGTCTGTGTTATGAACACCCCTCTAAATCCCACTTTATATATAGAAACTGGTGTTTACAGAGTTATATAATTATTTTTCTTCTTTCTGCTCCAAAACACCAGTGACCAACAACCTATGTTTGAAATTGATTGTTATGTATTTACGAGAAAAATTTCAAAATTTTCATCAGAAAAATAGGCATTTTGCATATAATATTCATATGAATGAATGCACTAAGCCACACAGATGTGTAATTTTGCTGAAAAGTGATGATGGACTTATTCATAATGCCTGAAACACATCAACAGTACATGCATTATAATATTCAGTGTCATACTGCACTATCATTAATAAAGGCTCTTAAAACTGGTGCAAATTGAACTGTTCTACATTGTACATGTATATTAGATACCAATTTGCAATTCATATGATTTTGTTCATCAAAGCTACACAACCAAATTTATACAGCAGTATAGTCATGTAAGTTGTTATTCAAATTTCTTTCATATACTGATATTGAGCTGATCATTAATCAAAGTTGGAAAACACTGTATTATTAGGAGAAAATCCACATGGCCTTTACTTGCAGTACTCAAATGTGTCCTCTTGTCACCATTATCAACCACTAAACTATAGTGGTCACATGCAAGGGAAAAAAAAGGTTGAACTTGTATCAAAAAGGCAGCTGATATATATATATATTTTTGTTCATTATTTTGTGACACATGTAAGATAGATAGTATGTTTTCATGTCATGTTTATGATGCTCTGTTATGTATATGTATGTAGCTCATGGGCCGATAGGCCTTTTGCGAATAAATTACTTACTTACTTACTTTTAAGAACACATTACACCACAACTTCTATTTAGCTTTATTCATAAACTGAGTTTGCTAAACAGTGTATTCTATGTGTAGTGACCAGCTAAAAGCTCTTTCAAAACGACACCATACAGTGCAAGATATATAACTGAATCACTTCCCATGATCTCCAAATTATCAAACAAATTACTTATTTTTGTTAATCCATATTAAACTTACAGAACACATGTCACATATAAATAAATTCCAATGTCATTTGGACAATGGCTCAGCTAAAATTCTGTATATTATGTGCAACAATCTACCTTTCCTTCTTATGTTGGGACTGTCATGTTTGGCCGCTACCATAACATTATCTGGAATTGCAATGTCTCTTATGCTAGAGGTTGTGGTCCAATACTGGTAGAGTTGATAAATGTCTGGTGCCTGATAGGTGCCAGATAGATAGATAGATAGACAGATAGATAGATAGATAGATAGATAGATAGATAGATAGATAGATAGATAGATAGATAGATAGATAGATAGATAGATAGATAGATAGATAGATAGATAGATAGATTGATTTGTCTATTTGACTTGAGGTTTACTGCCCCCCAACAATAAACCACAGGTAAATCTTGACACATTGTTTCCAATTTTGTGGGAGTTTTACGTGACACTGGGATAAAACAACATGTAAAACATTGTCACAAAATGAAACCAATTAGGATTATAAGCATGGATGGGTTGACTTGCACCACTATGCCTGGGCAGGCTTAGATCCGACAAGCAGTTTACCAGCGGTAGTGGTAATTGCCAGTACCCTTGCTTCAGCTCTGCATGGAAGCATCATGCAATAGATAGATAGATAGATAGATAGATAGATAGATAGATAGATAGATAGATAGATAGATAGATAGATAGATAGATAGATAGATAGATAGATAGATAGATAGATAGATAGATAGATAGATAGATAGATAGATAGATAGATAGATAGATAGATAGATAGATAGATAGATAGATAGATAGATAGATAGATAGATAGATAGATAGATAGATAGATAGATAGATAGATAGATAGATAGATAGATAGATAGATAGATAGATAGATAGATAGATAGATAGATAGATAGATAGATAGATAGATAGATAGATAGATAGATAGATAGATAGATAGATAGATAGATAGATAGATAGATAGATAGATAGATAGATAGATAGATAGATAGATAGATAGATAGATAGATAGATAGATAGATAGATAGATAGATAGATAGATAGATAGATAGATAGATAGATAGATAGATAGATAGATAGATAGATAGATAGATAGATAGATAGATAGATAGATAGATAGATAGATAGATAGATAGATAGATAGATAGATAGATAGATAGATAGATAGATAGATAGATAGATAGATAGATAGATAGATAGATAGATAGATAGATAGATAGATAGATAGATAGATAGATAGATAGATAGATAGATAGATAGATAGATAGATAGATAGATAGATAGATAGATAGATAGATAGATAGATAGATAGATAGATAGATAGATAGATAGATAGATAGATAGATAGATAGATAGATAGATAGATAGATAGATAGATAGATAGATAGATAGATAGATAGATAGATAGATAGATAGATAGATACTGTCATTTGACACGGGAATGTATAAATTGAGATTTTTTACCTGAGGGATAGAGGACTAAGGATCAAGTCCTCTAGAGGACCAGGGGTATAATTTGAGGACTAACTACAAGAGTGGACCATTGCACACCAGTATCGGTAGATATTTGGCAATTCCTCAGTCACCCATTACTTCAGTCTTCAGTATTAGAAGATACATAGACACAGGTGAATGCATGGGTGCCTCGATAGATAGACCTGGACAACAATACATGTGTGTGTGTGTGTGTGAATTCGGGTTTAACGTCGCTTTCAACAATTTTTCAGTCATATCACGACGGTGTCTGGTTGCGACAGGGAGCTCAATGCTCACGTTTATAGTGCTGCCTCACTGAAGTATCATGTCCCAGACACATTACATGATACCACACCCAGTCACATTATCCTGACACTGGATCGACCAGTCCTAGCTCTACCCCGTAAATCTAAGTGCCAAGCGAGGAGCAGCTAGTACCATTTTTAACGACTTTGGTATGTCGCGGCCCGGGATCGAACCCGAGACCTCCCGTTCCCCGGAGCGGACACTCTACCAACTGAGCTATCGGGGCCGGTCACAACAATACATGACTGTGATTGTTTTATTAGCCATGCAAAATATTTCCAGAAGGCTGTCTCGGGTGTAGAGGTCGTGAAATCTCGATTCCTTTTCCAGTATAGTGGCTACATTCATGCATATCGTTCTGGTGATTTTTAAATGAAAGTGTTGTACATTTAATGTTTATTGCATAGATAAGACAGCATATTACATGACTGGGTATTTTATTTACTTCTTTTAATTTCGTTCATGAGGTTTCGGCCGTTTAATTGCAGAAATATTGTCGCCGTTGCCATGTAAAAATCTCAATCGGAATACCTTGGTTCTCGGTTTGTTTGCCCCCTATCCAAGATGGCGGAATAAACCGTGTATTGGCCTAATAATATATTCTTGCACACCAGACAAGGAAATCCGTGATTTTACCCTGGGATAGAAATTTATGTTCTGACCCTGGTGTTCCGACCCCAAATCGAATATAATCGCGTGTTTGATAAATGCACTGGTTGATTACAACCTCATGCGCGGCGGCGTCATGCGTGACGTCACTAAACATTCCTGTTGTGTCATCACAAAATGGCGGACGTTGGTAACCGAAGTGACAGCAGAAATATTGAAGACTACCTCCACTCTGTTGGTGTGGTTGATGATCCCTCTTGTGCTTGCGGTGAGAGAGAAACAGTAGACCATTTTCTCCTTGATTGTGAACTCTATGATGCTCAGAGAGAAATTATGAGGCAAGAGCTCTTATTAAACTTGGGTACAAGTGCCCTTGACTTGAATACTTTCTTTGACGAAAACCAAAACAAAGATGATGAAGAACCAAAAATTCACCGTGAAGACATCTACCAACAATTAGATGTTTTCATATCATCAACAAACAGATTTTAAATTTAACTGGGGGGGGGGATGCTAGGATATTTCAAGGTAATGGGGTTGTTTGGTGTAAGAATGATGCAATCATTATTTCTTCTGAAGGACAGGAAGTGGCCGATACGGCTGTACCTGGCCTGACGATATACATGATACATTCATCATACATTATGGGAATGGGTGTGGTTCACATTCAGTTACTTCATCTATCTTGATATATTGAAATCAACATTTGTTTTCATGGTTATAGCGGGAGGACAGGAAGTGGCCGACACGGCTGTACCTGGCCTTCCAAAAAAAAAAAAAAAAAAAAAAAAAAAAATCATCAAACATTATGGGAATGAGTGTGGTTCATGTTTTCATTGTTATATCTGGAGGACAGGAAGTGGCCGACACGGCTGTACCTGGCCTTCAAAATTCATCAAACATTATGGGAATGATTGTGGTTCATGTTTTCATGGTTATATCTGGAGGACAGGAAGTGGCCGACACGGCTGTACCTGGCCTTCAATATTCATCAAACATTATGGGAATGAGTGTGGTCCATGTTTTCATGGTTATATCTGGAGGACAGGAAGTGGCCGACACGGCTGTACCTGGCCTTCAAAATTCATTAAACATTATGGGAATGAGTGGTTCATGTTTTCATGGTTATATCTGGAGGACAGGAAGTGGCCGACACGGCTGTACCTGGCCTTCAAAATTCATTAAACATTATGGGAATGAGTGTGGTTCACATTTAATTAAGTACTACATATTCTTTGATGTATAGTAATCATTATCTATATTCATGGTTATATATCTGAACGGGGGCGGGAAGTGGCCGACACGGCTGTACCTGGTCTGAGGATATACATAAATTTATCATACATTATGGTACTGAGTGTGGTTGACCTTTAATTACTACATATTCTTTGATATATATATCAATCATTATTTTTGGGGCACTCGGTTGGTTTTTCTTTACAGATTGTTCTCCTCAGATGCAGTGGTATCTGGTGGGGTGGTTGCCCGTGGGTCCTGGGGTGGGTGCGGATGCAGCGGAGTCAAAGAAATCTTGAAATGTGATTCATTCTGCAGGTGATGCGGTTGGAGTGTGTTTGGGCGTCGGCCTTTTGTGGCCGCTGCCGATATCAAGCCCAGGACCTATGGTGTCCGGGGCAGGTGGATTAACCACTGAGTTATCACACTCCTTTAATCATCGGTCGGGGCACTAGACTGGAATTTTTTTTTTTTTTTTTTTTTTCATACTACAGTGGTGCCTGGTGCCGGGGTGATTATTGCTGCAGCCCATGGATGGACCAGATTAAGCGGAGTCAAGAGGATCAAATAATATGACATGTTTAAATGAGTCTCTCTTAAACATTAACATATTGGTTTCTTTGTAGGATAGAGGAATGAAGTAGCATGCCATAATAAATCGCCTTATTTGGAGTGCATAACTGACCGGTCTGGCTGGCCCGAACCTTTTGGCCTGGTTTTTGACTCGCTTGCTTTTTGCCCCAGGGTCGTGGGCTCGGTCCCCGGTCGGGGCACTTGGTGTTTTTCTTTACAATTTTTCTTCTCAGTTTGCAGTGGTGACGGGATGGTTACTGATGAAGCCCAGGAGAGGTGCAGATGCAGCAGAGTCAAATGAAGCTGGAAATGTGATATGATTACATGAGTATCCCCTGAACATTTGAAAATAATAATAATGATAATAATAATAATTGTCTCTTTGTAGGATGGAGTGCAACAATAAATATGTATTTAGAGTGCATGATTAATGGTCTCATCTATATCTTAACCCTGTTGATTGCTGTTTATGTCTGATTTTCATCATGTTGGGTGAAAGAGGGAGGGAAAAAAAAAACAAAAAAAAAATAAATAATCCTCTATACTATGAGTTATTACGCAGACACTACTTGTGAAAGATTATACTTGTGAGTTATCTCGGCCAGTAGAAGGCTTTGAAATGAAATGAAATGAAATCAGCAGCATTAAAAATTCGCAATAGAAATGGAAGGTATGCAAGCCTCGTGATGCTGGACAGTGTCCCTCGGGACGGATTTTTCAATACACCCCTCACACCCATATAAGAATAGTTGTTGTTGTTGTTGTTTTCAAGTCAATGACTGTGTCGGCCAATCTGGGTCTGAACTGTAAAAATAATTAGCTATTCGATAATTGAAGTTTTAATTACCTGAACTGTTCTCAGGTTTGACACATGCGTCTCAAATTAACTTCTTTACTGGTAATTATCATGAGTGATTTTTTTCAATCACTTAATACATATTTTGTATATATAGCTTTTTTACTGAAGCAGCAGTATGACAAAGTTTGCTATTTTCGGCGACAGCTACGTGACGTGGTTACAGCGGTTTAAAAAAAGAGAGACTTAACGTATCTTCGTGTCGATTCTTCGGTGTCAGTGGCATGTCTACAAGAAAGAAGTTCGAGAAGATGTTCAGAGAGCTGAAGAACTACCGACCTGACGTCATCTTCATCAACCTTGGGGGCAACGACATTACGAAGTGGACAAATGTCAAAGACCTCGTGAAAAGGCTCACAGACATAGTCGACGAACTCCGTCGGCATGGTGTGAGACGTGTATTCGTGTCCAGCATAATAGAGCGAGGTTCTTTCCCGACATTTACTGGTTTAAAGAGGGAAAAATTCAACAAGATCCGACACGCAGTAAACAAGGGACTCAGAAAGAAACTTGGCTCTAGTTTCATCGACGTCGGGAAAAAATCAGATACTCCCGCCACTACGACGACGATCAAGTTCACCCTGGGTTCAAGCAGGGTGGAATGCATCTTCTAAAATGCATAATTGAGAGTTGTTTCGACAGCTACCTGACTGGTTAGAAGATGCACAAAGGCCCTTTTTAGGGCCGCAATATCACTCTGAGAGGAAACCTTTATATGTCAAACATTAAAATGTTCTAGGCCCTAATAAAAAAAAACCTTTATTGATTAAGCTTTCACCCTTAAACTCCAACCCCGGCCGATATCAAAATCAGTGCAAAAGCAAAACGCGCTTCTGTTTATCCAGTTCTCGTGCCTGTCTATTCATAATGATAATTAAATTAACACTCGACAGGTATACTTTAATAGATAAACACGTCTTCGAAAAATTTTAAGAGCCAGATCAAACAATACCATGGGCTTAAAACCAAATATCACCATTTTTATTTGAACCAAACCACATATGTACGAAGAAAATTAGGTACATTTCCAACTTAAAAAATTATAATGGTTTAATATATTCATTAAGAAATAGAGAGAATACGAATACGGGTTAAGAATACGATCTTCTCTCCAGCGCACATGCCAATTGAATAAATAAATAAATAAATAATTATTGTTATTGAACTTTTTTTGGTGGGCAAAACCTTCCTTTCGTAGACAAAGACAAAAACTTCATTTCGTAGACAAAGACAAAAACTTTATTTCGTAGAAAAGAACTTCATTTCGTAAACAAAAACTTCCTTTCGTAGAAAAAAAAAACCTTCTTTTCGAAATTTATAATTTCGAATGAATAAATTGTTGTTATTATTATTACTTTTATTATTAAACATTTTTGGTGTGAAACAAAAACATTCCTTTTGTAGAAAAAACATTCCTTTCGCAGACAAAAACTTCCTTTCATAGACAAAACCTTCCTTTCGTAGACAAAACCCTCATTTCGAAATTCGTAAAAAAATATTGGAGTGCAACGCTATATACAATAATATACAATAATAAAACATTCCTTTCACAAACAAAACCTTCCTTTCGCAAACAAAATCATCTTATTGTAGACAAAACCTTCCTTTCTCGAAATTAACTTTCCTTCCGGTAAATATAAGTTTCAGTCGAAATAAAAGGTCCAGTCAATCCCCATATGCCCCAACTTTGGCAAAATACCATATTTCAATTATATCAGTATAATATTATGTGATACACTTTTATATGTAAATCCAACCCTAGTGCCTTAGAAATACCTTCCTTTCGTAGAAAAATATTCCTTTCACGAAAGGAAGCTTCCTTTCGGTGTTTAGCTATACCGCCTATTTTCAAACAATTTTTTAAATCACGGTTCTCAAAATGAAGAATATGCTAGAGCTTCGTTTTGCAAAATTTTTCAGAAAATTTACCATAAATGTTATTGGAAATGAACCAATGATACTTTATATAAAACAAAACATGCACTGGATCTTTTATTTACAAATAATTCTTTCAGGAAATGTAGTCACAGATTTACAAACGTCACAGCGTCAAACACTTTTGGGAACTTATTTATGGCCACTGAGTGTAGGTCACATTTCACGGCCAAGGTGACAGTCATTTTTTTTTTTTTTTTTGAATGAGTGGGAAGACCTAATCTAATCACAAGGAACCCGCATGCCAAATATTTTTCTAGATACACGTCAAAGTTCTAAACAACGGTTTTTAGCTATCAAGTCGGACATGCAGAATAATGTATCATAACCGGATATGAATACCCACGAAAACCGGTCACATACACCGGTCGTTAATCTTCATGATCTGATATCATTTCATATATAGTGCTTGGATTCTTATGTAATAATATTGTTTTTCATTTTGTACCACAGGTGTGATGCTTGACGCTTACGGCTTTTGGAATTACGTACCTTCATCTCTCCGAATTTCCGTGTAAAAGCCTTATTCGCCCAAAATGGCGTCCCGCTTACTACGGCGGTACCCGGGTATACTCGTTGCTAGTGCAAGGGAGGTAACTGCTTTTTACGCCAATCTTCGCATAAAAGGAGAAAGCATTGTGAGATGAATTCCCATTCTTTTGTTTATTTTTCGTTTCATGACACGATCTTTCAGAAAAACCCACACCGGATCGTGAGAAGATTGCATCATCGCACAACTACATCCGTCATCGCACAACGTGAGTGCAGATGTCGCAAATCTTCGCATAACTACGGTGAATGAAAAGTATATATATATATATATATATATATATATATATATATATATATATATATATATATATATATATATATATATAGTTCAGGACCCAGCACTGATGCACAGAACTCTTATATATATATATATATATATATATATATATATATATATATATATATATATAAGAGTTCTGTGCAAAAATGTCTTTGTAAAAACACTAGATCTATACATTAATGGAGGATCGTGTACGACCACCAACCCATTTCTTTAAGTAAATGGAGTCTTTTTACAATTTTGAAGAAAAAATTTCTGGACAGTTCTTCTATATTGGCACTAATCTTGAGCAGTTCAGGACCCAGCACTGATGCACATCCAGGGTCAACAATTAATTTAAGAAAACAGTCCCAATCATTAAGATAGGTTTCTATAGCCTGTGAGTCACACTTTTCTGCTATACTATCCCTGAGCTGCTTAAGGGTGGACGTCCGGATACTATGAAAAGCTGGGCACCTCGTCACTGTATGCCGAATATCTTCAAAGTGGAGCTGACACAGATGACAGGTTGGATTAGCTGTCTTATTACTGAATGTATGTTTGCAGGATTGGAGCATGTAGATGCCTGTAAGAAAGTGTGCCTTAACGATTGCTTTTCTGACAGCTGTCCCCGTTTCTAGGTTCTGCCATACAGAATGGGTTGATCCCACACGTAGCCGATGTACAGACAAATACTTCAATGTTTTCTTGGTCTTTATATCATTGACATATACTTTAGTCCAAAATGTTGATACCACTCTTTTGACCACTTTTTGTGGCGAGGCATAATAAGTTTTAAAGGATGCACTCAGCATTCCAACAGATGACCTTATTCACCAGATTAGGCACTGCAGAAATCATCACTCACTGGCATTTCAAACCCCTGCTGGGAGAACTGATAATTATGGGAGAACTGATAATTACAAAGGATCCTTGTTCCCTTAACCCATTGTATACCAGTGGACTCTTCCATTGCTATATGTAGGACAAATCCATTTGTCATATAGGGGTGTCAGGCCTATTTTTTTTTTTCATTTTTATTCTATTTTTGATGGAAAATTCTGTTAGCAAATAGTGCAGAGCCTGATCAGACGCCGCATTCTGGGCCTGCACTGTTTGCCAAAGCATACCTGTGATATCTCCCGGATCATGCGGGAGGCTCCCGCATTTGAGGCATACCTCCCGCTCTCCCGTCCGGGAGACAGAATCTCCCGCATTTGCAATTTTCCTGTCCCCAATTTTTTCCAGAGCTACCATTTGCGGTAAGCGGTAACAGACTTAAAATTTTCACTGCTGAAGGCAATTAACAAATAAGCAGGAGAATATATCGGACACTTTACGGTAAACATCAACTTCAAAAAGCCGATAATCCTTTCTGTCTCAGCTGACTGCACAGAATAAACATGATCTGGCTGCCAGTAAAGATTACTTAAGCTGACGTAATTTAGTTACCGTTATCTCAGACTCAGTAGTACAGATACTCAGAAGTTTTGTACGGTGACCGAAGTAGTTCTATTTCACTTATATTTAGCCCAGATTTAATTGAAATTGTGCGTTTATTTTCCCATTTTTTATCACTGTTTGTTCCTTTTATATCACTCTCCCATATGTCTTTTGTTTTTATATTTTATGTCAACTTAGAAATTTTGATTTTGAAAGTGGAAAGTAGTTATTATTTACCAATCAACTAGAAATGTGTCCAGACGACACAGATGCCCCCGCCAAGGGCCCCGCCTCACCCCAAAAATCCATGTTGCAACAAAATTTTCTAAGTGTGTGACCTTGTCATAAGGAATATTTGTGAGAAGTTATATTGAAATTGGTGAAAAAATGTAAGCGCTAGAGCAGTGACAAAGTTTTTTCTGAAAATAGTCACAGTGACCTTGACCTTGAAAGTCAAACTTGTTCGAGGTATTTTCATAAGGAACATTTGTGTGAAGTTATTTTAAAACCAGTGAAGAAATGCAGGCGCTAGAGCAATGACAAACTTTTTCTAAAAATAGCCACAGTGACCTTGACCTTGAAAGTCGAAATGGCTCGAGATATTGTCACAAGGAACATTTGTGAAGTTATATTGAAATCGGTGAAGAAATGTAAGCGCTAGAGCGATGACAAAGTTTTTCTAAAAATAGCCACAGTGACCTTGACCTTGAGGCCATGACCTTGAAAGTCGAAGTCGCTCGAGATATTTTTATAAAGATCATTTGTGTGAAGTTATATTGAAATTGGTGAAGAAATGTAGGCGCTAGAGCGATGACAAAGTTTTTCTAAAAATAGCCACAGTGACCTTGACCATGAGGTCATGACCTTGAAAGTCAAACTCACTCGAGATATTGTCATAAGGAACATTTGTGTGAAGTTATATTGAAATCAGTGAAGAAATATAGACGCTAGAGCTATGTTGTGCGAGGGGATAATTAAAAATTTTTAAGTCTGTGACCTTGACCTTGAGCTCATGGGCATGGGTGGGGGTATTGCTGAATAAAACATTGTACTTATATCTATCATCATATGAACCAAAGCCATCATAAAAGTTCAGGTTCTACCAGGTACAAATACCTTAACTGGAGTCTTTAACATGGAAAATTTCTAAGTCCATGACCTTGACCTTGAGGCCATGGGCATGGGTGGGGGTATCGCTGAATAAAACTTTGGACCTATATCTATAATCATACCAAATATGAACCAATTCCATCAAATGGTTTGGAAAATATGAGTTCTAAAATGTTCAAGTCTACCTGTTACAAAAACCTTAACCTGAGTCTTTAACATTGAAAATTTCTAAGTCTGTGACCTTGACCTTGAGGTCACAGGCATGGGTGGGGGCATTGCTTAATAAAACTTTGGACCTATATCTATCATCATACCAAAGATGAACCAGTTCCATCAAATGGTTAGGAAAATATAAGTTCTAAAAGTTCAGGCTCTACCTGTTACAAAAACTTTAACCTGAGGTTACAGGATCACGTACGTACGTATGTACGTACACACACACGTACACGTACACATGTACGCACGTACGGAAAAGCGAAAAACTATATGCCCCCGGCATCATATGATGCGGGGGAATAAAAATAGCCACAGTGACCTTGACCTTGAGGCCATGACCTTGAAAGTCGAACATGCTCGAGATTTTTTTATAAGGAACATTTGTGTGAAGTTATACTGAAATTGGTGAAGAAATGTAGGCGCGATGACAAAGTTTTCCTAAAAAATAGCCACAGTGACCTTGACCTTGAGGTCATGACCTTGAAAGTCGAACTTGCACATGATATTTGTATAAGGAACATTTGTGTGAAGTTATATTGAAATTGGTGGTACAAATACCTTAACCAAAGTCTTAAACATTAAAAATTTTCTAAGTCTGTGACCTTGACTTTGAGGTCATGGGTATGGGTGGGGGTATTGCTGAATAAACGATTGGACCTATATGTATCATCATAGTAAATATAAACCAAATCCATTGTATGGTTATGAAAATATGAGCTCAAGTTCTACCTGGTACAAATACCTTAACCTGGGTCTTAAACATTAAAAATTTCAAGTCCATGACCTTGACCTTGAGGTCATGGGTATGGGTGGGGGTATTGCTGAATAAAACTTCAGTCCTATATCTATCATCATACCGAATATGAACCAAATTCATTACAAGGTTTGGAAAATATGAGCTCAAGTTCTACCTGGTACAAATACCTTAACCAACCTGGGTCTTAAACGTTAAAAATTTCAAAGTCCACGACCTTGACCTTGAGGTCTAGGGTATGGGTGGGGGTATTGCTGAATAAAACTTTGGACCTATATCTATCATCATACTAAATATAAACCAAATCTATTGTATGGTTTGGAAAATATGAGCTCAAGTTCTACCTTGTACAAAAACCTTAACCTGAGTCTAACAGGATTACGTACGTACGTACGTACACACTTTCGTACATTCGGAAACCGTACGCACGTACCCACGGACGCACGTACGGAAAACCGAAAAACTATATGCCCCCGGCATCATACGATGCGGGGGCATAATAATGAGTAATTACTAAAAGTCATGAAATCAACAGCAGATTTTCTTATTTGGAAATAGCTCCCCTTGAGTAAGTAACAAGTACTGTATTTAACTAGAAAAAGTGTCCATAGGACACGGATGCCCCCGCCAAATGCCATTCATAAATATACAAATGTACTTCAAATCAATCATAAAATATATGCATCAAGGGCAGATAATCCAAAAACCAAAAATGCAAGAGTTGTCTACCTTGTTCATGACACATCGTCTCAGTGTGATGAATGCACCTGTGAAGTTTCATGAATATATTCCATACGGTTTAGGAGTTATGGCCCGGGAGGGGATAATTAAAATTTTTTTAAGTCTGTGACCTTGACCTTAAGCTCATGGGCATGGGTGGGGGTATCGCTGAATAAAATGGACAGGTATCTAACATGATACCAAATATCAACTCAATCCATCGCACGATTTGGAAAATATCAACTCTTAAAATATCTAATTAAAAATTTCTAAGTCTGTGACCTTGACCTTGAAGCCATAGGCATGAGTGGGGGTATTGCCAAATAAACATTTGGACCTGTATCTATCAACATAGCATACATAAGCCAAATTCATAATATAGTTTTGAAAATTTGAGCTCTTTTAAATCTTTCACATTAAAATTGTCTAAGTCTGTGACCTTGACCTTGAGGTCATAGGCATGGGTGGGGGTATTGCTGAATAAAACACTGTACCTATATCTATCATCATATGAAACAAAGCCATCATAAAAGTTCAGGTTCTACCAGGTACAAATACCTTAACTGGAGTCTTTAACATGGAAAATTTCTAAGTCCATGACCTTGACCTTGAGGCCATGGGCATGGGTGGGGGTACCGCTGAATAAAACTTTGGACCTATATCTATAATCATACCAAATATGAACCAATTCCATCAAATGGTTTGGAAAATATGAGTTCTAAAATGTTCAAGTCTACCTGTTACAAAAACCTTAACCTGAGTCTTTAACATCGAAAATGTCTAAGTCTGTGACCTTGAGGTCACAGGCATGGGTGGTGGTATTGCTTAATAAAACTTTGGACCTATATCTATCATCATACCAAATATGAACCAGTTCCATCAAATGGTTAGGAAAATATGAGTTCTAAAAGTTCTGGCTCTACCTGTTACAAAAACTTTAACCTGAGGTTACAGGATCACGTACGTACGTACGTACGCACGTACGTACACACACACGTACAGACGGACGTACACATGTACGCACGTACGGAAAACCGAAAAACTATATGCCCCCGGCATCATATGATGCGGGGGCATAAAAAGATTTGTGACCGGGAACTATGTTAGTGAAATCTATAATTAGTGTGCATTTATTAGTTCACCTGACCGAAGGTCATGGTGAGCTTCTGTGACTGTGAGATGTCCGGCGTCGTCGTGCATCGTCCGTCGTGCGTACTTTGGCAAAGTACTCCTTTATGGGTTTCCCCGCATACAATGGGTCAAACCACTACAGATTGGCTTCTATACATCACCAACAACACTATTTTGTTCAATTTGGAGATGTTGCTTCTGATTTTGTGGGGCTTTTACCAGACACCGAGATGAAATGAAATCTCAAGCCTACCACCCAAAGACACCCCTTGGGCTAAAGGGATGGTCTGACACTCATCCCTTTTTCTGGGCAGGCTCAGACCTTCTAAGCAGTTTACCAGTACTATCAGAGACTGCAACTGTCTTACAGATTTGATAATTTCCTTAGCTGACTGTGCAGAGAATAATGTAGTTTAGTTTACCTCTTTGGTGAGGGCTAGGGACTAACTTTCCACATGGCAGGTATTAGCGAGTGAATATCATTTGACAAATCACAAGTAATGATTTTGTTTCCATGTATGCACTTTAACCCTTTTTGTACCAGAAACCCCAAAACGGGTAATTGGCAAAC
Source organism: Lucinisca nassula (assembly GCA_963580285.1). Lineage (NCBI taxonomy): Eukaryota > Metazoa > Mollusca > Bivalvia > Lucinida > Lucinidae > Lucinisca > Lucinisca nassula. The sequence continues at coordinate 117,697,185 of OY757011.1, forward strand.
AATGTAGGCCCAGATCAGATGCCACAGAATGTTTGCAAAAAGTACAGCCATTTTCCAAATTCATTTTGAAGAAAACACAACCTAACAACCCTAAATTTTGAAATGGCCTCCTGCAATATATAAGAAGGAAGATTCCATTTGGTACTAAATTGACTAATGGGACAGTAGACAAAAATAACAGAAAATCACTTCTTTCTTTCATTTACTTTGGAGTGTTATACCACACTTCGCATTTGTGACAAGTTATCTTGATGAACCAAGATATGCTTCACCTTGGCAAACAGCATAAATCCAGATCAGATGGGAAGCAATCTGATCTGGATTTTCACTGTTTGTCATTCAGTTGGTGAATTTATAAGAATAAATTACATCAATTAATTTGATTGGTTGATAGTCAAAAATTGCTGTGGCAAAATTATTTTTTCAGTAGAACAAGTGTATCACACTAGTTTATGCGAGTTATACTACTAACATTTGTTTGTTTGATTGATTTGACGTTTAACGTCCCCGTCAACACTGTATAGGTCATTTTGGAGACGTTGCTTCCAATTTTGTGGGACTTTTACCCGACATTGAGATGAAATGACATCTCAAGCCCTGTTGCCCAAAGAAATAAATAGTGTTTATTAGCATGGACAGTCCGCCTTTCACCGCGGTTCCTGGACAGGCTTAGATCCTCTAAGCGGTTTACCAGTACTAGTGTGCGAGCTGGATTCAGCTCTGCACAGAAGCATCATGCAGCCCATATATTTCTTCAAGCCCCTATGGGCGCGGGCCGTATACTACTAACATAGTTTGTACTTCTCTTAGGCAGACTTAGACCTTGTAAAAACAGTTTACTAAAAACTAAACATAATTTTGTTTGATTCTACTAGTTTCTGACAATGAGTCTTATATAGCATACTTTAGTTGTCTTCACTGAAGAATAAATACAGTCATGTAGGCTAATTCTGCACATCTGCCAATTCTGCACATTGGGATTATTTCAAAATTACATGAACCAGATTAAATGTTTTCATTTTCCTTTGACAGATACATAACAAAGCTTTATTTTGGAGGAGACTTGGACTGAAAACTGGGCAAATGAAATCCATTTTTTTTTTGTTTTACCTGAGTTAACTCCACAAGCCCTTATTTAATTTTGAAAAACGATACCGACAGCTATTCATTTCAACCAACTGAACCATAAGCTTTTAAGCAACACACGGCCAAGGAAGTATACCAACAAAACACCTTCCTTGTCTAAAGTATTTTATTTTAACTGGATGTTATTGTTCGGGTGCCCAGAATTAGCAGACAAAATTGATGGTGTCTTAACATGGGGGTTTGTCTTTTTTTAAAGACAGACCACAACATACAGTCGAACTTCAATGGCTCGAACACCTTTGGGACCTTGAAAATCTGTTAGAGACAGGGGTAGTTCGAGCCACTGAGGGTTACTGTCAGGAGGCATAACGAGATACTTTTGGACATCTTTCCGGTGTTCTATAATGAAAATATATGCTGTGTGTACTCATTAGAATTGCCTCATTGAGGCGATTCTAATGAGTACACACAGCATATATTTGCAAGATGAAAGACTAAAATCTCCTTAATTACCCCTCACTATTTCTTATGTAGAGGATTTCGCTAGGGGCTCAAGAATGGGTTCGACACATCCATGGTAAACAAGCCATCGGTGTTAGAGCCATCGAAGTTCTACTGTAATTGCACCAGAGATATTTATGGTTGCTATTGTCTTTTAACAAGCTTAGACAACTGTATTGCATACTGCTGAAAAACAGGTTTTGGTTCACTGGAATGGTTGAAACAAAAGCTCAAAGTCTTAAAAGCGCAGAATTAGCCTACAGCACTGTATCATGACAATCATAGTAAAGTATAAACAATATACTTTATAGAGCATATTCAGAAAATATACAACAACAATATGTTAGATTGTTTTGGTTTAACAGCCCATTCAAAACAATTTAGGTTTTTGTCCAACCACGGGTCACTGTTTTATATTCATATCTCATGTCATTTCATACTTCATTTATAATCTTATTCTTTGATTGTTCAATTATAAATGATTACGAACATTTATTAGGTGTGTTCACTTGTTTGATTTAACTAAGAATTCTGCAATTTATCGTAAAAACTCCCATTACAGTCCTTTTCAAGGCTGCACTATGCCTTTCCTGGCCACATATAAACATACAACCCAGATGCCAGACCTGGGCTGATACTTGACTAAGTCAAAGATCTGTATACACCATCCCCAACAGGCATTAAACATGTCGGCAATGTTGTATCAACGTTGACCATTGCACCAGATAAGGCAGTGTAACAAAGGTAATTTTCTTATTGCTTATCAGAAACATATACTGTGGATACTTGTTAGAATCGCCTCAATGAGGCAATTCTAACAAGTACCCACAACATGTTTTTATTGAGGCAATTGTAACAAGTAACCACAACATATGTTTTCATTGAGAAGATTCTAACAAGTACTCACATGTTTTTATTGCGGCGATTCTAAGAAGAACCCACAACATGATTTTTATTGAGGCGATTCTAACAAGTACCCACAACATGTTTTTATTGAGGCAATTCTAACAAGTACCCACAACATGTTTTTATTGAGGCAATTCTAACAAGTACCCACAACATGTTTTTATTGACATGATTCTAACAAGTTTTTGTCTGTTTGATTTGAGCTTTTACCCGTCAACACAATAGGTCATCTTGGAGATGTTGCTTCCAATTTTGTGGGACGAGATGAAATGACATCTCAAGCCCTGTCGTCCAATAAAACCAATTGGGTTTATAAGCATGGACGGTCCTACTCACACAGCTTTGCCTGGACAAGCTTAGATCCGCTAAGCGGTTTACCAGTACTAGTGTGCGGTGGGTTTCAGCCCTGTGTAGAAGCATCCTGCAGCCCATCTATTTCTTCAAGCCCCGATGGGCGGGGGGCGGATTCTAACAAGTACCCACAACATATGTTTTTTATGGGGAGATAAGAAAAATATGCCTTCATTATCCTTGTTACACCTCATTATCTGGTTGATGCATTGTCAACAATACGTGCATTGATTTGTCATTGCTTCAACGTCATTTGCCCAGTGGGAATTTTCTATACAGGGACTATCATTTATGCCAGAGTTCTTTTTCCACTTTAACAAATGATGCCGTACTCGAGAAGTATTTAGCATTGGCCTCTGCTACTCTCTTCTCTGCCGCTTGTGGATTCACAATCTCCAGGCCCTGAAAAAAGGATAAAAAATATTTTAGAAAACAGGTACTCGCATCCTTTTATCTAAGTCCCTATTAGCCCATTGCATGCAGGGAAACCTCTAAAGGGGTACCTTGGCAAACAGTGCAGGCCCAGATCAGACGCCGCAGAACGTGGCATCTTATCAGGGCCTGCACTGAATGGAAGAGTCCACAAGTATACAATGGGTTAAAATGGGGGTTACTAGTACTCCTGATGGACAAAAACTTGATCGCTCAGGCTGCTGGGCACATATTAACCTTTAAAATGCAAGGCATGATTATAGCAGATAACATGAATGTTTTATTAACAGGCCTCTGTGGCCTAATGGGTAAGACCGCTGTTGTTCGAGCCTCACTCAGGCCACATGTGAGAAGCCAAGTTCTGCAACGGAAGGTCAGGTGGTTTTTCTCTGGGGGAATCCGGTTTTCACTCACCTCTGATTAACGATCAGCTCTTATCATGAAAGGGGCATAACATTTGTTTTTTTCAGAGAAAATAAGGCTTAATCGCGACAGAAGTAAGGGCGAGGATTGTGGCCATGTAAAATAGATTTAAGCCCCCCAGTGGAATTTGTTTCCGCATTCCAAGGCATTTTTTCTGACATGGTTAATTTTTGTTGTGGTTTGTCTTTGGGTGTTTGTGTCGCTTATATTATTTTATTTTGGATAGCCTGTTGGCCATTTTTTGGGAAAGTAACTGTCCTTTTGGCTTTATGCTATCGATGTTTTCACTAGGGTCTGTTGTTTCATGTTTGTGTTTCTTTCCCTTTGGTGTCTCTGATGGGAGCTGTGGGTTAATTGTATCGATTCCTGATCATTGCCTCCACTTCTATTTTATCTTGGACATCTTGGGTCAAATGGAAGTTTAGGAAGTTTATTGATAAACACCAGGCCAACAGGCCCATCAGTTACAACATACAGCACAATTCCTACAATCAATGTGACAGCGGATTGTAACATGCAAGGCAGTTTTCATGACATACTAGCATTGTACATGTACAGTACATAAAAATATAAAATATTATGAACACATTCCATTGCTGTATGTTGGACAATATCGTGGTTTGTGTTACATGGAGAAGGTACATGAGTTTCTGTTCTACCGGAAAATGTACTGCTCCCTAACCTTAATCGCTTTAAAAGTATATATTGCCAAATTTCTCTGTATTTTTGTAACATCCGATTCAAACAGTTTGATTAATTTAAACATATTAGGTCTTCTGCGATAATAATTCGGAATTAAGGTTTGTGTTAAGTCGTCATATCTGGTGCATCCCAAAACAAAGTGAAATTCGTCCTCAAGCTTCATGCATGAGGTACAAAGTCTATTTACTATCGGGATAAAATGTGGTTTTGCCCACCGTCCTGTTTCAATTTCAAGTCTATGTGACGAAAGACGTAAACGTGAAAATGCAACTCTAAATTTACTTATTGTTACTGTATCTAAATAGGATTTATAACCAAATGATAAATGTCTATAAAATAAAGCTCGAGATGATTCATTCAATCGAGAGTTCCAATTTTGAATAAAATTATCTGATAGTCGCTGTTTAACAAGACAGAAAAATTTTCACATCACCTACATTCTGCTGAGCCGAGGCCTCCATAAAACCAAGATTACCTAACAAATCTCTCAATAGCATTGCCCAAGATATTTGATTAGGAAGATTTAGGCAAACATTATATGACGAATCATATACAATTTTGACATACTTTGTATCACTGCTTTGTAAAATCTTTACCCAATATTTAATAATGTTAAAAAATCTTTTATTTTGGAAACTGCATCTCCCCAGCTCACCATAAACGAAATCATTTTGTGTGCATTGTTTAACTGATAAAAGTTTTTTACAGAATAGCATATGAACACGTTCTATGTGCATTGCCTTAGCAAATCCCCATACTTCAGAGCCATAGTTTAAAATAGGAGTTATAAGTTTGTCAAAAGACCTAAGTAATGGCTAAGTTTTAAATCAACAAATTTATTCAAATATCTGTTCATGGCAAAAATAGCTTTCTGAGCCTGACCTGAGAGTGTAGCCTGTGCTTCGGAACTCACCTGTAATGGAGTGAAAGCCACACTTGAGGCTGTTCCTGACACCTGTTTCTTCACTGTTGTACTGCCACCCCAGGTCTGGTTCTGTTTGCTTATCTTTTGCTGAAATAGAAATGTTACTATGAAACACCACAGTTTTTTTCCCTTTTTATTACATACTGTAATGACCCCAAGTAGATAGACAGACAAGCCTATGCAAATAGTGCAGACCCAGATCAGACTGCTCCTGATTCAGAGTCATTACTGTTTGCCATTCCATCTGCACTTTTTGGACGCCTGGAATGTGGAACAAATTATCTACAATGTTAGAATTACAGCAAGTCCTCTAGATGGGCGAACTTTTAGAATTTTTACAATATTTACCAGAATTATTTGAACACCTCAACTCTTTGACATGTCGCTTCTAAAATTTGAACAAGTACAATTTACTATATAATGTTGGGTCTAATAATAGCTGGATGAGTGGAAAACAGTGTAGACCCTGATGAGATGCCACATTCTGTGACATCTCATCTAGGTCTACATGTTTGCTCAAACCTGTCTGTCCTCATTCATACGATGAATACAGTATATCTCAAACCAACTTACAGTCAAACCTTTCTTGGGAGACCACCCTTTGGAAGAACCAAAAGTGGTCTCTCAAGACAGGTTGTCTCTAAAAACCTTTTTTAAAATTCAAAATTCATGTTGTGCAATTTATGAGTGAGTGTTCGAGTTTTACGTCCCACCAACATCTAAGGTCATACGGTGACGGGACCGCGGTTTAAAGACTCATCCGAAAGTCTGGAAAAGCCTGGGATCGATCCTGCGACCCCTGGTTTACAAGGCGAGTAGTGTAACCGCAACACCACGAAGGCTTCTTGTGCAATTTATGAGATCATTAATAAAATATATACCATAAACATACAGAAAAGTCAATTCATTAACATCCTCATACATTCTTCTCTTGCAACTGGATGGAGCATTGTCCTCGATCAATTCATGTTTCCACTTTTTGATTGACTGGATTAAAATTTTCTGTTTCAGTGTCCAAGCCATTTTAGAAACATATGGTTCCTTTGTGTATAATTGAATGATTTTTCAGACTGGTTCACAGTATTTTTACTGGAAGTAATGCAAATGTACACTATCACATTATCTGATAGGTAAACCAGTCACAAAAATACACCATTCTATTTTCGGACATGGGAAGACAACAAGAAGGGAGATAATTATTGGTACTTGCACACCAGTTGATCTTCCGGTGAAATATGAAACTAGAAATGGTGTTTGTAAAACACAATGCCCCCAACCTTTGCTTGTCCTTAGATGGCAAAATATTCAACAAATATTGTTAAAGACTCAAAAACATACAACAAGAATTCCCCCGAAGGCTATGTCGCGCCTGTGGGGGCGCAAAGTCACCAAACCATGAAATGTAGGTCAAGGTCAGAAATGGATACTTGCATTGAAGTTTCAATTCCTAAATGCAAGCTTGTACCAAATACAATTAATGAAGCTCTAATAGATCTTGAGAAATGGACTCTTACATTAGATAGAAAGTAAGGGTGGTCGCAATAATTCACAAAGTCAGTGAACCATGAAATATGGGTAAAAGTCAAACATGGATGCTTGCATTGCAGTTGCAATTCCTAGATGCAAGTTTGTACCAATTATAATTTAAAAAGCTTTAATAGTTTTCGAGAAATGGTGAATGTCAGGGTGGTTGCAATAATTCACGTAGTCAGTGAACCATGAAATATAGGTCAAGGTCAGATATGAATGCTTGCGTTGAAGTTGCAATGCCTGGATGCAAGTTTGTACCAAGAATGATTAATGAAGCTCTAATAGTTCTCAAGATATGGACTTGCTGACAAGATTTTATTAAACAAGAGGGCCATGATGGGACTGGATCGCTCACCTTATCCATAGTGTAACAAGTGGGCCCCAGAGAGGGCCATTATTGGCCCCAGGGCTTTAATGTACATAATGTTGAGGGAGGTCTTAAAGGTGAAGCTTCATACCAAACATCAACAAAGGCTAAAATTTGAACAATCTTGTCAAAGGTCCACTAGATGAAGCTACACATCAAATATCAAAGACCTGGGCCTAGCGGTTTCAGAGAAGAAGATTTTTAAAGATTTTGCCTATATAAGCCTATGTAAAATCAAAGGGCCCCGGGACAGGGGCATTTTTTGCCCCAGCACTATAGTTTGAACAATCTTGGTAGGGGTCCACTAGATGAAGCTTCATACCAAATATCAAAGTTCTGGGCCTTGTGGTTTCAGAGAAGAAGATTTTTAAAGATTTTCCCTATATAAGCCTATGTAAAACCAAAGGGCCCCGTGGCAGGGGGGGGATTTTTTGTCCCAGCACTATAATTTGAACAATCTTGGTAGGGGTCCACTAGACGAAGCTTCATACCAAATATCAAAGTCCTGGGCCTTGTGGTTTCAGAGAAGAAGATTTTTAAAGATTTTCCCTATATAAGCCTATGTAAAACCAAAGGGCCCCGGGGCAGGGGCATTTTTGGCCCCAGCACTAAAATTGGAACAATCTTGGTAGGGGTCCACTAGATGAAGCTTCATACCAAATATCAAAGTCCTGGGCCTTGTGGTTTTAGAGAAGAAAATTTTTAAAGATTTTCCCTATATAAGCCTATGTAAAACCAAAGGGCCCCGTGGCGGGGGCATTTTTGGCCCCAGCACTATAATTTGAACAATCTTGGTAGGGGTCCACTAGATGAAGCTTCATACCAAATATATAAGACCTGGGCCTTGTGGTTTCAGAGAAGAAGATTTTTAAAGATTTTCCCTATATAAGCCCATGTAAAACCAAAGGGCCCCGTGGCGGGGGCATTTTTTGTCCCAGCACTAAAATTTGAACAATCTTGGTAGGGGTCCACTAGATGAAGCTTCATACCAAATATCAAAGACCTGGGCCTTGTGGTTTCAGAGAAGAAGATTTTTTAAGATTTTCCCTATATAAGCCTATGTAAAACCAAAGGGCCCCGGGGCGGGGGCATTTTTGGCCCCAGCACTGTAATTTGAACAATCTTGGTAGGGGTCAACTAGATGAAGCTTCATACCAAATATCAAAGACCTGGGCCTTGTGGTTTCAGAGAAGAAGATTTTTAAAGATTTTCCCTATATAAGCCAATGTAAAACCAAAGGGCCCCGTGGCGGGGGCATTTTTTGTCCCAGCACTATAATTTGAACAATCTTGGTAGGGGTCCACTAGATGAAGCTTCATACCAAATATCAAAGTCCTGGGCCTTGTGGTTTCAGAGTAGAAGATTTTTGAAGATTTTCCCTATATAAGCCTATGTAAAACCAAAGGGCCCTGGGGCGGGGGCCTTTTTTGGCCCCAGCACTATAATTTGAACAATCTTGGTAGGGGTCCACTAGATGAAGCTTCATACCAAATATCAAAGACCTGGGCCTTGTGGTTTCAGAGAAGAAGATTTTTAAAGATTTTCCCTATATAAGCCAATGTAAAACCAAAGGGCCCTGTGGCGGGGGCATTTTTCGTCCCAGCACTCAAATTTGAACAATCTTGGTAGGGGTCCACTAGATGAAGCTTCATACCAAATATCAAAGTCCTGGGCCTTGTGGTTTCAGAGAAGAAGATTTTTAAAGATTTTCCCTATATAAGCCTATGTAAAACCAAAGGGCCCCCGTGCGGGGGCATTTTTGGCCCCAGCACTATAATTTGAACAATCTTGGTAGGGGTCCACTAGATGAAGCTTCATACCAAATAACAAAGACCTGGGCCTTGTGGTTTCAGAGAAGAAGATTTTTTAAGTTTTTGGTGAAAAAAATCTGTTTTTGGCTCCTGTGACCTAGATGTGCAACGGACCGGAACCATTTGACCCATATTCAAACTTGACCGAGATATTGTCATGATGATCATTCTGAGCAAGTTTGATTAAGATTGGACCAAAATTGTGGCCCCTAGGGTGTTCACAAGGTTTTTATATGATTTGACCCGCTGACCTACTTTTTAACCCGATATGACCCATATTCGAACTGGACTGAAATATTGTCACAATGGTCATTCTGAGCAAGTTTCATGATAATTGGACCCTCAGAGTGTTCACAAGGTTTTTCTATGATTTGACCTACTGACCTACTTTTTGACCGGACATGACCCATATTCGAACTTGACCAAGATATTGTCATGATGATCATTCTGAGCAAGTTTGATTATGATTGGACCAAAATTGTGGCCTCTAGGGTGTTCACAAGGTTTTTCTATGATTTGACCCGCTGACCTACTTTTTAAGCCGACATGATCCATATTCAAACTTCACTAAAATATTGTCACAATGATCATTCTGAGCAAGTTTGATGATGATTGGACCAAAATTGTGGCCTCTCGAGTGTTCACAAGGTTTTTCTATGATTTGACCTACTGACCTACTTTTTTACCCGACATGACCCAAATTCGAACTTGACCGAGATATTGTCATGATTATCATTCTGAGCAAGTTTGATGATAATTGGACCAAAACTGTGGCCTCTAGTGTGTTCACAAGAAAAAGTTTACGCACGACGGACGACGGACGACGACGCCGGACATCTTACTGTCACAAAAGCTCACCATGACCTTCGGTCAGGTGAGCTAAAAAAACAAGGCATCGCATGCGATACAAATCCTCTCGCACAAGACAACTTCGTGTGTGGAAAACACTGAAATGGCAAAAGTCCAACTTGCTTGAGATATTATCATATGCAACATTTGTGTAAAGTTTGTTTAAAAATCCATCCATAAATGTAGGTTCTAGAGTGATGACAATATTTCTCTAAAAATAGTCATAGGGACCTTGACTTGAGGCCATGGCCGCGAAGTAGATCTTGCTCAAGATATTATCATAAGCATCTTTTGTGTGAAGATAGATTAAAATCATAAATGTAGGCGGTAGAGCAATGACAAAGTTTTTCTAAAAATAGCCATAGTGACCTTGACCTTGAGGTCATGACCTTGAAAGTCAAAGCAACTCGAGATATTACCATAAGAAACATTTGTGTGAAGTTCTATTAACATCCATCAATAAATGTAGGCACTAGAGCGATGACAAAGATTTTCTTAAAATAGCCACAGTGACCTTGACCTTGAAAGTCGAAATAGTTCGATATATTGCCATAAGGAACATTTGTGTGAAGTTATACTGAAATCGGTGAAGAAATGTAAGCGCTAGAGCCATGTCAAAGTTTTTCTAAAAATAGCCACAGTGACCTTGACCTTGAAAGTCAAACTCACTCGAGGTATTGTCATAAGGAACATTTGTGTGAAGTTATATTGAAATCAGTGAAGAAATGTAGTCGCTAGGGCGATGACAAAGTTTTTCTAAAATTAGCCACAGTGACCTTGACCTTGAAAGTCAAAATCACTCGAGATATTGTCTTAAGGAACATTTGTGTGAAGTTATATTGAAATTGGTGAAGAAATGTAAGCGCTAGAGCATTGACAAAGTTTTTCTAAAAATAGCTACAGTGACCTTGACCTTGAAAGTGGAACTCGCTACAGATATTGTCATAAGGAACATTTGTGTTAATCGATTTTGAAATTGGTGAAAAAATGTAAGCGCTACAGCAATGAAAAAGTTTTTCTAAAAATAGCCACAGTGACCTTGACCTTGAAAGTCGAACTCTTTCGAGGTATTGTCATAAGGATCATTTGTGTGAAGTTATATTAAAATCGGTGAAGAAATGTAGGCGCTGGAGCGATGACAAAGTTTTTCTAAAAATAGCCATTGTGACCTTGACCTTGAAAGTTGAAATGGCTTGAGATATTGTCATAAGGAACATTTGTGTGAAGTTATATTGAAATCGGTGAAGAAATGTAAGTGCTAGAGCATTGACAAAGTTTTTCTAAAAATAGCCACAGTGACCTTGACCTTGAAAGTGGAACTCACTAGAGATATTGTCATAAGGAACATTTGTGTGAAGTTATATTGAAATCGGTGAAGAAATGTAGGCGCTAGAGTGATGACAAAATTTTCCTAAAAATAGCTACAGTGACCTTGACCTTGAGGTCATGACCCTGAAAGTTGAACACACTCGAGATATTGTCATAAGGAACATTTGTGTGAAGTTATATTGAAATCAGTGAAGAAATGTAGGCGCTATAGCAATGACAAAGTTTTTCTAAAAACAGCCACAGTGACCTTGACCTTGATGTCATGACCTTGAAAGTCGACCTCGCTCAAGATATTGTCATTAGGCACATTTGTGTGAAGTTATATTGAAATCAGTGAAGAAATGTAGGCGCAAGAGTGATGACAAAGTTTTTCTTAAAATAGCCACAGTGACCTTGACCTTGAGGTCATGACCTTGAAAGTCGAACTCGCTGAGATATTGTCATAAGAAACATTTGTGTGAAGTTATATTGAAATTGGTGAAGAAATGTAGGCGCTAGAGCGATGACAAAGTTTTTCTAAAAATAGCCAAAGTGACCTTGACCTTGAGGTCATGACCTTGAAGTCGAACTCACTCGAGATTTTTTTATAAGGAACATTTGTGTGAAGTTATATTGAAATTGGTGAAGAAATGTAGGCGCTAGAGCGATGACAAAGTTTTCCTAAAAATAGCCAGTGACCTTGACCTTGAGGTCATGACCTTGAAAGTCGAACTCGCTCGAGATTTTTTTAAAAGGAACATTTGTGTGAAGTTATATTGAAATTGGTGAAGAAATGTAGGCGCTAGAGCGATGACAAAGTTTTTCTAAAAATAGCCACAGTGACCATGACCTTGAGGTCATGACCTTGAAAGTCGAACTCGCTCGAGATTTTTTTATAAGGAACATTTGTGTGAAGTTATATTGAAATTGCAGAAGAAATGTAGGCGCTAGAACGATGACAAAGTTTTTCACAAATTACCAAAATGACAAAGGGCCATAACTCACAAAGTATTTTTCCGAATTTTGTCAAAAGTTAATCAGTTCATCTACTCATCACCACCAATCTATTCACCAACTTTCAAGGCTCTAGCTCCACTAGTTTTTGAGATATCTTGCTGACAAGATTTTATTAAAAAAATTTCAAAGGGCAATAACTCTTAAAAGGGGCATAATCCGGACGAGAAAAAAAATACGCGTCAGCTAATTTTCCATGAGGAATCCATATATGAAATTTCAAAACCCTAGCATACACGGTTCTAAAGATATGCTATGCATCACTTTTAGCATACATTACAATGGGCACAAATTACCAAAATGACAAAGGGCCATAACTCACAAAGTATTTTTCGGAATTTTGTCAAAAGTTAATCAGTTCATCTACTCATCACCACCAATCTATTCACCAACTTTTAAGGCTCTAGCTCCAATAGTTTTTGAGATATCTTGCTGACAAAATTTTATTAAAAAAATTTCAACGGGCAATAGCTCTTAAAAGGGGCATAATCCGGACAAGAAAAAAAATACGTGTCAGCTTTTTTTCCATGAGGAATCCATATATGAAATTTCAAAACCCTAGAATACACGGTTCTAAAGTTATGCTACGCATCACTTTGAGCATACATTACAATGGGCACAAATTACCAAAATGACAAAGGGCCATAACTCACAAAGTATTTTTCGGAATTTTGTCAAAAGTTAATCAGTTCATCTTCTCATCACCACCAATCTATTCACCAACTTTCAAGGCTCTAGCTCCAATAATTTTTGAGATATCTTGCTGACAAGATTTTATTAAAAAAATTTCAAAGGGCAATAACTCTTAAAAGGGGCATAATCCGGACGAGAAAAAAAATATGCGTCAGCTTATTTTCCATGAGGAATCCATATATGAAATTTCAAAACCCTAGCATACACGGTTCTAAAGATATGCTATGCATCACTTTTAGCAAACATTACAATGGGCACAAATTACCAAAATGACAAAGGGCCATAACTCACAAAGTATTTTTCCGAATTTTGTCAAAAGTTAATCAGTTCATCTTCTCATCACCACCAATATAATCACCAACTTTCAAGGCTCTAGCTCCAATAGTTTTTGAGAAATCTTGCTGACAAGATTTTATTAAAAAAATTTCAAAGGGCAATAACTCTTGAAGGGGGCATAATCCGGACGAGAAAAAAAATACGCGTCAGCTAATTTTCCATGAGGAATCCATATATGAAATTTCAAAACCCTAGCATACACGGTTCTTTAGTTATGCTATGCATCAAAAGCGTAACGGACGGACGAATGGACGAACAGACGAACGGACGAACGGACGAACGAACCAGAAGCAATATGCCCCTCCAACTTTTTCAAAGTTGGGGGCATAATAAAATAAGGTATATACTGACATGTAAAGTTTTTGATATCCTGGCCTTTGTCTTCGAGTCTATCTGTGGCCCTCTAATTCTGCTTGTCTTAGATTTACCCAGAGTTCCAAGAGAGAAACCTAGGTCCTCTTGGTATGCATCTTCTTCTATCTGTGAAACAACATGTATTACTGAATTTATTAAACAAGTTGAGGAAAAGGGATAAAATGTGAGAATTTGCAGAGCATTTTATCTCTTTTCTTCAATGAGTTTAATAAATTCAATAATGATTAAGCACAAATGCAGGATTCTATTTATCATATGACATGTAAAACGCATTTTATTCACGATTGATTAACAAAAATGTCAATATTTTGCCATTAGTAAATGTTATGTCGTTAAAGATGTCGTATGTTGCGGGGCATATCTAATTAATTCGCTTATCTAAGCCACTAGTGGAATATCAAAATTATTACATGACTTTATCAAATTCTCAGATGCAAAGTCTTATGATAAAATTATATATAATTGCAATTCAGAGTTAAACACCTTTGAGACCATGAAAATTCATTCAAGAAGGGGTAGTTCAATCCAAAGAAGATCAATAATTGTGTCGAATTAGGAGGGGTAAATAATTGTGTCGAATTAGGAGGGGTAAAATTTCTTTCTTCTATAAAAGAGCATGGCACTTCCACGCAGAGCTGAAACTGACTGCAGATGAGTACTAGTTTTTGTTTGTTTGATTTGAGGTTTAACGTCCCCGTCAACACTGTAAAGGTCATTTTGGAGATGGTTGCTTCCAATTTTGTGGGACTTTTATCCGACACTGAGATGAAATGACTTCTCAAGCCCTGTCGCCCAATGAAACCAATAGGGTTTATTAGCATGGGCGGTCCCCCTTCAAGCCCCTATGGGCGGGGGCCGTGATGAGTACTGGTAAAATGCTTAGTCTCAGCCTGCTCAGGCAAAAAGGTGGGAGTTGAACCTTCCATGCATACAGTTAGGCGGCAGGGCTTGAGATGTCATTTCATCTCAGTGTTGTGTGTACATCGCCACATGAACATACATGTTGGAGATAAAATAATAAATTTCCAAAATTATCCTAAATACCGTAATGATCCTTAGTATTGGGACAGATAGGCCTTAGCAAACAGTGCAGACCCAGATTTAATTGCTCTTGAAGGAGCAGTCTTATCAGGCTCTACACTGTTTGCCATTCAGTCTGCACCTACTGGACTCCTTGCTGGATTGTGAAGCAAATTAAAAATTTTAGGAGAATTACAGTAAGTCCTCAAGGGTTTTTTATAGTATAGAGATATCTAGAGCAATGAGATGACATGTCACCGTAAAACAAAATTTCCGACCGCAAAACCGCCAATTTACCTCCCTAAATGACAGTTTTGTATACAGTTATCCCCTAATTACATGGGAACCCCACATCAGATGCCACAAAAATCAGCCATTTTCCAAATAAATTTCAAAGATAAGACAACCCGATATCCTTAAATTCTGAAATGGACTTCTGCTACATATGTGGCGGAAGATTCCATTCACTACAAATAGACCTTTCCGAACTGTCAATCAAGAGCGCTGTTTCATCCAATCGAAAAAATCGATTTTATTTAGTGCCGCTGTGTTGGTCACTAACGGCCATTTTCTCCTACAAACAAAGAAACGGGGTAGTGGGGAAGGGCATTTCAGGGTAATGGGGTTGTGTGGGAAGTTTATTATTAGGACTGTCAAACAATTGTCATGTTGTAGTATTTAGATAAATATGTACATGTATATATGATGGCCCCCGCCAATCGGGGCTTGAAGAAATAGATGGGCTGCATGATGCTTCCACGCAGAGCTGAAACCGACCCGCACATGACTACTGGTAAACCGCTTAGAAGATCTAAGCCTTCCTAGGAAAAGCGGTGTGAGTCGGCCCGTCAATACTAATTAACCCTGTTGGTTTCATTGGGTGGCAGGGCTTGAGATGTCATTTCATCTCAAGGTCGGGTAAAAGTCCCACAAAATTGGAAACATCGTCTCCAAAATATTACCTTTACAGTGTTGACGGGGACGTTAAACCTCAAATCAAACAAACAAACATGTATATGTGTTTTCCTCCTCCTACTACAATGGTGCCTGGTGCCACGATGATAACCGTTTAAGCCCAGGGGCGGGGCAGATGCAGCGGAGTCAAAAGAAGCTGGAAATATGATATTATTACATTAGTATCTCCTAAACATTTGGAACAAATGTCTCTCTGTAATATGGAGGAATGTAGTAGTACGACCATAATAAATATCCATATAGAGTGCATAACTGGCTGGTCTGGTTGGTCCGGGCATGGTGGTTGCGTCGCTTGCTTTGTAACCCGAGTTTCGTGGGTTCAATCCCCGGTTGGGGCACTCGACTGGATTTTTATTTTTATTTACAGATTTTTCTCCTCAGACTGCAATGTAGTCACAAATATTGTATGGTTGGTGTGCTGCGGGGCCAGCATTGGGGCTTATGTGGGCAACAAGGACTGGGATCAGCCTGCGCATTTGCGCAGTCTGACTGCGGCCCTCGTGGATTGCAACTGCCCTTCTATAGTCTGCTGGATTTTCAAAGAGAGATGCGCGAAATCTCGTGTCTCAGTGAGTATGTAAGCAGACTGATGCGGTGGGTGTGTTGGCTCATGTAGTATATGCTCATAGCATGACCTCTGGTCTAGAGGTTGATGAGTGGGCTGCTGGTCTACATTTGGCTGTCTGATTAGGGATCAGTAAATATAGAGTTAATGCGGATTGCATGAAAGGGTTAGTGTATATGATTGACACCACCCTCCGTTGCATTATATTGAACCCTTGGTGTGGAATTATTGAATAATGAAATGAGGAGCATATGCTTTATAATTAAGTTTTGATTGTTTGTTTGTTTGACACTGTAAAGGTGACGTTGCTCCACATTTTGTGGGACTTTTACCCAACATTGAAACCATAAAGGTTTATAAGCATGGACGGGCCGACTCGCACCACATTGCTTATAATTAAGTAAACAAGTGTTTAATGTGCACAGATATGTGTGTGTGTTGTGGGATGTGTGCTTGTACAGTGAAGTTCCTATATTGGGACCACCTTATGGACTGCCCAGAAGTGGTCTTAAGACTACTTGCTAATGGTCCCTTAGGTGGTCTTTCACTAGAGCATACAGGATGTATAGTGGGTGCAAAGAAAATACATGTACCTGGAACCTTCAAGGTGCGCTTATGAAAGCATGATGTTTCATGGGTCCAGGTGGTCTTAATAGCGGAGCTTCACTGTATTTGGTTTTGTGTGTGTGTGTGTGTGTGTGTGTGTGTGTGTGTGTGTGTGTGTGTGTGTGTGTGTGTGTGTTTTCGTTTTGCGCACCAATCACCAACACTTCGCGGTAACTTCAAGATTGTTTTCCAGTCTGAATATTTTGAAATTGTGCACATAATTATTTGATAATTCCTTAGCCCTTTGGCTAGGCTGTTTTTATTCATTTATTTTTTTTTTTGTCAAAGTTTTATGTCTCGGTAAGTAAGAAATGCCAATATTGTCCGGAATACTTGATAAATCTCCTCCGAGATCTACACAGACTTTCTTTGTTTCCGCCATATTGGCTGCAAAGCTTGCGGGACGTAGCAACAGTAACCAAGTAGGCGGAGCATAAGATTATGTTCTCGGAAACGTCTATTGGGTGAAATGATCAAAGTTTTAACAACATGTTAACTAATGACATAACTCGTTTTGAACAATTGGGCCCTGGACTGAAGAGCAGCATCCAGTTGCTCAAAGTATCGTTAGCTTAATGAGCTTGTTAGGGGTCAAAATATTAACTGTTCTAGTAAGTACAATATCTTATACTCTGGTATTTTTGCTGTAAAAATAAGAGCAGCTTTTGCATTCAGCAAAAATATAAATATATTTGCCATATAGAATGATAAAAGTTTTAACGATCCATTAACTAAGGGTGCTGTTAGTTTTGAATAATGGCCCCCTGGATGTTATCTTTTCTTTCTTTCTATACTACACCACCCCCCCCCCTTCACAAGGATTACGTGCAGATGTACATTACATACACCCACAAGTTTGCAGGATGAAAGCTGTAATCATGTAATTTTGTTTGATTTGAGGTTTAACATCCCCGTCAACACTGTAAAAGGTTATTTTGGAGATGTTGCTTCCAATTTTGTGGGACTTTTACCCGACATTGAGATGAAATGAAATCTCAAGCCCTGCCGCCCAATGAAATGTGTAATTACAGTAGGGATCATTAACCTGCACAGGGGATGGTTCTCCATGCACAGGGGGGCTCCAGCTAATGTCCCAATCCGAAGGACAAGTTCACTTTGTGGCATTCATTCCTACAAATGATGCCATGTTATCTGTTACTTTCTAATGGTTACTCATCCAATGTAAAACAATTTTGACAACTCATATCCATACTCACCTGCGAGAAGGTAAAACAACAACGATTTTATTCATAATGCTAGCATCTAATTTAACCAATTTTCCAGTTGGGACAAGTTAAGATATGGTAAATATCAGAGGTATTGAATTACCAGCCAATTATAATTACCTCTGCAAAATTCATTCTGTTAGCTTGTTTTCTCATCTCTGACAAACCCAACCTCTCCTTCATTTTTCTTGCCCTGATATCAACAAAAGTATAAAAGATCAGTTTAACTATCCAGACAACAGAACACAAATTCTAAACAAGAGCACCGCATGCGGGTGCCAACGCTCGTCTGCAGTTTCTTTTAGAAAACCAAAGTTCTAAGTCAAACAAGAGCAATCAAATTGCAAGATGGAGTTATAAAACTTGTAGGGAATGTAGCTCTTGTGATGGTGAGTATGTGTATGAAGTTTCATGAAGGTAGGCCAAATACTTTTGGAAATATGGTCAAGGTTAAGGTTTTCGGTTAAGGACGACGCAGGACGACAACGAAGACGCCGGAGTGATGACAATAGCTCGAAAGTTTTTTTTCAAAAAACAGACGAGCTAAAAATCTGTGCAAATAAAGTGACGTTTGATTGGATAACCTAAAAATTTGCGACAGCATACCCTGCAATATACTGTCGGAACCCACGACGTCATCACGTAATGTCACTTCTCATTGGGTTGCATTTGGTTATACGCAGCTCATGGTGCTTGCCCAATTTTTAACAAATGAATATGTGCATTAGAATGGGGATAACTGCATTGAAAATTGTCATTTGGGGAGGTAAATCATCTGTTTTACGGTCACAAATTCCTTTTTAAGGCGCCACTTACGCGTCCCGTAAAATGAAGTTTCTGACCGTAAAACTGACAATTTTCCTTCCCAAATGACAATTTTGAATACAGCTATCTCCTAAAAACCATTTATAGCACTATTATTCAGTGTCCAGCTGTTCAAACCTACAGCATCATTAGTTAACAGGGCCCAGTTGTTCAAAGCCTCATTAGCTTGAGCTCCTTAGTAGTCAAACTGTTAACTGTTCCAGGGCCTGACAAATCCAAAGTTCAACCACTTGCCCAGCAGTCAACAGCATCTTGGAAACTTCTTGGAATTACAATTTTCCTTATATATTCTACACTGATGTCAAAAAGAAACGCATCAGCGAAAACAGGCTGTAACGTTTTTGTTTGACGTCGAACCACAAGGTAAATATTGTCCACCATAGTTTTAGTTTGTTCTGCAATCGCTGAACCAGAAATGTCTCGGTTCGATACCCTGTATTCTCCCATACATGGATGGCGTGACCATTTACCCGGGTAGTGCGTGCGACCACTATACATGACTTTTCGGTCCAACACATTTGCACATCGATTTGTTAGTCGCTTTCAAACCAGGAATTCAAAGGCAAATTGAAAACTTCTTCATTTTGGAAATGCCAAGGCTAAGTAACGAAGATCGTGCG
Source organism: Lucinisca nassula (assembly GCA_963580285.1). Classification (NCBI taxonomy): domain Eukaryota; kingdom Metazoa; phylum Mollusca; class Bivalvia; order Lucinida; family Lucinidae; genus Lucinisca; species Lucinisca nassula. The sequence continues at coordinate 117,716,631 of OY757011.1, forward strand.
CGAGCTTTAGGCATGTTGGAAAGTGGACGTTCACAAGATTACGTTGCTAGGCGTTTCAATGTGGCGCGATCGACTGTGGTTCGATTGGTTCAACGTGTAAACGTCACAGGGAGTCTAGCAGATAGGCCTCGTTCTGGTGCGCTGCGTGTGACGTCTGTGAGACAGGACAACTTCATACGGCAACGTCACCTACGTGATCGGTATTTGACGGCGCAATCTACAGCAGATACCGTTGTTGGCAATCGTGGTCGACCAATAAGTCGTAATACTGTGCGAAATCGGCTGATGGACCGGGGAATAAGCTGCCGTAGACCTTACCCTGGTGCCATATTGACTCGACGTCACCGTCTTAATCGCCTGAATTGGGCAAGAAACAACCGTGGACGCAACTGGCGCAACGTAGTGTTTAGTGACGAGTCACGCTTTAACCTTTCTACCGCCGACGGACGCATAAGGATTTATCGACGTTGTTATGAACGTTACGCTGACAACTGTGTTTTCGAGCATAACCGCTTCGGCGGTGGCGGTGTAATGGTTTGGGCGGCAATTAACCACAACTTCAAATCGGAACTCATCATTGTGAACGGAAACTTGAATGCTAGGCAATATGTTGACCGAATGCTTAGACCTGTGATTCGACCCTTGTTTCGGCAACGTCATGTTATTCCAGCATGATAATGCTCGCCCTCATGTGGCACGTGTTACGAGCGACTTTCTGGTGACCAATAACATTAATGTCCTGCCCTGGCCGGCATATTCTCCGGACTGTAATCCTATAGAGCACATGTGGGACGCTCTGCAGCGACGGCTCCGTAAACGTCAACGTCAGCCAAGAAACGCCCGGGAGTTGACTGCTGCACTTCGGGAAGAGTGGGCACGTATCCCTCGGTATCTTCTGAGAAACCTTTGCGGTTCCATGAGAAGGAGACTGGATGCAGTAATTGCGAGACGAGGTGGCCACACTCGATACTGACTTTTTTTTAGAGAGTGACTGTGTTTGGCTGTTGATTACCAAGCCGAGTTTTCACAAAATTGAACGATTTGTGGATTGTCATGTCGAGTCTTTATAACCCTACACTAATTTAAATGAATTTTTTGAATCTTTGTTTTAGTTGATGAAATACACCTTATCATAGGTCACTGAAGCGTTTCTTTTTGACGTCAGTATATATATTTTTCCGGGCAAGTGAAATGAAAAATCACTTGCCCAGCCGAAATTTGAACTTGTCCTGGGCAGCCGGGCAATGGATTCGTCAGGCCCTGCTGTTCTAGTAAGTACAATATCAAATACAGTGGTATTATTGCTGAAAAAATGTGAGCAGCTTTTGCATCTGCAAAGGCTGCTCTCATTTTTTCAGCAAACATATTGGCATAGTTGCCAAATTAAATGATCAAAGTTTTAATAACTAATGGCGTCAATAGTTTCGAACAATTGGCCCCAGATTGTTAAAAATTTGATCATTAAATATGGCATATATACTTTACATGTATTTATATATATTTGCTGAAAAAAATGTGAGTAGCTTTTGAAAATGCAAAATTTACACTTTTTCTGCAAAAATACCACTGAATTAAATATTGTACAATACAAAAACAGTCAACATTTTGACCACCAAAGAGCTTTTGGTTGGTTGATTTGAGGTTTAACGTCCCCGTCAACACTGTAAAGGTCATTTTTAGAGACGTTGCTTCCAACTTTGTGGGACTTTTACCCGACATTGAGACGAGATGACATCTCAAGCCCTGTCGCCCAATGAAACCAATAGGGTTTATTAGCATGGACGGTCCGCCTCGCACCGCGGTTCCTGGACAGGCTTAGTTCCTCTAAGCGGTTTACCAGTACTAGTGTGCGGGCCGGATTCAGCACTGCATGGAAGCATCATGCAGCCCATATATTTCTTCAAGCCCCTATGGGCGGGGGCTGACCACCAAAGAGTTAGCAAAAAGGCTTTGAGGAACTCAGCCTAGAACTCGTTTGCAGCACTATAAATGTACCCAGTTGTTCAAAGGTGAAAAATTCAAAAGTTATTTCAACCATTCACTACTGTAAAAAGCTGGGGCCAGTTGTTCAAAACTAAAGACGTTGTTAGTTAACGTATCGCTAAAACTTTGATCATTAAATATTGCAAATAAGCTGATATTTTTGCTGAAAAAATGTGAGCAGCTTTTGCGGATGCAAAAGCTGCTCACATTTTTTCAGCAAAAATACCAAAATTTACGATATTGTACTTGCTAGAAGAGTTAACAATATGACCACTAACGAGCTTGTTAAGCTAACGATGCTTTGAACAACTGGCCCCTTGTCTCTTCTATCTTTTTCCTTTCTCTGGCAGGAGACACAAAATGATATTTTTGCTGAAAACGTAAAAAGGCTACTTAAAGTTTTGTCCACACAGATACCAATTTATCAGATATGGTACTTGCTAGAACAGAAAACATTTTGACCAATAACAAGTTCATTAATATAATGATGCTTTGAACTACTGAACCCAGAAAGCTTTGATTATAAAATCTAATATAATGTCATTAATCAAGTAACGTATTGTGCTTAAAGATTGGGACACCCAAAGTTTTGGGACACGGTTGAAAATCTTGAAAATAATTATTTTTGACAGTCCAAAGATTTGGGACATACTAAAAATTACAAGAAAATTATTTAATTTTTCTTTCCAAAGAATTGGGACAGCTTTATTTTTACGAAAACGTAAGAAGAAAAATGCCGCACATGACGATTTTTATTTTTCAGCTTGTCCTTTGCTTGCCAAATCTTACCGTGATGAAATGAAGATATTCAGAGCCCATTTTATCCAGTAAAAGAATTATTCATCAATATACACCGAATTGAAATTAAAGAATTACAAGCATTAGCATTTCTGATCACCTAATCAATTTATTTGTGTCTGAACATAAATCTGGCAACGATTTTACCGATCCGTGGCCGCCATTTTTTAAATCCATAAATCCATATCATGTGACCGCCACGTGACCAGACATGTGGCAGTCATTTGCAAATTTGCATATTTTTATTATATTTTTTGTTCTGTGTGTCTTTTTTCGCCATAAATAATATTTTTTTGAAAGAAAAGAGGATAATAATAAAAAAAACGCTGAACAATTAATATATAAAACTACGTCCTCGGCCGATAACTTCAGGGCTAATGCAAGGTGCACTTCTCAATCCTATTTTCTTCTGACGAACTGGAAAAATCATGAAACTTTTTTTATCTTCATTTCAAAATTTTCCATTTGGCATGCTTGCTTATTTGTTTGTTTGATAGATTGTTTGTTGTTTTCTGCGAGGTCATGGACTGCAGGCTTTTTTTCCGGCAATGTCCCGCGAAGACCATACATACGGAAAAAGCCGATCGGTGATTTTTGAATTGATATTAATCGGTACCGGTAAAAAATCTTTTCTCGATAGCTAAACAGTTGTGAATAGAGGTGGATAGAAAACCAGCCCTTTGCACAGCCCCCGAATTATCCCCAGAAGCTCCGTGTCAATAACCAACAACAGCGTTCGACTTTTCCCACCCAGCGTCTGCTATTTGGCGCCAAAACATAACCATTCATGAGATTGCAGAAAAGTCCGTTTATATTGTGAAAATATCTTCCTTTAGATGTAGCTAATTGTCTGAGGAGCAATTAAATCATTTTCACGTTGATTGTGGATTAAATTTTATGATTGGAGGATAAATGCCAATTAGAGACATAACTTGACCATATTTTCACACCTTATCAACACGCACCGCAGGGTGGCAATTATATGACAGGGATTAACAATAGTGTCATACTTGAACCATCATAAATACACAGATGGTTTGTTTCTGAATTGACAGTGCAGTAATTATTGCGATTTACTTACTGGTCTAGTTTTACTCAAAAAGACTGACAGTTGTAGACGATTTTTTTTTGGCGTCATAACTTGATAAGGTCCAAAGCTCAGATCAGTTAGATGTTTTCTCTTGTCGATATGCGCCAATACTTTTCGACTTTTGCGGCGCATTGCGACTACCCCTTCGACCCCAAACCAAAGTTTTGGGACACCTAAAAATATAATTATTTTTCTTCGACCTAAATATTGGGACAGCTCAAAAAGTAATTATTTTTTTCTGTCCCAATTTTTAAGCACAATACGGGTAATTTCATATTGTCCCAGTTATAGGTCCGAGGTCTGCCACATTGGCCTAAGCTGAATAATATGGAATTACTTGATTAATGACAATTTAATTAACTGACACCACAAAAAACATGATTACTGATTTTTGACCTCAGTGTCAACAAAGTATAAACGCTCAGAACTGTTTTTTTCAAACCATACCATACACATAATCAGTAGAATATGTTCTACAAAAGGATTATCCCTTGGAAGCAAGATTGAAAAGTATGAAGGGAACAATTTTTTCTTTGGCTACACTTGCTAGTTTCTGACAATTAGGCCTCGTCAGTGACTCTCGGGTATTTTAAAAAATACCACAATGGAACTAATAATCAATAAGGACAAGAAAATATAATCTACACTATGATGAAGTCACATTTAGCCGAACTGAAGCATTTGACTGACTTTGGAAAAAATATGTTAATATGTGAAGTAATATCCTGGGGCTTTAAATTTTGTGTGCAAACCCTTCTAGATTATCCTTGAGGCCAGGTGAGTGAGTGTTTGAGTTTTACTTCCCACCAACAACTAAGGTCATATGGAGACGAGACCTCGATTTAAAGACTCATCCGAAAGTCTGGAGAAGCCCGGAATCGATCCTGTGACCCCTGGTTTACAAGGCGAGTAGCATAACCACTGCACCACAGAGGCTTCTATTTTGAGGCCATGACGGCACAAAAGCACAAGGTTATGTCCCTTGCTTGTTACTGCTGTGGCCAGGCTTTGATAACGCATCAGCATGTAGTAGGAAGAAGCTGTCTTCCATGGTTGGTGGTTTTCTCCCAATACTCTGGTTTCCTCCATCATGACCAACAGCTACAACTTTTAAGACAGGCCTCATACTGACTTTAGAAGCTTTTCCATGGCTGAAAGGCCCGATTTTGCAGCCTTAACCTTTATCCTGCTGAACAAGACAACCATTACATTTGCAAATAGTGTATATCCAGATCAGATGGCTTCTGAAGAAGCCATCTGATCAGGATCTACACTGTCTGTCATGCAATTTGTGAACTGAATAAATACATGATATCAAGTATTTGATCCACTTATAGTCAAAAATGGGTGTGGGTTAATAAATTTATTCAGCAGGATAAGTGTTAAATAGTTTTTTAAAACAGACTACGGGCACAAAAATCAAAATCTAAAAGCCTGAAATCAAGCAAAAATCAAGCTCTAAAAGCCTGAAATCCTGCGAATGCCTGAAAAATATGAGGCCTGTTAAGATGATATTTTTAATGTAAAATTAATTTTAATTAATAATATACCTACCCATCACTACAATTATAGCCTTTTCACCAGACGCAGGTCTGGGACAGTCTGACACAAAAAAAAATCTAGCCAGAAATGCCACCGGCATGTCCCTTTTCCCGTGACCTCCCCAGCGTCGAGTCCTGATTGGTCGCTGATGTCACATGACCTATCAGACCAATAGGCAGATGATACAGGTCACGTGACCGCGATTTTTGTGCCCAGAAGGTCATTATTTCTTTCAGGAAAACAAATATTTCAGGCGGGGCTGGGAGGCGGGACATACCATTGTAGTGATGGGTAGGTATATTATTAATTAAAATTAATTTTACATTAAAAATATCATTTTAATATCAAATATAACTACCCATCACTACAATTATAGCCTGAATTCAAAGCAAGTGGAGGGTTGGATGAAAAATAAAGTTACACATACCTAACTCCTCCAACCTTGGTTGTTTATACCCCTTTTAAAACCATCCAATGATGGTAACGTAAGGGAGTATCCACCATGACTGCAAGGGATCCAAATCCAAAATTCACAAGTGGAGAAGATAAATGGACAGGAACCGGAGTCAAAATAGAAGGTTCATACCTATTCAAACAGGCTAACAAACAACCAAGGAAAATAAAATCCCAAAATAAGTGCTGCTCATAATAGATTGAGAAGCTACTAAACTACCCAAGGAATGAGTACCACTACGAATGGGAACCAAGCTCCTTAGGTGAAGGGATGAAAAGTAGCGTTGGAACATCCATTACGCAGTAAGAAAAAAAACATTCTGAAGAAAAAACGGAGTTCCAATATGCCCAAAAAGTAGAAGGTTCTAACCTCATACTGTATTCTGAATGATAATAGGGCAGAAGTGAAATTAGCATATACTGGTAGAAGCTTTATCACTTTACAAATCCACTTTGCAATCAAGGATGGTTAGAAATATATCCAAAACCCCTTGATTGAAAAGAAAAAATTCTCATGATAATCTCGAAACGTTTTAAACGTTCTAATGTATACAAAAAATTCACATTAGCCTACAATCCACGAATCCTGAAAATGACAGGACAAATAATAGTTTCAGACAAGGTGATTTTATAGCCTGAAACAAAAATAGGTTGAATGAGAAGAGAAAAAGAAGTCATTGTTCTTCTCATACCTGAAAACAACCCTCTGCAATTGGCAAAGCATGACTATAACTTCTACGAACTGAAGCAAATGTCAAATGAAATACAGCTTGACTATCCAATGAACAAAAAAACTGAATTCACCGGATCGTAAGGTGGTTTAGAAAAGACCACAACACTCATGCAAGATTCCATTTGGATTCAAAGTCCTGGAAACCTGTCGGCATAGTGAAAAAAAAAACCCTTTAATAAGCTGGTGATGGTAGGGTTTAATGAAAAAGTGTGAAGCCGACTAAAATTTTAACATGTTCGAGATTACTGATCTGTACCCTTCTCTTAGATGAAATAGAAATTGAAGGGTAGAGAACAGACAGAAAAAGAAATCCAGTAAAAAACCTCCCTAGAGGAATTGTCTGGATTTATTTCCCTTTTTCTACACCAACTAGAAAATATCTTCCATCTTCCAGAGTAAAACTTGAGAGTGGAGATCTTTCTATATTTGAAGATACACTCGGCAGAGAAACCAGAAAAGTGTCTACCTCTGGTTTGATTCCTGACAACATCTGGATGTGTAAGTAAAGCATTTCTGGATTGAAATGGAATGCTTGACCCACACCTTTTAGATATTTGATCTGGAACTACTGGAAGACGGGTTGCAAGTCTTGAGACTAGGCTCAGAATGACTAACAAGAGGGCCCAGAGGGCCCTGGTTCGCTCACCTGATCCAATGTATAACAAGTGGGCCCCGGGCAGGGTCAATTTTGGCCCCAGGGCTATAATTTGAACAATCTTGGTAGAGGTCCACAAGATGAAGCTTCATATCAAATATGAAAGACCTGGGCTTTCTGGTTTCAGAGAAGAAGATTTTAAAGGTTTACCCTGCATATAGAAGTCTAGGTAAAACAAGATTTTCCCTATATAAGTCTATGTTAAACCAAAGGGCCCCAGAGCGGGGGCATTTTTGGCCCCAGGGCTATAATTTGAACAATCTTGGTAGAGGTCCACTAGCTGAAGCTTCATAACAAATATCAAAGACCTAAGCCTTGTGTTTCAGAGAAGATGATTTTTAAAGATTTTCCCTATATAAGTCTATGTAAAACCAAAGGGCCACATGGCTGGGGCATTTTTGGTCTCAGGGCTATAATTTGAACAATCGTTATAGAGGTCCACTAGCTGAAGCTTCATAACAAATATCAAAGACCTAAGCCTTGTGGTTTCAGAGAAGAACATTTTTCAAGATTTTCCCTATATAAGTCTATGTTAAACCAAAGGGCCCCAGAGCGGGGGCATTTTTGGCCCCAGGGCTATAATTTGTACAATCTTGGTAGAGGTCCACAAGATGAAGCTTCATACCAAATATCAAAGACCTGGGCCTTGCAGTTTCAGAGGAGAAGATTTTTCAAGATTTTCCCTATATAAGCCCATGTAAAACAAAAGGGCCCTGGTGCGGGGGCATTTTTGGCCCTGGTGCGGGGGCATTTTTGGCCCCAGCACTATAAATTGAACAATCTTGGTAGGGGTCCACTAGATGAAGCTTCATACCAAATATCAAAGACCTGGGCCTTGCGGTTTCAGAGAAGAAGCTTTTTCAAGATTTTCCCTATATAAGCCCATGTAAAACCGAAGGGCCCCCGTGCGGGGGCATTTTTAGCTCCAGCACTATAATTTCAACAATCTTGGTAGGGGTCCACTAGATGAAGCTTCATACCAAATATCAAAGACCTGGGCTTTGCGGTTTCAGAGAAGAAGATTTTTCAAGATTTTCCTTATATAAGCCTATGTAAAACATAAGGGCCCTGGTGCGGGGGCATTTTTTGCCCCAGCACTATAATTTGAACAATCTTGGTAGGGGTCCACTAGATGAAGCTTCATACCAAATATCAAAGACCTGGGCCTTGCGGTTTCAGGGAAGAAGATTTTTCAAGATTTTCCCTATATAAGCCCATGAAAAACCAAAGGGGCCCCGTGCGGGGGCATTTTTAGCTCCAGCACTATAATTTGAACAATCTTGGTAGGGGTCCACTAGATAAAGCTTCATACCAAATATCAAAGACCTGGGCCTTGCGGTTTCAGAGAAGAAGATTTTTAAAGATTTTCTCTATATAAGCCTATGTAAAACCAAAGGGCCCCCGTGCGGGGGCATTTTTGGCCCCAGCACTATAATTTGAACAATCTTGGTAGGGGTCCACTAGATGAAGCTTCATACCAAATATCAAAGACCTGGGCCTTGCGGTTTCAGAGAAGAAGATTTTTAAAGATTTTCCCTATATAAGCCCATGTTAAACCAAAGGGCCCCCGTGCGGGGGCATTTTTGGCCCCAGCACTATAATTTGAACAATCTTGGTAGGGGTCCACTAGATGAAGCTTCATACCAAATATCAAAGACCTGGGCCTTGTGGTTTCAGAGAAGATTTTTTAAGTTTTCGGTGAAAAAAATCTATTTTTGGCTACTGTGACCTATATGTGCAACAGACCGGAACCATTTGAACAACTTTGAAAGGGGACCATCTAAGGATCATTCCTGTGAAGTTTGGTCAAAATCCAATCAGTGGTTTAGGAGGAGATGTTGTTTGAAGAAAAGTTTACGGACGCACTCACGCACGGACGCACGCACGGACGCACGACGGACGACAGACAAAAAGTGATCCCAAAAGCTCACCTTGTCACTACGTGACAGGTGAGCTAAAAACCAAGATCTCTAAGGCCATAGGAGGCGTAATCAGAATGGCTCGGCTTTTGGACGCTTGAATTTTTTCCTAGAACTAGAGGAATTCAGTTGAATGGTGTAAACGCATATGTAAAAGATTCCCCCAATCTAGAGATTTTAAATCAACTGCACATTCCAGGTGATCTGAAACTTGAAACACAATGGAAGTTGATTGGAGAACCGAGTTGTTTGGACATTTGATTAAAAAAGGCCCAATAAAGGTTCTCTCCATTTGAGAAAACGCCCTGTAGAGAACGGATGGTGAACGGGTCTAAAGGGGCGATCCCAATGACATAATCTGCCCTGGATGTGTCCGACAAGGATAGACATACCTTCCTGAAGACACCAAGTTATAATCTTCCATGTAAAAGCCAACAGGGAAGAGTAATGAGTCACTCCCTGATAAGTAGAAAAAACTACACTATTCATTTGTCTGGAGTAACAATAATGAAGCTGTTCCTCAGTTTGGAGCTATGAAGAACTGATAAACCAAGGAAATTTGTCTGAAGTTTCAGAATGTTTATACACATATACATATATACATACATATACGCATACACACACATATATATATATATAGCCCCGCCTAATATAGGCCCCACGTTCCCTGAACAACTAATCCCTGAGGTTCGAAGTGGGAAACCAACCTGAAAGGCTGGCAGGCGAAAAAACAAATAGGGAATAGTCTCTAAAAGAGGAGACCCCATTTGATACTGAGGGATTCATAAATCAAGGAGAGCAATCTTGATAATGGAATTTATTGCTCCTTGGTATTTCCAGTGATAATATTAGCAAAAAAAAAAAAAAAACTGGAAAGGTCTAAGATGAGATTGTCCAGGGAAACTGGATCCAATTACTAAGTTTCTAAAAAGGGGAAACAAACCCCTGACATAAATCGAAAGTTTTTCGGGGCGTGAAAAAATTGGAGAAGTATCTTTGAGGTAGAGTCAATTTCAACTTCTCGATAAAGTGTATGAAATTTAATTCACAATAACCTGTACACGTTAGGACAAGGTATGATAAACAGTATCTGTAAAAATGATGACAAAACCCATCATCGGAACACTACACGAGATTGGGGCCTAATTCTATGATGAGAGCTGCTTAATTAATTTCCATTAAGTTGGTGAACAGGGAAAACATTGATCCGTTGACAAATCCAACAAAGGAAAGGCAACGGACTGATACACAAAAATTCCATCCAAGGTGAAACGAAGGTATATGCGTAATGACCTATGGATGGAGATGTGAAGGCTAGCGACCTTTAAAACTACGGAAATCGTCCCCGAATTTGGGAAATTTGACCTGACTAATCGAGGACGAAGTTTCCATTTTGAGATGATTGACTCGCATCATCTTGTTAAGTGTGAGAAGTCGATAATGAGTCGCTTTTCCCATTTTCTTCTTTTCTTTTCATTGATCCGTTGACAAATCCAACAAAGGAAAGGCAACGGACTGATACACAAAATTCCATCCAAGGTGAAACGAAGGAATTTGCGTAATGACCTATGGATGGAGATGTGAAGGTAAGCGTCCTTTAAAACTACGGAAATCGTCCCGGAATTTGGGAGAATTGACCTGACTAATCGAGGACGAAGTTTCCATTTTGAATGATCGACTTGCATCATCTGTGTTAAGTGTGAGAAGTCGATCATGAGTCGATTTTCCCATTTTCTTCTCGACCAGAAAGATCCGCCTGTAGAAGCCTGGGGAAAGGAGAAATTTTTCTACTTACACGGCTTTCTTTTGGAGAAGAACCCTTCCTCTTCCAATAAAAAGATTTCTTTTCTTGATACTATTTACCAGAAATAGTATTTGCATGTGAGAAAGAGAAAGGATTCCTAACGAACGCAATCCAGTAACCCTTTCTCAAAACTCATAAAACTCAAAATATATTTGATAAAAGAAGCCAAGGCTTGATAGAACTGAAATAGCTCGGCTCCTACTGGAAGAAGATGAAGAGGAGGGGAAGGAAGAAAGTCATTTGTTAGACTTGTGTCTTCCTCTATTGGGAGATTTCGTTCCAGTCCGACCTCTGGAACGAAAGGACCGTGTACCCTGATCTGAGAATGATCTACTAGTAGATGGGGACTGATTGAGATCTTCTAGTCGAGGGTGATAAGCACTTAAAAGTCATCGGAAGTAGTCGAAGAGCGTCTCTTGGTTGCGGTACCTGTACTTGATACGCTCTCCGAAGACTTCAAAAAAGACGAGTGCCCACGGTCTTGAAGCTTGATTCTGAAAACGTTGGGAAGACATGGTCCGCTTATAGTTTTAGAATCAAGAGGCGCTGAGGCTCTAAGTTTTCATTTACTATGCTCAGTAAAAACTGAACCAGTTATCAAGAGCAGAGTTGCGCCAAACATGCAACATGGTGGTAGACAGCCATGGCATGTGAAAAAATGACCGGGAAATAAACAAAAGCATTAGAATAGCAGCTATATGGTCGGAATGCTCTTGTTTGAAGGCAAAATGGGTAGAACTAGAATACCAGTCATTATGAGAACCCACTTAATAATAGTTCTGGTAAGAAGCTCCAATGTTAGAGCGTCAAAACAGGAAGTAATGCCAATTTCCCTGACGTCATATATACAGAGACTGAATCTGGGTCGAATTTTGGAATTTCATAAGAACAAAAAAAAATGATGTTTTTTGTTGTTAGAACCAATGTTCCAAGTTCTTTTCGCACGAGTGCCCCCGGTCTTGAAGCTCGATTCTGAAAACGTTGGGAAGACATGGTCCGCTTATAGTTTTAGAATCAATAGGTGATGAGGCTCTAAATATGTCCTTCTCATAATCGGTAATTAGTAAGGACGAAAAAAGACCAACCTCTGAGTATTGATATATCCCCAGAGGATAAATCACTAGGCCCAGATTCAGCTCTAGGGGCAAAACACTTGAGGCTCAATTAAACTTCCCCAGTGTTAGGCCCTTTATTGTGTATAGTGCACTGGACATGGGAAATTGCCGAATCAAAATTGAGCATTCAAGGAGCCGTGCCTAAAACGATCATGGCCGAATCGACCAAAGGCCGAAACGACCCACCGAAATAGGCCGAATCGATCCAGGTGCAAATTCGGGTCGAAAACGACCCAGGCCGAAACGACTCAGTACCGAAACGTCCCGGATTCACTTGCAATAGTTACGGTATTCAAATAAACGATGCCCAAATCTGTATGTTTTACAAGGGAAAACAATCCAATTTAATGATTATGATAACAAAAATTTATCATAATAAGATGAAAGAAGCATATGACCAAGGTAAACTAAGTACCGAAGGTCCGGAAAGGTTACCCGATAAAAACCGGGATCACAACCGTACCAAAATTCGTATGTAACATGGATTCGGAAAAAATTTTTGGGCATAGGTTCCCCGCACCCCGGAGTCCCCGCAATTATGAGCAGGGTCTCTACGGGGCGGTAGACGAACCTATCCTAGTCAACCCAGGCCCAAATGGGAGGAGGGGACATAGACTGGCTCATCTTGATTCGGCAAAGGTGACCCACACGAATTGGATGGATTCTGTTTAGAAGATACTATAGAAAGGCCCAAAGGGACCTGAATATTATCCATCTGCATCGTGGGATTTATAAGTGCTAAACGAAGACGGGTCTTGCACATGTTCAAAACTAAATTAATGCTGAGAATTTTTATTCAGCGATACAACGTCTTCCGATACCGGAAGTGGAAGGAACACGCACAAAAACCGTCCTCTTTTCTGGCAATTTAAGTTTCCACAACGCCGACTTCAATTAAAACATTACCAGGAATAATACGAGCGTATACCCTGGCACATAACATGAAAAGAAGTGTGGTGCTTATCAAAAACCAAAAACGGTTGATCACATGATCAACAAAACTTCCAAGTGAAAATTCAAAATGGCAGACAACCACTACACATGTAATGTCGGCAGAAACACGCGAAATAAAGTCTCTAAGAATTTCGGAATAAACAGTAAGCTTAAAAAGCCTAAGTACGTTGTGGAAACTCAAGGTAAGTGCAAAATCAAAAAAGAATAAAACACTTATCCGTTTATTCATTCTTCCATGGAATGTAGTTTGACGATCCTATCCCAAGCAAGTCTGAAAAAATAATGACCTTCTCGGCGCGAAAATCGCGGTCACGTGACCTGTATCGTCTGCCTTTTGGTCTGATAGGTCATGTGACATCAGCGACCAATCAGGACTCGACGCTGGGGAGGTCACGGGAAAAGGGGCATGCCGGTGGCATTTCTGGCTAGATTTTTTTTTGTGTCAGACTGTCCAAGACCTGCGTCTGGTGAAAAGGCTATAATTGTAGTGATGGGTAGTTATATTTGATATTAAAACAACATTTATAACTTCTTTCAGCTTCTGATGAAATTGAAAAAAAAAATTTAAACTCATAGCTCCAGATAAAAGGGGAGTACCAAGGATAGTTAAGGGATGGTTTCCCTTTTCCCTCTTCAAGAAACCTATTCACCTTATTTGCATTATCTGCTGGTTCCTAGTCTGAAGGTTATCAGTGTTGGAAAAACAGGTAACCAGACCCCCCTGACCTTGAAAGGCCAGCAGGGTCTGGTTACCTGTTTTTTCCAATATTGACAATGTGCAAGTTGGGAGCCAGCAAATAATGCAAATATGGTGAATGTTGTGGGTACAGTCAACCCTCCTTATACCGACACTCGTTACAACAGCAAAACTCGTTATAACGACAATTTCAATGGAATGAACTTAGCCTCGATTCTGAGCAATGTGGGCTTCCCTCGGGTTGGAAATGCACAAAACCGAATCATTAGTCATGAAAGCTTCTTGCAGTTTAATACTCCAAGAATTAGTTTCTTAGAGTAATGATGTGGAAAAGACCTTTTATGACCTTTTATAACTGGGATTCTTTATAATGGCAAAGTCATTATAATGGCACAATAATAGGGAACACTGTCGTTATAACGTGGATCCTCTGTACTTGTTAGAATCACCTCATGGAGGCAATTCTAACATGTACCCACATTACAGTCTTTTATGAAGAAATAAAATATGATCATTTCATTATCTTCATTACCCTACCTTGTTGGGAGCAGTGTAAACTTAAATGCCTTAACCCTTATCCTGCTGAATAAATTAATCCAGGGACATCCATTTCTGACTATCCATCATTCAAATTACTTGATATACATTTAAGATTTTTTCAGTTCACAAACTGCATGACAAACAGTGTAGATCCTGATCAGATGGCTTCTTCAGAAGCCATCTGATCTGGATCTACACTGTTTGCAAAACAGGGGTTGTCATGTTCAGCATGATAATGTCTAATATACCTTCTACCCCCTCTTTTCTTCTTGGACTGTTCTATAGGAGCTGGTAGAGGTTTAATCTGTTTGACAGGTGGGGGCTCCTGGAGTTTATCTAACTTTCCTTCTATATCTGCCAATAATCTGTCTCCCACCGCTCCATCCTGGCTCTCGTGGGCACTGTCTACACGGGATGCTAGAGCACACTTGGCTGCCACAAGTCTTGATGCCTTCTTTCTCAAATCCTAAAATAATTTAATGACCTTGTTATAACTGTTCATTATTAATCAAACACAATAATATCACATTTATATAGCCAAAACTGTCTGCACTATACAGATAAACAGGGCCAATATGGAAAAACAAGGCCAATATGACTCTTTATTTATTGACTATTCTGTATTGATCAGAGGTCATCCGTATTTACCCCAGGTCAACCAATATTAAACAGAGGTCAAGTGATATTCGGATGAGGTCAAAAATAAATATTCATTTTTTTTTTTAATTGTGTCAATTAATAACATTGTCATTAATCAGGTAATTTCGTATTGGCCAAGTTACAGGTCCTCAATGAGCTGTATTGGCCTGGACCTTCGGCCTTGGGTCAATACAGCAGACCTCGGACCTGTTACTGAGCCAATACGAAATTATTTAATTAATAACATCATATTATTAATCAACCACAAGAGCAATGCATTTATATTGTCAAAACTGCCTGCACAATACAGATGACAAACAGGGCCAATACGGAAAAAGCTAGCCAGTACGGGAAAATGGGGGCAAATATGAGAAAAGGTGCACTAATACAAAAAAACAGGGGCAATACGACTCTTTATTAAAGTTAATTAACAAAATTGTCATAAACCAAGTAATTTTGTACTGGCCCTGTTACAGCTGAATTGGATCTTGGCCTTCGACCTCTGGCAAAAACAGCAGCCCTCGGACCTGTAACAGGGCCAACACGAAATTACTTGGAAGGCAAAGGTCCAATACATCAGACCAAGGATCTGTAACAGGACTAATACGAAATTATTTGGTTAATAGCATAATATTATTGAAGTTAATTAATAAAATTGACATTAACCTAGTAATTTGGTATTGGCTTGGCCTCGGGTCAATATAGTAGACATCGAACCTGTAACTTGGCCAATACAAAATTACTTGGTCAATATTATTATATTACATGGTTTTGGTTAAAACTTAAGATGGTCCCAAAAATGTATAAATTGCATAGAACAAGAGAATCGGGGATACAGAAGGATGCTCTCCGAAGATGCACAATAGTAGGAGGGTTATGTTTGTGAAAGAGTAAAATATGATGGTCATATATATGTTGAAGTGTGGTCAGAACTGTTTGGATCATAACTGTGGTGGCCATGGAAACAAACATGTTCCATTGACTTGTAATGGGGAAAACTCTGGGTGCCATAGTTTTTGAGTTATCTCCCCTTACAATAAAATAGAAGATGCTTTTACATTTTACACCCCTTTCAACAGTATTTCAGTCATATCAAAATCATGTGCAATGAGACCCCAGATGTCATACCACACTTCAAAATATATATGACCACCATATTTTACGAGAGCCATTTGGAAAGTATTAATAGTAGCCGTATTGCGTAATAGTTACAAACGTTTCATGCATTTTTCGCTCACCTGAGTCGAAGGCTCACAAGGTAAGCTTGATCAAGGTGTTGACAACCCATGATGGACGCCGGAGGGATGCCGGATGCCTGCCTATACTATAAGCTTACCTTGAAAGCCTTCGGCTCAGGTGAGCTAAAAATGCATGAAAAGTTTGTAACTATTACGCAATACGGCTACTATGAATACTTTCCAAATGGCTGTTGTAAAATGCTGACACATTATTTTAATGTAAAATTCCTGTTATGGTATTCATAGTGGCCAGTCCAGTTTGACAATATGCCACTGAGGTCCCTCCACCCATCTGCCACAAATGCTGAAAAGACTACAGAAGTGGACTGAGAATTATTATAAATGATAGAGGCCAGCCTCGGTGGCTTGGTCAGAGGGACTTCTAACTGGTGACTATGAGATTGAGGGTTTGATACCTGCAGGTCAGGAACATTCTTTCCAGCAGATTGATCATAAATCTTTTTCTATGATCATTCTCGAATCTCCACCAATTGAAGAAGGGCAGATGTCAGTTTCCGGCAAAATAATGTGCATTACTGGCTAACCACTTATGTACAAGCCTGCCCAGCAGAAGTATGGTTTGGTAAACTGAATGGCTTGACATCACCTAAATAGTGTCAACTGTACCGTCAATCACAAAAACTATAATAGATAGCAGGGGCCAGTTGTTCAAAGTTACCAAGTGTTAAAGCTTTGATCATTTAATATGGCAAATATACTAATATTGCTAGAACAGTTAACAATATGACCACTAACGAGCTTGTTAAGCTAACGAGGCTTTGAACAATTGGTGCCTAAACTTACTGGTGGAGACTTCTGTACAAGATCACAGTAGTAGATATATCCCGTGTGAGGTAATATTGTTGTTGATGAGAATCCTGACAATGTTCTCCTCTGAGAACCCAGTAACATCACATTGCAAGCAGGCATTGCTGATAGCTTCGTCAAACCCCCAGCAGTACCTGAAAATATACAATATTTACCCTAAATACTCAGACACCTCAACTCCTTACCCTACTTGTTATAAAATTTTGAAAAAAAATAGATGTGAAGGAAATGATCAGGAATAGATACAATTAACCCATAGCTCCCATCAGAGACACCTAAGGGAAAGAAACGCCACAAGCATGAAATAACTAGACCCCAATGGAAACATAAACAGTGAAAAGCCAAAAGGACAATTACTTTCCCACAAAATGGCCAATTGGCTATACAAAACAAAAAATATAAGCGATACACACACCCAAAGACAAACCATAACAAAAATAAACCGCGATAGAAGAACCGCCTTGGAATGGTCAGTGAAACGAATTCCACTGGGTGGGGGGCAAATTGATTTTATATGGCCACAATCCTCGCCCTTATTTCCGTCGCATTTTTGACAAATAATTTGTTCAGTCCGCATGAAGGCCTCCTAACTCATCAGTGCAACATCTCTGTGAACACAAAAATCAAACAACCACAGAGATGAAACAATGTTGAGAACTTGGCAGCAAGAAACCACTTTTGGGGGGGTGGGGGGGGGTTTGATTTTGAGATTCGTGGCCCAGTCAACACTATTTAGGTCATATCAAGTCAGTCAGTTTACTTAACCACGTTTTAATGGGCAAACTTATACATAGGCAGTTAAACAGTACAGTGCACATTCTTTTGCCAGATACCTTGAATCAGTGGAAGGGAGGGAGAATGACTTTAGAAAAGTTTTGATGATCAATCTCCACAAAAGAATGTTACTAACCCTGCAGGTATCGAACCCACAACCTCCTGATCACTCGTCAAACTCACAACCAGCTAGGCTACCGAGGCCTAATTGTAGATTTTGCATAAACATATATGTATGCTTAGAGTGTAGATTCTCAATCATCTCATCAGGATCTACATTGTTTGCAATCCTGTTAATGATTTTGACAAATGTACAACTTTACAAAAAATGGTTGCATCCAATTACCGTAAAATCCTAAAAATTCGGACACCTTGAGGACTTGCTGAAATTCGTCTAAAATTTTAACAAATTTGTCTTATGGTCAAGCAAGCAGTCAAAAAGGTCCATTCCGGCAAACAGTGAAGACCCTGCTCCTTCAGTCTTATCTGTATCTTCACTGTTTGCTTAGGCCTATGTCCCAATACTAATGACCATTATAGTAACGGTTTCCAAATGGCAAGAACAAATCTTCTCATGATGTGTCAGATATTTATGAGGAATGTGGCTATCAAAACAGTAGTGAAGGCAATGATCAGGAATCGATACAATTAACCCACAGCTCCCATCAGACACACCAAAGGGAAAGAAACACAAACATGAATCAACAGACCCTTAAGGAAACATCAATAGCGGAAAGCCAAAAGGACAGTTACTCTCAAAGCTACAAAACCTCAATGTGCACTTACCCATCAGTTTAGCAGCTGTAGATGCCCCCACAATGACTGACAGATTGGGTGCAATAAACGTCATCCGAGATTCTACATACTCATGGATCTGTCTTTTGAAGTCATTCAGTTCAACGGCCTGCGAAAACAAAATACTATTCTTACCCTAAAACTTGTGCGGATACCGTTATGATCCTAAATATTGGGGCAGAGAGGCCTAAGCATAAGACTGCTCCTTCAGCTAAGCAAACAGTGCTGACCTAGATCAGATTGAAGGAGCAGTCTGATCAGGGTCTTCAGTGTTTGCTATTTCTTCTCCACCTTTTGGACGTCTTGCTGGATCGTGAAACAAATAAGTTCAAATTTTAGGAGAATTACAGCAAGTCCTCACGCTGCCCAAATTTTTAGGAATTTTACGTAAGGTTAAATAAATAAGTAGTTAAGATCAATATGTGAAAGCTTGTCTAGTTTACTTTTTTCTGTTATTATTACTATATATTAATATAAACTATATCAGACCTGGGGTAATTGTATTCTGTATTCTTATTCGAATACCATTCAAATACTTTTTCCAAGTATTCGTGAAGTATTCTGTATTCATGGATTTTTTTAGAATAAAAGTATTTGTATTCGAAAACATTTCAAAAGTCATGTATTCATGAGTGAGTGAGTGAGTGAGTGAGTAAGTTTGAGTTTTACATCCCACCAACAGCTAAGGTCATATGGAGATGGGACCTCGGTTTAAAGACTCATTATGTATTCATGAATAGTTTTATGAATACATTATGAATACTTTTGCTCTTTTCAGGACAAAATATGAAATAATACATAAATCCTTGACTGCTCATGTAGGAACTTCT
Source organism: Lucinisca nassula (assembly GCA_963580285.1). Classification (NCBI taxonomy): domain Eukaryota; kingdom Metazoa; phylum Mollusca; class Bivalvia; order Lucinida; family Lucinidae; genus Lucinisca; species Lucinisca nassula. Next base: position 117,736,018 of record OY757011.1, read on the forward strand.
GGAATTACTATTACATGGTTTAATAGAATACATAACAGAGATCCAAGAATATTAATTGATTCATTTGATTGCATTGTTGCAAATGACAAACGTTTCATTATTTTGAATATACATGTATTACTTCTAATGTGACTGACATCATAATTTGATGACTGAGAGGTGTGGAAAACAGAAGGAAATGTACATCTGTTCTCCATTAGATTTTTTTCTTATTCAGAGACACTTACTTCAATCACAGATAACTCACAATTATGGCCCACCACTGCGGCACATGGCTATTTCTTGTCTGTTCTTACAAATGTATCAATTTGTCAATATATGATGTTTTAGGCTGATTTGTGCTGATTGCATAAAATAATTTCTGCTACTCATTCATGTCAATGAACTCTACAATTTGTATTATTAGACAAGTCCATTTCAATTTAAGGTGGCTGCTTACTTTTATTATTTTTGCCAAACTTTATGATCCTAAGAAAGTACTGTACATGTTGATCAGATGCTATATTCTGTGGCATTATGATCTTAATCTACACTGTCAAGGTGCATTGATGTGTTAATCTGTGAACATTCCAGGTATGCAATCTTCCAATAGATTGCATCAGGATAGAGAGACAGGGGCAAGACATAGTGTTTTACAATGGAGCCATGCCAAAGCAAAACCTACAAAATACCAACATGTATGTAATTCCAAATATTGGTAAATTGATGAGCTTTGTTTGATAAATACATTCTCCCGGTTGATAACATTTTAAAAATCATACACCAAAAAAATGTCTAGGTAGTAAAATGAAGCCAATCTGAAATCTGAAATCCCAAAAGAAGAAATAGAAGGCAATGGGTAAACTAATTATTATTTAGTTTTAGCAGTATATGAATTGTTAATACGAAAATATGCCTATACAAATACATTGTAAATTTTATCCCGAATAATGCAAATTTTAAGATGAAAAATTGTGGGTACTCTTTCTAACCTGTTTGTTCTAACAAGTACCCACAATCTGTATTTTAGAGCTGGAAAAAGAAAACTTGGGTTTACTCCTGTAGGGTTCAAGGGGGTCAGAATTATATAGGTGTGTTTACATGTTGTAATGTAATTCACCAATCATTAGATTTTGATTGATAAATGCTCCAGACACTGCTACACTATTTTGCTTTGTTCATACCATTTTGCATGCTTCCATCACTATTTTCATTTCTTCATCTGTTAATAGCTGACTGAAATAACAAAACAGAACATTTCACAAAGCTGGTAAGTGAATGTTTTATAGCTTATTGTAGCATGTTAAAATGTTTTTAGTGCACTGTATACTAGTGGACTCTTGCATTGCTATATGTTGGACAAGTCCATTTGCCATATAAGGGGTGTCAGGCCTATTTTTTCATTTTCATTGGACGGGTTTTTCAATGAAAAATTCCATCCTTTAGAATAGCGATGTCAGTGCGGGCGGGCGGCTGGGCATCCCAGTTTACCTTTTGGTTAACCTTTTTTAAAAAACCCGTCCATAATGCCATTTGGCATTTTTCTTGTTCTATTTTTGAAGCAAAATTCTGTTAGCAAATAGTGCTGGCCCTGATCAGATGCCACGTTCTGCAGCGTCAGATCTGGGCTGGCACTGTTTGTCAAGGTACCCCTTAAGGACTATCCTGCATCTAATGGGATAAATTAAAACATAATATGTAATGACAGCATGTAAAAGGTATGTTTTCATGTAATCATTACATGATTCTAATTAAATGACATTGCAAATCTTACCATGTAGCATATTGCATGTACAATATACAAACATGTTGGAGAGGATGAATATAGGCATAGCATAATTTCCAATGTATGTATGTCATGAAATTTCAAACATAAAATAAATGAATTTATGCATTTTTATGCAAATTGTTATTTCATCCAAGCCTATTCCTTCAAACAGATGCACTCACCCAAAACTCAAGACACGGCAGAGTAATTGGAACAAATTAAAGAACATTTGTTTATGTTTATAATGTTCATGGAGTATAAAGTATATGCCAATGTCACAGAATGATCTTACAAAGAACAGGATGATATGATGGTAAGCATATTTTTTTCACTGGCATAAGGCTTTTAACCTTTACCACTCTCTGTGCTAATTCACCAGACGACAAATTGTTCATATTTTCCCCAGAAAACAGGACTTGAAATCTCATGCAAATTGTCTCCTATTCATGTAAATTGTTGAGACAATTTGCATGAGATGTCAAATAGCAGTGAAGGCAATGATCAGGAATCAATACAATTAACCCACAGCTCCCATCAGAGACACCAATGGGAAAGAAAAACAAACTGCGACAGAAGAACCACCTTGGAACGGTCAGTGAAACGACCACTGGGGGGGGAGCTTAAATCAATTTTACGTGGCCACAATCCTCGCGCTATGAAATCTCCGCTGCTTACCCCTGAGTGGTAGATGATGTGACACTAACAACCATAATAGTGGCGGGAGTCAGGATCTCTTGCAGTACTGTGCTATTTTTACTGTTCTCTAGAATATTGTTGGCTAATTCCTGCAATACAAAGTAGTACAATAAAACTTCAATGACTCAAACACCTATAGCTTGTTGACCACGGCTGATTCAAACTCACATGAGTCCCTGAAAAAAATCTTGCAACAAATCCAGGTTACAAATATTTAACAGCTGGCATTTGAATTTGAGTTGTTTTTTTTGTTTATTTTTATCTCTATGAGGCAATTCAAATGGGTTTCTTATTAAATAGAAGATTGAAAAAAATATCCGGATTTGATCCACAATATGTCTCTTTTCCTGGCAATATGTTTATCCTGAAAGGCTCAAACTGCACTTGCTATGGTCCTAAAGGTGTTGAGCCAATTAAGTTATATATGATTCTAATGCACTTAGCCTTCAGCGTGCTGTAGGTGACTTTAGTTGCCCAAGGGTGTGGTCCAAATTGAGCAACCTATCACACTCATAAGAAAGCAAGTACACTCCATCCAATAAGGTTCTCCAATGAGGGAGGGATCGTTCTTTTTTACAAGGGCACAGGTTTTACCAACATTACCGGCTGTTGGACTTTACACCTGGAAATGAAGTTACAGATAGACTATTTCTCAAGTACCCCCTTACCTGTTTTATCACAATTTGTGCATATAAGTTGAATGATTTAGGTTGAACGTCCCCATAAACACTGTATAGGTCATATTGGAGACGTTGCTTCCAATTTTGTGGGACTTTTACCCGACATTGAGATGAAATGATATCTCAAGCCCTGTCCCCGAATGAAATTAATAGGGTTTATAAGCACAGATGGCTTTGCCTGTGCAGGCTTAGATCTTCTAAGCTATTTACCAGTACTTGTGTGTAGTCATATTCAGCTCTGCATGGAAGCATCATGCAGCCCATCTAATTCTTCAATCCCCGATGGGCGGGGGCATACTAGACCCAATCAATCTAAACAACTACTGGAAAAAAATATGTAGCCATAATATAGGTAGCTACACAAGCTATCAATTTTATCCTTCAAAGCACACACAGAGCGCTATTGTTTTAAGTGTCTTAAAGGGTTCCCGGTCAGATCATGTGACTGTCATATTTGGATGTCATGTGATCCATAATACTTCCTGTAGAAGATGTCTTGCCTACAATGTGTCAAATTATGAAAATAAGTTCAGGTTTAAGGAAATTATGACCCTAAATAAGGGTACCCACTCAAAAGGGCGAGTAATGAATAGAACTCAGCATGCTTAGGTTAACACTTATCCTGCCTGCTGTACACAATAATCCTACCTTTGCAAACCGTACAGATCCAGATCGGATGGCCTTTTCAGAGCCATCTGATCTGAAGAAGCCACCTGATCAGGATATATAGTTTAAAATTTGTGACTTGGCAGGAATAAATTACATCAAGCTATGTGACTGGTTGGTTCTAAATGGGTGTAGCTATGTTAATTAATTCAGCAGGATGAGTTATGAATGTAATGCAATGTCCTATTGGATAACTTCAAACAATTGTGGTGGTGAAAATTCTGCGATATGCTGTTGAATACCTGACTTCATCATGTAACTTCACTTTTCTCTGGCTGGAATTTGTTTTATGAAGGTAAATGTGCATACCATTTTGTGCAAATAGACCCCATTTTGAGCAAAACAACTGACTATGTAAAATGTGTTAAAATGGGGATAACTGGTTTGAAAACCATCATCTGTGGCGGTAAATAGTCAGTTTTACTGTCAAAAATTTTCCTTCTCACGGCAATGCTAATCTGTCCCCAACAAAATTTCTAACTGTATAACCGCCAATTTATCTCCCTAAATTACAATTTTGAAGATATTTATCACCTACATTCTAACATCTCAACTTCAGCACTGTTGATAGTCAAAGACTAGAATCTCAACTTTAACAATGCTGACTGTCACATTCTATAATCTCAACATTAACATTGCTGACTGTCACATTCTATAGTCTCAACATTTACACTGCTGACTGTCACATTCTATAATCTCAACATCTGCTGTTACATTCTATAATCTCAACATTAACACTGCTGACTGTCCCATTCTATAATCTCATCATTAACACTGCTGCCTGTCACATTACATAATCTCAACACTAACACTGCTGTCAAATTCTATAATCTCAACTTTAACACTGCTGACTGTCACATTCTAAAATCTCAACAATAACACTGCTCTCACATTCTATAATCTTATCATTTACACTGTTGACTGTCACATTCTATAATATCAACATTAACAGTGCTGATTGTCACATTCTATTATCTCAACATTAACACTGCTGTCTGTAACCTTTTACAATCTCAACATTTACACTGCAAAATTCAACACAGGCAACTGTACAAATCAAACAGTCCAATTTAGCTTTTCAATGTATTGGACTTTACAGAAAGAACTGTTGAACAAATCTTTCCATACAATCATTCTTGTCTAAGCTTACACTGTAGATTATTTAGACCCAGCAATATTAAAAGAGGCTCCCAGGCAAACACGGATAGACTCTTGAATCCCTTACTTTCTGATGGTGACGCTTCCATTGAAGCAGTCTCATGGGTCTTCACCGACTGCATGAGTCTTCAGTAACCTCGGGACTATCCAAAGAGAGATAAGCATTCTCTTACAGTACTGGTGCATTGTGCATGCTTATCTAAGTCTCTGAATGTGACACAGGTCATATTGCAGATTTTGTCCAGGTATTAATTCAGATTTTTTCCAACAGCAAATGAGATGCATGTTATCAATACACCACAAGCTTCATGGCATTAATGTAAATCTCTCTAGTTGTCATCTAACAGGGTTATGTTTAAAAGACAAACAAATGTCACCTAGATAATTGTCAATGTAAACATAGCCAGCAGAATTGTATGAATGTTACATGGGTGTGAGGGACTGATGGAAATTTTGCCACAAAGATTATGATCCAGCATCAAGAGGCTTGCTGAGCCATGCCTGACAGTGATTCGGACTGATCCCTAAAAAAACATACATAGATGTTTTATGATAAAATACGGGCCTCCGTGGCCTAGTGGATAAGAGTGCTGTCTCTTAATCATTAGGTCTCTCACCGCTGTGGTTCGAGCATCGCTCGGATCACATGTGAGTCGCCAAGTTCTGCAACGAAAGGTCAGGTGGTTTTTCTCCGGGTACTCCGGTTTTCGCCCACCTCTGATTAACGATCAGCTCGATATGAGTGAAATAATCTTGAAAGGGCCGTAAAACCAAAACCCAAAAAAGAAAAAAAAAATTATGATAAAAAGTCTATTGCAGGCTAGAAATACATGTGTGTATGTGTTTTCCTCAATAACATGAAACAGAATTCTGCTGAAGGCTATGTAGTGTCTGAGTGAACTTGAAGATTTAGGTTGATGCTGGACTTCATGCAAATGTTGACAGATTGACAAATGAAGCGAAAACCAGAATCCTACATTCTGCCATGTATTGATTCCTGACCATTGCATTCTCTTCTATTTTTAAAGCAGATTTGACAGTAATCCTTACCTTTACAGTTCTGACATATTCCATAGGTGTTGGTACTAGAGACTCCAACTCTGGAAATCTTTTCTGGTACTGGTCTCTGGTGAACTTATGTATCACATCTGTAAGACAAGAAAGCATTATCTTCATAGACACTGCTGAGGAAATACCATCATGAAGCAGGCCTAAATAATTCTGACCCATTGTACCCGACTTTTATGCTGTAAAACTGGAGTTTACAAGAGTTATTTTTCTTATTTCTGCTCTAAAATATACATTGTGGGTACTCTTCAGAACTGCCTCAATGAGGCAGTTCTTACGATCACCCACAATCTATATTCTGAGCAGAAAAAGGAAAAATATCACAATATTTCATCTTAATTCTTTTTTTTTTTTGGTGGTAAAATTTACAATGCATTTGTGTAGGTGTGTTTTCATAATACTATGTATGACTTGTCCCATTTTACTCTGGACAAGTGAAATTTTTCAGTTTACTTACCCTGGTCAGATTTGCTTGAAATGGTATCCATTCAGTTGAACGGATAGTTTTAAAAGGGAGGCTACTGTCACAAAACAAGAGGCCCATGGGCCACTTTGCTCACCGGAGCTCAGGGGGCACTGCCCATTGCCATAATAAACCATGGAAGCCCTGAGCCAAATGACGCTACAGATAAAATTTGGACTCTATAAGCATTGTGGTTTCAGAGGTCTGATGTTACTGAGCATTAGGCCTAAAAGCACATGGCAGACAGAAGATTACTTAAGAATAATTCTATGGGAGTTTTGCAAAAGTATCCCCTAAGGCTTGGCAGAAAATGCCAATTTTCAATTTTACCCATTACAAATCTATGGAAACTCTAAGCTGACATAGCAACCAAACTGAAGAGTCAAATTTCATGAAAAACACAAGAGCTGTAAAGGTAAAAATGATGAATATTTCCATAAAGTCTCAGCATCAAAGAGCATATGGTTTCTAAAACATTTGTTTTTCCTATTTTTGGGGCATTTTGGTTTCCATGACAACCAATAAAAGTTGGCCTAAAATCATATGGCAGATAGGTGATTGCTTAAAGAATATTTCTATGAAAGTTTTGTAAAAATATCTGCAGAGGCTTGGTAGTGAATATCGTTTTTCAATTTTCCCCATTATAAGTCTATGGAAACTCTAAGTTGTCATAGAAACCAAACTAATGAGCTGAATTTCATGCAAAACACAAACTTTCAATCTTCCAGCCCAAGGATGCTACAGATAAAATTTGGGCCCAAACAGTCTAGTGGCTTCAGAGGAGATGACATATGAAAGTGTTGCCCGATGGGGGACAACAACAATGGACAACTGCCTATCTTATAAGCTCCCCTGGGGTCAAACATTTTCAAGGTCCCAAGGGCCTTTGGACCATTGAAGTTTTACTATACATGTATTTTGTTTATAATTTCCAGAACGGTAAACCATGCAGAAACTTACTTATTTCATTGTCAATTTCCACTGTAAGATTATTAGCCTGGACAATCAGCTGATACTCTGGATCTAGCTCGACGGGACCAAGTACTGAAATGACATTAAAAGCAATGATTAATCCTTTATATAAAACTGTTAATTATAGCATGTTTTTGATAACACAGTTAAAAGATGGATCCCCAAAAATGTATTGATTATATAGAAAAATTACCATTACCATAAATGGTCATTTTTCCATAAAATCTACACATCTTTGTTTGGGCATAAAATGGTTGTTTAAGTCTGGAGCCACAACAAAAATGTCAACAGCCCAGTCAACACTATTGAAGACATGTCAAGTCAGTTTACCTAGCCACACTTTTCCTGGGGAGACTTATTCTCTTGCCAGAATCTGACACATGCATCAGCAGAAAGGAGATAATAAACACAGAAAATATTTCATGATCAATCTCTATGAAAGACTACCATCAACCTGGTAGAAATCAAACCTGCAACCTCCTGATCACTGGTCAATATAGCAACAGAAAGGTGCATATTTTGCGATAATGGAATGATAGTTTTCCTTATTTCTCCATATAAACCTATGTTGAGGGTATTCATTAGAACTGCCTGGTCAAGGCAGTTCTAATGAATACCCATAACATAGGTTTTCATGGAGAAATGACTATAAAAACTATCCTTCAGTTATCACAAAATACCAAACTTATCTATTGCTATGGGAGCTACCAAGGCCACCACAAAGGTTCAGAAGTCGGGTAAAGCTATGCAATCATGCAGTCTGATCATAAGAGAGTGTGTAGCAGCCTAAAATTTTAACAAATTTGTTTCATGATCCAGCAAGGAGCCCAAAAGATTCTTAGGATCATTACGGTACTGTAGTGAGGAAGCTCTATTTGGTAACAACAACTTGTTTCAAAATTTGCTTTATTTATAAATACATTGAAACTTAAGTCACGCAAACGCAAATGGATTGTTTACCAAGGCTGATTCAAACTCACCCATGTGTTCAAAGTGATTTTTACCATAACTCCAGATACATGTAGCAATACGACCTGCCCCGATAGCTCAGTTGGTAGAGTGTCCGCTCTGGGGAACGGGAGGTCACGGGTTCGATCCCGGGCCGCGACATACCAAAGTCGTTAAAAATGGTACTAGCTGCTCCTCGCTTGGCACTCAGATTTACGGGGTAGAGCTAGGACTGGTCGATCCAGTGTCAGGATAATGTGACTGGGTGTGGTATCATGTAATGTGTCTGGGACATGATACTTCAGTGAGGCAGCACTATAAAAGTGAGCATTGAGCTCCCTGTCGCAACCAGACACCGTTGTGATATGACTGAAAAATTGTTGAAAGCGACGTTAAACCCGAATTCACACACACACATACATGTAGCAATACATATGGGTTCATTTGGGGGGATTTTTCTTGTTTTATCTTGACAATGTATGGTGTGTGTATTCATTAGAATCACCTTGATGAGGAGATTTTTCTTCATGTATCTTGTTAATGTATGTTGTTTGTATCTTGATTTACCTCAAAAATGCATGCTGTGTGTACACATTCCACTGCACGAGAAATTATCTTGTATCTACCTAGAGCTCTGTATAGGTTAAGCATTGAAATCACAATGATATAGCACTTCTGCTTTTAACCCTTAAGATTTTTTTTTTTGGGGGGGGGGGGGGGGGTGTATGGCCCTTTCAAGATGATTTCACTTATTTCAAGATGATCGTTAATCAGAGGTGGGCGAAAACCGGAGTACCATGAGAAAAACCGCCTTCCTTTGCAGAACTCAGCCTCTCCATGCCAACTTTTCAAATACAGGCAAACAGTTTGAACTCTGATGAGCAGTCTAATCTGGGGCCACACTATTTGCAGCAATGATTTTATAGTAGCCAGCGAAAATCAAAGCAGATGACAACTGTTGTGACTGGCATCTTAAAGGTAAAATAAACTTTCAGTAGAAATATAATTCAATCCATTTCAATTGGGAAACCCCATTACAAAAACACACCTATACAAATACATTGTAAGTTTTACCCACGAAAAGAAGGGCTTGAGAAAATATATGAGCTGCATGATGCTTCCACGCAGAGCTGAAACTGACCCCACACAAGTACTGGTAAACCGCTTAGAGGATCTAGCCCTGCCCAGGCAAAACTGTGCGAGTAGGACTGTCCATGCTTATAAACCCTATTGGCTTCATTGGGCAACAGGGCTTGAGATGTCATTTCCAAAATCCCATAAAACTGGAAGCAATGTCTCCAAAATGACCTATACAGTGTTGACAGGCAGCTTAAACCTCAAATCAAACAAACAAACAAAACCGCCGAAAAGAAAGAAAAATTTAAGATGAAAAATTGTGATATTTTTCTTACTTCTGCTCAAAATATAGATTGTGGGTACATGTTAGAACTGCCTCATCAAGGAAGTTCTAATCAGTACCCACAGGATGAGGCAGTTCTAACGAGTACCCACAATCTATATTTCAGAGCAGAAATAAGAAAAATAATCTTTACCGATGTAAATCCCAGTTTTACTATATAAAAGTGGGGTTCTGAAGTGGGGGTCAGAATTATATAGGCGTGTTTTCGTAATGCCAAAATGTGTAGACAGGGGAACAATGCAGACCCCTATCAGATGCTGCAGAACAAGCTGTCTGATCAGAGCTTTCACTGATTGCAAAACAGCTCAGCCATTTTCTAATTGAATTAAAACAAATTCCCTAATTTTTGAAAATGACACTTGCAATATACATCACAATCTCACTATAAAACGGTTCATTATAACATGGTTTTGGATAACCCGGTTTCAAGATGGATCCCAAAATGTAAAGATTATACAGAAAAATGACCATAAATGGTCATTTTTCTATATAATCTATACAGTTTTGTTTGGATATAACACGGTTGTTTAACTAACATGATTTCTGCTTTGAACAATAGTGAGGTTTGGGTGCATAGTGAACAAAATTCAATTCAGTTGAAAATTGGTCAAACAAATTATCGACAGAAGTGGAAATGAATTACACCCGTCATACCTTTATCTTTTCTTTTCTTCTTGGCATATTTCTCAACTTCCTTCAAAACATCTGTTAACTGGAAAATAATGGAACAGAATTACAGTCACCATAATGATCCTAAGTTTTGGGACGGATAGGCATAAGCAAACAGTGCAGACCCAGATCAGACAGTAGCAGTCTGATCAGGGTCTACACTCTGCCATTCTGTCTGCACCCTTTGGACTCCTTGCTCGGCAATGAAACAAATTTGTTAAATTTTTTTTGAGAATAACAGCAAGTCCTCAAGGTGTCCGAATTTTTATGATGTTTATGGTAAACTTCAATGGTTTGGAGTATAATGGCCCAGTGAACACTATTTAGGTCATGATGAGCCAGTCAGTTGACCTAACTGATTTGTTTACTTGCAATCTATTGCCTGTAGATGGACCCTGCCTTTATCTAACCCATTGTATACTAGTGGACTCTTCCACTGCTATATGTTGGACAAGTCCATTTGCCGCCTTTTTTCCCCTTTTTTTATTCTATTTTTGAAGGAAAATTCTGTTAGCAAATAGTGCAGACGCTGTGTTCTGCGGCATCTGATCTGGGCCTGCACTGTTTGCCAAGGTACCCCTTTAGGGGTTTCCCACATACAATGTGTTAACCCTTATCTTGCTGTTCACGACAACCCCTATCTTTAAAAACAGATAAGATCCAGATCAGCCATTTCCTAAATAAATTTTTGAAAGCAACTCAACCTGACACCTCTATATTTCATAAATGGCCTTTTCTATATATAAGGCAGGATGTACCACTCTTTATTATATACTCAGAAAATGTCCCGTTTACTTTGTACAGAAGTTACCGGTCAATATTTTTCCATATTGCCCGTAGACAAGTTCATATTGCCCGTAGATAAGCAGTCACGTTCAAAATAGAACTACTTTCAAATTTGTCCACTTCGATACTAAAAATCGGCAGCCATCTTGTCGTGCGTATCGACTGAAAAGACTAAAACAAAATGAATTTAGGCTGTGACAAGGTGCATAAAGCGCATTTTATGCTAGCAAATATGACCCACCTGCAATCTGTTCAGATATTCAATACTTTCTTTTTGGAAATCAAGAGTTTTTTGAAAGAAACAAAACTAACACTTCGGTAAACATGAAACGTTAATGTTTTTAATGCCGTCACGTCAACCGACGTTAACGTCGTCTTCACTTTGGCGCCATTGGGCGTGGTTTTTCATAGTGTAGGAAGACACTTAACGACGTGCATAATTTTCCATTTCAAAGCACTAAAAGTTGTTTAACCTTATTTTACGCTCAAATTTGCATGCAAGGCAATCCTGAATTCTGGCACAGAGTCCAAGTTTGGGTATATAATAAAAAGGTTATTGACTTTATATTATGAAATATTCGGCACTCGTTCATATGGCGAAGACGCACTCGCAAGCTCGTGCGTCCTTCGCCATATGAACTCGTGCCGAATATTTCACAATATAAAGTCAATAACATATAAGTACAAAATGGGTTAATTTAACATTATGGAATATGAAATGTGATTCAAGAGTGAAGCAATACAGTAAACTCAACCTTTCTCCCATTTTTCATAGCTCCATATAAGGTGCTGTTTTCATCCGAAAAGTACTGATATTTTTCTTATTTTTGCATGAAAACATATGTTGTGGGTATTCTTTAGAAGTGCCTCAGCCAGGTAGTTGGTTATTTATTAAAAGTGCCTCAGCGAGGTGTTTGTAATGGGTACCCACAATATATATTTCATGCAAAAATAAGAAAAAAATAATAGTCACACTTCAATAACTCAAACATCTCGGGACAGTGAAATTTTGTTCGAAATATGGGTAGTTCGAGTTATTCAGGGTTACTGATACTGCTGGCTGAGACATAATGGGGATAACCTAAGGATATATTTTCGACTTTTTATAAAATAAATGTATGCTGTGTGTACTTATTAGAATAGCCTCAATGAGACAATTCTAATGAGTATACACAACATCCTTTTTAAAGTTAAAATGAAACAGACCTCCTTAAATTGACCTTAACACACAGATTTCTTGAGCTATAGGAACAATTGTCTATGGACCCAAGAGTGAGTTCGAATTATCCATGGTAAACAAAGTATCCGTATTCCAGTTATCAAACTTTCACTGCCTGTGGCTATTCCGTCTTATCCGGTGCTATGCCATGGACAGCCAAAAACTTCTTAATTCTTCAAGTTGTCATCAGGAAAACATACCTATACAAATACATGTATGTTGTAAATTTTACCACCTAAAAACTAAAGTTTTAGACGAAAAACTGTGATATTGTCCTTATTCTGCTCAAAATATAGATTCTGGGTATGTGTTAGAACTGCCCCATTGAGGCAGTTCTAATGAGTACCCACAGTCTATATTTTAGAGCAGAAATAAGAACAAGAGGGCCATGATGGCCCTGGATCGCTCACCTGATCCATAGTGTAACAAGTGGGTCCCAGGGAGGGCCATTATTGGCCCAAGGCCTTTAATGTGCATAATGTTGAGGAAGGTCTTAAAGGTGAAGCTTCATACCAAACATCAACAAAGGCTATAATTTGAACAATCTTGGCAAAGGTCCACTAGATGAAGCTACACACCAAATATCAAAGACCTGGGCCTTGCGGTTTCAGAGAAAAAGATTTTTATTAAGATATTCCCTACATAAGCCTATGCACCAGGGCTATATAAGTCTATGTAAAACCAAAGGGCCCAGGTATGGGGGCATTTGTGGCCCCAGGGCTATAATTGGAACAATCTTGGTAATGGTCCACTAGATGAAGCTCCATACCAAATATAAAAGACCTGGGCCTTGCAGTTTCAGAGAAGAAGATTTTTAAAAATTTCCCTTTATAAGTCTATGTAAAACCAAAGGGTCTCTGGGTTGGCGACATTTATGGCCCCAGGGCTATTATTTGAACAATCTTGGTAGAGGTCCACTAGATGAGGCTTCATACCAAATATCAAAGACCTGGGCCTTCTGGTTTCTGACGAGAAGATTTTTAAAGGTTTTCCCTATATAGGCCAATGTAAAACCAGTGGGCCCTGGCGCGGGGGCATTTTCAGCCCCAGGGCTATAATTTGAACAATCTTGGTAGGGGTCCACTTGACGAAGCTACTCACCAAATATCAAAGACCTGGGCCTTCTGGTTTCAGACAAGAAGATTTTTAAAGGTTTTCCCAATATAAGCCTATGTAAAACCAGTGGGCCCCAGGGCGGGGCCGGTTTTGGCCCCAGGGCTATAATTTGAACAATCTTGGTAGAGGTCCACTAGATGAAGCTTCATACCAAATATCAAAGACCTGGGCCTTCTGGTTTCAGACAAGAAGATTTTTAAAGGTTTTCCGTATATAAGCCTATGTAAAACCAGTGGGCCCCGGGGCGGGGCTGTTTTTGGCACCAGGGCTATTATTTGAACAATGTTGGTAGCGGTCCACTAGACGAAGCTATACACCAAATTTCAAAGACCTGAGCCTTCTGGTTTCAGACAAGAAGATTTTTATAGGTTTTCCCAATATAAGCCTATGTAAAACCAGTGGGCCCCGGGCCGGGCTGTTTTTTGCCCCAGGGCTATTAATCCATCCACTGGTTAAACAGGAGAAGCTCTGGCGGCTGTTTTGTTCACCCGAGCAGAACAGTATGAGCACTTTTGGTAGAGGGTCACCAAACGAACATTCCTGTGAAATAATTTCAAAATCCATCCACTGGTTTAGGAGAAGAAGTCATTTACAGGTTTTCTATTTTTAGCTCTGGCGGCCATCTTGTTCATCTGAGCGGAACGGTTTCAGCAATTTTGGTAGAGGGTCACCCAAGGAACATTCCTGTGAAGTAATTTCAAAATCCATCCACTAGTTAAGGAGAAGAAGTCTTTTAAAGGTTTTTTTTCTATTTTTAGCTCTGGCGGCCATCTTGTTCACCCGAGCCGAACGGTTTGAGCAATTTTGTTAGAAGGTCACCAAAGGAACATTCCTGTGAAGTAATTTCAAAATCCATCCACTGGTTAAGGAGAAGAAGTCCTTTAAAGGTTTTTCTATTTTTAGCTCTGGCGGCCATTTTGTTCTAATGAGCGGAATGGTATGAGCAATTTTGGTAGAGGTTCACCAAAGGAACATTCCTATGAAATAATTTCAAAATCCATCCACTAGTTAAGGAGAAAAAGTCGTTTAAAGGTTATTCTATTTTTAGCTCTGGCGGCCATCTTGTTCACCCAAGCGGAACGGTTTGAGCAATTTTGGTAGAGGGTCACCCAAGGAACAGTCCTGTGAAGTAATTTTGAAATCCATCCACTGGTTAAGGAGAAGAAGTCCTTTAAAGGTTTTTCTATTTTTAGCTCTAGTGGCCATTTTGTTCACCCGAGCGGAACGGTTTGAGCAATTTTAGTAGAGGGGGACCCAAGGAACATTCCTGTGCAATAATTTCAAAATCCATCCACTGGTTAAGGAGAAGAAGTCGTTTAAAGGATTTTCTATTTTTAGCTCTGGCGGCCATTTTGTTCATACTAGCGGAACGGTTTGAGCAATTTTGGTAGAGGGGCACCCAAGGAACATTACTGTGCAATAATTTCAAAATCCATCAACTGGTTAAGGAGAAGAAGTCGTTTAAAGGTTTTTCTATTTTTAGCTCTAGTGGCCATTTTGTTCACCCGAGCGGAACGTTTGAGCAATTTTAGTAGAGGGGGACCCAAGGAACATCCCTGTGCAATAATTTCAAAATCCATCCACTGGTTAAGGAGAAGAAGTAGTTTAAAGGTTTTTCTATTTTTAGCTCTGGTGGCCATTTTGTTCACCCGAGCGGAACAGTTTGAGCAATTTTGGTAGAAGGTCATCCAAGGAACATTCCTGTAACATAATTTCAAAATCCATCCACTGGTTAAGCAGGAGAAGTTGTTCAAAGGTTTTTCTATTTTTAGCTCTGGCGGCCATCTTGTTCACCCGAGCGGAACAGTTTGAGCAATTTTTGTAGAGGATCACCCAAGGAGCATTCCTGTGAAATTAGATCAAAATCTGTCCAGCAGTTTTGGAGAAGAAGTTGTTTAAAGCAAAAGTTGACGACGGACGGACGCACGCACGGACGACGGACGACGGACAAAGACCGATCCCAAAAGCTCACCTTGAGCACTTCGTGCTCAGGTGAGCTAAAAATATGGTTTACCCTGTAAACCCCAGTTTTAAAATATAAAAGTGGGGTTCAAGGGGGTCAAAATTATATAGGCTTATTTCCGAGATGACAGATTCTGGTGCAGAGGATAATCTGTTGTTTTTGTCATTTTTTTTCAGAGGAATAAGGCTTGACATTTCACGATTCATATGTTATATTCTGTCTTATTTTCTCTGATAATTAAGAAAATACATGGAAAAGGTAATCTACCAGTCATTGCTGGCATTTAAATTGTTGAAGGGGGACAGGGAAAGCTGTGAGGATATGTGGGTCGACTTTTTTCTGTACTTTATTACCAAAAGGCCAGAAAAAAAACAAGAATTCCGCCGAAGGCTATGTCGCGCCTGTGGGGCGCAAAGTCAGCTAACCATGACATCTAGTCCAACATCAAACATAGATGCTTACATAGAAGTTGCCATTCTTAAATGCAAGCTTGTACTAAGTATCACTGATTTAGCTGTAATAATTCTTGAGAAATGAACTTAACCATTAGGGTGAACGCTAGGGTGATTGCAATATTTTACAAAGTCAGTGAACCATAAAATGTAGGTCAAGGTCAAATATGGATGCTTGCATTTTTGTTTCCATCTCCAGATACAAGTTTGTAAAAAGTATCATTAATGAAGCTCTTATAGTTCTTCAGAAATAAACTTGAACCTTAGGGTGAATGCTAGGGTGGTTGCAATATTTTACAAAGTCAGTGACCCATGAAATGTAGAT
Organism: Lucinisca nassula; assembly: GCA_963580285.1. Taxonomy (NCBI): domain Eukaryota; kingdom Metazoa; phylum Mollusca; class Bivalvia; order Lucinida; family Lucinidae; genus Lucinisca; species Lucinisca nassula. The sequence goes on from OY757011.1 coordinate 117,752,366, forward strand.
CAAGGTCAAATATGGTTGCTTGCATGTAAGTTGTCATCCCGTGATACAAGTTTGTACCAAGTGTCATAAATGAAGCTCTTATAGTTCTTGAGAAATAAACTTGAACCTTAGGGTGAACGCTAGGGTGGTCGCAATATTTTACAAAGTCAGTGACCCATGAAATGTAGGTCAAAGTCAAATATGGTTGCTTGCATGTAAGCTGTCATCCCGAGAAATGAACTTAACCATTAGGGTGAACGCTAGGGTGATTGCAATATTTTACAAAGTCAGTGAACCATAAAATGTAGGTCAAGGTCAAATATGGATGCTTGCATTTATGTTTCCATCTCCAGATACAAGTTTGTAAAAAGTATCATTAATGAAGCTCTTATAGTTCTTCAGAAATAAACTTGAACCTTAGGGTGAATGCTAGGGTGGTTGCAATATTTTACAAAGTCAGTGACCCATGAAATGTAGATCAAGGTCAAATATGGTTGCTTGCATGTAAGTTGTCATCCCGTGATACAAGTTTGTACCAAGTATCATAAATGAAGCTCTTATAGTTCTTGAGAAATAAACTTGAACCTCAGGGTGAACGCTAGGGTGGTCGCAAATGTTGACGCCTTGACAAACGGACGGACGAACGAACGGACGGAAAACCGGGCGCCTATATCGCGCCATGCTAATAGCAGGCGCGACAAAAATTACTTGTGGTTTAGGAGATCTGACCCATCCTCCCTAGAAGCTGCCAACACTAAACATTTCTTATACGATTTTTGCCAATTTCCTGCCATTTGCTTAATTTTCCTGCCATTCGCTTTATTTTCTCCCATTTTGTTCTATTTTTGAAAAAAAAAAATATTTATTGGGTCAATCGGTTTACGATCGACCCAAGTTTACTAAATGGCCAAACGGAATTAATGCAGTTGTCCACGTGACCATCACTGATTTTGGAAAACCAATATTATATTTTAATAATAGAACTTGAAACATTGCGCTATTTTTATTGATGCAACAAGAGCTATCTATAGAGTCTTGACAGGACTGATCGTGTGCTGGATAATACCCAGATCAGACACCGAGGAATGTGGTGTCTGATCAGCAGGTTGAACAGGAAATTCACTATTTGCTTAAATAGTGGCATTTGAGGGTAAGACAAAATAGTATGAGAATGCCAGGTTGCTCATGTAATGAAAGAAAAACAATATCTTAATCCAGGCCACGATGTCACGTGGCGTCTTTCGGAACATTCTATTCATAAAACTGTTACACAAATGCCTAGTCGAGTAAAAATAGAATGAATAAAAAAATTCGCACTCCTGCTAAGAACTTAATTTTAGAAACCTGAAATGTTTAAGTGCAAAAATGAGTAGCACAGACTTTATAGGTGGTACGGTTATTAGACATACAGCGTAGACCAAGATCGGATATAGAGTACATTGTTTCTGATCAGATCGGCACTGTTTGCCATATTTATGCAACAACAGTTTTGAACATGATTCAGGGCCGTATGCAGACTCTGAATAGGGGCTGTTTGAGGATTCGAATTTCAGGTATTTTGCAGAGGGTGAAAAACTATGAATCTGAAATAATTTCCAAAAGATGGGAGGGGCTGGGTTTGCACCCTCCCCACTCTGTTGAACAAAATCCAAGTACTACCCTAAGACATCAGAGTGCAGTGTAAGAAGAAAATTCTGGACTGTGCTTGTTTGTTTGATTTAAGGTTTAACATCCCCGTCAACACTGTATAGGTCATTTGGAGACGTTACTTACAATATTACGGGACTTTCAGCTCTGCGTAGAAGCATCATGCAGCCCATATATTTATTCAAGCCCCGATGGGCGGGGGCAGGGTAGTCTCTGCTCGTACACCTAGGAATTGGCAAACAGAATCTACATCATCTGAGGCCACATAACGCGATGTCTGATCAGCTCTACTGTGCTTGCTTGAAGTTTAACGAACAGTTCGATTCTCAGCTCAGGACTATTTTCCCAACCTACACTCAGAAACGATCGACCCACCAGTACTTTCAGTGCTTGATCGTTTGATAAGAAGTTGGGAAGTGGATCAGAAATGCTACAAAATGAAAGTCTAGAGTGCTATGACAAGTTTCTGAGGGAGACTGTTTGCTTTTCAAGTGGCCAAGATGCTGATTTTGTAAATGTCAGCAGATTTCGTGAGTGTTCGTTTCTTTCAATGGACCATTTATATGCTGAAAATAGGTGGAAACAATCTAAAAATTGCTCAAAACATAGTTGTTGACAGCAAGCAAAGTCTCTTTCATTTGTTTTTCAACTGATATATCAAGCAACAGTGAGCTCATTTTTGACTGCTGATGAAAATATTAAAAGCAACAACAGTCAGCTTTTGCTCAATTTATTTGTCAGTGTTCCAAATTCTGCACATTTTTTTAATATTTTATCAACTTTTTACCTGTCCATATATTTTTCTTTTTTGGGGGCGGCGGGGGGGGGGGGGGGGGGGGGTGGGGGGGGGGGAAGGGGCTTGTTAGCTTAACGAGCTCGTTAGTGGTCATATTGTTTACTGTTCTAGCAAGTTCAATATCTAAAATTTTGGTATTTTTTCTGAAAAATTTTGAGAAGCTTTTGCTGCTCACATTTTTTCTGCAAAAATATTAGCATATTTGCCATAATAAATGATCAAAGTTTTAACAATATGTTAACCAACGACGTCATTAGTTATGCACAACTGGCCCCATAAGAACCCACCTCTTCACTGTCTCTCAGCTTGGCAATATTCCTGACAGAGTTTTTATTTGTGTAGTCTGGTTCCATAGTCACCTCTTCCACCTCAGCGAGTTCATACATCTGAGCCTCATTGTCAGGCTCCTCAATGTCATTACCATCTTCCTCAAAATCAGCCAACAATTCATCTGCCAGAGACATCCTGCTGTTCTTCACAGATCACTTCTGAACAAAAAAATGTCAACTCATTTAGCACCACCATGAGTAAATACAAGTGTCAAAATACCAGTCTAAGAAGATACCTGTGTGATTATATGACCTTAACATGGAATAAGATTCTTTAATAAATTGGATAACAATTGGAGCATCCGGAGAAAAAACACCTGAACTTCTTTCTTCCAAAACGTCTAAACCCTGAGTGGGGAGTAAAACCTCCTGAAGAGCTTGGCATCCCTGACCCCGGAAAGACTTTCACCCACAGCAGTGACAGATCCAATTTTTTAGAGCTATCTATTTATACCGCAGCAACCCCGTAAAGAGGACTATCTGCAGCAACCCCTTAAAGAGGTGTGTGCGCAGAAGCATCTTGCAAGACATAGTAAAAGGAATAAAAGTGAGACAGTATGAAGGAAAAGTTAAAAGTTTATATTACAGAAGAGAATAAAATCAGATAAAAACAAGTATTGTGGATTAGGGCAAATGGTGTGACACTGTCCTTACCCCTGACCTAAATGACTCTAGGTCTTGGAGGACAGGAAGATGATGGGAAGTTGATTCCACTTTACAATGGCCAGAAAAAAAAGAGTATTTAAAGTAGCTGGCTGTAGTCGGTGAGTGAGTGTTTGAGTTTTACGTCCCACCAACAGCTAAGGTCATATGGAGATGGGACCTCGGTTTAAAGACTCATCCGAAAGTCTGGAGAAGCCCAGGATTGATCCTGCGACCCCTGGTTTACAAGGCGAGTAGCGTAACCACTTCACCACGGAGGCTTCTGGCTGTAGTCGGTATCTGCACATAGTGAAGGGGATGCATATGCCTGGTCAGCCTGATGGGATGGATAATATATGTAAGGAGGGGAACAGCAACTAGACTATTTTGTAAAATAGTATCAGACGGGCATTGGCTTGACTGTCCTCAAGAGAACACCACCCTAGTGAGTTTTGCATGCTTGCAACACTAGCATAACAGGAGTAGTTGCTGTTAACCCATCGTATGGCCCGCCTTTGGACCATTTCAATTTTATTTATATAGGTCTGTGTGTGTATGGGCTCCACAAGGGAAGGGGATGCATATTCGACTTGGAGGGGAAACCAAAGTCTGATAAACTGCTTCGTGTATGCATGTAGATCATGTTTGTTTTGATGTTTCTTTTCAAGAAACCCAGTGTCCTTCTTGGTAGGGTGGAAAGCGCTTCTCATCTTGACAAGCAATAAAAACTTTTCGCAAACTTATTCAGGGGTACAATGTATACAATAAAGTCCTGGGAATAGTAAGAGACACAATGAGCTATCTGGCTACCTGCTGATTTTTACCTTCCCAAGATTTACAAAATGATGATGAGTCCCAAATCCCATAGCATAACGCTTAGTGCTTCAGGATACTTTAATGTGTCCATGCTGCAAACTAACAGAGTTATCCTATCTAATTTTCTTCACATGAAGTGCACACAGCACCAACACTGGAGCATTAACATATTTAGGCTAGTAGAAGTAGATATAAGAAATGTATATACATATGCCCACATAAATACCATCTGAACCTGTATATAGTGGGTTGACCAAGGACTTGTTAGCTTGACTATCTATCTTCCATTATTGTGAAAGGTCCCATTTGACTGTACACTCGAGATTTGCAGGCAAACGCCTGGGCAATAACCATGATATTATGATAAGGATCTGTTACCTGCATAGCGGAGCGTGGTAGCTCAGTGGTTAGTGCACTTGCCATTGATGCTAGAGGCCCCACGGTTCAATTCCCGGCAGCGGTAATAAAGTTGCGGTGTCCGAACATGCTCCACTGGCATTATTTGCAGGGATGAATGCCACAAGTGCACCGACCTTCAGTGAGAACGTTAAATGGAGGCCCCCCTGTGCAGAGAGGTTTGGTTTGATTTGAGGTTTAACGTCCCCGTCAACACTGTAAAGGTTATTTTGGAGACGTTGCTTCCAATTTTGTGGGACTTTTACCCGACATTGAGATGAAATGACATCTCAAGCCCTGTCGCCCAATGAAACCAATAGAGTCTATTAGCATGGACGGTCTGCCTCGCGCCGCGGTTCCTGGTCAGGCTTAGATCCTCTTAGCGGTTTACCAGTACTAGTGTGCGGGCCAGATTCAGCTCAGCGTGGAAGCATCATGCAACCCATATATTTCTTCAAGCCCCTATGGCGGCGTAATGGCCCACAGGTGGCCTTCAGTTAATGTCCCGATCCGAAGGGCAGTGCAATTTGTGGCATCCATCCCTATGATTGATGCCAATGGATTTGTTTGATTTGAGGTTTTCAATCCCTTCAACACTGTACAGGTCATTTTGGAGATGTTGCTTCCAATTTTGTGCAAGGTTGGCAAAATGCCAGCAAATATGAGTATTTTCCATGCCGGTGGCATTTATGGGTAAATACTGAAAAATACCCGCAAATACTGGAAAATTGAATTTACCACCCTAGAATTAATACAAAACCCTACACTCAACAGTTGTATAGGGATAATTTCAATAATAGCGGATAGTTGACTTCATATTTAAAATAACTCTGATATTATTTTATTTGTTAGTATCTAATTTAATATTTTGTTAGAATAAAAAGGCCACAGTACTCATCTGTTTACTTTTACCTAGACAGATTGTTTAAAGTCAAATAAATCATGGAGCAATTTAATGACACCCTTTGTCGGAAGTTTGTCCAACCTTGCCCCTGGCTACCTTGTGCTCTCTTAAATAAACAATGTCTCCTTATGGAGCTCTAAATCAGACACAAAGGGAAAAACTTTACTTGACCTCGTCATAAAGAACTGCCTTATTATACTCAATGAGAATGATGAAGCCACAATGGCCGAACATACTACGTCGCCTGACTTGTCAATAGCCACTCCAGCCCTGAGCATAGGTACAATCTGGAAAACCCTTGGCAACACTTGTGGAAGCAATCACCTCCCCATCTACCTCCGATTTCTTTCAAAATTCAATGCACTGGGGACAGCCCACAATCCAAAATGGAACTTACAAAGAGCTGATTGGGAAAAATTCAAAATCCTGTGCTCAGAAACATTAAAAATAAATGAAAACAATCCAACATAGGAAATAGCAACAGACTTTGTAGAATCCCTCCAACAAATTTGCCAGAAAACTATTCCTAAAACAAAACCAAAAGTAAAATCGCTCCGACCGCCCTGGTGGGATCAGGAAATTACTATAGAGCTCTATCAAAAAACGTGAACAAGCTAGAAAGAAATACCTTAAAAATAAAACTCCAGAACAAAAACGAAACTATAACAGGTTAAAAAATGAAGCTAGAGACATTAAAAGGGACAAACAGATTAAATCATGGCGTGACATTGTCTCTAAACTTGACCATAAGGCAAACTCTAAAACAGTATGGAATATGATTAACCGTTTTCGGGGCAAACCTACTGACCATATTACCTGCCTAGAGGTAAATAAAACTATCATTACCGGTGTCAGATAATATTTTGACCCATGTAATATTTTGACCCGCGGGTCAATATATTACAGTAATATTTTGACCCCCCCCCTATAATATTTTGACCCGCCCCAAAAACTTCAGCAAAATAAATCAGAAGTGGACTTTTATCGATAAATAGGTATTGACAAGATAAGAAATGGGTATTGCAAGGAGTCTATTGCAGATCTGACAACATGGGTAGGGGGGTCAAAATATTATAGCTATAATAAAATAACCCCCCCCCCCCCCCAATAAATATCTTTTTTCAACTAAGGAAATGGACTCAAAATAATAGTACTGGACAATAATATCAACAGATTATTTCACATTTGACAAAATTAATGCAGAATAATATTCTCTTTTGAAATGGGTGTTGCTACCAAGAAAGGGGGGGGGGGGGGGGGGTCAAAATATTATAGCTATAATAAAATGACCCCCCAGTACAATTTACAAAGTACTGGACAATAATATCATGTCAAGAAAACGGATAAAACAACATATTATATCACATTTAACAAGATAATGAAGAATAATATTCTCTTTTGAAATGGGTGTTGCTGCCAAGAAAGGAGGGGGGGATCAAAATATTATAGCTATAATAAAATGCCCCCCCCCCCCCCCAGTACAATTTACAAAGTACTGGACAATAATATCATTATCATCATTATATCACATTTAACAAGATAATGAAGAATAATATTCCCATTTGAAATGGGTGTTGCTGCTTAGAAGGGGGGGGGGGGGTCAAAATATTATACCCATAATAAAATGCCCCCCCCCCCCCCCCCCCAAGTTTCTTTTTCAACAAAGGAAATGGAGTCAAAATAATGTAAAGAAAAGGGGATATAGCAGTAGATTATTTCTAATTAACTGGATTAAAACAACAGGATAATCATGGCAATTGAACGTTGAACTGTTGATGAAATGTAGGGGGGGTCAAAATATTATACCCATAATAAAATGACCCCCCAACACCAAGTATCCTTTTCAACCAAGGAAATGGACTCAAAATAATGTAAAGAAAAGGGGATATAGCAGTAGATTATTTCTAATTAACTGGATTAAAGCAACAGAATAATCATGACTATTGAATGTTGAACTGTTGATTAAATGGTGGGGGGGGGGGGGTCAAAATATTATACCCATAATAAAATGACCCCCCACACTAAGTATCTTTTTCAACCAAGGATCGTTATTTTTTATATTTCCTTCCACAATAAGCTTTTTAGGCGATTTTTGTCGCGCCTGCTATTAGCATGGCGCGATATAGGCGCCCGGTTTTCCGTCCGTTCGTCCGTCCGTCTGTCCGTTTGTCAAGGCGTCAACATTTGCGACCACCGTAGCGTTCACCCTGAGGTTCAAGTTTATTTCTCAAGAACTATAAGAGCTTCATTAATGATAGTTGGTACAAACTTGTATCTGGGGATGACAACTTACATGCAAGCATCCATATTTGACCTTGACCTACATTTCATGGTTCACTGACTTTGTAAAATATTGCGACCACCCTAGCGTTCACCCTGAGGTTCAAGTTTATTTCTCAAGAACTATAAGAGCTTCATTAATGATAGTTGGTACACATTTGTATCTGGGGATGACAACTTACATGCAAGCATCCATATTTGACCTTGACCTACATTTCATGGTTCACTGACTTTGTAAAATATTGCGACCACCCTAGCGTTCACCCTGAGGTTCAAGTTTATTTCTCTAGAACTATAAGAGCTTCATTAATGATAGTTGGTACACATTTGTATCTGGGGATGACAACTTACATGCAAGCATCCATATTTGACCTTGACCTACATTTCATGGTTCACTGACTTTGTATAATATTGCAACCACCCTAGCGTTCACCCTGAGGTTCAAGTTTATTTCTCAAGAACTATAAGAGCTTCATTAATGATACTTGGTACAAATTTGTATCTGGGTATGGTCACTTAAATGCAAGCATCCATATTTGACCTTGACTATATTTCATGGGTCACTGACTTTGTAAAATATTGCGACCACCCTAGCGTTCACCTTAATGGTCAAGTTTATTTCTCAAGAACTATAAGAGCTTTATTAATGATACTTGGTACAAACTTGTATCTGTGGATGGCAACTTAAATGCAAGCATCCATATTTGACCTTGACCTACATTTCATGGTTCACCGACATTGTAAAATATTGCGACCACCCTAGCGTTCACCCTAATGGTTAAGTTCATTTCTCAAGAATTATTAGAGCTTAATGATACTTAGTACAAGCTTGCATTTAGGAATGGAAACTTTTGTGCAAGCATCTATGTTTGACCTTGACCTACATATCATGGTTGAGTGACTTTGCGCCCCCACAGGCGCGACATAGCCTTCGGCGGAATTCTTGTTTAAAAATATATATTTTCGATATTGAGCCGTGGGCCAGCAGCTTAAAAAGTTTAATTTTTTTTTAGTGAACTCAAATACCAGTATATCAATAAAAGATAATTAGGGTGGGTCATTTTATTATAGCTATAATAATTTGACCCCCCCTCAATTTCAAGTCATTAAGTAACAACCCCTCCCAACTACTGAACCTTACTGAATCTAGTCTATTTCTAGCCATATAAAGCAATTTAAGTTTTAATTATTTAACTGTGTGAACTCAAATACCAGTACACAAATTACAAATAGTAAGGGTGGGTCATATTATTCTAGCTATAATAATTTGACCCCCCCCCCCCCCCCCCCACCATTTAAAGTCATTAAGTTACAATCCCTCCAACATACTGAACCAGTGAACTTACTGAATCTAGTGTATTACAGTCCATCTAATTCAATGAAAAGTTTAATTAATTGAATGAACTCAAATACCAATATATCAATAACAGATAATAAGGGTGGGTCATTATATTATAGCTATAATAATTTGACCCCCCCCCCCCCCCATTTCAGGTCATTAAGTTACAACCCCTCCCACATACTGAACCTTACTGAATCTAGTGTATTACAAGCCATCTAATTCAATTAAAAGTTTAATCTATTGAGTGAACTCAAATGCCAGTATATCAATAACAGATAATAAGGGTGGGTCATTTTATTATAGCTATAATAATTTGACCCTCCCCCCAATTTCAATTCATTAAGTAACAACCCCTCCCACATACTGAACCTTACTGAATATACTCTATTTCTAGCCATATAAAGCAATATAAGATTTAATTTAACTGTGTGAACTCAAATACCAGTACACTAATTACAAATAGTAAGGGTGGGTCATTTTATTATAGCTATAATAATTTGACCCCCCCCAACCCGCCAATTTCAAGTCATTAAGTAACAACCCCTCCCACATACTGAACCTTACTGAATATAGTCTATTTCTAGCCATATAAAGCAATTTAAGTTTTAATTTAACTGTGTGAACTCAAATACCAGTACATTAATTACAAATAGTAAGGGTGGGTCATTTTATTATAGCTATAATAATTGGACCCCCCCCCCCTTATTTCAAGTTATTAAGTTACAACCCCTCCCACATACTGAACCTTACTGAATCCTGTGTATTATAAGCCATCTAATTCAATGAAAAGTTTAATTAATTGAATGAACTCAAAATCCAGTATATCAATAACAGATAAAAAGGGTGGGTCATTTTATTATAGCTATAATAATTTGACCCACCCACGTGCATAGATACCATTTTAGTCATGTGGTTTTTTTCTGTTATTTTTTATCTTTTTTGCTGCTTTTTAGCCATTTCCCTTTAAACATGATTGCCCTTTCTTATATATTATAGTCATTATTCTTGCTGCAGATTTTCAGATCTAGAACTATCCCACCCCACCCCTCAGACACTGCCCAAGTGTAAAAATCAGCAGGAAAAACCATCACAATTGTCATAGTTTTACTGCTTAACAGTTAACTCACCATATTTGGTCATTTAAATGTAACTTTTGTGAAGTTAGGGAGGGGGGTCAAAATATTATAGGGGGGGTCAAAATATTATAATAATATATTGACCCGCGGGTCATAATATTATGACCCGCGGGTCACTTTTTAGGCGGGTCAAAATATTATATGACACCGGCGAAAAAAGAAAAAGCTAATGTTCTAGCACAACATTATGACAACATGTCGAAATCGTCAAACCATATGTCCAAATTTCAAGTCGTTAAAATAATTATGGAAGACAGGGGATTTGGTCACACCCCTGAACCCCAGGCAACAGAAAACAACTCAGACTTAAACCGACCCTTTACATTTTTTGAACTGGGAACTGCACTATCATCCAAAAAGGAATCAACACCAGGAGCGGATACAATCCACTATGAAATGCTCAAACAACTACCAGATAACTCTAAAATGGAACTATTGAAACTTTTGAATATCTCCTATCAAAGAGGAGAACTCCCACCTGAATGGAAACTTGCCACCATCATACCCATTATGAAACCAAATAAAAATAAACTGGATCCAGGGTCATATAGACCTATATCACTTACATCGTGTATATGCTAAACAATGGAAACCATGATTGCTAAACGCTTGACAGCCCACTTAGAAAACAGAGGGCACCTGGCTGACACTCAATCCGGATTTAGACCCAACAGATCTACCACTGATCAACTAACCAGATTAGACTCCGAGATAAATATGGCCTTCATGGAAAATAAGATAGTAGCTGCCGTCTTTCTAGACCTCATGTGGTCAACAGGAACCATCTGTAAACTGCAGCAATTTGATATAAACGGAAACATGCTCAAATGGATACACAACTTCCTCCACAATCGAAAAATTCAAGTAAGGGTGGGACAAGAAACCTCAAATCAGCACAAATTAGAAAATGGCTGTCCCCAGGGCAGTATTATCAGTCCCATTCTTTTCAATATAATTATGGTTACATTAAAAGAGAATCTTGACCCTGAAGAAAGACTGCAGCTGTCGCAATTTGCAGATGATAGCGCAATATGGAGAAAACATTATTCACCCAGTTGCGCCGTAGATGCCCTTCAAAAAGCACTAAAAAAAATCGAATTTTGGGCCGAGGCGTGGGGGTTTAAGGTGTCCAACACTAAAACTAAAGCCATACTTTTTAGACGTAAAAAAAAAACATCGACACCTCCATATTCGATCTCAAACTATTTGGCAAAAAACTTGAATTTGTGGACAATGTAAACTTTCTAGGGATGATCCTTGATAAATCACTAAGATGGTATGAGCATATAAAATAGCTCATCCTAAAATGTAAGAAGGACCTAAACATTCTTCGTTTAGTCACAGGAACAACTTTTGGTGCTGACAAACATACCCTTATCAACCTATACAAAGCCCTCATCTTAAGTAAACTAGATTATGGCGAACAAGCCTATAACTCTGCCTCACAAGCCCAACTTAAAAAGCTCGACACAGTACAAAACCAAGCCCTTCACATTGCAACAAGGGCATTTATATCCACCCTGATTAATGCACTCGAAGTAGAATGTGGCATAAAACCACTCCATTTAAGAAGAGAGGAATTAATCCTAAAATACTGGGCACGCTCCTCGCCACTGGGTAAAAATCTGCCCGTAAATGACCTCATTGGGGAACATGGGTGCCAAACTACTAAAAAGGCACACCAATACCAACCATACTCCGTTACAGTTCAGAAGCTCATAGCTGAGATGAACATACCTAAGGACATCGAACCACCCCATTATAGAAACAAGTGTGACTTAAAGCACAACCCACCCTCCTGTACAATCAAGGACATCATTGGAAAGAAAGGCAAAAATGACATAAAAATTATGAAACAAAGTAGTATAAACTATATAGAAAAAAATCATAGGGGTAGATTACAGATATATACGGATGGCAGCAAAGATATTGAAAAACAAACAGCAGGAGCAGTAGTTTTGGTCCCTGATGAAAACTTGAACATCGAACTCAAAACCAATCCGAGTCTGTCGATATTTACTATTGAATTGATACCAATAGAACGTGCCATTAAATGGATCATTGATAACAACATCCCGGAGGCAGTCATACTTACAGACTCCCTCAGCTCAATACAAGCCCTCCAATCTGGCCAATCAAAAACAAGACCAGATAAAATAAACAAAATACTTCTACTCTTAGACACAGCTAAAGACAAAGGCAACAATATCTACCTGGAGTGGATTCCATCCCATGTAGATATCCCAGGTAATGAAATGGCAGACTCAAGTGCCAAATCAGCAATGACAAATGGTAAAAACGATCAGACCCTACCAACCAAAACAGAAATATACCCGGTAATCAACCAGGCCATTATGACAAAATGGCAAAAATTATGGGACAACCCACAAAGCAAAGGTCGCTCCTCCCATAAATTGGAACCTAAGGTTAAAAATACTATCACCCATTACAGCGATAACCGAAAACATGACGCAGTTTACACTCGTTTGCGTCTAAACCATAGTAAACTAGGGATCCATTGTGTATTTAATCAAAACCACATCAAATGTAACAGATGTGATAAAGATGAACAAAATCACATCAAACATATCCTTTTCCACTGTGAAGGTAATGTAGAACCCAGACAGGAATTAAAAGCTGCACTGTTTATATTGGGATACAACACATTTGATGAACAAGACCTACTTAATCCCCCACGAAACATTAGGCCTCAGATAGTTGAGGCAATCATTACTTTTTTGAAAGACACTGAGTTATTCGATAAAATATAGACAGCTGCAGCATAAGAGTAACCATGTAATACTAATCCAAGTTTATTTCTCTTCCAGCGCTGGAATCCTTTAATGCAGCGATCATTAATACTGCATGTTTCTTTCCCTTACAGACACAGCTTCCAATAACCACCTGGCCCTATTCCAATAACACCATATATCCGTGCCCCCAGGGACTCCGAAGGTGTCCGAAGATAGGATTCCCATACTCTCTAAACTAGATCATAAAGCAATATGAATGTTTCAATCTAAATATGCTGGGCGTGGGACTAAGGTTTCTAGGTTTCAATCAGAGAGCCAACCAATGCTGCTTACATTAGGTTACTGACTGCGGAAGGCAACCTGGTTCCCTGTGCCTTGCCCCATAACCAGTCTTTAATTCAACCATCGCAATAAGAAAGTTTCACTATCTAAATATGCTTGGCGTGGGACTAAGGTTCTAGGTTTCAATCAGAAAACCAACCAATGCTGCTAACGTTAGGTTACCGACTGCGGAAGGCAATCTGGTTCCCTGTGCTTTGTTCCATAACCAGGGGTGAGGGCTTAACCAACTCACCGGCCTCTCGCTGGCCGCGAGCGCTCGATCGTCATTGCTGGGTGCGTGATGTTATGACATTGGTTTCCGCCACATGCTCCCCTGGCGTGTCGCGGTGCGCGTCGGGTACTGATACATATAAATTTCTAAATAAATAAATTGTTCAAATCAACAATTGCGCCTGGTCGTGATCACGTGCTTGCTGGGGCATGGGTTGGTTGCAACCTAGGTGGGGGCACTTTCCCAATCAGACCGTGGCCGCTTTGTGCTTCTGGCCTGCGCCGTCACGAACAGGTGAATTATTTTTACTAAGAATCTAACAGTGCTGCTTATGCTACCCAACCCATCCATATAGGCCCCATTCTCATATTTCTGCCTCTCCGTGCACCCGGGGGGCTTCGGGCTGGTGCCCCTGGGGACATGATTCCCCAACCTTGGACGGACTGGCCGTTCCCGGGACGGTGGCTTATGTAACCCTAACCCTAACTCCAATATACACTAATCATAATTTCTCTTGCAGGTACACGGGGATCCTTGACGGGGAACCCCACCATACCTCGTGTAGGACACCTACCGAGAAGTCATCAGCTGGGTGCCCAGAAGGCTGCCTCGTTGAGGCCCCCTTGGGGACACCCTCCTGATGGAACCCGGAAATATGCGAAGCGAAGACAGCATGGCTGTCAGAACGGAGCATACATTCCTGGAATAGGTCAAGTACAGAACAATTTAACAGGTGGGGCAACGGTAAAGACCAAATTTGTTAGGGATTTGGACACAGGAAGACCCTTAAAAAGCCTTTTAGACTGACCGTTCAAAATAAAATAAAAGCGAAATTGCACAATGGCTGGTTAGCCACATACTCGCCTTTGCCAAACCACACAACTTTTCACCACTAAAAAGACATGCCTATGTGTAAACATTATAAGTCTAACCACATTGATCCTGAACAAAAGAGGGCTACAACATTACCACACACAATCAGAACAAATCCATATATCCCCAATATGATATCCTCCTTCACGTAGGATGAGATAATGATATGCAAAACATGACGGTCCGGTCCCAATTGACCCACTTACGATTTTATAAGAACTCGACATCCTATGTCGATGAAAGCATCACCTTTTCATAAACTGAAAAAGCTAAGAAGCAAAATAGGATTGACCTCCTTTCGCATCCTCTGCGATAGAAGTCACTAACTGCACACTGATTGGCTGGATTAACTACAAACTAAGAGAAAAGCAACAACCAAAATACCAAAATATGACATCCCAACGCGGCGCAATTAGGGGCCAGTAGTACACGGTACTACCAAGATTATCCTCGTAGAGACCTGGGGGGTGGCGACACAGCATAGGCTTGTTTTCAGGGTGGTAGAGCACGGGTACTAGGACATTTTGCAATAGCCGAAATTGGCTGGTCTAATAGTAACCCTTCCTGGCTCACTTTTGGCCGCCATTCAAAATTAAATGCATTATCACCCTTTAACAAGCACCGTGTCCATAGGCGTTTTCTCTAGTAGTCTACCATGGCAGGGGTGGGGGTAGAGTCTAATGGAAGCCAAAACCGATAATGCATGAGAAGCTTTTTTCCTCAGTCAGACAAGGGCTGTGTACAGACACATTTTGCAGCCGGAATTGGCAACGTGTCACCACATTCTAGAGCCCGACCATTGGTCTGCATTTGCATTCAAAATTCGAACACCGCCAGAGGACTGCTCATTTTACAGGACAAAAGCTTAACATTGGGTGCGTTCTGTGCCTACATGGCATCTTGAGCGGGGTATGGGAGAGGTGGGATTGACCTACTTCTTACGTCCTCCGCGAAAGAAGTCACCTAACTCCCAATCGGCTAGCTGATAACCGTCAAGCAGACAGGAGTCAGCATATTGGCAGCCTAGGGAAAAGAGCAGTACCTACAACTAATCCCAGCTGACGAACTGGCGGTAGCCCCTAAGTGCCCTTGGCACCCGGTTACCTTAAAAACAACAGTCAGTCAGTCAGTTGTTGTTTTAGTAATCTTGCAATTCACTCCAAAACTTAAGTGTTGGATATTAGTACAAGAGGACCATGATGGCCCTGGATCGCTCACCTGATCCATAGAGTAACAAGTGGGCCCCGGGGAGGGCCATTATTGACCCCAGGGTTATAATGTGCATAATGTTGAGGGAGGTCTAAAAAGGTGAAGCTTCATACCAAATATCAACAAAAGACTATAATTTGAACAATGTTGGCAAAGGTCCACTAGATGAAGCTACACAACAAAATATCAAAGACCTGGGCCTTGTTGTTTCAGAAAAGAAGATTTTCAAAGATTATCTCTATTATAAGTCTATGTAAAACCAAAGGGCCCTGGGGCGGGAGCATTGTGGCCCCAGGGCTATAATTTGAACAATCTTGGTAGAGGTCCACTAGCTGAAGCTTCATACCAAATGTCAAAGACCTAGGCCTTGTGGTTTCAGAGTAGAAGATTTTTCAAGATTTTCCCTATATAAGTCTATGAAAAACCAAAGGGCCCAGGAGCGGGGCAATTTTGGCCTCAGGGCTATAATTTGAACAATCTTGATAGAGGTCAACAAGATGAAACTTCATACCAAATATCAAAGACCTGGGCCTTGCAGTTTCAGAAAAGAAGATTTTTAAAGATTTTCTCTATATAAGCCTATGTAAAACCAAAGGGCCCCGGGGCGGGGGCATTTTTGGCTCCAGCACTATAATTTGAACAGTCTTGTTAGGGGTCCACTAGATGAAGCTTCATACCAAATAGCAAAGACCTGGGCCCTGCAGTTTCAAAAAAGAAGATTTTTTAAAGATTTTCCCAATATAAGCCCATGTAAAACCAAAGGGCCCTGGGGCGGGGGCATTTTTTGCCCCAGCACTATAATTTGAACAATCTTGGTAGGGGTCCACTAGATGAAGCTTCATACCAAATATCAAAGACCTGGGCCGTGCGGTTTCATAGAAGAAGATTTTTAAAGGTTTTCCCTATATAAGCCTATGTAAAACCAAAGGGCCCCGGGGTGGGGGCATTTTTGGCCCCAGCACTATAATTTGAACAATCTTGGTAGGGGTCCATAAGATGAAGATTCATACCAATTATCAAAGACCTGGGCCTTGCAGTTTCAGAGAAGAAGATTTTTAAAGATTTTCCATATATAAGCCCATGTAAAACCAAAGGGCCTCGGGGCGGGGGCATTTTTGGTCCCAGCACTTTAATTTGAACAATCTTGGTAGGGGTCCACTAGATGAAGCTTCATACCAAATATCAAAGACCTGGGCCTTGCGGTTTCAGAGAAGAAGATTTTTAAAGATTTTCCCTATATAAGCCTAATTAAAACCAAAGGGCCCCGGGGCAGGGGCATCTTTGGCCCCAGCACTATAATTTGAACAATCTTGGTAGGGGTCCACCAGATAAAGATTCATACCAAATATCAAAGACCTGGGCCTTGCAGTTTCAGAGAAGAAGATTTTTAAAGATTTTCCCTATATAAGCCCATGTAAAACCAAAGGGCCCCGGGGCGGGGGCATTTTTGGCCCCAGCACTATAATTTGAACAATCTTGGTAGGGGTCCACTAGATGAAGCTTCATACCAAATATCAAAGACCTGGGCCTTGCAGTTTCAGAGAAGAAGATTTTTTAAGTTTTCGGTGAAAAAAATCTATTTTTGGCTCCTGTGACCCATATGTGCAACGGACCGGAACCATTTGAACAACTTTGAAAGGGGACCACCTAAGGATCATTCCTGTGAAGTTTGGTCAAAATCCGCTCAGTGGTTTAGGAGGAGATGTCGTTTGAAGAAAAAGTTTACGGACGGACGCACGGACGCACGGACGCACGGACGACGGACGACGGACACAAAGTGATCCCAAAAGCTCACCTCGTCACTACGTGACGGTGAGCTAAAAATGCTGTAAATATCCTAAAATTTGAAGACATGGTTTTTAACTTACATAGTGTGTTCAAAAGATGCAGATGGATTGGCTAACTGTGCCCAGTCTTATCTGGATTAATACAAATTTAAAACTTAAAACCATTATGGGAAGTGACAATAACCAGGTGCACAGGGAATTTCTACCTGTATTTTTCTACTATTGATTTGAAAAGATACTTTTTTTTAAATGATTTCAAATTTTTTAGTCTTAGATTCACATTTTGGCCAGTTCAATATATTTATTTTAAAATTGAGAAATATTTTATTCTGTAGATTGATTACCTTATATAAATATTAAATGTTAACATTTTTTAACTTCTTTTAAGTCAATTTTATTAAGATTTCTGCAGTGTTTTAAGGCAAAAAATTTCAATTTGCCAGTATTTGCACTTGATGAGTATTTTCCAGTCCAATAAATACCACTGGTAAATATCAGGGGTGGAATTTGCCGCCCAAACTTGATTTTGTGGGACTTCTATCCAACATAGAGATGAGATCTCAAGCCCTGAATCAGGAATGTTACTGGTGACACGTCAAATACATACATTCATACGCCTATCTATCTATCTTCTTATACTGAGTCGGTCATATCTGGCCATTACCTCAGTTGATTGGGTGGCTAAATTTAGAATTTAGCTGGGAAAAAAAAAAAAAAAAGAGAGAGGCACTGGATGCGTCCTTAAAACTATTTACAATCTGCATAACAGAGGTATCCTAAAACGCACACCCCTGAGTCCCAATCTTACACTGTGTGGGCTTTGAACTCTTTCACGGACTTGGCATTCACCGCAGAGGAGGGAAGACCACTCCACCGGAGAACAGCTCTAGGAAAGAACGAGTTCCCGTGGGCAACACCACAGGACCGGCATCCACGACACTGTGAGTTGTTCACCCCCGATGCCCCCGCCTGGGCCGACACAGGGGTCAAGTACCTATCTTTATCAATAGACACCGAATCAGAGTGTATCTTGTAGAAGAAGGTTAAAGAGGACCGCCCACGACGGGCCCCTAGGGACGGCCAACCCAGCCTACCAAGCATGCCAACGCCACATCCATTTCGCCATCGCCCATCGAGCAGCCATCCCCCGCACCCTCCCCACCCGCCGAGTCTGAGTTTTAACACAGGAATCAGAATTGTTACTGGTGACACGTCAAATGACATTCATACACCAGGACCTGTGATGTGGGAAGTTAGTCCCTAGCTCTAACCAAAGAGGTAAATTTAGCTACATAATCATCAGCACCTTCAGCTGTCGAAATAATCGAATCGGGAAGGGCATTCCAATCTCTAATGGTTCTGGGGAAGAACGACTCTTTATAAATGTCAGTTCTTGCGCTAAGGGTCTGAAACGCCAACGAATGGTGATTTCTACAGTGTCTAGCTGGGGGAACAAGGTCATCTGTTGGAATGCTGGCAGCACCCTTTAGACCTTTGTATAAAAGGATTAGCCTACTGTCTTTTCTCCTTTTCTTGAGAGACTCCCATTTTAATTTTCCAAGTATTCCAGTCATGCTCCCAGTTTCAAAGCAGTAATTGCCTGTTACAAATCTAGCAGCTCTATTCTGAACTTTCTCAATTTCATCATTAAGGACCACTCCACTGGGGTCCCAGATACAACTACTATATTCCAAGATTGGGCGAACAAGACCTTTATATGCTGCCTCTTTTACATCCTGAGGGCACTGATGAAGATTTCGCCTCAGGAAACCAAGCGTTCTATTTGCCTTAGTACACATGTTGCTAATATGAGTATTCCATCTCAAGTTGTGTGAGATTGTCACTCCAAGGTATTTAATGGAGTCCACATTCTCGAGGACCGTTCCCTCTAAGGTGTAAGAAGCCTCAACTTTATTAGATCTCTTCCTAGTTATCTGCATAATATTGCATTTAACTGGCTGAAATCTCATGCCCCATTTACGTGCCCAACATCCTAATCTATCTATGTCAGCCTGAAGTTTCAATGAGTCATCTGTATCTCTAATTTCCTGGTAACAAACACAGTCATCTGCGAACAGTCTTATTTCTGAGTCAATGTCAGTGGAAATATCATTGATGTACAGGGAGAACAAAAGTGGACCAAGAACGGTCCCTTGCGGGACTCCAGACAAAACTGGAGCCCACTCCGAAGATTCACCATTAACAACAACCCGCTGTTTTCTGTAGCAAAGAAAGGAATCTATCCATTTGAGGGTCTTTCCCCCAATTCCATAACCAAATAACTTAGATTTAAGTAGTTCATGAGGAGGGGTGTCAAAGGCCTTCTCGAAGTCAAGAATAAATGTGTCCACCTGTCCCCCTTTGTCCAAGATTTTTGCCCAGTCATTAATAACTGTGCTTAGCTGAGTTTCACAACTGTGCCTTTTCCTAAATGCATGTTGCCTGTCTGACAAAAGTTTATGCTCGTCCAAGTGGGCCATGATGTTTGAGCAGACTATATGTTCCAGCAATTTACACAGGGATGCCAAATGGGTGATGCATACTCAAGTTGAGGGCGGACCAATGTTTTATATGCAACAAACTTTGTCTGCCTAGGTGCAAAAGCCAAGTTCCGTCTAAGGAACCCCAAAGTCCCAGTTGCTTCATCTATCTATCTATCTATCTATCTATCTTCTGATACTGCGTCGGTCACATTTGACCATTACCGCAGGTGTATATTAAATACACTCCAGTTTTGCAGGATGAAAGCCTACACAGTAATCATGTAATTACGGTAGGGATCTTTAACCTGCACAGGGGATGGTTCTCCCTGCACAGGGGGCCTCCAGTTAACGTCCCGATCCGAAGGACGGTGCACCTAATGACATTCATCCCTGCAAATGATGCCAATGGAGCGTGTTCGGACACCGAAATTCCATCGCCGCCGGGGATCGAACCCGGGAGGCAAGTGCACTAACCACTGAGCTATCACGCTTCAGATGCAATCTCTGAGATATGTTCTTCAAGCCCTGATGGGCAGGGCAGTGATGCCAATGGAACATGTTCAAACATCAAACTTTAATATTGAGTGTGCTTTCTCAAATGGCAGTGCCTTTATTTCATATTAAATAAAAACTGATTCTTGGACGAAAGGTCACAAGTACAATGGACATTTCATAAACTGGGACGAAACGTCTTCGGTGCGAAAACTCTCTGAGCCAGCGCTGTACCTATTTTCTGAGGATGATATGGGGCTTGACATGTCAGTAATCATGAAATAAGCTCTTTTTATCAAAATAGCCGAGAATCTTACTTTAGATGGGTGGAAATTATTATTCAAAACCCTCAGGAGGCAAAAATACAAACAACGACAAACAAACGTCAGAATCTTGTACCGTAACACCGGGCGTGTTTGTTTCATCAGGAACGGTGCGTAAATTACCGGAACTATCTATCTTCTTCCGGTAACTATCTATCTTCTGAGTCGGTTGGGTGCGTAGCTAAATTAAGAAAAAAAAAAAAAAGAGAAGTCACTGGATGAGTCCTCAAAACCACCCAAAATCCAAACATCAGAGGCACACCAAAACGCACACTCCTGAATCCCAATCCCACACCGCACGAGTCACGACCCCCCCCCCCCCCCCCCGCGGTCCAAGGATTCCGGGACGTTTCGCCTAGGGTTTGGGGGCGAAACGACTAGGCGCCAAAAAAGGAGGCGAAACGACTAGGGGGGGGGGGGGGGACGACCAGGGGGAAAACGTCTTGGGGGCGAAACGTCTTGTTACCGGTCCAAGCACCCACCACACAAGAGGGAAGACCACTCCACCGGGGAACAGCTCCATGGAAAAAGGAAATTCCTCAAGGCACCACTATAGGACTGGCACACATGGTACTGCGAGCAGCCTACCTCTGATGCCCCTGTTTGGACCGAAACCGCCGCAGGGACATAGGAATACTCAAGACACAATTGGACTAATTTTGATGAAGTGGTCGAAGCTGAAAATCACGTTAACAAGCAAAATCGCAATAAGCATGGGGTTACATAATCGAAACATAAAAGAAAACTTTTTGAATTAGATAACAATCTTTTTTACTGTATTTCATACATCTGTGATAGTTTAAGGTGCTTTTTGTAACCATTTACGTCAACGTCTTTTCAACGTCTGTTCTTCTTTTTTGGAGGATTAACTCAAGGAAGAACAAATATCACTTTTAGTTTCTTTTATTACACATGGCTCATTTTCTTTAATCAGTTTCAACATTAAAAAATGTATTAATCTTCTTTATTCAGTTCCTAACACTAAACGTTAAATAATTTCCATATTAAAACTTTGAAATAAAATTGAGGATGGTAAAAGCCAAAAATTTTTAACTGCCGAAATGAAGAATTTTGAATGCTTCAATTTGAATGGCTTAATTTTGAATCCCAAATCTTTGAATGCTTCGCACAGAGAAGCCCTCCCTTTATATATGGTGTCATGCTTCCAGCTGTCCAACTCCATTAAGGCTCAAAGACTTTGATAAATGCCAAAGTGAAATGGCCCTCAAATTAGAAGATAAACATACCATGCTTTGTTTGATTTGTTTGATTTGAGGTTTAACGTCCCAGTCAACACTGTAAAGGTCATTTTGGAGACGTTGCTTCCAATTTGTGGGACTTTTACCCGACATTGAGATGAAATGACATCTCAAGCCCTGTCGCCCAATGAAACCAATAGGGTTTATTAGCATGGACGGTCCGCCTCGCACCGCGGTTCCTGGACAGGCTTAGATCCTCTAAGCGGTTTACCAGTACTAGTGTGCGGGCCGGATTCAGCTCTGCGTGGAAGCATCGTGCAGCCCATATACTTCTTCAAGCCCCTATGGGCGGGGGCCAAAACATACATGCTATGTTACACCATGATATGTTACACATTTCAACAAATAGTGAACCCAACTAAGCTACAATTTTTAACAAACTTATCGCATATCACATAAATGATTTTGACATTACGAAAACACGCCTATACAAAATATATTGGAAAATTTTACCACCAAAAATGAAAGAAATTCTGATAAAAAATTCTGATATTTCTGCTCCAAACTTAGGTTGTAAGAACTCTTCTAACAAGTACCCACAATATGTTTTGAGCAGAAATAAGGATAATATAGTATACCCCTGCAACCCCAGTTTTCTTATATAAAAGTGGGGTTGAAGGGGGTCAAAATTATATAGGCATGTTTTCGTGATGATTGACATCACCCCCCCCCCCCCCCCCCCCACCGCTCATCGGGCGTTGGAGAAATAGAATGGGCAGATATCAAGCCAATGGGAATTGTACAAGATTCAAAATACAGCACGGCCCCCGCCCATCGGGCGTTGGAGAAATAGAATGGGCTGCATGATGCTTCCAAGCAGAGCTGAAACCGACCGCACAAGAGTACTGGTAAACCACTTAGAGGATCTAAGCCTTCCCAGGCAAAACGGTGCGAGTCGGCCCATCCATGCTTATAAACCCTTTTGGTTTTATTGGCCGACAGGGCTTGAGATGTCATTTCATCTCAGTCCCACAAAATTGGAAGCAACGTCTCGAAATTGATCTATACAGTGTTTACATGGACGTTAAACCTCAAATCAAACAACTACATGTATGTTCTAGAAAGGATTATCCTTTGGAAGCAAGGAATACACCACAGGACTGGAAATATGGAGTGTACATGTTTTCTGGGCCAGACTAACTAGTTTCGGCAAATTAGGCCTCATCAGTGACTTCAGAGACATCACTTTAAAATCACGTCAAATCAAACAAATATGTTCTAGAAAGGGTTATCCTTTGGAAGCAAGGAATACACCACCGAACTGGAACATATGGAGTGTACATGTTTTCTGGGCCAGACAAGCGAGTTTCGGCCAATTAGGCCTCATCAGTGACCCTCAAAGACATTACTTTAAAACCACGTCAGAATCAATACCTTAGCATGTTCATGAGTTATATACCCATTTATACATTATAACAAACGAGTGTTGTATGATTAAATGCATAGATTTTATCTTCACGTTAGAACAGCCTCAGCGAGACTCTTTTAACGAGAACCAATAATCTATGTTTTAAGTATATTGCATCTCTAATAACAAACCTATCTATCTATCTATCTGTCTAGTCTTTCATTCCGTCCATCCTTCCAGTCGTATCGATGTCTGCATGCCTTGAATCTAATGCGGTCCTTTAAAGCTATATTCAAACAGCTTATCTAAGCCGCGGAATGTGGTATTAATGACTCTATCTTACCTATCATCATATGAATAATCGGTTAATTGGATTAAAATTGAGCAGCAATCAAGGATCGACCTGTTAGTGCTTAAACTGCTTTAACCTTTTTATGAGACATTTATTTATTCATTTATCTATTTCTTTTATTTGAGTCTGTGCATGACAAAACTTTCTATTAAATTAGCGGAACCGGTGAAGACTCAGATCAGCCTGTGTATACAGTCAGTCTGACCAGTTTTCGCTTGTTGCTCTCTGTTTAACACAGGGGCCTAAGAAGGCACATGCGAACAGAGAAGACTCTTATCAGACTGCGCGAATGGTGGTCGCACAAGTCACAGATTTTGCCATCCGCATGTTTATTTATTTATTTATTTCCCGAATTCACACACACACACACATGACAAGAAAGAATCATTTACAACTAAATATGGATAATTCTCGCACGATTTTGACTCTACTTGTCATTTCCTTTTATATGAGATTTAACACATTAAACTGAAAATGAAATAAATATACTTTTACAGTATCTTTTATTTCATTTACATAGAGAAGTTAACATTGCATAGACTTTATGCATGCGTCCAAATCGTGAATAAAGGGTTATAAAGGACACGATTATTGTTATTAAATTCCTTCTCGGTGCCAATTTTATCCTGTATATATGTCGGGGCTTGAAGATCTAGACAATCAAGTGAGCATATGCTCACTAATACCCCCGGCTACAGCCATCAGGAAAACATGAGCCAAAGAAACATACAGTCGAGTTCATACAACCGTCTTTGAGCAGAAATGAAGAAAACTGTGAAAATTGTTCATCTCAGAATAGTCATTTTTTTTTAAAGAAAAATAATTATAATGTATTTGAAAAGGTGTTGAAATTGGTGAAGAAATGTGGGCGCTAGAGCGATGACAAATTTTTTTCTACAAATAGCCACAGTGACCTTGACCTTGCGGTCATGACCTTGAAAGTGGAACTCGCTCGACATATTGTCATAAGGAACATTTGTGTGAAGTAATATTGAAATTGGTGAAGAAATGTAGGCGCTGGAGCGATGACAAAGTTTTTCTAAAAAAATAGCCACAGTGACATTGACCTTGAGGTCATGACCTTGTGGAACTCGCTCGAAATATTGTCATAAGGAACATTTGTGTGAAGTACTATTGAAATTGGTGAAGAAATGTAAGCGCTGGAGCGATGACAAAGTTTTTCTAAAAATAGCCACAGTGACCTTGACCTTGAGGTCATGACCTTGAAAATCGGTCTCGCCCATCCTGTTATTGTGCTTTGCATTTGTTTGAAGTTTCATGAAATTATCTCAAACGGTTTGAAAGTTACAGAGCGGACACAAGTGTATGGTAAAAATTGCAAGTTAAAACATACAAAGGGCAATAACTCTGAAAGTAGAAAAGCAAGAGTTACGGTTCATGTGTTCTGCACGTCGTCTCATGGTGTTTAACATTTATGTGAAGTTTCATGAAAATATATCAAGCTGTTGAAAAGTTATGGAGCGGACACGAAAATGCAAGTTAAAACATACAAAGGGCAATAACTCTGAAAGTAGAAAAGCAAGAGTTACGTTCATGTGTTCTGCACATCGCCTCATGGTGTTTAACATTTATGTGAAGTTTCATGAAAATATGTCAAGCGGTTTAAAAGTTATGGAGCGGACACGAAAATGTTTACAGACACACAGACAAACACACACACAGAAAACACGAAAACTATATACCCACATGGCATACTGCGTAGTCCGGGGGTATAAAATAGACGGAGTGCATGATGCTTCCACGCAGAGCTAAAACCGACCCGCCCACGAGTACTGCATGGTAAACCGCTTAGAGGACCAGGCAATGCTATGCTTATACACCGTATTGGTTTCATTGGACGGCAGGGCTTTAGATAAAATTTCATCTCAGTGTCGGGTAAAAGTCCCACAAAATTGGAAGCAACGTCTCCAAAATGACCTTTACAGTGTTCACGGGGACGTTGAACTTCAAATGAAAACAAACAACACATACCAGGTCTAGCCCCAGATAATGGCGTTTTTATATCGGTTCTACGGCTCTTTTAAGATCATTACACTTATATAGAGCCGGGCATCAATCAGATGTGGAGTGGGCGAAAACCGAAGTTTCGGGAGAAAAACCACATGACCTTTCGATGCAGAGCTTGGCGTCCCACGTGCCATCCGAGCGTGGCTTGAACCCACAGCGGTGAGAGACCTAATGTTTGTCAGTGCTCTTAATACCAGGCTACAGAGGCCCGTAAATTGGGATGGGTGGGGCGCGGGCGGGGTGTATCGAGGATATTAAACTGGATATTTTCTCTCATTTCTGAGTATCCCAAGTTTTAGCGTTTGGGGATATTGGGAACGCCTCCATCTGTCCGTCCGTCCGTCACGCTATCTCCTCCTAGACCACAAAATGGAATGCAATCAAAATCTGACATATGGCTTCCTTACATGAGGAGCGCGTGCAAGAGCAATGTATCATTTGGCTCCGCCGTATGGTGTCATCGCATGCGGGCATTAGTTTCTTTACAAAGAACTATCTTGTGCTTACATGATAGAATCGCCTCATAGAGGAGATTCTAACATCTAACAAGTACCAACAACAGAGGTGGTTTGGAAGGAAAACATATTTTATTATCTTCGTTACTGGTCCGTATACGAAGCTGTGTCAAGTGTACAATACATGTTCTATAATGTCATTTCGTATTAGCCCGGTTACAGGTCCGACGAGGTCTGCTGTATTGACCAAGAGACCGCGGACCAATACAGCAGGCTTAGAACATCGTAACAGGGCCAATACTAAATTACTTGGTTAATGACTATTTTATTAATTAATTTCAAGAGAGTCCTATTGGCCCTGTTTTTCCGTATTGGCCCTCCTTTTCTCGTACTGGCCCTCTGAAAAATTAACACTGTAGTACTAGACAAAATTAATGTCCATATGTATGAATGTCCATCCATCTGTCTGTCCATAACACTTTCTTGTCCGCTCAATATCTCATGAAGCCTTTGATCGATTTTCATTAAACTTTGGACAAATATTCCCCCCAGTGAGTTGATGTATAGAACCTATAAATAAACCTTGCTGACTCAAGGTCAAGGTCACAGTTGAAGGTCAAAAGTTTGAGCCTTGAATTTTTTGTCCATTCCATATTTCTCTATCCCTGGAAGGATTTTCGTTGAACTTTGGTCAAATGTTTGCTCAAGTTGGATGATATGCAGAACCCATAAGTCAACCATGTTGACTGAACGTGACGGTCACAATTGAAGGTTAGGAGTTTAAGCCGTCTGTAACACTTAATTGTCCGCTCCGTATCTCATGAACTCTTTGGTAGATTTTCATTAAACTTTGGTCAAATGTTTTCCTAATTGAGATGATGTGCAGAACCCATAATTCAACCATGTCAACCCAAGATGAAGGTCACGAGTTTGAGCCATCTGTCTGTACACGTTCTTGTCCGCAAAGGCGATTATATGCTCTACAAATCAGTGAAGTTTCGTAGAAATATCTCAAGTGGTATCAGAGTTATGGAGCGGATACGAAGCTTATAGCAACAGCTATATAAAGTTCAAAGGGCAACAACTCCAAAAGTAGGAAAACCAGAGTTACAGTTCATACGTTCTGCACGTCGTCTCATAGTGCTCTATATATCTGTGAAGTTTCGTGAAAATATCTCAAATGATATCAGAGTTATGGAGCGGACACGAAACTATTAGGGGGTGACGGACGGACGGACGGATGTACGTACGTACGGATGGTCACTTCCAACTTCGGTGGGTATAATATATTGGCGGGGCATAAATATGGATCACTCAGCCCCCGCCCATAGGGGCTTGAAGAAATAAATGGGCTGCATGATGCTTCCACGCAGAGCTGAATCCGGCCCGCACACTAGTACTGGTAAACCGCTTAGAGGATCTAAGCCTGTCCAGGAACCGCGGTGCGAGGCGGACCGTCCATGCTAATAAACCCTATTGGTTTCATTGGGCGACAGGGCTTGAGATGTCATTTCATCTCAATGTCGGGTAAAACTCCCACAAAATTGGAAGCAACGTCTCCAAAATGACCTTTACAGTGTTGACGGGGACGTTAAACCTCAAATCAAACAAACAAACAAATATGGATCACTAAAATGACTTTCCTTTCAACCCGCTAAACATCGTGACGGCATAAGCGACGTCGCCATTTTCTGTCGTGCCAATGAAATATCATACACAGAGACGGCGATATTTGCCAGAGCAGTTAGGCTAGGGTAAATATCGCTTTCAGGAGGGGAATGTGATTCCATGTTCCCCGTCAAGAATCAAAATAAAGATTTTGTTATACTGGAAAGCTTTTTGACAATATTTTGTACATTGTTGCAATGTTTTCCAAAGGATTCTTTTGTAGCGGCGTCGTCAGAAGTACATGTTTACATGTGATGTCTTCAAGCGCGCCCTTCTGCACGCACTATATATATGTTATTCACGGTGCTCAGTTGGAAAATGTTAACGTCATGTTAGAATGAGAGTTTTATATCGGAAAAAATGAAATAAAGTACCAAACGAGTGAGAAACAATCAAATATTTTATTTATTTGTTTATTGGCTAGAAATTATTGTGGTGTATGAATTATATTGGCTCTTTCATATAAACTGCAGTACATCCAAGATGGCGGACATCCCAATTCAGCGAAGGCAAGCGCGAGAGGGGTATATATTTTTGCTCACGGGGTAGATCTATCATGGAAAATAATTGCCCTTGCGCTGTCCAGTCAAAAGCACGGAAATTTCTTTGCAGTATAACAAATAACGTTTGAGGATTTTTTTGATTTTTTCCCTGTAAGATCGATTTTTATTTCACCGAATGAACACCGATTCGCGAGGCTACGAGTGAAAATATGTCTTTTGGTGTTCATGAGTGAAATAAAAATTGGTCTTACACTGGAAAAAAATCATATTTTCTGTTTCTTTCATGCTTAAACCTGTATTAAATTGCGATTTCAAAGCGTCAGCCGTCATCACAGAGAACAAACATTTTCCATGACCATTTCGCGTCGATTTAGAGGTGTTCTGCGAGTTTACAAGGTATAACATTGGGTGTAAACTGAAAGGATGCACCTGGAAAAGAGCTTGGAATGTTACTTTATCAAATGGTACATTTGTAATTTGCATTCAAATATTGTCCGCAGTTGCTAAGCTTATCTGGCATCGCGTGCGTTAATTACGTTACGTATGCGCTAAAGCCCCTGTCACACTATGCCGCGTTTTCACTGCGATGGAACGGCGTTGTTTAATTTTTCAGAACCGCGGCCGCGAGATCGCAAGAAATATGGGATATTTTTGTGAACATGAACCTGTCATGGCGTCTCTACAGCGATCAAGACGTTGCTAAGGAGCTTACATGGCGATCTATCGCGATCCTGCGGCGTTCTTGATGGCGATTGTATGCGCTCTCACGGCGCTTCCTCTGCGCTTTTACGGTGCTCACAATGCGTGCACTGCGCTTTTACGGCGCTCACAATGCGTGCACTGCGATTTTACGGCGCTCACATGTTGAATACGTTCTCAAAGTGTAAACAGACATCATCAGTCGAACAGTTTTGTTGAATTTGAGGTTTAACGTCCCATCAACACATTATAGGTCATTTTGGAGACATTGCTTCTAATTTTGTAGGACTTTTACCCGAAATTGAGATTAAATGACATCTCAATCCCTGTCACCCAATGAAACCAATAGGGTTAATAAGCATGGATGGTCCGTCTCGCACCGCTTTGCCTGGGCAAGCTTAGATCCCCTAAGCGGTTTACCAGTACTCCTGTGCCGTCGGAAGCAAGTCCACCGCAATCACCGCAAGCAGGAGCAAGTCCACCGCCATTACCTTACCCGGGATGAGTCACCTCAGAAGTAGGTTTTTCGGGACAGTACACAATCAAACTCTACTCTAGCCACTGTTTATATATACAAGCGGGCGGCCCCCGCCCATCGGGACAGGAAGAAATAGATGGGCTGCATGATGCTTCCACGCAGAGATTAAACCCACCTCACACGAGTACTGGTAAACCGCTTAGAGGATCTAAGCCTGCCCAGGCAAAGCGGAGCGAGACGGACCGTCCATGCTTATACGTGTAAACTCTATTGGTTTCATTAGGCGACAGGGCTTGAGAAGTCATTTCATCTTAATGTCGGGTAAAAGTCCACAAAATTGTAAGCAACGTCTCCAAAATGACCTATACAGTGTTGACTGGGACGTTAAACATCAAATCAATCAATCAGTTAATCATTTATACAAGCGGAGTTTATATGGCGTTGTAGGAGACCTCTGTGCGCCCCTGCCGAGCTCCTGTAGCGTTGTAGGAGACCTTACTGCGCTGCTATGGCAACCTTACGGCGACCTCACTGCGCTCTGATCAGAACGCCGAGCGACGGCGTTTGTTTTGAGCATGCTCAAAATGCGCGCCGTCGCTTGGCGTTCTATGCGATCCCAACGCGCCTACTAGCGATGCCACTGCATTGCTACGGCGATGTTTGCGATCGTACTGCGCGCATCTCGGCGTTCTGCATTTTTCTTGGACGCCGTGAGAACGCAGCCTTGGTGTGACAGGGGTTTAAAAGTGACGCCATCAACGTCCTAATGATGTACGGACGTGCGTGACATAATTTCTGGCACACGCTATTCACGTAATGCTAAAACACAGCATATGTGTTATTTTTCGAGGATCATCGATTTCACAGAGAAAATCCAAAAAAATCATCTTCACTGTTTTCTACGGAACCCTGGAAGGGACATGCATTTTTTTATAAGTTGTCTTGTGCGCACAACTTGGTATCTTGTGCGCACAAGATTGTATCTATTGAGGACAAGATAATATCTTGTTCACACAACTTAATATCTTGTGCGAACAAGATAATATGTTGTACGCAAGATGTGCGCACAAGATATGTTGTACACAGAAGATATTATCTTGTACGGACAACTTATAAAAAATGCAAGTCCCTTCCCGTGTTCCGTAGTATGCAGTGACGGTATCGATTTCGATTTCATTGAGAAATCTCTATAATTTCATTGAAAAGCATGCTGAGAAAAAATAAATGAAAAAAATAAAAAAATAAAAAAATAAATGCTGATTTTGGGGTCAAAATATTGAACAATAGAAATCTATAAAAAATTCTTGGTAATTTAGCTAGGCCAGACTTGTTAAGTCCCCTTCGATTTCTAAAATACAATGTCATAGGGTATAGGTCTATAGCACACCTGTACTGCCTTGCGGTACAAGCCGGCTATTATAGCGACGTGGTAGAGTGCTTGCTTACCAATTCGGCGGCCCGGGTTCGATCCCCGGCCGGGTAAAGGTGATAGGATTTTTTTCACCTTCTACATTTGGCGCCCAACGTGGGGCAGGGGGGACATGAAACATGTCGACCGTGTTGCTCTGTAGCTCAGTCGGTAGAGTGTTCGCACGGTATGCGAAAGGCCCTGGGTTCGAGTCCCGGTCGAGTCATGTTCTTTTTCCACCCCTGTGACATTTGGTGGCCACTGTGGGTCCAGCACCGCGTCTGAAAGCATGACATAGTATGAAAATAAGTCTTGCAGCCGGACCGGATAGGACTTAGAGATTCGGGACGAATATCATTAGGCAGGGGGGAAAATGTAACCGGTCCACCGTGTGGCTCGGTAGCTCAGTCGGTAGAGTGTTCGCACGGTATGCGAAAGGCCCTGGGTTCGAGTCCCGGTCGAGTCCTGTTCTTTTTCCACCCATGTGACAACAATAATAAACATGTGTGCCATCATGACTGAACTTTTATTTTACCCGAAGATACCACCTGACCTTCCGTTGCAGAACTTGGTTGGTTATAAAATCTATTCGGGGTTCGAGCTTCTACTGGACCAGCGATCGAATAAAATACTTGAGTTTACTGCCCAGCAGTGAATGTGATAAAAGGGCAATATTGTGCCCCAAACACTATACTCTAGTAACACTATATGAGCCCAACCAAGCGAATTTGTGTCTTCGAGGATTCCGTCATGACAAATTTGAACTGCGCATGCCCAGCCATTCAGATGGGCCAGGGATATGGCTTTCTGTTTGAAGGTTCCTCTTGATTCACTGCTTGTATGAGCGAGCAGCGAAGGTTCTGGCGAGACTGCGCGGATGCGCAGGCTCGACTGAACCTTCGCTGCTCGCATAGGCGATAAGTACCAAAATCGCTTGACGGGGCCCATATATGCTCAAGCAACTCAACTATCTGATAGCTTTAACGACTGAATATATGTTAAATTTATTTATCACCAAGCAACTTTGATTGAAATAATAATGAAATGAAATGATGTTGAGGATCAAACGATATTGAACCAAACAAACAAACGAGTGAAACGAGTGATCTCCTATCCATGTTTAAAATCCTTCCTTAATGTTAGGCCATGTTTTCTTTAAGGTCTGATTTCAGACTTATAAATTCAATATTTAACAGTGAACCAGGTGGAACAATTTACATTTTTTTTTTATTAAGCAAAAAAATAATACATGTTATTAGCTATGCATACCATCTTCCTTAAAGCGAAATTTTCCGACCTAAAAGTTAACCCATAAACTGCCAATCGCGACATTTGCAGACGTCATTTTCAAATAGTTTTACTTTTTTTTTTTCAGAAAAAAATAAGGCTTGGCACAACGTTGGAATCGCTGTTGAACAATTCACATGAAACTCCAAGCCTTTGTTTCTCTGAAAAACAATTAAAAATGGCATCTACTCTAAATGGTTTTATGGTGTTTTAAGGGTTGATAGGTTGATATGTAATATGAACTAAAGCTGCAGATAAAGGTCACTTGGATATTTCAGGTGTTGTTCTTCCATCATACTTCACATAAACATGCGTTGTTTTGTTTGTTTGTTTGATTTGAGGTTTAACGTCCCCGTCAACACTGTATAGGTCATTTTGGAGACCTTGCTTCTAATTTTGTGGGACTTTTACCCGACACTGAGAAAAAATGACATCTCAAGCCTTGTCGCCCAATGAAACCAATAGGGTTTATAAGCATGGACAGTCCGACTCGCACCGCTTTGCCTGGACAGGCTTAGATCCTCTGAGCGGTTTACCAGTACTCGTGTGCGGTCGGATTCAGCTCTGCGTGGAAGCATCATGCAGCCCATCTATTTCTCTAAGCCCCGATTGGCGGAGGCCGAATGTGCGTTGTATGTAGTCATTAGAATCACCTCGTCGAGGTGGTTGGAACAAATATCCAAGTTTATTTTATAGATAACCTAGAAGACCCGAATTTAACATAAGTAGCACCCCTCTAAATACCAGTTTATATCTACAAAACTGGGGTTTAAGGGGATAAACATTATTTTGCTTATTTGAGTTCCAAAAAGGTACTTTTTTTTTTTTTTTGTTTTTTTTTTTTTTTTGTTGTTTTTTTTGGTTCTGGTTTTATGGCCCTTTCAAGATTATTTCACTAGTATCGAGCCGATCGTTAATCAGAGGTGGGCGAAAACCGGAGTACCGGGAGAAAAACAACCTGACCTTCCGTTGCAGAACTTGGCGTCTCACATGTGATCCGAGCGAGGCTCGAACCACAGCAGTGAGAGACCTAATGATTAAGAGTCAGCGCTCTTATCCACTAGGTCACGGAGGCCCGTTTGTAGGTACCGGTTGGAGCCGCCCCAAATGAGGCGGTTCTATCGAGCACCAACAATCTATAAAACATTATTTCTGCTCGAAAACATAGGTTATTGGTATTCGTTAGAACCACGAGCACCAACAACATATGTTTGCAATATAAATAGGAAAAAACAATCGGGGATTTTCATAAAAAGCAGCCAGTTTGGGGATGTGAAAAAACGTACTACGCATGGGTGTGTTATCGTAATAAAAAGGAAAAGATACAAGCTGATATCTGCGTTTGCACGAGTGCGCAAGATGAGATGATTCTTCCCGGACTGCACCTTTCCGTACCCGCATGCTCAGTAACAATTGCAACGTCCTGTTATCTTAAGTTCTGCCAATCAGAAGTCCGGTTACTGACAAAAGTTTTCAAAGTGGAAACAGTTTCACAGTGAAACTTCAATGACTCGAACACCATCGGGACAATGGAAATTCGTTCGAGACAGAGGTAGTTTAAGCCACTGAGGGTTCAAAGCGCACTGGGTGGGGGTGGTTGGGTGTTGCAGTGCTTCTTCAAAATAAAGGTACATTGTCTCTGCTCATTAGAATCGCCTCATCGAGACGATTATAATGAGTACACACAACATACTATTTCATGATAAAATATCTTTCTAAATTATCCCCTTCATACCAGGAGCTCAAGAAAGAATCCCCTATGGGCTCAAGAACGAGTTCGACTCAGCCATGGTAAATGAGCCATCGGTCTTCCAGCCATCGACGTTTTACTGTATTTCTTCCTGTGAGACCACCTCATACACAGTATCGGGATTATCTGTGCCTAGTAAAACTATATTTGAAGTTATTTCAATACCAGTATTATACTGATTTTCGAACTGTCCCTCAACATTTTCAGTCAACAGAGCAGCACCAGAAGCAGTGTTATCAGTTAATGTTTTAACATCAACACTGTCATCCAGTGCAGCATCAGTTCCATCAATATTATCATCACAAACAGCAGCAGTGGTCTTGCTTTCAACATCGGCACACTCAGTAGTAGTAACAGTGTCAGTCAACATAGTGCCAGTTTCTTTATTGTCAGTAAACACCGGTGTAGTTGTTGTACTGCTTGGGACTGTATTATTTTTCACCACGTTAGCCAACGTGCTTTGATTCTCCCTTCTGTGATATGGTGTAGATGGTGGTATGTTGAATGCTTTCTCCAAGGCATGTATACAGTTTGAAGCTGTATCATTTTCATGGAATGTTTTCCGTTTATATGCAGGTAGTGCATAGTTATGGGTACTTTGAGTTTGAGTACTGTTTGATGCCACGTACAGAGGGCAAGACGTGGTTCTCTCCGATGTAATATTCACAGATTCTGATGTCTGACTTGAACTTATAATTTTAGGAGCTACTGTTTCAAATCGTCTCGTTCCATCTGGATTAATATAGAGTCGAATGTATGTTACAGCTTCCTTTCGTGTACTTGGAACCTGGTCAGTTACTATTAACTCACTCATTTCTGACACAGAACTATTAGCAGTTTTGCTTTTACTAGGATACGCCATACTCTTTGAGATTCGACTCGCGCCGTCGGAACCGTTTCCAGTTTTGGTGATGACGTGCATATGATCAGTGTCAAAGCCATCAGAATCTGTATTTTCGGGATTCTTTGTAATCTTTTCTGGTGTAACGTTCCTTAAATGCATATCGGCTGAACATTTCGTTACAGTCACAGTTTGAACATTGGCATTACTATTTATCACACTTTCTCCTGTCACCTTTTCAGGACGTGGTCGTAATATTGGAAACCGTGGCAAGGTAGCAAGTAAAGGTGTCATGTCAGCAATCGACTGACAAATTGCAGTATCCTGATTCGTTAGACTTGCCTCCGATGAAGCTCTCGCACCGGTATAAGTACAAGAATTGTCCGTTACAACTTCTGTTTTGTTACCCACTGCAATTTTGTTACCCTCTGTAACAATGCCTCTATCAATAATTATGTCAGTCTCTTGGTTTGACCCGCTTGTTTTATAAACGACTAAATTTGTTCCTTCCACAATAACCATATTTTGTTGTTTATTACTGCGTCGATTTAGTGTTGCACCACATCTCAATTTCTTTGTTTTTATGTGTTCTTTATGGGTGTGAATGTCGAAGCACCTCATATCCTTAAAAACAATATTACAAATTTTACAAACTTGTTGTGTATCACTTTTATGTGCTTTCATATGCGACTTGACTTGAACATTCCACCCAGCAGCATAATTACATTTGTCACATTTATACTTTTTCTCTCCTGAATGTGTTCTC
Source organism: Lucinisca nassula (assembly GCA_963580285.1). Taxonomy (NCBI): domain Eukaryota; kingdom Metazoa; phylum Mollusca; class Bivalvia; order Lucinida; family Lucinidae; genus Lucinisca; species Lucinisca nassula. Next base: position 117,787,948 of record OY757011.1, read on the forward strand.
ATGTGAGAAGTAAGTTGCCATTTTTTCACACAAGTGAACTTGCACTGATCACACTTGTGCGGATGAATACCGAGATGAGCTCTCATGTGTTGTTTCAGCATGTAGTTCATCCCTGTAGAATATGTGCACAGATTGCACTTGTAACGATGCTCCTTTGAGTGAACTTTTCTTACATGCTCATCTAAGAGAGCTTTTGATTTCTTCATGCTGGGGCAGTGCTGGCATTTAAATGATTTAACCTCACATATGTTATTGGTTTTGTGGTTTTCAAGCAGTTTTTCTGTTAGAAAAATACCATCACATTTCTCGCATTTGAAAGCTAAATTTTCATGGTCATTTAGCCGATGTTGTTTATACTCGTTGTTACTTAGAAACCTTTTATCACACCTTGAGCATTTGAATGCAGCCTCTTTGTGTATTTTGCTGAGATGTATCTTGTAGAGTCTTTTCTCAGAAAAATCTTCCCCACAGTGCTCGCATTCACATAAAATACCGAGTTGGTGCTCTTGTCGAACATGCGCGTATAAATTATGTAGTGAGTTGAAGACATTATCACAATGCTGGCATGTTAGTTTCTTATTAACATGGAGAGCAATGTGTTTCTCCATTTGGCCTTTGCTCACAGTTCGGTATGCATTACATAGTTTGCACAGGTAACGTAGATAAAGCTTTTCTGATGCCGATTTTCCCTTGTCTAATGGATCAGTAGAAACATATTCTTCAATACAATAACTTTCCGGATGATCTCGTAATGATACAGCTAAGTTTGACAATTTTTTAGATTTGATACACAACTTTGTTTCATTATATGTTGCCGACCGTTTCCTTCCTCGTTTTGTCTTTTCGTGTTGGTCCATATATGATGCACTGATTTCTTCGGAAACATCTTTATTACCACCTGAATGTTTATTTTTCGACTCGGGACTTTCCAGAACTGATACGGCTACAGAACCATCAAGGGTTTTCTTCTTAATATTTTGACATTTATCTAACAGGATTTCTTCTAATTCTTGCCGAATTTCGGGTTTATCCGAATATTCCGTTTTTGATATTGCATAACCGGTAGTAGTACTTTCCATTTCTGAGAAGTTTTCTGGCCTGTTGTTCTTTCTGTTTGGATTGCTTTCTGAAGATATTATATGAGTGCGACCTTCGTCTTGAGCTTGTGCCGGGCTTGCATTCTTTCCAATACTGCAAATTTTCTTCTTATATTTGAAATCACTTTTCTGTTCCATTTCTTTGTTAGCTTTAATGCTTTCAGTTTTCATCCCTCTCCTACATTTTTTTCTTTCTTCTTCCATTCGTATATTGTCAGATTGACTTTTCTGATCTTGTAAATATTCTTTGAATTTTGCTGTTGGTTTAATTTCTCTCTGACTTCTTCCTCGTTTACTATGACTGTTCACATCCGCAAATTCTTCCGGGCAATGTTTTGGTTTAGAGGTAACACAGCTTTCCATTTGATCAGCACTCCTTGCCGAGGATGACTGTCTGGATTTACGTTCCGGATTTCTTCTCGTTTTAATAGCAACGTTCTTGTTTTCGCTGACCCCTACTTTAAGCTTTCTGGGACTGTCGATTTTAGAGGACTGGCTAATATGTTGTTCTTTGGCAGATTGCTCTACAATGACAATGAAAACGTTATAAATAAAAGTCAAAACGTATTCAAACTTATTAAATGTCCAGCAGAATTAAGCGAACAACATTCGTTCATCGTCGTCATCATCATCATAATAATAATCACCATCATTAACAACATCACCATCATAATCATCATCATAGGTTCGGTCTATGACACAAGGCTAGCGATTTTGTCGGCTTTTGCTGTTGTTCGCCATATAATTAATATCGTTGACCAATAAACTGCATGCAAATTAAGTATACTGAGGAATGTGCACTGTGCAGGTTAACACCTTGTGTATAAGCCTGCACAGGTGAAGTAATTATGTAAACTGACCGGTTCGACATAACCAAGTTGGCATTTAATTTGAATGAAACGAATATGACACCAGAACCTCCTCATTAAGAGCATGCTACTGATACGAATTTATTGAGAATACATTGCATGCTGTAGAAATATAACTCGAGATTTGATAGACAACTGCGCCCAAATTGTGCTAAAGTATAGATAGACACACCAAATAGCAACCGCCCATCGGGACTTGAAGAAATAGATGGAGTGCATGATGCTTCCACGCAGAGCTAAAACCGACCCGCCCACGAGTACTGGTAAACCGCTTAGAGGATCAAAGCCTGCCCAGGCAATGCGGTACGAGTCGGTCCGTCCATGCTTGAACACCGTATTGGTTTCATTGGACGGCAGGGCTTGAGATGCCATTTCATCTCAGTCTCGGATAAAAGTCCCACAAAATTGGAAGCAACGTCTCCAAAATTACCTTGACAGTGTTGACGGGGACGTTGAACTTCAAATCAAAACAAACACATACCAGACTTAGCCCCAGATAAGGGTGTTTTTATATCGGTTCCACGGCTCTTTTAAGATCATTACACTTATATAGAGCCGGGCATCAATCCGATGTGGAGTGGGCGAAAACCGAAGTTTCGGGAGAAAAACCACATGACCTTTCGATGCAGAGCATGGCGTCCCGCATGCCATCCGAGCGAGGCTCGAACCCACAGCGGTGAGAGACCTAATGTTTGTCAGTGCTCTTAATACCAGGCTACGGAGGCCCGTAAATTGGGATTGGGTGGGGCGCGGGCGTGGTGTAACGAGGATATTAAACTGGATAATTTGTCTCATTTCTGAGTATCCTCAAGTTTTAGCGTTTGGGGATATTGGGAATCCCTCCGTCTGTCCGTCCGTCCGTCACGCTATCTCCTCCTCGACCACAAAATGGAATGCAACCAAAATCTGACACATGGCTTCCTTACATGAGGAGCGCGTGTAAAAGCAATGTATCATTTGGCTCCGCGTATGGTGTCATCGCATGCGGGCATTAGTTTCTTTTCAGAAACCTATCTTGTGGTTACATGATAGAATCGCCTAATAGTTTTGGTTGGTTGATTTGAGGTTTAACGTCCCTGTCAACACTGTAAAGGTCATTTTGGAGACGTTGCTTCCAATTTTGTGGGACTTTTACCCGACACTGAGATGAAATGACATCTCAAGCCCTGCCGCCAAATGAAACCAATAGGGTTTATTAGCATGGACGGTCCGCCTCGCAACGCGGTTCCTAGACAGGCTTAGATCCGCTAAGCGGTTTACCAGTACTAGTGTGCGGACCGGATTCAGCTCTGCGTGGAAGCATCATGCAGCCCATATATTTCTTCAAGCCCCTATGGGCGGGGGCCGAGAATCGCCTCATTGAGGAGATTCTAACATCTAACATATCGCCTCATAGAGGAGATTCTAACATCTAACAAGTACCAACAACAGAGGTGGTTTCGAAGGAAAACGTATTTTATTATCTTCTTTACTGATTCTTATATGAAGCTGTGACAAGCGTACAATACATGTTCTATAATGTTATCTCGTACTAGCCCGGTTAAAGGTCCGAGGTCTGCTGTATTGGCCACGAGGCCGCGGGCCAATACAGCAGACCAAGAACCTCGTAACAGGGCCAATACGAAATTGGTTAATGACTATTTTATTAATTAACTTCAAGAGAGTCGTATTGGCCATGTTTTCCGTATTGGCCCTCCTTTTCTCGTACTGGCCCTCTTTTTCCCCATATTGACCCTCTTTATCCGTACTGGCCCTGTTTGTTATCTGTATAGTGCAGGCGGTGTTGGTTATCTAAATGTTTTACTATTGCGGTTGATTAATAATAACCTGTATTTTTTAATTTCTCCTTAACTCCTTCAATGGGCGGACAAGCGCGCTGATGTTCTACAAGATCTTCTTTCTCTCTGAACTGACCGTGGCATCTCTGACAGCAATACAACACATAGTAATCCATTTCAGGTCCTGTAATATATTCAAAATCCTCGGATAAGATGATTTTCGCAAAATAATCCGAACTAGTTTTCAAATGTGATAAAAATATAGATCAAACTTCGGTGAAGTTGATGTCGCCCCCCCCCCCCCCCCCCCCCCTTTTCCATACCCAGAAAAAGTAACGTTGATTTCAGGTAGAAAAAATATATATAGAAACTTAAAGACTCACCCAGTCAATACATCTGTATGATTGAGTTCATAATGTGGAAAGTGTGACAAAAATGATCAAACAATTACATGTATATCCAAAGTACATGCACATACCATACCATGCAGAAAACCCATGCACAGTTTGAAAACAATTGGCACTAAACAGTAAGAGGGGTTGCGCTCATAACGTATCTATTCTAAAAGCAATTGAACCTGGACAAAAAGTAATTATTGATAAAACATTAACGGAGGATAATCCCAAAGCACATGCACATCTGCAGACCATGACAAAAACCCCTGCAACATTTCAAAAATATCGGTAGCAAACTGGAAGATGAGTTGCTCTCACAAGGAATTCTAATAGTAACTGGACCTGGAACAAACTTGCGCTCACAAGGTATTCTAATAGTGACTGGACCTGGAACAAACTTGCGCTCACAAGGTATTCTAATAGTAACTGGACTTGGAACAAACTTGCGCTCACAAGGTATTCTAATAGTAACTGGACATGAAAAAAAAAATTTGCGCTCACAAGGTATTCTAATAGTAACTGGACATGAAAAAAAAAATTTGCGCTCACAAGGTATTCTAATAGTAACTGGACATGAAAAAAAAAAACTTGCGCTCACAAGGTATTCTAATAGTAACTGGACAAGAAAAAAAAAACTTGCGCTCACAAGGTATTCTAATAGTAACTGGACATGAAAAAAAACAACTTGCGCTCACAAGGTATTCTAATAGTAACTGGACAAGAAAAAAAAAACTTGCGCTAACAAGGTATTCTAATAGTAACTGGACAAGAAAAAAAAAACTTGCGCTCACAAGGTATTCTAATAGTAACTGTACAAGAAAAAAAAAACTTGCGCTAACAAGGTATTCTAATAGTAACTGGACAAGAAAAAAAAACTTGCGCTAACAAGGTATTCTAATAGTAACTGGACAAGAAAAAAAAACTTGCGCTCACAAGGTATTCTAATAGTAACTGGACATGAAAAAAAAACTTGCGCTGACAAGGTATTCTAATAGTAACTGGACAAGAAAAAAAAACTTGCGCTCACAAGGTATTCTAATAGTAACTGGACAAGAAAAAAAAAACTTGCGCTCACAAGGTATTCTAATAGTAACTGGACAAGAAAAAAAAAAACTTGCGCTAACAAGGTATTCTAATAGTAACTGGACATGAAAAAAAAAAAAACTTGCGCTAACAAGGTATTCTAATAGTAACTGGACAAGAAAAAAAAAACTTGCGCTAACAAGGTATTCTAATAGTAACTGGACAAGAAAAAAAAAACTTGCGCTAACAAGGTATTCTAATAGTAACTGGACATGAAAAAAAACTTGCGCTAACAAGGTATTCTAATAGTAACTGGACTTGGAACAAACTTGCGCTCACAAGGTATTCTAATAGTAACTGGACTTGGAACAAACTTGCGCTCACAAGGTATTCTAATAGTAACTGGACATGAAAAAAAAAAACTTGCGCTAACAAGGTATTCTAATAGTAACTGGACAAGAAAAAAAAACTTGCGCTAACAAGGTATTCTAATAGTAACTGGACAAGAAAAAAAAAACTTGCGCTAACAAGGTATTCTAATAGTAACTGGACAAGAAAAAAAAAACTTGCGCTAACAAGGTATTCTAATAGTAACTGGACAAGAAAAAAAAAACTTGCGCTAACAAGGTATTCTAATAGTAACTGGACATGAAAAAAAAATTGCGCTAAAAAGGTATTCTAATAGTAACTGGACAAGAAAAAAACAAACTTGCGCTCACAAGGTATTCTAAAAGTAACTGGACAAGAAAAAAAAAACTTGCGCTCACAAGGTATTCTAATAGTAACTGGACAAGAAAAAAAAAAAACTTGCGCTAACAAGGTATTCTAATAGTAACTGGACAAGAAAAAAAAAACTTGCGCTCACAAGGTATTCTAATAGTAACTGGACAAGAAAAAAAAAACTTGCGCTAACAAGGTATTCTAATAGTAACTGGACAAGAAAAAAAAACTTGCGCTAACAAGGTATTCTAATAGTGACTGGACCTGGAACAAACTTGCGCTCACAAGGTATTCTAATAGTAACTGGACTTGGAACAAACTTGCGCTCACAAGGTATTCTAATAGTAACTGGACTTGGAACAAACTTGCGCTCACAAGGTATTCTAATAGTAACTGGACTTGGAACAAACTTGCGCTCACAAGGTATTCTAATAGTAACTGGACATGAAAAAAAAAACTTGCGCTAACAAGGTATTCTAATAGTAACTGGACTTGGAACAAACTTGCGCTCACAAGGTATTCTAATAGTAACTGGACTTGGAACAAACTTGCGCTCACAAGGTATTCTAATAGTAACTGGACTTGGGACAAACTTGCGCTCACAAGGTATTCTAATAGTAACTGGACATGAAAAAAAAACTTGCGCTAACAAGGTATTCTAATAGTAACTGGACTTGGAACAAACTTGCGCTAACAAGGTATTCTAAAAGTAACTGGACAAGAAAAAAAAAACTTGCGCTCACAAGGTATTCTAATAGTAACCGGACAAGAAAAAAAAAACTTGCGCTCACAAGGTATTCTAATAGTAACTGGACAAGAAAAAAAAAACTTGCGCTAACAAGGTATTCTAATAGTAACTGGACATGAAAAAAAAAAAACTTGCGCTAACAAGGTATTCTAATAGTAACTGGACAAGAAAAAAAAAACTTGCGCTAACAAGGTATTCTAATAGTAACTGGACAAGAAAAAAAAAACTTGCGCTAACAAGGTATTCTAATAGTAACTGGACAAGAAAAAAAAACTTGCGCTGACAAGGTATTCTAATAGTAACTGGACAAGAAAAAAAACTTGCGCTAACAAGGTATTCTAATAGTAACTGGACAAGAAAAAAAAAACTTGCGCTAACAAGGTATTCTAATAGTAACTGGACAAGAAAAAAAAACTTGCGCTGACAAGGTATTCTAATAGTAACTGGACAAGAAAAAAAAAAACTTGCGCTGACAAGGTATTCTAATAGTAACTGGACAAGAAAAAAAAAAACTTGCGCTAACAAGGTATTCTAATAGTAACTGGACAAGAAAAAAAAAACTTGCGCTGACAAGGTATTCTAATAGTAACTGGACAAGAAAAAAAAACTTGCGCTCACAAGGTATTCTAATAGTAACTGGACATGAAAAAAAAACTTGCGCTAACAAGGTATTCTAATAGTAACTGGACAAGAAAAAAAAAACTTGCGCTAACAAGGTATTCTAATAGTAACTGGACAAGAAAAAAAAATCTTGCGCTGACAAGGTATTCTAATAGTAACTGGATAAGAAAAAAAAAACTTGCGCTGACAAGGTATTCTAATAGTAACTGGACAAGAAAAAAAAACTTGCGCTGACAAGGTATTCTAATAGTAACTGGACAAGAAAAAAAAAACTTGCGCTGACAAGGTATTCTAATAGTAACTGGACATGAAAAAAACTAAGTTGTGACAGTGGGAAACGTTGATAAAATAAAGCAAGGTCAACCCCAAAAACCACATAAATACGTTCCATGAAAAAACACCTGCAAAGTTTCAAAATGATTGTAAACTAATTGTAATAGGAGTTGCGCTCACATGGTATCTATTCTAATAATGAAACTGAACCTGAAAAAAAAAACTAGAAATGTGTCAGTACGACACGGATGCCCCTGCCCATGGGTCAGCATCACCCGGAAACAAGAATTTTTTGAAAAAAAAAAAAAAAGATGAAGCTGAAAAGGAGCCACAACTGTCGAAATAATCGGCAGTGTAAGTAACTAGATTTCATGACTGTTTACAGTATGAATTAAGTGTGTGTTTGTATTGGAGATTAACCGCCCAGTCAACACTATTTTAGGTCATGTTTTAGCCGGCCAGTTTACCTATCCACTCTTTCCTGGACAGGCGTATACGTAAGCGGTTAACCAGTACCGTGCACATTATTTCGCCAGAAACTGACATCTGTCCTTCTTGAATCCGCGGAAGGGAGAGAATGACCGTAGAAAAGATTTCATGATCAATCTCCATGAAAGAATGTTGCCGGCCTCGGCAGGTATCGAACCCGCCTCCGCCTGATCACCAGTCAGACGCGCATCCGACTGAACTACCGAGGCCGGATTGAATTCAGTGTAAATTAACTATCTACAGTATAACTTCGATGGCTCGAACACCGATGGATCGTTTACCATGGCTGAGTCGAACCCGTTCTTGAGTCCATAGGGAGTTTCTGTACGTAAGAAATAGGGAGAGTAAAATTAGGATATTTTCGTCTTTTATCTTGCAAATGTATGCTGTGTGTACTCATTAGAATCGCCTCGATGAGGCGATTCTAATGAGTACACACAGCATACATTTTTCATTATAGAACACAGAAAAAGATGTCCTAAAGTATGTCGTTATGCCTCCTGGCATTAGCCCTCAGTGGCTCGAACTACCCCTGTCTCGAACAGATTTTCATGGTCCCAAAGGTGTTCGAGCCATTGAAGTTCGACTGTAATAGTGATTTCAAAAGATATCAAACACAAACTACTTTTATGTGTAATAAAAGCGAAGTTAAAAAAGGCCATAAATCCCAGAATAACGGACGAATTTTATCAGGCATCAAACTTGACCTGCATTTTGTGAAGTTGTATTAAAAATTAAATACATACATAAATGTAGGCGCTGGGGCGATGATAAAGTTTTCTAAAAATAACCACAGTGACCGTGACCTTGAAGCGAGGATTCTGAAAGTCGAACTCGCTCGAGATATTATTATATGTGTAATGCTATATTAAGCGCCTTCAATAAATGTAAGCGCAGGAGAGATCTAGTCACGTTGACCTTGACCTTAAGCCGAGGACTCTTAAAGTCAAACTCGCTCGAGGTATAATCATACACAAAATTTGTGTGAAATTAAAATAAAATCCAGCGATAAATGTAGGTGCTATAGCGAAGACAAAGTTTTTCTATAAATAGCCACAGTGACCTTGAGCCCCAGACACAGAAAGTCGATCCTGCTCTAGATAGCGTCATACCTAAGATCTGTGAAAAGTTATATTAAAAAAAATAGCCACAACGACCTTGGCCTTGAGCCCAGGACTCTGGAAGTCGAACCTGCTCAAGATATCATCATACCCGATATTTATGTGAAGTTATATTAAAATCAATCAATAAATTAAGGCGCTGGAGCAATAACAAAAGTTTTCTAAAGCCAGCCACAGTGACATTGACCTTGAATCCAGGACCCTGAAAGTCAAACTCGCTCGAGGTATAATCATACCCAACATTTGTGTGAAGTTATATTAAAATCCATTGATAAATAAAGGACCTAGAGATGACAAAGTTTTTTTTCTAAAATTTGCCACAGCGACCTTGGCCTTGAGCCCCAGACCCTGAAAGTCATAAGTGGCTCGAGATATCATCATACTTAACATTTGTGTGAAGTTATATTTAAATCTATCAATAAATGTAGGCACTAGAGCGATGACAAAGTTATTTCTAAAAATAACCACAGTGACCTTGACCTTGAAGTCATAACCTTGAAAGTCAAACTCGCTCGAGATATTATCATGAGCCATATATGTGTGAAGTTATATTTATATATCCATCCATAAATGTAGGCCCTAGAGCGATGACGGAGTTTTTCTAAAAAAAAAAAAAAAAATAGCCACAGTGACTTTGACCTAGATGCCATGACCTTGAACGTCAAACTCGCTCGAGATATTATCATAAGCAACATTTGTGTGAAGGTATATTAATATCCCTTCATGTAGGCACTAGAGCGATGACAAAGGTTTTGTATAAATAGCCACAGTGACATTGACCTTAAGGCCCTGACCTTAAAAATCAAAGTCGCTCGAGATATTATCATAAGCAATATTTGGGTGAAGTTATATTAGAATCCGTCAATAAATGTAGGTGCTAGAGCGATGACAAAAGTAAGTACATACAGAACAAATTATACCCCCCTTACAACTTCGTTAGGCGAGGGAATAAAAAGGGTCATAACTCTCATAATTATCGGCGGATTTTACCCGCAATCAAAACAGAACTGCATTTTATGATAATATACCTGTGCATGAAATTGGAATCAAATCCACCAAGGTTTTCAAAAGATATCGAACGGAAACCATTTTTCATGTACAAAAATAAGTTTAAATTAGGCCATAAATCATAATAATTAACAGATTTTATCTGAATTCGAATCTGACCTATATTTTTTTATTATATACCTGTGTATGAAATTTGAATTTACTCAACCATTTTTTTTCTAAAGATATCGCATGGAAACCATTGTACGGGACGTACGGACGTACAGCGGTGATACTATATGCCCCCACCGCCACCCGCCCCATTTTAAAAACTAAGTTTAGACAGTTATTAAAAGATTAACAGAGGATAATCCCCAAACCACGTGCAGACCATGACAAAAACAACTGCAAAGTTTCAAAAGTTCGGTTAAAAACTGTAAGAGAAGTTGCACTCAAAAGATATCTATGCTAATAGTAACTGGACCTGGAAAAGAACTACGTTGTAAAAGAGGGAAACGTTGATAAAAAAATAAAGAGAGGGTAACCACAAAACCACATGCACATCTACAGTCCATGACAAAAAAAAAATGCAAAGTTTCAAAAGGATCGCTAAAAATCCGTAAGAGGATTTGCGTTGAAGAGGTGTCTATTTCGACCTAAAAAAACTAAGTTGAAAAAGTGGGAAAAACTTGATCAAAAGTAACGGAGCATAGCCCAACAAGTGGAGCGTGATAGCTCAGTGGTTCGATACCCGGCAGCGGCGATAAAACGTCCGTGTCCGAACACGCTCCATTGGCATCTTTTGCAGGGATGAATGCCATACTTCAGATCGGGACGTTAACTGGAGGCCCCTGTGCAGGGAGAACCATCCGCTGTGCAGGTTAAAGATCCCTACCGTAATTACATGACTACTGTGTAGGCTTTCATCCTGCAAACCTGGGATGTATGTAATGTACACCTGCGGTAATGGCCAAATGTGACCGAAGCAGTATCAGTAGAAAGAAAAAAAGAAACAAAGGAAGAAAAGAAAGAAAGAAAGAAAGAAAGAAAGAAAGAAAGAAAGAAAGAAAGAAAGAAAGAAAGAAAGGGGCTCATGGCCCGCTATACCAGAGCTCGGCGGTGGGGTGGGGGTTACCCATTGACAGACATGTATTTTAATAAACCATGGAAGCCCTGCACCCAAAGACGCTACAGATATTGTACAAGTTTGGACCCAATCTGCATAGCGGCTTCAGAGGTTTGATGTCGCTTGAATGTGTTGTTGCAAGGCAACAGACGACAATTGACGTAACTGCCCATCTGTCGCAACCGATAGGCCTAAAATCATATGGCAGATAGAAATATTAAGGAACATTCTTGAAGTGCGTGAATGCCATTTTCAAATTTCCCTATTAAAAGTCTATGGAAACTCTTAACTTCCCATAGCAACTAAACTAAAGAAGAAAATTTGACAGTAAAACAAACAAGAGGACCATGAGGTCCTGATCGCTTTCCTGAGCCCTGTGTATTCATTACGATAACACACCCGTGCGTCATAGTGCATTTTTTCACATCTTAAAATGGCTACTTTTCTGATAAAAATTCGTGATTTTTTTTTATTTTTAACGCAAACATAGGTGGTGAGTATTCGTTAGAACCGCCTCAACGAGGCGGTTCAAACGAATACCCACAACCTATGTCTTGGAGTAAAAGTAAGAAAAATAATGTTTACCCCCGTAAACCCCAGTTTTCCCTTTACAAAGTGGGGTGTAAGGGGGTGTTCATTTCACGGACTTGTTCACGTGATGTATTTGGTCCCCTTCTCCCTCCTCGGAATGTCTATGATCTTTTGAACTGATATAAACAGGTGAAGGTCATTGTAACCTCATTTATAAACTATTTAAGTACTCAGTCACCTGAAGCTGCATATTAAGGGGAATGGGAACACCTTCAGGGGAGGCAACTCCTGCAAAAGTATTTTTGTCTCCCATGTCAATAGGGGTCAACTCTTAAAGGAAAGAATTTGCTCCAGAGGAGCAAATTCTTTCCTTAAAGAGTTTACCCCTTTTTCAGTGGGACAGGGCTTATAGAAAGGCGAACAGGAAGTCCCGAAAGTTGTCTCCCTTTGAAAAATGGCGGAAAAATATGCCAGGTGTTCCCATTCCCCTTAAGTTTCAAGAAATTGGCCCAGAGGTTCTGAAGAAGATTTAAACTTACATGTATTATATATGGACATGGCAGCCACTTTGGTCATGTGACCTGGACCATTTGCACATACTTCCATCCATTGCCAAGGCAGCCGTATATAAAATTTAAGTTGAAAAGCTTGATGAACCCCCGGGGCCAAGGTCACTGAACGACCGTAATATATGGTAGCATTCACAGGTGTTCATATAGTACCTAATTTCATAATCACAACAGTTTTTAAATCATATATTTTACACTCTTTGCCATTCAAAAGCCAGAGACACCAACTTTGAACTTGCCAAAGGATAAGTCAAGGTCAACCTAGCGTCATCACAGGAACAAATTTGGTTGTATTCAAACACATAAAGGTACATGCCAAATTTCAAAGTAACTGTCCAAAAGGTTCTGGCAAAAATAAATTTAGGGGTTTTACCATGTTTAGGCATGCCAGCCATATTTGTCATGTGATCTGAACCATTCGAATAAACTTTCATTTTGCCATTGACAGGAAGCCACATATAAAACTGAAATTGGCTCTGCAGTTTTAGAGAAAATGCCATTATAAATGTCAAAGCACCTGTAATCCAAGTAACCTGAGGCAAAGGCCAAAGAATGACCTTGGCGTTTGACATTCATAGACATTCATACTGCACCGAAATCATGTCATAAAGCACGATAGTTTTTGAAAAATAGATTGTTTTACCATTTTCCCTTTGAAAAGCCAAAGGAACCAAATTTGACATTGGCGTAAAATTGATCAATGTCAACCTAGGGTCATCATATTTGTAAACTCGGTTGTACTCAGTCACCCAATGCTACATACCAAGTTTCAAGATAATCTGCCCGGTATTTCTGTTGAAAAAGACTTTTTAAGGTTTTTACCATATTTGGGCATGACGGCCATCTTGGTCATGTGACCTGAACCATTCGAACAACTTTTCATTCTACTATGTACTATGGCTGCATACAAAATTTAAATGAAACTGGTCAAGTAATTTCAGAGAAAATGGACCTGCAATCGACGTGACCTTGGGCCAAGGTCACCTAATGACCTTGATATTAAGCATGTATAGGCATTCATTTTGTACCTATATTCATGTCATAGACCACACTATTTTTCGAAAATGGCGTTGTTTTACCATTTTCCCACTGTAAGGTCCAAGGAACCGAATTGGCCCTTGGCGTAAAATAGGTCAAGATCAGCCTAAGGTCACTATATTTGTAAACTTGGTAGTACTCAGTCACCCTATGCTACATACCAAGCTTCAAGTTAATCGACCCATTGGTTCTGGAGATGAAGATTTTTAAGACCATCTTGGTCATATGACCTGGACCATACTTGCAAACTTTCGTTACCCCATTGTCAAGAGGTTGCATATAAAATCTACATTACGAAAACACGCCTATACAAATACATAGTAAGCTTTATCGCCGTAAAAATGAAAATTTTATGATGTAAAATACGGATATTTTTCTTATTTCTGCTCAAAATATAGATTGTGGGTACTAGTTAGGCAGTTCTAACGAGTACCCCCCCCCCCCCCCAATCTTTATTTTAGAGCAAAATAAGAAAAATAAGGTATACCCCCTGTAAACCCCAGTTTTACTATATAAAAGTGGGGTTCACGGGGATCACAAATATATAGACAAATCAAGAGTCGGATTTCATAAAAAAAAAAAAAAAAAAAAAAAAAAACAGAACCTGTGGAGGCAAATATGGTGAATATTTTCATTAAGTCTCAGCCTTTTAGAGCATTGTTTCTGAGGAGATGATATTTTAAGTCTTTTTTTTTTTTTTTGTTTTTGTTTTTTGCATTTAGTTTCCATGGCAACCAATAAAAATAGCCATCAGAGGAGATGGCAAATCCCCGGAAAAAAGGCCAATATGGCCTTCAGAATACTGTTCACAAATTGAAAGTGCACCAGAATTAAAACACACTGGTAAGCCCATAGTATATTTTGTATATGTAATGTTTATTGAGACTATCTTCGCCTAATGATGCAAAGAATCACTTCTCAACATGATGAAGATCAAAGATTTCCAATGCACAAAGTAAACGTATACTGAGTTGTGGTTCTTGCACATGAGCGAGTGAGTGAGTGTTTGAGTTTTACGTCCCACCAACAGCTAAGGTCATACGGAGACAGGACCTCGGTTTATAGACTCATCCGAAAGTCTGGAGAAGCCCGGGATCGATCCTGCGATCCCTGGTTTACAAGGCGAGTAGCGTAACCACTACACCACGGAGGCCTCTACACATGAAATGCCTTTTAATCCTTGTATATACATGTACAATTGTGGCAAGTACCAGCAATATATCTCAAAGGTATTGGAGTTATAGCCATCACAAGATTATACTGTCAGAGGAGATAACTCTTAAACCAACGTACTCAGGATTGTGGTTCTTGTGCACGACACGCCTGCTTAACCTCATGTATACCTGTACCAAGTACCATCAATATGTCTCAAAGGGTATTCGAGATATGGTGATCACAAGGTGGTCGTACTTTAATATTGAAAGGGGAGATAATTCAAATACCACAGCACCAAGAGTTGTGATGCTTGCACATGACATCCCTTCTATACCTTGTATTCAATTGAGTTTGATCACAAAGTGGTCATACAATTATGTTGGAAGGGGAGATAACACAAACAACCTAGCACCCAGAGTTGTGGTTCTTATGCATGACACGCCGTCTCCAGCTTCTCCACAATTGTGCCAAGTACCAGCAATATATCTCAAAGGGTATTGGAGTTATGGCCATCACAAGGTTATATTGTCAGGGGAGATAATTAAAAAAAACCAGGGCACCCAGACTCGTGGTTCTTGCACACGACACGCCTGCTTAACGACATGTATACCTGTACCAAGCAGCATCAATATATCTCAAAAAGTATTGGAGATATCGCCATCACAAGGGGGTGATTCTATTTTATTGGAAGGGGAGATAACTAAAACACGCCGCCTCAGAGTTGTGAACAACTGTGCCAGGCACCACCAATATATCTCAAAGGTTATTGGAGTTATGGCCATCACAAGATAGTCACTCTATTTTATTGGAAGGGGAGATAACTCAAAATCCATGGCAGCCAGAGTTGTGTTTCTTGCGCACGACACGCCGTCTCAGCCTTGTGAACAACTGTGCTAAGTACAACCAATATATCTCATAGATTATTGGAGTTATGGCCATCACAAGATAATCACTCTATTTCATTGGAAGAGGGGATAACTCAAATTCCATGGCAGCCAGAGTTGTGTTTCTTGCGCATGACACGCCGTCTCAGCCTTGTGAACAATTGTGCCAGGTACCATCAATATATCTCAAAGGGTATTGGAATTATGGCCATCAAATGGTAGTCATTCTATTTTATTAAAAGGGGAGATAACTCAAAAACTATGGCAGCCAGAGTTCTAACTCTTGAGCATGACACGCCGTCTCAGCCTTGTGAACAATTGTGCCAAGAACCATCAATGAATCTTAAAGGGTATTCGAGTTATGGTCATCACAAGGTTGCATCTACAGACGGACAGACGCCATGCTGATCGCTATATTCCCCCAAACTATTCCGTTGGGGGGTAAAAATGAGCAGTAGGTTTAAAATCATATGACAGATAGTAGATTGCTTAAGTTACATTTCTATGAAAGGCTTGGCAGACAATGCTATTTTTCAATTTTCCCCATTATAAGTCTATGGAAACTGTAAGTGGTCATAGCAACCTAACTAATGAGCCGAATTTCATAAAAAAAAATAACATAACCTTTCAATCCCCCACCCTAAGAATGCTACAGATGAAATTTGAGCTTATTCGGCCCAGTGGCTTCAGAGGAGATGTCCTTTGAGAATGTGTTGACGGTCAACGGACAAATGCCTATCCTATAAGCTCCCCCGGAGCCTTCGGCTCTGGTGAGCTAAAATCCACATGCACATCTGCAGACCATGACAAAAACACCTGCAAAGTTTCAAAATGATCGGTAAAAATGTAAGAGGAGTTGCGCTCACAGAACACCAAGATGGACGGACAAACGAACGGACGGACACTAGCACGCCTATATCTTCCTGCTAAAACACGTGCGACAAAAAGGATCAATATTTCGCCTTAACTGAAAGGATTATGTCAGTGCTTTATTCTGGAAATAGACAACAGCCTACATGTATGTGGCGCAAAGATTTCAGTACTTGTAAAGCGATCGTGATTCTGTTACGGGCTTTTCCAGTCTTAAAGCGATTTTCCGTCTCCATCTGACCTAACCGAAGAGTTGCTTATTCGACAATGGCTTGTGTTTTGCATGTGTTTGAGTGCGAACGTGCGTGTGTCTCAAGTTTGCAAGTTTGTCTACAAAGCAGGACTTGGAATGTCGTGCCAACGGACTGTCTGCTAATTTCGCCTACCACAAGCAGGCTTTATAGCTTATAGTTATTATCTGGCATGTTTGTGATCAGTGAGCAAATTCCAGGGTTTAAGAGAATCATACAGCCTTGGGCTAAAAGGAAAAATGAGCCAGGCTACTCTACACGTGTATGTACATGCATTTTCATATGTAAAGTGTCATCTTCAATGGTAGAGCAACCTAGGTATCCGGAAGTCGTGGGTTCAAATGCCGACGGGATCATTACAAAGGCGGTCCCGGTGACACAGTTGCCGTCTGAGTAGTGATCAGGCGGTCGAGGGTGCGATCCCCGCCGGAACCGGCAATACATTTCGAGCAGACTGGGCATGGACTAAATTCTAAGGTCAGTCTCGCTCTACCGCTGATTCAGAAAGGACAGGTGTCAGTTACTGTCGATATTTGGTAGCCGTTTTGAAGGACTAAACATGTCGAGAAAAGATGTGTTTAGGTAAACTGGACGGCTCGAAATGCCCTATATAGTATTGAATATACCGTTAAGCTACGAAACATACCCATACGAAAGGGGTAAAAATTATAAGTTCTACAACAGTCGCTCAAACGCGCACAATACCAAGTGTGGGCAGCCTAAAATATGATATAAGTGCCTGTTAAGGGGTTAATATATCCTATATACTCTCTCTCTCTCTCAGCTATTATGAATAGTGACTATTCAGGATATGATAACTACAAGCTGAGCTGCTAGCCCTGGGGATGGCGCTTGCTGGCCAACTTGGTACATTGCAAAACATACTCCAAACCGTGTGTTCGAAATATTAAAACTTGAAATACCCTTTTCACTGTGTTCTCTTAAAAGGGTATCCATTTTCACTGTCTTTTCTTAAAAAAAAAAATCACCCTTATAACTGTATATTCCACCGCAGGATTTTAAAATAATCGCTCTTTTGCATTATCCCACAACAAACTTTATGTAGCATGAACAAAGATGTGGTGATAATTATGTATACAAAATGTTTAGCATGCAGGTTACAGGTGATTAACTAATAGAGGATTTGAAACTGAGCATCATTTATTGACATGAAAATATAAACAACAATATCTTAGATATTCATACTGTTAGACACAATGATCACCAGATTTTCATAATTTTACACCCAAATGACAGCGTTTCAAGCAGACTCGTGAAAACACACCCTTTTCCCACTAAAATACCATTTACCTATCCTAAAAGATGACGGCGCAGTGCGCTAACCAGCTTGAAAACACACACCATTTCTCATCGTTTTTATTCAAGCATCGGCACCAAGTTGATCAGCAAGACCCCCACCCCACCCACCCCACACCCCCACCGCTGCTAGCCTACTCTCAAATCGTGGCACATGCTGTTGTAACTATGGTGAAATGTTCACGGGGAGAAATTAAGTTTTCAAACCAATAAGAAGTCCATTAGAGCTTAGCCGACATCGATACGATGTGCCTACAACGTCAGAAATTGTGATTGACGTTGTAGGCACATCGTATCGACGTCGGACCGAGGTTGGCCCAGATTTTCTTACTGGTTGGTTGTCTGTTATCCTTAACCTTAATAACGATAGGCTTGGTAACCCTGCAATGTTAATACATAACGTCATCGGCCCTCCTGAGTGACGTCATTACTGACGTGATGGTTGGTGCCATGGCTTCTTAAACGCACCTTTAACACTGAAGTATTAAACCTTTATGTCTTGTTATTATTTATTTATTTACCAATCTTTATCTTACGGAGACCGGTGCTATGAAAGCCTACACTGTGACTTCGTTGTCCATTCACTTTCATCCACAAGTCGATACAACGTTATAACGTTTATGCAGCATCACCTGACAGTCTAGTTCTACAGATAGAACGTCAATGGGCCCCATTTACATTTTTGTTTATATCGGACGTTTTCATTTTTATTTAATAGTTGGCCATGTGACGGGAGTAAATGAAAACAAAAAATGAAAATATCAGTATAAAAACCTAAAAAATAAAAGTCAGGCTACCCGAACTCTCATGTATGGAAGTACTGACAGTCCTAACATTCCACCGACGTTGATTTGACGTTGCCCTTGCGACGTGTGCCTGCTGGGTACTTACCGTAACTAGTACCTGTAGCGAATGTTCATAGTCTACGCTTAGTTTGTAGAGCGAGCGAGGGGAGGTAACTGCCAGACTAGCTTCGCCTGCCCGGATGCATGGTGTGATTTTGTGTCCTGCTGCCTTAAAACTCAACTTTATAGTCGATAAACTATGGCGCGACCGATTTGCATTATCCTTCAAGGATTCACTTGATAAAATTCATAGCCAAGATTATTACCTGCTGTGAATTTCTCTAAGTGTGTACCCGCTTTTCAATATAAAATATATTAATTCATTAAAGAAGACATTCCGACATTAATGTAAAACGGCGAAGGTTGTTTTGGTATAAACTTCACCGATCTTTATTCTCACGGAAAATACCGAAAACGTTCGACGTTAATTCACAAGTATTCGCTTTAGAGAAAATAATAATCATGATGACACGTCAATCCTTAAGGGTCATTTGGTATCGTCTCCCAGAGAAATGGAGAAAAGAGATGGAAGACATTGTAGAGGAGATGAAACTGAGAGACAGGGGAGAAAGAGGACAGAAAAGAGAATAGTTGAAGGAACAGAAGAAATAACATGACCCCCCCCCCCACACACACACACCTTACCCGTACCTCCTGCAAGAAAGGCAGGCCTTGCCCAAATGTTAGATGCCCAGTGACGCGAGATACATGACGCATTCACCGCACCCAACCAGGCCGCACAAATAAACAAAAGTTTCGTTTGAGACGAATGAACAAACTCTAGAGACTAGGTAAATATCATACTTTGGAAATCATGAATGACCCTTTGAGTTGGCAACGAAATCAGAAGCAAAACGAGCTTAGATTTCGTAAATGAGGTCTCGGACCCATCAAGATATGGTTATCTGGGACTTAAAACGATATTGAATAATAAAAACACTTCCCAGCCTTCATTTATCTCCCTATAACCATCCTAGATAAACGAACGTTCAAAACGTGAACAAGTCGTGAAATGACCCCCCCCCCCCCTCCCACACACACACTAATTTATTTAAAGATAACTAGGGTTTATGGGGATATATATATATAAATATATCACGGGTTTCATCAGAAAAGTAGCCATTTTGGAGCTGTGAAAAATGCATAATAACGCACGCGTGTTGCATCGTAATGAGTAAATGGGGCTGCTAGTACAATTTGTGCCGCGAAAGCCGAAATTACGCTTTCGGACATGTGCGCCCAGCGAAGAATCGGACCATCCACTGGCTACTGACCTCCTCTGTAAAGACTGGCAAAGACAGCCTAAGAAAGCTAAAATGAAAAACCGTAATGTAACAAGAATTCAGCAGAAGGCTGCGTCGCACCTGCTGGGGGCAAAAGTCAAAGGAGCCACAATCATAACGTAGTTATGAAACAAGTTAATTTCATTCTTAGCAGTTATTAGTTGACGTAAAATATGTCAAAAATATAGGTCATGGTCACCAGGTCAAGGTACCTGCCTCATCAGTACATCGAGGAGAAGTACTATACAAGGTTTGGTGGTTGTAGGTCATTCATTTTAGGACATATCGAACGTTGACGTAAAATGTGTCAAAGTCACTAGCGTGCATAATATAGGTCAAGATCACAGGTCAGGGTACCTGCAGAGTCAGTAAATGTAGGAGAAGCACTATGCAAGGTTTGGTGGCTGTAGGTCTTATAGTTAAGAAGATAGGGAACGTTCAGGAAAATGTGCAAAAGTCACTGGAGTGTCAAAAATAGGTCAAGGTCCTCAGGTCAAGGTACCTGCAGAGTCAGTATATCTAGAAGAAGCAATATGCAAGATTTGATGGTTGCAGGCCTTTTATCTCAGAAGATCTGGAACACCGACTTAAATTGTGTCAAAGTCACTGGAACGTAAAATATAGGTCAGTGTTACCAGATCAAGGCAACTGCAGTTACTGCATCTAGGAGAAGCACTATGCAAGATTTGAAGGTTGCATGCATTTTATTTGAGGAGATCTAGGAGATCAGGAACATCGACGTAAATTGTGTCAGTCACTGGAGCGTAAAATATAGGTCAAGGTCATCAGGTCAAGGTACATCCAGAATCAGTTCATCTAGGAGAAGCCCTATGCAATATTTGATGGTTGCAGGCCTTTTATTTTGGGAGATCTGGAACATCGACGTAAATTGTGTCAAAATAACTGGAGCGTAAAATATAGGTCAATGTCACCGAGTCAGGTACCTGCAGAGTCAGTACATCTAGGAGAACCGCTATGCAAGATTTGATGGTTGTAGGCCTTTTATTTGAGGAGATCTGGAACATCGACATAACTTGTGTCAAATTCACTGGAGCGTAAAATATTGGTCTTCACCGGGTCAAGGCGCATGACTAGTCAGGAGCTCAGGGAGATGTTTCATGTAAGGTTTAATGGTTGTTTATTCTTGTAGTCGATTACACTACTAGCTTTGACGTAAATGTCGAACCCTGACATAATAGTCAAAGTCACTGGAGCGCAAAATATAGGCCAAGGTCACCAGATCAAGGTGCATACCAAGTCAGAAGGCCAGGGAGATGTTTCCTGCAAGGTCTGATGGTTGATCAGCTTTGCAGTTGATTTTAATACAAACTTTGACGTAAATGTCGAACTTCGACATAAATGTTGACAGGACGGACGAACAGACCGAAATGCGTACGCCTATGTCGCACCCTGCTACAAGCAGGTGCGACAAAAATGAAATGATTATGTCAACCTAAAGGTTCCTCTAGGAGGTCTCATGTAAAGATTTTAGCGGGCCAAATACATGATACGTCATCAAGCGACCAACGTGCCACAAAGGCAGCACAAAGACACAAAAAGACACTTTAAGAGTGGAAGTATAATGTTAATATGAATTCTTAATCACTTTTGAACAAAACACACTTCAAGTGTGAAACCTAATAACAATTTTAGCAGACTCAATATGCGAAACATGGACCCAATTTTAAGACAGTTTGCTAAGTTTGTTTGAACTGGGGTTTAACGTCCCCGTCAAAACTATTTTGGTCATTTTGGGGACGTTGCTTTCTATTTTGTGGGACTTTTACCAGACACTGAGATAAAATGACATCTCGAATAGTCCGAATAGTCCGGCGCACCACTTTGCCTGGACAGGCTTAGACATTTTAAGTCATGTGCGGTCGGTTTCAGCTGTGCGTGGAAACATCATGCAGCCTAATCTATTTTTCCAAGCCCCGATGGGTGTGTGTGCGTGTGGGTGGGGGCTTTTAAGACAGTTGTAAAATGATTCACAAAGGCACATTACGAATACACGCGGATCCGTGTGTTGGAATATTATGCCCTCGGGCAATATAACTCCTCGAGTGAACAAATCGTTATAACCACCCCCCCACACACACACACACACACCCCACCATATAAGTGCAAAAATGTTTTATTGTTATACTGCAAAGAAATTTGTGGGCTTTTGATTGGACAACGCAAGGGCAATTATTTTCCATATACCCCATGAGCAAATATATACTACCCTCTCGCGCGCAGCGCCCCCGCCCATCGTAGATTGAGTTTTTTTTTTTTTTTTTTTTTTTGGTTTGGGTTTTACGGCCCTTTATTTCACTCATATCGAGCCGATCGTTAATCATAGGTGGGCGAAAACCGGAGTACCCGGAGAAAAACCACCTGACCTTCCGTTGCAGAACTTGGCGTCTCACACGTGACCCGAGCGAGGCTCGAATCCACGGCGATGAGAGACCTAATGACTAAAAGTCAGCGCTCTTATCCATTAGGCCACGGAGGCCCGTCAGATTGAGTTGCATAGTGCTTCTGCTCTGAACTGAAATCGACCGAACTTGAGTACTGGTAAACCGCTTAGCTGATAAGAGATTAAACTGAGCAAAATGATTTCATGCACCACAATAATTTCCAGTCGATAAATAAAACTTTTGATTGTTGGTACGTTATTTTATTGTTTTTCGTTATCAATAACATGACGTAAACATATTCCCCATTGAGCACCGTTATTGCAGAAGTGCGTATTTGATGACGTCACATGTAAACATGTAGTTCTCACGACTAGGCCTCAGCCCATCGGGACTAGGAGGAATAGATTGGGTTGCATGGTGCTTCCATGCAGAGCTGAATCTGACCGCACATGAGTACTGGTAAACCGCCAAGAAGGTCTAAGCCTGACAAGGAAAAGTGATGCGAGTCAGACCGTCCCATCCGTGCATATAGGCCTAACTCTTTTGGTTTCATTGGGCGCCAGGGCTTGAGAAGTCATTTCATCTCAATGTCGGGTAAAAGTCGCAAAAAATTGGAAGCAACGCCCCGAAAATGTCCTAAATTGTGTTGACGGGGACGTTAAACCTCAATTCAAACAGACAAACACAACTTCTCACGACATCCACTACAAAATAAATCTTCAGTAAACTTTGCAACAATTTACATAATGTCATCAAAAGCTCTCCAGTATACCAACTTCGTTATTATGATTCTTGACGAGGAACATGGGATCACATTCCCCACCCGAGGAGAGGATTATGTGATTCCATGTTTCTGAAATACACGTAGATCAGCTCTGGCAGAGCTTTGTTGAGTATTCTAACACAGCATGTCTAAAAAGGCAATGGAAAGGAATTATGATTTATTCTGCAATTCACCATATTTATTTGCTGGCTCCCAGCTTGCACATTGTCAATATTGGAAAAACAGGTAACCAGACCCCCTGACCTTTCAAGGTCAGGGGGTCTGGTTACCTGCTTTTCCAACACTGATAGCCTTCAGACTAGGAACCAGCAGATAATGCAAATAAGGTGCATAAATCACATCGAAGAAGAGCGTGACGCGAATAGCCGCTGTTTTGTGACGTCACTCCTAGTTTCTTGACGCTAGACGGTGGAACACAAAATGTCATTACAACAACCGAACCTCGTTACGCAATTGTACAAATATACCTGTGTGAATATACTTTGTTTGAACAAACCTGCGAAAGAACCTACCCGCGAGGATCATCGGCCTAATGGCTTAGCTAAAGACTAAAGACCATTTTATCATATACTTATTCTTGTATTGCCATTAAGACAACATATTTTGCATCCCCTAGCCCACAGTGTTATACACGGGTGGTAATCAGGGGAACTAGCTCGAAAATGAGTCAATGGAGTATGAATGAAACTAAACTTTTCATCACGGACCTGAAAAATTGTCAATTTATGTCAACACGGAGATTTTGGCCGACGATTTTTTCATTTTCCGTCAAAAGTACGCCCTTCACACCCCCAGAAGTAACAGTCCTAGTGAAATGAAACATGGAACGTTTGAAATAAGCAAAATATTTTGGCCGTGATTACGTTACTTGCCACTTATGACGAAATTACTGTACGAGCTAGTCTTCTCGACAATCGAGCTAGTTCACTCGACATGGAGATAGTGCCCTCAAAGATGAAACATTCATCAGATGACTGGGGCCTGATTCGATGTGTTATCTTCTGGGGGTGTGAAGGGCGTACTTTTGGCGGAAAATGAAAAATTGACAATTGTTCAGGTCCGTGATAAAAAGTTTAGTTTCATTCATACTCCAGCGCTGCGAATTTGCATGGCAAATTCTAGCGAGGTACAAAGTTTAATCATTTCTATGTGGAACTGCATTGCCGGATTTTTTTATAAATGGCTTACAAAGGAGAAAATGGTGATAAAACTCTTCAACACCTACCTTTGTTTACAAGTTTCGTGGCGATGGAGCTAGCTCGAGAGTTCCCGGATGTGTCGAGGGAACAAATTTCCATTGACTCATTTTCGAGCTAGTTCCCCTGATTACCACCCGTGTTATAGGCGGGCCACCCATCGGTTTGGTGTAGATTTCTTTATTTTTCGATTTTTTCCTTTTCGGGTGAAAACTACACCTACAAAAGAGCCAGAAGAGAAATCTGAATACCTCGGAAGACACCGTCAAGGATACCAGGGTTAACATGGTTAGTGGTAGACATCTCGCCTACACAGTCTAACTAGCTGATTCGAGGGCCGGGATAGACTTTCGAGGGCCGGGACAGAAGTCTGTCCTGCCCTCGAGACATGTCACCCCTGCAAATAAATGCATGAGAAATGACATACAGATCTTCAAATGACAATAAAAAATAGCTTGAGGAGCAAAACAAAGTTTTTTTGTTGTTTTTTTTTATTATTTTTTATATAAAGTTCAGCTAAATTCTTACCTTGTTTGAATGGTCCGTTAGAATAATTGCGCACCGCTACTGCTGTTGCACCTCCGAAATAATCAAACTATTTATTTGGAGATTTTCATGCAGAATGCAAAGCGCTGAGCACAGGTACTTGAAGCTGATATTTACACTATCAGAATGTAGTCTCTACTTTCAGAAATCGTAAACACAAAATTAATAATAATAATAAAAAAATTCAAGCTCCTGTGGCGCTGAGAAACTTTTGTTGTTTCCTATGTCTCTGTGGCGCAGTGACGTCACAAACTTTGCACCCGTTGACGTCACGTTATACTACGTGTGTGCGCCATGGCACTGAATGTCGTTTTACATGTCACACTGTCTGCTGTCTGTTTTGCTTATCTAAGGCTCACCGATTATATTTTATTAAAGACATTAACCATGTATTTACTATATCTTAGAATATTTTTTTGGAAACAAGTATAGGATGAAAAGAATATAACACGGTTGTTTTGATATCGGCCCTGGCCTCGGGCCGAGGCCAGGGCCGATATCAAAACAACTGTGTAATATTCTATATTTCTCGCATCGAAAATGTTACAAAAGGTATGCAATGCATTTGTTACAGACAGTAATTTTGGCCGGATTTCTTCTAATAATGCCGAAAATTTGGGAGAATTTGAAGGAAACCACATAATTATTGTCTATTTTCAGTTTGTTAGAATCGAAATAGATCAGCTGACTCTAAATAACTTGGGTTATTAATCACAGTCTAGAGGTCAGAAAAGCAAACAGGAAGTCATGAAAGTTGTCTCCCTTTGAAAAATACCGGGTGTTCCAATTCCCCTTAAATATCCACTTCTGACCGGCCCCGATAGCTCAGTTGGTAGAGTGTCCGCTCCGGGGAACGGGAGGTCACGGGTTCGATCCCGGGCCGCGACATACCAAAGTCGTTAAAATGGTACTAGCTGCTCCTCGCTTGGCACTCAGGTTTACGGGGTAGAGCTAGGACTGGTCGATCCAGTGTCAGGATAATGTGACTGGGTGTGGTATCATGTAATGTGTCTGGGACATGATACTTCAGTGAGGCAGCACTATAAACGTGAGCATTGAGCTCCCTGTCGCAACCAGACACCGTCGTGATATGACTGAAAAATTGTTGAAAGCGACGTTAAACCCGAATTCACACACACACACATTAATTATCCACTTCTGACTCTATGTACTGATGAGTTATCTTTCATCACGAAAACAAGCCTATTCAAATACATTGCAAATTTTAACGCAAAAAAAAGAAGAAAATTTTCGGATGAAAAAATGTGATATTTTTTCTTATTTCTGCTCTAAAATATAGATTGTGGGTACTAGTTAGAACATAAATTGTAGGTACTAGTTAGAACCGCCTCGAGGCAGTTCTAACGAGTACCCACAATCTATATTTCAGAGCAGAAATAAGAAACAAGAGGACCATGATGGTCCTATATTGCTCACCTGAGCTAAGAGATTTACCCGTACATACTTAATATTGAAGTTTCAAACGGTAAATTGCTTTAAGACTTCGAATAAATGTTTTAACCCCAGGGGTATTACTTGAACAACCTTGGTAGAGGTCCACTGTTTGAAGCTACAAGACAAATATCAAATGTCAGGGCTTTCTAGTTATAGAAGTACCAGTATTTCCTAAATAATTTGAACCACTTCATTAGTCAAAGACATGGGCCTTCTGGTTTCAGACAAGAATATTTTTAAATGTTTTCCCTATATAAGCCTAATTAAAACCAGTGGGCCCCTGGGTGGGGCCATTTTAGGCCCCAGGGCTATAATTTGAACAATCTTGGTAGAGGTAAACTAGATGAAGCTTCATACCCAATATCAAAGACCTGGGCCTTCTGGTTTCACACAAGAAGATTTTTAAAGTTTTTTTTTTTTCTTATTTTCCTCTTTTCATTACAATGGCAACCAGAGTTCTGCCTGGAATGAAATTCGTTGAACAACTGTGAGAGAGGACCACCCGAGGATCATTTCTGCCAAGCTTGGTTAGAATCCATCCAGTGGTATAGGAGGAGATATTGTTTAAAGGAAAAAGTGAACGGACGACGACGACGGACGGTGAGTGATCGCAATAGCTCCCCCGGAGCCTTCGGCTCAGGTGAGCTAAAAACAATGTATACCCCTGTAAACCCCAGTTTTACTATATAAAAGTTGTGTTCAAGGGGGTCAATATTATACAGGGGTGTTTCCATGATGTGGTTTTACAGCCCTTTCAAGATTATTTAACTTATATTGAGCCAAGTGTTAATCAAAGGTTGGCAAAAACTGGAGCACCTGGAGAAAAAACATTTGACCTGTTGCAGAATTTGGCATCCAACAATGAAACCTGCAGAGGTGAGAGATCTACTGTTTGAAAGTCAGTGCCAGGCCATGGTGGCCCGTTACCTGTCCACAGAACAGAAATTTCATATCATAATCTAAGCCTTAGCCATCCACATACATGTACCAACTTTTAAAGCTTTAGCCCAATGCAACTATCTGCTTGGTACAACATATCCTACCACCCCCAACCTCATCCTGAAAGAAGCAAATTCTTTCTGCTATAAGATGACCTTTTTTCCGGAGTGGCTCAGTTTACAAGAAAGCAACCATCACGAAAATATAATTTTCACTCCCTTGAACCCCACTTTTATATAGTAAAACTGGGGTTTACAGGGGTAAACCTTATTTTTCTTATTTCTGTTCTAAAACATAGATTGTGGATACTCATTAGAACCTCCGAGGCGGTTCTAACGAGTACTTACAATCTATGTTTTGAGCAGAAATAAGAAATATATCGCAATTTTTCATTTTGAAATTTTCGTTTTTCTCCGCAGTTAAATTTACACTGTAATATAACTGTATTTGTATAGGCATGTTTTCGTAATAAGAAAGCGACAGGTCTTGCGAAACGCAGCTTGTTCAATTTTACCATGACATTGTAAGCAATCTGGATGGGGCCATAAACCGTGGCCACAAACAGACTGACTTGATCATCATAGACTTCGCTAAGGCCTTTGACAAGGTACCTCACAGAAGGCTATTATATAAACTGGGGTACTATGGGATAAGAGGATCCACACAAAGGTGGATTAGCTCATGGCTCTCTGGGCGCTCACAACAAGTTGTACTTGATGGCCAAGCATCTGATCCAGTGCCAGTTTTATCTTGAGTCCCCCAAGGTTCGGTCCTTAGACCGGTCCTTTTCTTGGTTTTTATTAATCAAAGGTGGAAAACTACGTCACGATGACGTCAAAATTTTACACCAAGGCAGTCGCCATCTTGAAAGGAACTCTCGCTTGTGTAAGTATTTCTGTGTTAAACATATAATTTACGCACAATCTTGACATAGCTTTGATCGCAGAGTACGGGCAAAATTACAATGTTTTGTCAGCAAAAAGAAATTTGTGCAGGCTTTAAGTAGTATGGATGAACACGTCGGATTTAGTTAATTTCAGCGATCCATTCTTCAACACTCTGGATATGAAAATCGCTTATATTAAGCAGCGCAGTGCTTTTATTATTTCTCTTATAACGAGTACACGGGTTTTCAGAGGAAAAATACCATAGAAGTGTTTATTTGTATTACAATTAAAATTAAGCACTTTAAACGACAATTTCGTTAAATGGTACCGTTAGCACTCGATTGGAAAGGAGATACCTACACTCTAAAAAACCAACATATATTTGTTTGAGACAACCTGAAAATCAGGGTAAAAGGCGCCAAATTCTCTAAAGGGTTACAAGTATCACTGATAATAGTGGTGGCCAGATGAACAGGCAGTTGTAATTTCCGCTCCCTTGTCACTTAAGCACTTATGAAGATATAGTTCACTCTGCAGCGTTGTCGTACTTACGTTGAGGTATTAAACAACAGAACTAGGTGTAAATTTCTCTCTAAAAATAAAAAAGAGTCAAACAGGCTAACGAAGAATAAGCAGACATCATTCGAGGCCCTCAATGGTCGCTTTAATGAGCGGAAAAATACTGTCATGGCTGAGAACTAAACTTCTTGCTATGATCTGCTTGTTGTAAAACAGCATTATCTTACTTTAATCAAGCCTGCCTCGGTAGCTCAGTCGGATGCGCGTCTGACTAGTGATCAGGAGGACGCGGGTTCGATACCTGCCGGCATCGTCAACATTCTTTCGTGGAGATTGATCATGAAATCTTTTCTATGGTCATTCTCTCCCTTCCGCTAATTATAGAAGGGCAGTCGTCAGTTTCTGGCGAAAGAATGTGCACTATACTGGTTAACCGCTTGCACAGAAAAATGTGGATAGGTAAATTGACCTGGATAAAAATGACCTAAATATTGTTGACTGGGTCCTCAAACTCCAATACAAACAAACAAATTTACTTTAATCAAAGTAGCAATAGAACCGGTGGGTCAACTGTCTCTTGGGTAGGCTTGAAAAATGCACTGTGACTTAGACTGTAAACATTTGTTTATTTCTTATATCCGTGTACATAAAACAACCAGTGTAGACCTTATTCAGATGCCGCACTCTGTCGCGTCTTGTCAGGGCCTACACTGTTTGCTAAACCCAACACACGATTTCAGTCCAGATTCTATTGATAGCCATATTACGGAACACGCCGTCCTCACAGCGATAAGAATATGGCTGCTATTTTCTATAAATAACCGCAACCTTCAGTGATAGCCAGATTGACTTAAGGGGAATGGGAACACCTGGCAGATTTTTCCGCCATTTTTCAAAGGGAGATAACTTTCGGGACTTCCTGTTCGCTTTTCCATAAGCCCTGTCCCACTGAAAAAGGGGTCTACTCTTAAAGGAAAGAATTTGCTCCTCAGGAGTTGACCCCTATTGACGTGGGAGACAAAAATACTTTTGCAGGAGTTGCCTCCCCTGAAGGTGTTCCCATTCCCCTTAAGCTCTATTTCAAAAAGCTCCAAAGCTTAGTTACTTTGGTCGACCAAAAAGCAACATTGTACACTGTAGCATTGCTTCGATGAAAAGTTTAACACTTTTTGTAACGTTAATTTGACATTTACCTCACTCGATGCAGTATTTGGCATAACGCGCACAAAAAGTAGGCTTCAACGTTATATATTTTAATTTATGAGCCGGTGCAAGAAAAAAGCTACAACAAGATCTGATTGCATACCCGGGCAGTCTGATCGGTGTATTCTTAAGTTTTAAAAACAGTAGTAATATTTGACACTTCCCACACCTGCTCGTTGTATAAACCAGGCCCCAATGACTTTTTTTCTCGTTACATTGTTCAAGAGCCCGGGGGATGCCAGGATCTGCTGTTGGACTTGTGCGGTTGGTGTGTGTGTGAATTCGGGTTTAACGTCGCTTTCAACAATTTTTCAGTCATATCACGACGGTGTCTGGTTGCGACAGGGAGCTCAATGCTCACATTTATAGTGCTGCCTCACTGAAGTATCATGTCCCAGACACATTACATGATACCACACCCAGTCACATTATCCTGACACTGGATCGACCAGTCCTAGCTCTACCCCGTAAATCTGAGTGCCAAACGAGGAGCAGCTAGTACCATTTTTAACGACTTTGGTATGTCGCGGCCCGGGGTCGAACCCCAGACCTCCCGTTCCCCGGAGCGGACACTCTACCAATTGAGCTATCGGGGCCGGTTTGTGCGGTTGGTTAGGATTAAGAATCGTCTGTACGAGTAGGTGTGTGTAGTGTCATAGCTCACTATTGTTTTAAAAGCGAAATATTTCACCGATCAGATGCGCGGCCTGGTCTAGGTATTCACTAGTCGCACATGTCATATTTTAGCTTTTGTCTTGCACCGGCTCATATATTGAAAACAATAACGTCTCAACTACAAGAGGGCCATGATGGCCCTGGATCGCTCACCTGATGCATAGTGTAACAAGTGGGCCCCAGAGAGGGCCATTATTGGCCCCAGGGCTTTAATGTGCATAATGTTGAGGGAGGTCTTAAAGGTGAAGCTTCATACCAAACATCAACAAAGGCTATTATTTGAACAATCTTGGCAAAGGTCCACTAGATGAAGCTACACATCAAATATCAAAGACCTGGGCCTTGCGGTTTCAGAGAAGAAGATTTTTTTAAAGATATTCCCTACATAAGCCTATTCAAAACCAAATGGCCCTGGGGCTATATAAATCTATGTAAAACCAAAGGGCCCCGGGGTGGGGGTATTTGTGACCCAAGGGCTATAATTTGAACAATCTTGGTAGAGGTCCATTAGATGAAGCTTCATACCAAATTTCAAAGTCCTGGGCCTTGTGGTTTCAGAGAAGAAGATTTTTAAAGATCATCCTTATATAAGCCTATGTAAAACCAAAGGGCCCCGGGGCGGGGGAATTTTAGGCCCAAGGGCCATAATTTGAACAATCTTGGAAGAGGTCCAGTAGATGAAACTTCATACCAAATATCAAAGTCCTGGGCCTTGTGGTTTCAAAGAAGATTTTTAAAGATTTTCCCTATATAAGCCTATGTAAAACCAAAGGGCCCTGGGGCGGGGACATTTTTGGCATCAGCACTATAATTTGAATAATCTTGTTAGGGGTCCTTTAGATGAAGCTTCATACCAAATATAAAAGACCTAGGCCTTGTGGTTTCAGAGAAGAAGATTTTTAAAGATTTTCCCTATATAAGTCTACGTAAAACCAAAGGGCCCCGGGGCGGGGGCATTTTTTGCCCAAGGGCTATAATTTGAACAATCTTGGTAGAGGTCAATTAGATGAAGCTTCATTCTAAATATCAAAGTCCTGGGCCTTGTGGTTTCAGAGAAGAAGATTTTTAAAGATTTTGCCTATATAAGCCAATGTAAAACCAAAGGGCCCAGGGGCAGGGACATTTTTGGCCTCAGCACTATAATTTGAATAATCTTGTTAAGGGTCCTTCAGATGAAGCTTCATACCAAATATAAAAGACCTAGGCCTTGTGGTTTCAGAGAAGAAGATTTTTAAAGATTTTCCCTATATAAGTCTTCGTAAAACCAAAGGGCCCCGGGGCGGGGGCATTCTTGGCCCAAGGGCTATAATTTGAACAATCTTGGTAGAGGTCCACTAGATGAAGTTTCATTCTAAATATCAAAATCCTGGGCCTTGTGGTTTCAGAGAAGAAGATTTTTAAAGATTTTGCCTATATAAGCCTATGTAAAACCAAAGGGCCCCGGGACGGGAGCATTTTTTGCCCCAGCACTATAATTTGAACAATCTTGGTAGGGGTCCACTAGATGAAGCTTCATACCAAATATCAAAGTCCTGGGCTTTGTGGTTTCAGAGAAGAAGATTTTTAAAGATTTTCCCTATATAAGCCTATGTAAAACCAAAGGGCCCCGTGGCGGGGGCATTTTTTGTCCCAGCACTATAATTTGAACAATCTTGGTAGGGGTCCACTAGATGAAGCTTCATACCAAATATCAAAGTCCTGGGCCTTGTGGTTTCAGAGAAGAAGATTTTTAAAGATTTTCCCTATATAAGCCTATGTAAAACCAAAGGGCCCCGGGGCGGGGGCATTTTTGGCCCCAGCACTATAATTTGAACAATCTTGGTAGGGGTCCACTAGATGAAGCTTCATACCAAATATCAAAGACCTGGGCCTTGTGGTTTCAAAGAAGAAGATTTTTAAAGATTTTCCCTATATAAGCCAATGTAAAACTAAAGGGCCCCGTGGCGGGGGCATTTTTTGTCCCAGCACTATAATTTGAACAATCTTGGTAGGGTCCACTAGATGAAGCTTCATACCAAATATCCTGGGCCTTGTGGTTTCAGAGAAGAAGATTTTTAAAGATTTTCCCTATATAAGCCAATGTAAAACCAAAGGGCCCCGTGGCGGGGGCATTTTTTGTCCCAGCACTATAATTTGAACAATCTTGGTAGGGATCCACTAGATGAAGCTTCATACCAAATATCAAAGTCCTGGGCCTTGTGGTTTCAGAGAAGAAGATTTTTAAAGATTTTCCCTATATAAGCCTATGTAAAACCAAAGGGCCCCGGGGCGGGGGCATTTTTGGCCCCAGCACTATAATTTGAACAATCTTGGTAGGGGTCCACTAGATGAAGCTTCATACCAAATATCAAAGACCTGGGCCTTGTGGTTTCAGAGAAGAAGATTTTTAAAGATTTTCCCTATATAAGCCAATGTAAAACCAAAGGGCCCCGTGGCGGGGGCATTTTTTGTCCCAGCACTATAATTTGAACAATCTTGGTAGGGGTCCACTAGATGAAGCTTCATACCAAATATCAAAGTCCTGGGCCTTGTGGTTTCAGAGAAGAAGATTTTTAAAGATTTTCCCTATATAAGCCTATGTAAAACCAAAGGGCCCCGGGGCGGGGGCATTTTTGGCCCCAGCACTATAATTTGAATAATCTTGTTAGGGGTCCTTTAGATGAAGCTTCATACCAAATATAAAAGACCTAGGCCTTGTGGTTTCAGAGAAGAAGATTTTTAAAGATTTTCCCTATATAAGCCTATGTAAAACCAAAGGGCCCCGTGGCGGGGGCATTTTTTGTCCCAGCACTATAATTTGAACAATCTTGGTAGGGGTCCACTAGATGAAGCTTCATACCAAATATCAAAGTCCTGGGCCTTGTGGTTTCAGAGAAGAAGATTTTTAAAGATTTTCCCTATATAAGCCTATGTAAAACCAAAGGGCCCCGGGGCGGGGGCATTTTTGGCCCCAGCACTATAATTTGAACAATCTTGGTAGGGGTCCACTAGATGAAGCTTCATACCAAATATCAAAGACCTGGGCCTTGTGGTTTCAAAGAAGAAGATTTTTAAAGATTTTCCCTATATAAGCCAATGTAAAACTAAAGGGCCCCGTGGCGGGGGCATTTTTTGTCCCAGCACTATAATTTGAACAATCTTGGTAGGGTCCACTAGATGAAGCTTCATACCAAATATCCTGGGCCTTGTGGTTTCAGAGAAGAAGATTTTTAAAGATTTTCCCTATATAAGCCAATGTAAAACCAAAGGGCCCCGTGGCGGGGGCATTTTTTGTCCCAGCACTATAATTTGAACAATCTTGGTAGGGATCCACTAGATGAAGCTTCATACCAAATATCAAAGTCCTGGGCCTTGTGGTTTCAGAGAAGAAGATTTTTAAAGATTTTCCCTATATAAGCCTATGTAAAACCAAAGGGCCCCGGGGCGGGGGCATTTTTGGCCCCAGCACTATAATTTGAACAATCTTGGTAGGGGTCCACTAGATGAAGCTTCATACCAAATATCAAAGACCTGGGCCTTGTGGTTTCAGAGAAGAAGATTTTTAAAGATTTTCCCTATATAAGCCAATGTAAAACCAAAGGGCCCCGTGGCGGGGGCATTTTTTGTCCCAGCACTATAATTTGAACAATCTTGGTAGGGGTCCACTAGATGAAGCTTCATACCAAATATCAAAGTCCTGGGCCTTGTGGTTTCAGAGAAGAAGATTTTTAAAGATTTTCCCTATATAAGCCTATGTAAAACCAAAGGGCCCCGGGGCGGGGGCATTTTTGGCCCCAGCACTATAATTTGAATAATCTTGTTAGGGGTCCTTTAGATGAAGCTTCATACCAAATATAAAAGACCTAGGCCTTGTGGTTTCAGAGAAGAAGATTTTTAAAGATTTTCCCTATATAAGCCTATGTAAAACCAAAGGGCCCCGTGGCGGGGGCATTTTTTGTCCCAGCACTATAATTTGAACAATCTTGGTAGGGGTCCACCAGATGAAGCTTCATACCAAATATCAAAGACCTGGGCCTTGTGGTTTCAGAGAAGAAGATTTTTAAAGATTTTCCCTATATAAGCCTATGTAAAACCAAAGGGCCCCGGGGCGGGGGCATTTTTGGCCCCAGCACTATAATTTGAACAATCTTGGTAGGGGTCCACTAGATGAAGCTTCATACCAAATATCAAAGACCTGGGCCTTGTGGTTTCAAAGAAGAAGATTTTTAAAGATTTTCCCTATATAAGCCAATATAAAACCAAAGGGCCCCGTGGCGGGGGCATTTTTTGTCCCAGCAGTATAATTTGAACATTCTTGGTAGGGTCCACTAGATGAAGCTTCATACCAAATATCCTGGGCCTTGTGGTTTCAGAGAAGAAGATTCTTAAAGATTTTCCCTATATAAGCCAATGTAAAACCAAAGGGCCCCGTGGCGGGGGCATTTTTTTGTACCAGCACTATAATTTGAACAATCTTGGTAGGGATCCACTAGATGAAGCTTCATACCAAATATCAAAGTCCTGGGCCTTGTGGTTTCAGAGAAGAAGATTTTTAAAGATTTTCCCTATATAAGCCTATGTAAAACCAAAGGGCCCCGGGGCGGGGGCATTTTTGGCCCCAGCACTATAATTTGAACAATCTTGGTAGGGGTCCACTAGATGAAGCTTCATACCAAATATCAAAGACCTGGGCCTTGTGGTTTCAGAGAAGAAGATTTTTAAAGATTTTCCCTATATAAGCCAATGTAAAACCAAAGGGCCCCGGGGCGGGGGCATTTTTTGTCCCAGCACTATAATTTGAACAATCTTGGTAGGGGTCCACTAGATGAAGCTTCATACCAAATATCAAAGTCCTGGGCCTTGTGGTTTCAGAGAAGAAGATTTTTAAAGATTTTCCCTATATAAGCCTATGTAAAACCAAAGGGCCCCGGGGCGGGGGCATTTTTGGCCCCAGCACTATAATTTGAACAATCTTGGTAGGGGTCCACTAGATGAAGCTTCATACCAAATATCAAAGACCTGGGCCTTGTGGTTTCAGAGAAGAAGATTTTTAAAGATTTTCCCTATATAAGCCAATGTAAAACCAAAGGGCCCCGTGGCGGGGGCATTTTTTGTCCCAGCACTATAATTTGAACAATCTTGGTAGGGGTCCACTAGATGAAGCTTCATACCAAATATCAAAGACCTGGGCCTTGTGGTTTCAAAGAAGAAGATTTTTAAAGATTTTCCCTATATAAGCCAATGTAAAACTAAAGGGCCCCGTGGCGGGGGCATTTTTTGTCCCAGCACTATAATTTGAACAATCTTGGTAGGGTCCACTAGATGAAGCTTCATACCAAATATCCTGGGCCTTGTGGTTTCAGAGAAGAAGATTTTTAAAGATTTTCCCTATATAAGCCAATGTAAAACCAAAGGGCCCCGTGGCGGGGGCATTTTTTGTCCCAGCACTATAATTTGAACAATCTTGGTAGGGATCCACTAGATGAAGCTTCATACCAAATATCAAAGTCCTGGGCCTTGTGGTTTCAGAGAAGAAGATTTTTAAAGATTTTCCCTATATAAGCCTATGTAAAACCAAAGGGCCCCGGGGCGGGGGCATTTTTGGCCCCAGCACTATAATTTGAACAATCTTGGTAGGGGTCCACTAGATGAAGCTTCATACCAAATATCAAAGACCTGGGCCTTGTGGTTTCAGAGAAGAAGATTTTTAAAGATTTTCCCTATATAAGCCAATGTAAAACCAAAGGGCCCCGTGGCGGGGGCATTTTTTGTCCCAGCACTATAATTTGAACAATCTTGGTAGGGGTCCACTAGATGAAGCTTCATACCAAATATCAAAGTCCTGGGCCTTGTGGTTTCAGAGAAGAAGATTTTTAAAGATTTTCCCTATATAAGCCTATGTAAAACCAAAGGGCCCCGGGGCGGGGGCATTTTTGGCCCCAGCACTATAATTTGAATAATCTTGTTAGGGGTCCTTTAGATGAAGCTTCATACCAAATATAAAAGACCTAGGCCTTGTGGTTTCAGAGAAGAAGATTTTTAAAGATTTTCCCTATATAAGCCTATGTAAAACCAAAGGGCCCCGTGGCGGGGGCATTTTTTGTCCCAGCACTATAATTTGAACAATCTTGGTAGGGGTCCACTAGATGAAGCTTCATACCAAATATCAAAGTCCTGGGCCTTGTGGTTTCAGAGAAGAAGATTTTTAAAGATTTTCCCTATATAAGCCTATGTAAAACCAAAGGGCCCCGGGGCGGGGGCATTTTTGGCCCCAGCACTATAATTTGAACAATCTTGGTAGGGGTCCTTTAGATGAAGCTTCATACCAAATATCAAAGACCTGGGCCTTGTGGTTTCAAAGAAGAAGATTTTTAAAGATTTTCCCTATATAAGCCAATGTAAAACCAAAGGGCCCCGTGGCGGGGGCATTTTTTGTCCCAGCAGTATAATTTGAACATTCTTGGTAGGGTCCACTAGATGAAGCTTCATACCAAATATCCTGGGCCTTGTGGTTTCAGAGAAGAAGATTCTTAAAGATTTTCCCTATATAAGCCAATGTAAAACCAAAGGGCCCCGTGGCGGGGGCATTTTTTGTACCAGCACTATAATTTGAACAATCTTGGTAGGGATCCACTAGATGAAGCTTCATACCAAATATCAAAGTCCTGGGCCTTGTGGTTTTCAGAGAAGAAGATTTTTAAAGATTTTCCCTATATAAGCCTATGTAAAACCAAAGGGCCCCGGGGCGGGGGCATTTTTGGCCCCAGCACTATAATTTGAACAATCTTGGTAGGGGTCCACTAGATGAAGCTTCATACCAAATATCAAAGACCTGGGCCTTGTGGTTTCAGAGAAGAAGATTTTTAAAGATTTTCCCTATATAAGCCAATGTAAAACCAAAGGGCCCCATGGCGGGGGGCATTTTTTGTCCCAGCACTATAATTTGAACAATCTTGGTAGGGGTCCACTAGATGAAGCTTCATACCAAATATCAAAGTCCTGGGCCTTGTGGTTTCAGAGAAGAAGATTTTTAAAGATTTTCCCTATATAAGCCTATGTAAAACCAAAGGGCCCCGGGGCGGGGGCATTTTTGGCCCCAGCACTATAATTTGAACAATCTTGGTAGGGGTCCACTAGATGAAGCTTCATACCAAATATCAAAGACCTGGGCCTTGTGGTTTCAGAGAAGAAGATTTTTAAAGATTTTCCCTATATAAGCCAATGTAAAACCAAAGGGCCCCGTGGCGGGGGCATTTTTTGTCCCAGCACTATAATTTGAACAATCTTGGTAGGGGTCCACTAGATGAAGCTTCATACCAAATATCAAAGTCCTGGGCCTTGTGGTTCAGAGAAGAAGATTTTTAAAGATTTTCCCTATATAAGCCTATGTAAAACCAAAGGACCCCGGGGCGGGGGCATTTTTGGCCCCAGCACTATAATTTGAACAATCTTGGTAGGGGTCCACTAGATGAAGCTTCATACCAAATATCAAAGACCTGCGCCTAGTGGTTTCAGAGAAGGAGATTTTTTAAGTTTTTGGTGAAAAAAATCTATTTTTGGCTCCTGTGACCTAGATGTGCAACGGACCGGAACCATTTGAACAACTTTGAAAGGGGACCACCTAAGGATCATTCCTGTGAAGTTTGGTCAAAATCCGATCAGTGGTTTAGGAGGAGATGTCGTTTAAAGAAATTGTTTACGCACGGACGCACGGACGGACGCACGGCGGACAAAAAGTGATCCCAAAAGCTCACCTCGTCACTACGTGACGGTGAGCTAATAAAACAAGAGGCCCATTGGCCACTATGCTCACCAGAGCTCAGGTGGGCACTGCCCAATGACAGCCATGCATTTTAACATGATATCATTGTAATCTACCAATAATAAAGTCTCCCATATGAACCCCTATATCCAAATGAGCATCCATCTAGACTCAGTATCTAAAACATTAGGCCTTTTATTAAGCAGAGGGTGTAGGGCATGGGCCCAATGGAGCCCTGGTTGGTATCACTAAATGCGTCTTATCATAAGGAATAAGAATATATATGGTGCTGCAGTGGGGATCTGTATACCGGAGTTATAAGGCCTCTTAAGCGGTGGAGGGGTTGGGGCATGTCATGTTGATCCCACGAAAGGCCAAGATTGTTGTCCCTATAAGGACCAAGAATATATATATGGTTTATGGGTGAAAATCTGAATGGTTTCCGATATATGAGGCCCTTCTATGACGTGTAGAGGAGAGGAATGGCCCCTGTGACCCCAAGTGGGTGTGCTATTGATAAGGAGCAAGAACATATATGATTATGGGGTGGGGATTTGAATGGTTTCTGAAATATATGGGGCGGGACGCATTGCCCTAGCACAAAGTGACCCCCAGGTTGGTGTGACTGAATGAGTCTTATCATAAGGAACATGAGATATATGGCTTTTAATGAAGTAAAGCAGTGGGGCAGGACCCAGGCAGAATCCTGATCATTGCTTCCACTTCTGTTTAGCTTGACTTCTAGATATTTGGATGATTTATTAAATATTGACAACACCTATTTCGATAGTTTGATAAGTCAAATTTACCCCCAGAACTTCAGTTAAATAAAGCAAATTCTTCTAATACCGACGCCCCGATTTCGGATTTACATCTATCTATTGTAGATAGGTTTGTTTCTTGCAAAATTTATGATAAACGCGATGATTTTGATTTTGAGATTGTAATTTTTCTTTCTTGGATGGTGATGTTCCACGTGCTGCATCCTATGGCATTTATATTTCGCAATTAATTCGATCTGCCAGAGTGACTAGTCATGTAACTGACTTCAACACGCGTAATAAATTGTCAACTGCTAAACTTCTTAATCAGGGTTATCAGAATAATGTCTCTGGTCGGGCCCATCAGAGTCTAACTGTTGGTCTTCTTTTGATCCAGCATTTCAGTGGTTTCTTGCTGTCGAGTCCTCACCGTTTTTTCATCTCTATGGTGGTTTGATGTTTTTGTTCACGGAGATGTTGCACTGATGAGTTAGGAGGCCTTCATGTGGACTGAAAAATCTATATGTCTAAATTGCGACGGAAATAAGGGCGATGATTGTGGCCACGTAAAACTGATTTAAGCCCCAGTGGAATTAGTTCCACTAACCGTTCCAAGGCGGTTCTTGTCTCAGTTTATTTTTGTTATGGTTTGTCTTTGAGTGTGTGTATCACTTATATTATTTTGTTTTGGATAGCCAATTGGCCATTTTGTGGGAAAGTGACTGTCCTTTTGGCTTTCGGCTTGTTGTTTCCATTAGGTTCTAGATGTTTCATGTTTGTGCTTCTTTCCCCTTAGGTGTCTCTGATAGGAGCTGTGGTTAATTGTATTGATTCCTGATCATTGTCTTCACTTCTATTTTCAAGGGGTCAAAATTATATAGGCATGCTTTCGTAATGAACTGACCTCAAACGAGCCTAAGTACCAACTAATTGTGTGCGCTGCAGCGAAGGGTGAGGGTGAAGGTTTGGGCCCAGTATAACCAGTTTAAAACCCCCAGTAATTATTACTGACCATCCCAAAGGTGGTACTGTTGTTGCGGCTGCATTTGTTTTATGTTCAGTGCTGTTTAGCTTGTTGTGTTTTCATTTTAACTCTTTTCTTGGTCTAAATTCTTTACTTCAGTAAAGTGATTGAAATAAAATTGGATCTTACACTAAAACAAGAGGACCATGATGGTCCTATATCGCTCACCTGAGAGAAGAGGTTTATACGTGGGTCCCGGGGTGGGGAAATTTTTGGCCCCAGGTCGTTAATTTGTACAACCTTGGTAGAGGTCCACTAAATAAAGCTTAATATCAAATATAAAAGGCCTGGGCCTCTGGTTTCAAAGAAAAAGATTCTTAAAGGTTTTTCCTACAATATTAATAATAACTAGAGCCAGCAGTCGATGTCAAGCCATCGCAAATCCCTACGCTTTTGCCACATAGCAGATGTGACCTTTTGACCCCATTGGGATGGCCCCTTTGGGTAGAACCAACTATAATGTCCCTCTCGTACGCCCTCACCATGTAAGGAAGTCATGTAGCAAATATGGTTGCATGCCAGCCAGTGGTTAAGGAGGAGATAACGTGACGGACCGACGGACAGATGGACAGATGAACAGAGGCATTCACAATATCTCCAATGCTTTCTATAAAAGCGTGGGGATAATAAAAATCCATCAATAAATGTAGTCACTAGAGCGATGACAGTCTTTTTTTTTATAAAAATAGCCACAGTGACCTTGACAATGAGGTCATGACCTTGAAAGTCAACTCACTCGAGATATTGTCATAAGGAACATTTGTGTGAAGTTATATTGAAATCAATCAAGAAATGTAGGTGCTAGAGCGATGACAAAGATTTTCTAAAAATAGGCACAGTGACCTTGACCTCGAAAGTCAAACTGGCTCAAGATATTGTCATAAGGAACATTTGTGTGAAGTTATATTGAAATCGGACAAGAAATGTAGGCGCTAGAACGATGACAAAGTTTTTCTAAAAATAGCCACAGTGACCTTGACCTCTAAAGTCGAACTCGCTCAAGATATTGTCATATGGAACATTTGTGTGAAGTTATATTGAAATCGGACAAGAAATGTAGGCGCTAGAACGATGACAAAGCTTCTCTAAAAATAGCCACAGTGACCATGACCTTGAAAGTCAAACACACTCGAGATATTGTCAAAAGGAACATTTGTGTGAAATTATATAGAAATTGGTCAAGAAATGTAGGCGCTAGAGCGATTACAAAGTTTTTCTAAAAATAGCCACAGTGACCTTGACCTTGAGACCATGACGTTGAAAGTCAAACAAGCTCGAGATATTTTCATAAGGAACATTTGTTTGAAGTAATATTGAAATGTGTCAAGAAATGTAGGTGCTAGAGCGATTTCTAAAAATAGCCACAGTGACCTTGACCTTGAGGCCCAGACCTTTAAAGTCAAACTCGCTCGAGATATTGTCATAAGGAACATTTGTGTGAAGTTATATTGAAATCGGACAAGAAATGTAGGCGCTAGAGCGATCACAAAACTTTTCTAAAAATAGTCATAGTGACCTTGATCTTGACAGTCATACACACTCGAGATATTGTCAAAAGGAACATTTGTGTGAAATTATATAGAAATTGGTCAAGAAATGTAGGCGCTAGAGCGATTA
This sequence comes from Lucinisca nassula, assembly GCA_963580285.1. NCBI lineage: Eukaryota > Metazoa > Mollusca > Bivalvia > Lucinida > Lucinidae > Lucinisca > Lucinisca nassula. Next base: position 117,829,687 of record OY757011.1, read on the forward strand.
CAAAGTTTTTCTAAAAATAGCCACAGTGACCTTGACCTTGAGATCATGACGTTGAAAGTCAAACTAGCTCGAGATATTTTCATAAGGAACATTTGTTTGAAGTAATATTGAAATGTGTCCAAGAAATGTAGGCACTAGAGCGATTTCTAAAAATAGCCACAGTGACCTTGACCTTGGGGCCCAGACCTTTAAAGTCAAACTCGCTCGAGATATTGTCATAAGGAACATTTGTGTGAAGTTATATTGAAATCGGACAAGAAATGTAGGCACTAGAGCGATGACAAAGCTTTTCTAAAAATAGCCACAGTGGCCTTGATCTTGACAGTCAAACACACTCGAGATATTGTCAAAAGGAACATTTGTGTGAAATTATATTGAAAATGGTCAAGTTATGCAGGTGCTAGAGCGATTACAAAGTTTTTCTAAAAATAGCCACGGTGACCTTGAACTTGAGGCCACGACCTTGAAAGTCGAACACGCTCGAGATATAGTCATAAGGAACATTTGTGTGAAGTAATATTGAAATCAGTGAAGAAATGTAGGCGCTAGGGCGATAGCGTCACTTTTACAGTGTAGCATGACCTTTGACCCATTGCGATGGCCCCTTTGGGCGAAGCCAACTATAACGTCCCTCTCGCGTTCCCTCACCATGTAAGGAAGTCATGTAGCAAATATGGTTGCATTCCGGCCAGTGGTTATGGAGGAGAAAGCGTGATGGACGGATGGACAGGCAGACGGAGGCATTCACAATATCTCCGAACGCTTTTTTTAAAGCGTGGGGATAATAAAAAGAATTCTGCAGAAGGCGGCGTCGCACCTGCTAGGGGCAAAAGTCACAGGAGCCACAATCAGAATATTGTTATTAAATAAGTGAATTTCATTCTTAGCAGTTGGTAGTTGATGTAAAATGTGTCAAAAGTCACTGGACCAAAAAATATATGCCATGGTCACCAGGTCAAGGTATGTGCCAAATCAGTACATCGAGGAGAAGGCAAGGCTTGGTGGCTGTAGGCCATTTATTTTAGGACATATAGAACATTGACATAAAATGTGTTGAAGTCACTAGAGTTCATAATATGGGTCAAGTTTACCAGGTCAAAGTACTCACAGAGTCAGTAAATGTAAGAGAAGGACCGTGCAAGGTTTGGTGGTTGTAGGCCTTATAGTTAAGATGATATGGCATGTCAACCTAAAATGCGTAAAGTCAATGGAGTACGATTAATAGGTCAAGGTCCTCAAGTCACGGTACATGCACAGTCAGTACATCTAGAAGCAGCATTATGCAAGATTTGATGGTAGTAGACCTATTATTTGCAGAGATCTGGAACTTCGACGTAAAATGTGTCAAAGTCGCTGGAGCGTAAAATATAGGTCATGGTCACCAGGTCAAGGTACCTGCAGAGTCAGTACATCTAGGAGACGCATTATACAAGAGTTGATGGTTGTGAGCCTTTAATTTGAGGAGATCTGGAACTTCGACGTAAAATGTGTCAAAGTCTGTGGAGAGTAGAATATAGGTCAAGGTCACCATGTCAATGTACCTGCAGAGTCAGTACATCTACGAGAAGCACTATGCAAGCTTTTATGGTTGTAGCCCTTTTATTTGGCAAGATCTGGAAAAACAACTTAATTTGTGTCAAAGTCACTGGAGCATAAAATATAGGTCAAGGTCACCGGGTCAAGGTGCTTGCCTAGTCAGGAGCTTAAGATGAAGTTTCATGAAAGGTTTGATGATTGTTTAGTCGTATACTTGATTAAAATACAAACTTCGATGTAATGTCGAATTTCGACCTTGTGGTCAAAGTCACTGGAGCGCAAAATATAGGTCAAAGTCACCAGGTCAAGGTGCTGACAAAGTGAGAAGGTCTAGGAGATGTTTCATGTAAGGTTTGATGGTAGCTGGGGTTTGTAAAATAAAAACTGACGTAAATGTCGAACTTCGACATAAATGTTAACAGACGGATGGACGAACGGACAGACAACACGGGAAATCAGACGCCTATGTCGCACCCTGCTACAAGCAGGTGCGACAATAATAATAATCAACCTTATTTATGAGGGTAACACATTTAGTACTAGCACTTATCTTCCATGTGGCCCTCTTTTTCCTGGGTACGAGGACTGTTCATATATGAATGCAACTAAGCACATAAAAATGATTCTGTGATAGATTTCGATGAAAAATTTATTTTGTCCCCTCAAAGTATTCCCCTTTAACAGATATACAAACTTTCAGTCTTCTGATCCAATCATTGAATGCATTTTGGTAGTCTTTTCGAGGTATACTATAAAGGCACTGGAATATTGCAGAACCGAGGTGTTTGCGCTGTACAAATTTTCGACCAGGAAGGTATTTTTTCAGCCGCGGGAACAAAAAAAAAGTCACACGGGGCAAGGTCAGGGGAATACGGGGGTTGAGGGAGTTCAACAACCTTTTCCTGCTTCAGATAGTCTTGCACAATGAACGCCTTGTGCGATGACGCATTGTCATGTAGCAATCTGACATTGGCCAAACCAGTTGCGGGTCTTCGTTCTTTAAAATATTTCTTCAATTTTCGAAGAACTTTGGTGTCTTTTATGGATGGAGTAAGTTAATTGTATCAATTCCTGATCTTTGTTTTACTTCTTCTTTATTCTTGTAAAACTTCGAATTTACAGATTTTCCTTTAGGCACAGCAACCTGAATAGCAGGGCCCTGATTTGAAAAGATTATGGCATACATTACCTTCTTGACGCTCATGGTCCGCTTTGCAATGCATGGTCTTTTGCAATACTTTGTTGCCCATATTTTGTTCTGAATCTTTCGTTTTGGCTCAAAAAAGTGAACCCATGTCTCGTCACCTGTGACGACATTAGCGAAAGGCCGTGCATTGTAATTTGGAAACTTTTTAAGCAACTTATTGGCGCACTGAACGCGTGTCTTTTTCTGCTCATCTGTCAACAGATGGGGAATCCATCTAGCACAGATCTTTCTCATTTTCAAATCCCGTTTCAGAATTGTATGAGCTGCTCCTAATGAGATGCCAACCATACTAGCTATTTGCAAGAGGTGTATCGTGCATCGGTAGCAACTATTTCTTTCACTCTAGCAACCATCTTGGCAGATGTTGCTCTTTTCGGCCGACGATCATGTGGTGCATCTTCTGTTGAGCCTAGCCCACAGCTGAATTTCTTACACCAACGAAAAACTGTCGGAAAAGACATTTCATTATGCCCATAAACCGAACTTATTTCATCAAAAATGTCTTTGCAGAGTATACCAAGAATACAAGGAGGGCTGATTCTTAATATAGGACCGTATTTCAACGGCATACTCTGACCTTCTTCCAACCATGTTTTGTATTAGTATACAAGAGTAGACTGTTTATCGAACAATATACATGGCTAAAGTGCACAGATTTTAACAGGTTTGGTATCAATGTATAGACAAAATGTTTTTCTACGCTGTGATATTTATTTCCAGGTGATTTTCGCATACGTGCATGAGAAAAAGTTCTTGCATTCATATTTGAACAGTCCTTGTAGGAACCAGTAATAAGCAATGTGGATATAGTCTTTTGCTCAAGGAAACAATCTTTGGCGCTTGCAAGGGTTGAACCAGCTACCTCTCGATCTCAAATCCGATGCTTTACCACTGCACCACAGCACTCCACATAAGCCTATGTCAAACATGTGGACCCCTTGGCTGTGCCGTTAATCTATAATTTGAACAATCTTGATAAAGGTCCCTGGATGAAGCTTCATACCAAATATCAAAGATCTAAGCCTTTAAATTGGGTTTCAGACAAGAATATTTTTAAACGTATTCCCTGTATTAGCCTATGTAAAACCCGTAGCAGCGCCATTTTTGGCCCCAGGGCTGTAAGTTGAACAATCTTGGTAGAGGTCCACTAGATGAAACTTCATACCAAACATCGCAGACTTGAGCCTTCTGGTTTCAGACAAGAATATTTTTAAAGGTTTTCCCTATATAAGCCTATGTAAAACCAGTGGGCCCCGGAGCGGAGGAGTGGGCCCCGGAGCGGAGGCAATTTTGGCCCCAGGGCTATAATTTGAACAATGTTGGTAGAGGTCCATTAGTTGAAGCTTCATACCAAATATCAAAGACCTGGGCCTTCTGGTTTCAGACAAGAAGATTTTTAAAGCTTTTTCCTGATATAAGCCTATGTGAAACCAGTGGGCCCCGGCGCAGGGGCATTTTTGACCAGAGGGCTATAATTTGAACAATCTTGGTAGAGGTCTACCAGATGAAACTTCATACCAAATATCAAAGACCTGGGCCTTCTGGTTTCAGACAAGAAAATTTTTACAGCTTTTTCCTTATTAAGCCTATGTAAAACCAGTGGGCCCTGGCGCAGGGGCATTTTTAACCCGAGGGCTATAATTTGAAAAATCTTGGTAGAAACTTCATACAAAACAGCAAAGACCTGGGTCTTCTGGTTTCAGACAAGAAGATATTTAAAGGTTTTCCCTATATAAGCTTAGGTAAAACAAGTGGGCCCCGGGGCGGGGGTATTTTCGGCCCCAGGGCTATAATTTGAATAACCTTGGTAGAGGTCCACTAGATGAAGCTTCACACCATATATCAGACACCTGGGCCGTCTGGTTTCAGACAAGAAGATTTTTAAAGCTTGTTCCCTATATAAGCCTATGTGAGACCGGTGGGCCCCGGCGCGGGCCCATTTTTGACCCCCCTGGCTATAATTTGAACAATCTAGGTAGAGGTCCATTAGATGTGGCTTCATACCAAATATAAAAGACCTCGGCCTTCTGGTTTCAGATAAGAAGATTTTTAAAGCTTTTTCCCTATATAAGTCTATGAAAAAACGGTGGGCCCCGGTGCGTGGACATTTTTGGCCCCGGGGCTATAATTTGAACAATCTTCGTATAGGTCCACTAGATGAAGCTACATTCCAAATATCAAAGACCTGAGCCTTCTGGTTTCAGACAAGAAGATTTTTAAAGCTTTTTCCCTATATAAGCCTATGTAAAACCGGTGGGCCTCGGGGCAAGGCAGTTTTAGCCCCAGGGCTATAATTTGAACAATCTTGGTAGAGGTCCACTAGATGAAGCTTCATACCAAATATCAAAGACCTGGGCCTTCTAGTTTCAGACATGAAGTTTTTTTTAAAGGTTTTTCTTATTTTCCCCTTTTCGTTGCCATTGCAACCAGAGTTCTGCATGGAATGGATTTCTTTGAACAACTTTGAGAGAGGACCACCCAAACATCATTTCTGCCACGTTTGGTCAAAATCTGTTCAGTGGTTTAGGAGGAGATGTTGTTTAAAGGAATTGTGGACGGACGGACATACATACGGAAGGATGGACGACGACGACGGTGACCGATCACAATAGCTCCCCCTGAGCCTTTGGCTCAGGTCAGCTAAAAATCAAATATTCTGTTTCTTACATGCTTCAAAAGGGCAATATTTAGCTCCTCTAATCTCGTTACTCACCCTCAGATAAAACTAAATTTGTTCCTGGTCGTTTCACGTCAATTTAGTGGTGCCCAAAGTATTTACTGGGTAAAATAATGGGTGTAAACTGAAAGTCTGCACCTGAGAAATAGCCTGGGATGGCATTTCTATGAAGGGTTATTGAAATATTTGAGAGATTAGTATCCCAAAGAAGGTGCGAATAGATCTAATGTTGAACGACAAAATATGTGACGTTAGGGTCGAAAATGACGTCATTAACGTCCTCCTGATGTGTGAATTGGCTTAGCATCAATTCTAATACAGTTTCTTTATTTTCAATCATCTGATTATGAAAGAACTGACCACAAAATTAGATTTCGAGAAAAAAGTAGTCGCAAACAGTGAAAAATAAAATTGGTATCAGTCACTGTTTGAAATGCTGACAATAAAGTATAGGTTTCGATTTCACTGAGACATCTCTATATTTCATTGAAAAACATGTAAGAAAACTGTGTTGCCACTGTTCGGGAAAGAGCTGCTGACTCGGCCTATCACTTGTAATTTGCTGTTTGTTGGGACGTGTTTGGCCATCTTTCCCTTTGATGTTGAGGACCGGGTTTGGTATCTGATTAAGTCAGTTCCTGAAGTGTATTTACTCTTTAAATTGACCCAGCGCACAACAAAACCTACAATAAGACATGTGCGCCCAGCAAAGACTAGGATCAGCCTGCGCATCCATGCAGTCTGATCAGTGTCTTCACTGTGTGCTCCAAGGATAACTAAGGGCCCATTACTCCTTCATGCAGCACGAGAAGCCTCTGGTTAGACTATATGGATGCGCAGGCTGATCCGATACTTCGCTGGGCGCACAGGTCTTAATTTAGGTTTTGCAGTGTGCTGGCTCAATAATAATTCGAGTTCTACAATCTCAAAGCAATTATGTATTTCAGTGAGTGTTTCTACGGAACCCGGGAAGGGACATGAATCTTTTTTATTATTATGCTGTGGGACATAGATCTTGTGCAGACAAGATAATATCTTGTGTGCACAAGATATCTTGTGCTCACAAGATAGCTTGTCTGCACAAGATACCTTGTTTGCACAACTTAATATCTTGTGCGCACAAGCTGCACAAGGATAATATGTTGTGTGAACAAGATAATATCTTGTCCGCACAAGATAATATCTTGTTTGCACAACTTCCCAAGATCTCGTTGCACAAACAAGATAATATGTTGTGCAAACAAGATATCATGTGCGCACAAGATATTAAGTTGTGCAAACAAGATACTATCTTGTGCGCACAAGATAATATGTTGTCGGCACAACATAAATTATGTTGTCAGCACAAGATATTTTCTTGTCCACACAACATATCTTGTGCGCACAAGATAATATCTTGTTGGCATAACTTAATATCTTGTTCGAACATATTAAAAAAAAAATTCCTGTCCCTTCCCGGATTCCGTATGTTTCCCTTTAAATATACCGGTAATAGGTAATTTTCTTCTGACCATCAGTAATATCACTGAAATTATTTGTAATTTTGTAGAGTGGCAAGTCCTACTTTAGGAAAATATACTGTACCTGAATTCATAGCATTCTAAATGATTTTATTGCACAATTATAAAGCTGAATATACATTGTACCAGAAAAAAATATGCATATGTACATGAGAAAAAATGTGTCTGATACAAAACTCATTCGAAATTAAGACTCACTGTTAAAATTGATTTGAATAATTTGAATTCACAAAATATTATATGATTTTTTATAATCTGTTTTCTTAAATGCAGTTAAAAAACTAGAATTTGTTTTTCTACAAAAACACAGATGTCTCCCCCGTTTTTGACTGCTAAGTATAACCTTGATATTGGAGGTATTGAGCTGGGTCTTGTGTGCAACACATCATCTAATTAAAATGAACATTTCTGCATAGTAACTTTAAAAATGTTCATAGAAAAATAAAAAAGTTATTGGCCGTACACAAAAAGCACTTTTTTACCTTTGACCTCTAAGTATGGCCTTGACCTTTGAGGTACAACACACCTTCTCATGACGGTTAACATTTCTGCCAAGTAATTTCATAATCCATCAAAAGAATACGGAAGTTATTGACTGTCCCTTTTTTACCTTTGACCTCTAGGTAGACCTTGACATGGGAGGTATGGACCTTGGTCTTGCACATGACTCATGATCTAATGACGGTGAACATTTCTACATGGTTACTTTATAAAGTCCATCCAGAAATAAAAAAGTTAATGACTAGACACACAAAAAAACAACAACTTTTTTTTACCTCTGACCTCTTAGTATGACCTTGATCTTGGGGGTACCAACCTGGGTCTAGCGTGCACCACATCGTCTCATGATGGTTAACATTTCTGCCAAGTAATTTCACAATCTATCCAGGAAGAAGAAAGTTATTGACTGAACACTAAAAAAAGGCCCCTTTTTGTTCTTTGACCTCTTAGTACGACCTTGACATTTGAGGTACCAACTTGGGTCATGCACACAACACATCGTCTCATGGTGGTTAACATTTCTGCAAAGTTATTTCAAAATCCATCTAAAAATAAGAAAGTTATTGACAGAACACAAAAAAGGCCCCTTATTTTACCTTTAACCTCTATGTATGACCTTGACCTTTCAGGTACCAAACTGGGTCATGTGTGCAACACATCATCCCATGGTGGTTAACATTTCTGCAAAGCAATTTCAAAATCCATCTAAAAATAAGAAAGTTATTGACCAAACACAAAAAGGCCCCTTTTTTACCTTTGACCTCTATGTATGACCTTGACATTTTAGGTACCAAACTGAATCATGCATGCAACACATCTCATGATAGTTAACATGTTTGCCAAGTAACTTCAAATTCTATCTAAAAATAAGCAAGATATTGACAAAACCCGAAAAAAAGGCCCCTTTTTTACCTTTGACCTCTAAGTATGACCTTGACCTTTGAGGTACCAACCTGGGTCATGCACGCAACACATCGTCTTATATTGGTCAACATTTCTGCCAAGTGATTTCAAAATCCATCTCAAACAAAGAAAGTTATTGACCGAATACGAAAAAAGGACCCTTTTTTGACCTTTGACCTCTAATTATGACCTTGACCTTTGAGGTACCGACCTGCCTCATGCACACCACACATCGTCTCATGGTTGTTAATAATTATGCCAAGTAATTTTAAAATCCATCTCAAATAAAAAGTTATTGACCAAATACGAAAAAAGGCCCCTTTTTTGACCTTTGACTTCTAAGTATGACCTTGACCTTTGAGGTACCGACCTGCCTCATGGGCACCACACATCGCCTTATGGTTGTTAATATTTCTGCCAAGTAATTTTAAAATCCATCTGAAAATAAGAAAGTTATTGACCGGACATGATTTTTCCATACATATATACATACCGACAAACTTCCAAGGGAGATAATTCAAAAAGTATAAAAGCGAGTTATAGTTCTTGCGCACTGCACGTCGTCTAATGCTGATTAATATTTATACGAAGTTTCGTGAAGATAGCTCTAACGGTTTTCAAGTTACAGAGCGGACACGAATGTGTGACAGACGGACAGACAGACGGTAAGAAAGACGGACAGACAAGACGCCCGGGGGAAAAACAATATGTCTCTCCGAAAAAAATTTTTTCGGGGGAGACATAAATAATGTAACTGATCTGGGCCATGTCTGGCAAAATAGGGGCTTAATGTATATGGCATTGGTCATCATTCAAATGTACATGCATAGCCCAACTCTGGTCTGTGTCAGGACTGACGGTTCAGATGAGACTGTAAAGATGTGCAGATGTGTCCAAGCCTTCCCAGTTCCCATCTACATTAAGCACCCTACTTGTGTCTCACAATTCATATTGATAATGTCACCGCTGATAAATAAGATTCCTATGGGCGATGACTTTCTGGAATTCCTATATGTTTGAGACCATAGTTACAATAATGAAGTACTTTCAACAAAATCAGCGTTGGCACATTTCTCTAAGTAATCAAAATCTGCATATGGAGCGGAAATGAAATTAAAGGCTCAAATTCATGACCTTTAATTGTGACCTTCACCTTGAGTCGCAATGGTTGAATTATGGATTCTGAACATCATCTCACTTAGGCAAACATTTGACCAAAGTTTAATGAAAATCCTTCCAGGGGTAAAGGAGATATGGAATTGACAAAAAATTCAAGGCGCAGACTTGTGACCTTCAACTGTGACCTTGACATTCTGTTTGAGTCGGCATGGTTTATTTATGGATTTTGCACATCAGCTCACTAAGGTGAGTATTTGATCAAAGTTTCATGAAAATCTATCAAAGGGTTCACGAGACATGGAGCGGACAAGAATGTGTACAGACAGATGGCTCAAACTCGTGATCTTCATCTTGGGTTGAGATGGTTGAATTATGGGTTCTGCACATCATCTCAATTAGGAAAACATTTGCCCTAAGTTTAATGAAAATCTACCAAAGAGTTCATGAGATACGGAGCGGACAATTAAGTGTTACAGACGGCTCAAACTCCTAGCCTTCAATTGTGACCGTCACCTTCAGTCAACACGGTTGACTTTAATATGGGTTCTGCATATCATCTCACTTGAGCAAATATTTGACCAAAGTTCAACAAAATCCTTCCAGGGGTAGAGAGATATGGAATGGACAAAACAAAAAATTCAAGGCTCAAACTTTTGACCTTTAACTGTGACCTTGAGTCAGCAAGGTTTATTTATAGGTTCTGCACATCAACTCACTGAGGGGAATATTTGTCCAAAGTTTAATGAAAATCTATCAAAGGCTTCATGAGATATTGAGCGGACAAGAAAGTGTTATGGACAGACAGATGGCTGGACATTCATACAGATGGACATTACATTGTAATTTTGTTGAGTACTACAGTGTTAATTTTTCAACTTTATAAAGTACCCAACACGTAACAAAAATTAGCACAAGTACCCAACATGTTCCTTCAAATTTATTAGCTACTCTTTTGGACACTAACGGAATAAATGGCAAGTACCAAACTCGTGAATACACAATATATGCCCATAGATGAGCTTGGACAGATGGACAGACGGCGGGGGATTACATATTGATTGGACAATGGTATCATGTGTCAACAATCAGCACAGATCCTGTTTATACTGCTCCTTTGGTCTAATCTTGGTCTACACTGACTGACTAGGCACATTATGAAATACAAAGGATATGTTAGGTACAATTCTTTATACTCCAGTCCATTATTATAGCCATCAAACAAAAAACATTCAAACAAAAACATTGTTAACTCTTATCATGCTGTTCACAACAACCCCTATCTTTGGAAACAGTGTAGATCCAGATCAGATGGCTTCTGAAGAAGCCATCTGATCAGGATCTACACTGTTTGACATTAAGTTTATGGCTTTGTAAGAATAAATTACATCAAGTAATCTGATTGATTCAAAGTCAGAAATGGGTGTGGCTAAACTGAATATTCAGAAAAATAAGGGTTAAAGAGATTTAATTTTTACATTCATGTATTCAACTGATAAAATGTAAATGTATGACATTTTATGCCTATAAATGCTCTTGGTTATGAGGTTACTTAATGCATGTAATTAAATCACAGCCATATTGCTTTAACATTAACCTTTACCACTATCTGGACTAATAATTCAGCAGACGGCAAATTCTTGGTATTGTTCTTATATTTCACCGAAATACAGGACTAGATATTTCAGGCAAATTGTCTCCATAGACAATTTGCACATCACATGCAAATTGTGTCCATAAACAGTGTCTCCATAGACAATTTGCATGATATGTCAATCCTATTTCCTGAGAAAACTAAGAAAAATATTTCAAAATTCTGTCTGCTGAAAAAAATATGCAGCATGCAGTGTTATGTACAGCGCATGAAAAGACCTACAAAAAGGTTCATGTGGCCAGCATAGTATCCGATAAACCTGTGCATCTGCAGTCTGACAGGAGCCTTAGCTTATTGCATGTACCTTCTATAGTCTGAAAGGCCCCTGCCCATCAGGGCTAGAAGAAATAGATGGGCTGCACGATGCTTCCAAACAGAGCTGAAACCGACTGCACACGACTACTGGAAAACCGCTTAGAGAATCTAAGCCTGCCTGCGAGTTGGTCTGTCCATGCTTATAAACCCTATTGGTTTCATTCGGCGACAGGGAAATTGGAAGCAACGTCTCCAAAATGACCTACACAGTGTTGACAGGGACATTAAACCTCAAACAAACAAAATCTATAGTCTGAAGGATATCAAAAAAGAGTTATTATCACAACTTTTGCCATAGTTGGTGGATGTGCAGGCTGATCAGTATTTGCTGACTTACTACAGGTTTTGTCGTGTGCTGGCTCATTACATTTACACGAACAATAACAGTCATAAACATATCACTGTTATACCAGTTATTCATTCATATACAAGATAAAAAAACTACTAAAGAAGTGAGAACCTTTAAAGCCCTGTAGCCCAGTATGGATACCCATGCAAACCGTGTAGATCCAGATGAGATGGCTCAAGAGCCATCTCATCGGGATCTACATTGTTTGCCATTGTTTTAGTGACACCTGTCAATTTAATAACACATGTAAAACAACTATTTGCAATTATAAAGGCATCCAAAGATCAAGGATTGGAAAATCTGTTTCAAAAACTCAGGGGTGAAAGGGGCTCATATGAAATGTCTAGTACTAACAAACAGAATGTTGAAAATATTGGTCAAAACCAAAAAACTGATCAAAGCAAATTCCAGTAACAATCAAAAAATCAAAAGTGTTCTTCAAACATTAACCCTGACATCTCTGCATTTATTAAATAGGCTTTTCCATCACCAAATAAGAACAAGTCCAATGTTGTCAAAATTCATTTGCTACTCAAAATCATTAACATGATTGCAAACAGTGTAGATCCAGATGAAACAACCACTTGTAAGCTGCTTCATCTTGATCTAAACTGTTTGCATAGTAATCTGTAGCTTTATTATTACTTTTGTTTGTTTGATTTGAGGTTTAACGTCTCCGTCTAGACTACTTAGGTCATTTTGGAGATGTTGCTTCCAATTTTGTGCGAATTCTACCCGACATGGAGATGAAATGACATCTCAGTTCCTGCCAACCAATGAAACAGATACAGTTTATATGCATTGGATGTTTCAACTAACACCACTTTGCCTGGGCAGGCTTAGACCTTCTAAGCAGTTTACCAGTACTCATGTGCTGTCAGTTTCAGCTCTGCCTGGAAGCATAATGAAGCCCAATCTATTTCTCCAAGGTTTAACAGCCCAGTCAAGACTATTTAAGTTATATCAAGCCAGTCAAATTTTCCCGGGCTGGCTTGTACATAAGCAATTAACCAGTATGTTGTATATTCTTTCCCCTGAAACTGACATCTGCCCTCCATGAATGAGCAGACCATAGAGAAAGACCTTAGAAAAGATTTCATGGTCAACCACCATGAAAAAATGTTCTAGACTGGACAGGTATTGATGCGTAATCTGTAGCAGTCTACAGAGTTGAAAGGGTAATTTAGAATTGCCTTAAGGAGGCGATTCTAACTAATACCACAACATAATTTATATTTTTTATAGTTGGTTTCTGGCAAAAGAATGTGCACCGTACTGGTTAACCGCCTACGTGTAAGCCTGACAGGGCTGTTAAATTCCAAAACAAAACAAAAAAAATCGCAAATGCAATTAACTCTTTTTACCCCTGAGTATCTAAACTGGATTGTTGTAATTTATCAAAGCATTTTATTCCTTCACTTAACCACTAATTGCTGACAGTGATAACCCATTTGTACAAATCCCGTGGTACTTAACTCATCTTGCATGAATAGTTTAGAATTCAGAATTTTTCATGCTTCTGATGAATTCCATCACTGCATTAACAATCTTATTCTGTCATGGTTTACACTTGACTTTCAGCATTGTTTTCATTGCTACATACTCCCTTCACAGAATCTCTGTTCAACTGCATGCTCTAATACAGTATTTGTTTGTTTGATTTGAGGTTTAACATCCCCGTCAACACTGTAAAGGTCATTTTGGAGACATCGCTTCCAATTTCGTGGGACTTTTACCCGACATTGAGATGAAATGACATCTCAAGCCCTGTCGCCCAATGAAACCAGGGTTTATAAGCATGGACGGGCAGACTCGCACCGCTTTGCCTGGGCAGGCTTAGATCCTTTAAGCGGTTTACCAGTACTCATGTGCGGGTCGGTTTCAGCTCTGCGTGGAAGCATCATGCAGCCCATTTATTTCTTCAAGCCCCAAAGAATGGGGGCCGAGCTCTAATACAGTGAAATCCCACTATAAAGACAACCTAAAATTAAGACTAATTCTGCTTTAAAAAGCTTATTTAGTGAGTTTCAGTTATTCTTTCTTCATGTTTGCGGCATACAGTTTACTCTGGTTGAAGACCACCTTTGGGACTGTTCAAAAGTGGTCTTCAAGACCACTTTTGAACAGTCCCAAATGTGGTCTGAATAGAGGAATTTTACTGTATATCCCTTTCTACTGTAAATCTCTGACAGCAATACAGAAAATGGTCTACTTTCTTTTTCATGTTGCACACCTCGCAGAAACTTGTCATTTCTTTGTTAATCTTGGCCTGATACCCTTTAAGCCTGAATGTCTACTGATTCAGTGCAGAGTGTCCTTCTGTCCTTGTTCTGTCTTTAATCATTACAAAAACAAGCCTATTTAAAATTTTATCAACAAAGAACATTTTCAGACAAAAGAAAATAGATTTTTTTTCATATTACTGCTCAAAACATAGATTGTGCGAAGTCTTTAGAACCGTCTCGTTGAGGCAGTTCTAACAAATACCAACAAATCTACATTTTGATCAGAAATAAGTAGAAAAATGTAAACCTATGTAAATCCCAGTTTTACAACATAAGAGTGGGGTTTGAGGGGGACAGGTTTATATGCGTATTTTCGTGATGGGATTTAACTGCTTTTGAATCTGGGCATGTATACTACATGAATGATGAATGCATCACCTGGATTATTCCCTACATTTTGCAAGGTAGACGTCTTCCTGTTTTCCTATAAACTGATCCCTCAAAAAAAAGATCTGCAACTTAAAGGAACGACTGTACATTAGGGGCAAATTCTGTCCTTCAAAAGGAGATTAAGGATGACAAATATATTTATGAAAGAGTTGCATCATCTGACAAATACCCATCAATAATCAAAGCACTGGTAGCACTGTTGGATCGAATTGTTTTAAGCTGGGAAAGCAGCCCTGAACAAAGAATTAGGCGATTTTGGTTAACCCTTACATTCCCATACTTTCAACAAACAGTATAGACCCTGATCAGATACTACGTTCTGCAGTGCCTGAGCTGGGTCTAAACTGTTTGCCAATGCCCTAGTACATGCCCAGGGTCAATATTTTACAATGAGCTTTCTATTAACCCATAGTATGCGTGAAACCCCTAAATTGGTATCTTGGCAAACAGTGGAGGCCCAGATCAGACGCCGCAGAAAATGGCGTCTGATCAGGGCCTGCACTATTTGCTAACAGAATTTTCTATCAAAAATAGAATAAAAACGAAAAAATAGGCCTGATATCCCTTATATGACAAACTGACTTGTCCAACATAAGCAGTGTAAGAGTCCACCAGTATACAACGGGTTAAACAGCACTCTGACATCACAATGACAAGAGTTGGGCAACTATTTTCTACAAATAACTGTTACTTGGAGTTTCCAACAAATCAGTGATAGTCATATGGACATCAGCACTGAAGAGCTTCTGTGCTTAGTATTTTTGGGTCAATTGACAAGCAATCGACCCAAACATGGTGTTGATAAATCTGGGCATGTCTATTAGTTTACACAAGCATGTTAAGAAAGCAGTGACAGATCCTGATGAAATGGCTCACAATTATGATAAACTATTATCTGTCAAAACAGGTCATTGAAGCCGACTTCAAATGTCAAGCACTGAGTTCTATAGGAGCAAATTCTTTCTTTTAGAAGTGGACATCTAAGACTACTAATAAGCTAACAGGAAACCAAAATATGTCCTCCTTTGTATCCATTCAATTCACCTTAAGAGGGATGGATATAATCAATCTTTTTTCTACAATTTACAACATTTTCCTTCCTGTATGTTTTTTTCTGTTCGCAGAGTCCCACTGAAAATGGTGTCTACTCCAAAAGGAAAGACTGCCATTCCCAGAAAATCGTTCATAAGGCAAGTGTATATATGGCAATAATCGCATATAATGGTAAATGTTCCAATTCTGTTGTTAGGATAAGACCACAAGTGGGAAATTTGGTGTGTGAGTTCCAGCAATGGCAACCAGCAAGGGAAGATCACTCCGGTCAAAACTGAAATAAAGCAAAAGAACAGAATTTAGCACCCTCACCACATTTAAATATTTCCTAGGTTTTAATAACTCATTTTCAGACACAGAACAGATTATATTTTCCAACTGTGTGAATATAAATGAGACAGCATTTGACAAAAGGGTCACTATCACATAAGGGAGTGACAAAGGCTCTGGTGAACCTGCACAATCTCATCAGGGCCTTTGCTGCTCACGGACATGTAAAAGAGACGTTGAGGCCGCTTCTTGCAAAAAATCAAATTCAAAATTAACAACGTATTTAGTCAACATATCATTAAAACTTTGATCATTATATATGGCAAATTTACTAATTTTGCTGAAAAAAATGCGAATAGCTTTTGCACTAATATTTCTGCAGAAAAAATATGAGTAGCCTTAATAAGGTTTATATGCATGGAGGGTCTGACTCGCACCACTATGCCTGGGCAGGCTTAGGCCCTTAAGGGGTTTACCAGTACTCATGTTCAATCCGTTTCAGCTCTGCGTGGAAGCACCATGCAACCCAATCTATTTCTCCAAGCCCCGATGGGCAGGTACTTTCGAGCTCATTGAACAAACAAGGGTAAAAAACTGGGCCATGGTTTTAATTATCCGCAGTCTATTTGTCTAATTATTTTTGTTTGGTTAT
This sequence comes from Lucinisca nassula, assembly GCA_963580285.1. Classification (NCBI taxonomy): domain Eukaryota; kingdom Metazoa; phylum Mollusca; class Bivalvia; order Lucinida; family Lucinidae; genus Lucinisca; species Lucinisca nassula. Next base: position 117,846,115 of record OY757011.1, read on the forward strand.
AGCAGTTGTTAAGGGGAATGGGAACACCTAGCAGATTTTTCCGCAATTTTTCAAAGGGAGACAACTTCCGGGATTTCCTATTCACTTGTCCCACTGAAAAGGGGTCTACTCTTAAAAGAAAGAATTTGCTCCTTAGGAGCAAATTCTTTCCTTTTAGAGTTGACCCCTATTGACATGGGAGACAAAAATACCTTTGCAGGAGTTGCCTCCCCTGAAAGTGTTCCCATTCCCCTTAAGTTTACACAGATTTTGCTAAATGGACCCATACTATAGTGTTTTTGTAAAGGAGATTCCAGTTCACTAATACAGGTCTGTGTTCAGGACTTACCCTAACATAGCAATGAGTTCTTTAATATTCCTGTGTTTAGTTCCTTTGAGGTACTCTGCCATCATTTTACTCTTGAAATATATCTCTTGAAGTCTGTCCTCCAAATGCATCATACACTGAAATTACAGGAATGAAATATCCATCAATTTCAAGTTCTGCTGATTATCATTTACACCTGTGGACACAAAACTATTCAGACTCAATGAATCTCTTTGCATCAAGTTAGTTTGACAAGCAAATTTCATTCACCAAAGAATTCTAAAACTGGATCAAGCAATACATATTGATCAGTCCCATTTTAGAGCACTTTTTCCATTTTTAGGCTCAATCGACATTTGAGATGTATTCTGATTGGACAGTAGGGGGAGTTTGCAATGAAATGTACACCACTTATGTTTAGAATTCATTCCTGGCTGGCATTTGACTGACAGGATGTTAAGATATATTGATTGATGTTTCAAATCAAAATGAAATGAAGCCCATCAAAGTCTGAACGGTTTTGTGTCCACAGGTGTAATACATCTGATACAGGAAACATAAAAATGGGCCATTGGCAAACAGTGCAGGCCCAGATCAGATGCCATAGAACAACAAAATCAGGTGACTTGATTTACCTATTTATTAGCAGAATATTCCAAAGGCAGGTGCAAAGGATAGCTCTGCCCAATCAATCCTTTCTGCCAAACTCACATGTAGATTTAAAACTGAAGAAAAAATATTTGTTGAATTTTTGGGCCACAATTAATCAGATAAAACTGATCTGATTTGCACAAAGTCTGAACAAGCAAAGTGTGTGAGGAAAAAAATTACAATTTCTTGACACTTTTCAACCATAGAAGGGAATTTTGAAGAAAAGTTAGGGCCGAGTTGAGAGAAGGTTTCAAAAGTGGAAAAGATAGGGCTGTTTTTTTTTTTCTTTTTTTTTTTGGGGGGGGGGGGGGGGGGGGGGGTCCATGAAAATATAGATGTCTTAAAGACTTTATGAAAAAAAAAAATCACAAAATTATAGGTTATTATAGGTTTTGCTAGGAGGGTTAATTATGCCTTCTGACATGGTGCTATTAATAAACCTCAGTGACTCAAACTAGCCCTATATTGAACAATTTTTCCTGGTCCGAAGTTGTTAGAGCCATTTACCTTTTTTGTACCAAATGGAATCTTCCTCATTATAAGGGGTGTCAGGTTGTGTTCCTTTTTTTCAAAATCTATTTGGAAACTGGCTGAATATTTTGCAAACAGTGTAGGCCCTGATCAGACGCCGCATTCTGCGGCGTCTGATCTGGGCCTGCACTGTTTGCAAACTACCCATTTTGGAGTTTCTGGTACGAAATGGGTTAAAGTGAGCCTGTATCTATACAGATATACCGGTACATGTAACTTACAAATTCTGGACTCATCTTGAGCTTCCACATGCTGAGTACAGACTCTATCATGCTGTTGACTAGCTGTGAGGACACACACTGCTGCTGACCATTCACCGTCTTATCCAGATGCTGACTACTGCACACATTCACTGTCCTGAAACAAGTAATTTTTGTTCTGATGAGATATAGGAACAGAGAAAGGGATGACATTACACCACAACCTCTTTTAACACTGCTGTTGGGCTCCATAGAAACCTTATTACAATCAACCCCTTCATACCCACCTTCGCTTTCACAACAGAACTCGTTATGACAGCAACTTGAACGGACTCAATCCTAAGCTCAGGATAGGATGGACTATTTGAGATAGTCAGGAATCTTCAATTTAATACCCCAAAAACAAATGTCGTGGACATTTGTCAGAACCACTTCAGAGAGATGATTCTAGAAAATGTCCACAGCTTTTGTTTCTTGGAGTAACTAAGGGCTATAGACTCCTTTTTTCCTGTTATATTACCCCATATTGGGATTCTTTATAGTGGCAGATACTTTATAACTGCAAAATACTAGGCCACACAGCGCTATAACTATGATCCTCTGTATATGCAAGAAAAATGTATATATACAGAAAAATGATCATTTATGGTCATTTTTCCATATAATCTACACATTTTTGGGATCCATGTTTACTTTGTTTCCATTATTTTTCTATATAATCTATAAATTTTTGAGATCTCTCTTTAACTTTGTTATACCCAAAACCATGTTATAGTTAACAGTATTATAAAGACATGAATTGTTTGTTTGTTTAAGTTTCCGCAGTCCTCTGTAAAGTCTCTATTGTGTGTATTCAAGATTTGTGACTCAAGAGATAGAATCAGGCTGCCATAGTGATGAGCTGTGTTCAACATGGACTTCAGCTGTTCAACACCTCGTTAGCTTAACAAGCTCATCAGTGGTCAATTGTTAACTGTTCTAGCATGTACAATATCTACTATTTTGCTGAAAAAAATGTGAGCAGCTTTTGCATATGCAAAAGCTGCTCATATTTTTTTCAGCAAAAATATTGGTATTTTTGCCATATTAAATGCTCAAAGATTTAACAATTTGTTAATTAACATTGTAGTTAGTTTTGAAAACTGGTCCCTGGTCCCAACTATTCAAAGCATTATTACCTTGATGGACTTGTTCGTGGTCAAAATGTTAACTGTTCTAGCTTAAAAGCATACTGTACACATTAAGTATGCAGAGTTCAAAGTAAGCAAACCTTATATACATTTAAACCTTAGTACCCTAACCATGCTGGAAGTATCACATTTAGTGTTCCTACAAAGTAGCTCCTGTAAGGACACTCAGATCTTGGGCTACAATATTTGCTCAGGTCTTTATTTTTTTTTTGTTTAACAACCATTTCAATATTATTTCACTTATAGCGAGCCAAGTGTTAATCAAAAGTAGGCGAAACACAGTGTACCTGGAGAAAATCCATGTTACCTGCTTCAGAACCTTATGGTCCATGTCACCATGTGTGACTGTGTTTAGGCTGTCTCAAGGCTTACCCTGAGAAAGTAAATATGGACATACCAATCTTATCAGAAAAACTGTTCACTTACCACTGATCTGTGTCGGCTACAACACAAACAGCTTCAGCTATAGGCTCATCTAACACAGAATACTGAAGAAAAAAAAAGACAAAATACACTTAGACATCTACTGTTCAAACACCTGCGGGACCATGAAAATTTGTTCTAGACAGGAGGCGATAGCTTGACAGGTACTGTTTGAAATTCAGGGCAGGGCTTGAGATTTCATTTCATCTCAATGTCAGGTAAAAGTCCCACAAATTGGAAGCAACGTCTCCAAAATGACCTTTACAGTGTTGAGGGGGACGTTCAACTTTAAATCAAACAAACAAACAAAACTGTTTGAAATTCTAAGACACGTCTATAGTCAGAGTTCCAGTTCACAGAGCCAGTGACCACCTCCCTGTCAATATCATTTCACTAGTTTGTTTGCTTGTTTTGGGGTTTAACTGCCCAGTCAACATTATTAAGGTCATATCAAGCTGGTCAGCTTACCTGTTACAACACTTACCGGGCATCTTCTACATAAGCGGTAACCAGTACAGTGCACATTCTTTCAACAGTAAATTGAATAGTATATACGTAAACCAAGCATAATCAACTAATATATGCCTTGCATCCCACTGACAGTGTAGACTCAGATCAGACATCTGATCAGATCCTGCACTTTTTGCTTAAAGCCTGGAATTTTCTTTTAAAACTTACAATAAAACAAGTCAGTGCTTGACATACCTTTAATTGGAAATGGATCTGTCAAAAGCAATTAAGGGGAATGGGAACACCTTCAGGGGAGGCAACTCCTACAAAAGTATTTTTGTCTCCCATGTCAATAGGGGTCAACTCTTAAAGAAAAGAATTTGCTCCTGAGGAGCAAATTCTTTCCTTTAAGAGTAGACCCCTTTTTCAGCAGGACAGACCTTATAAAAAAGCGAACAGGAAGTCCCAAAAGTTGTCTCCTTTCGAAAAACAGCAGAAAAATGTGCCAGGTGTTCTCATTCCCTTAAATGGAAGATTCCATGTGTCACATAAGTGTTAACCCATTTAAGACTGAATGGAATCTTCCTCACTATGTATTGCAGGAGTCTCATTCCAAAATGAGGGTTGTTGTGTTGTTTCAGAAATCCCACAAGAAAATTACTTAGCATTTTGCAAACAGTGGAAGCTCTGATCAGACAATGCCTTCTGCGGCATCTTATCTGGACCTGCACTGTTTGCCAGGATACCCGTTTAGGGGTTTCCTGCCTGAAATGGGTTAATTACAGTCAGCTGACATTCGATATAATGACAAAACTTGATAAAACAATGGAACAAATCTTTAGGTCAAGATGTCAAAGTAATTGAGATAATGAAGAATACTATATTCTATACCCACCCACCCACAACAATTGTTTTGGACATGTAAGAATCGCCTTGCCAAGTCTTGATTCTGGCAAATTCATTATAACAGCCAATAATTTAGGAAACAAATACTGCCGTTATATAGAGGGTTCTCTGAACCTGTGTAGCCCCAACATAGATTTCTTGGAGTAATTAGGGGGTAAAAGGCCTTTTATTATCTATTGTGACGCTAAACCTAATTTGAATTCTTGATGGAGGCAAATTTTCTATAACAGCCAATATTTAGGAAACAAATACTGCCGTTATATAGAGGGTCCTCTGTACCTGTGTAGCCATTCTGACATCCTTGATCATCTTATCTTGGTACAGTCTATCAGAAGTTCCATGAAGAACAAAGTCCGACATATAATGATCTGAGTAATCCGCCAGTAAGGAGCGACCAAAGTTCTTATCAAAACATTTCTGGCTGCAACGATCATCACAGTCTTCAGTTCTGAAAACAAAAAAGCTCCTATATTTCATATCTGGGTCCAGTTGTTCAAAACTAACAATGTCATTAGTTAACGTATCGTTAAATCTTTGATCAATTAATTATGGAAAATATGCATATATTTTTGCTGAAAAAATGTGAGCAGTTTTTGGAAATGCAAAAGCTGCTCACATTTTTTCAGCAAAAATACCAGAATTTTGGATATTGTACTTGTTCAAAACTAATGCTGTCATTAGTTAACGTATTGTTAAAACTTTGATCAATATGTCAAATATGCTAATATTTTTGTAGAAAAAAATGTGAGAAGAAGCTGCTCACATTTTTTCCCAGCAAAAATACCAGAAATTTAGATATTGTACTTGCTAGAACAGTTAACAATATGACCACTAATGAGCTTGTTAAGCTAATGACAACTGGCCCTGGTGTACAACATAACATAAATATGGCATTTTCAAACAGAAAATTTCAACCTCCCTGAGAATTTGTAAGTCTGTTCAGAATCCTGCTTTATTTCTCCATGGATAGACAATACCTATTGAATGCTTCTGTAAATGGAGAAGACTCTGAACAGGCCATGCATACATGCATGTAAAGCATCCAAATCAAATTGATTTATGGTTCTACAAACACAATATAATTATCAGCTCACCCATTGCTATGTGTAAGTGGATGGACTTCTTTCAAAGAATCCAGATTTTCACCCTAATATTACAGTATTACTACCCTAAACTTGGTTCACACAGACTCAAGCAGGGAAACCATGAACACAAGATTGCGGGCTGACTTTGAAATCCCATCAAAGGACAATATTCACTGATATCAGTGCAGCAACCCTGTTGTCATATAGAAAATTTTTAAACCATTTTCTGCTGTTTGTAGTCTGCCATATGACTTCGAAGACACCAAGAAAAATTGCATCTTAAGAAAAATTTTTGTTTGTATCATCTGCTGCATCTTCTAACAAACATTTCTAATATATTTCTGCTTATAGGCAGTGTGGATCATAATCAGACAGCTCCTCTAACAGAGTGGATCCTGATCAGACAGCTTGCAGTCTAATCTGGGTCTCTATGTGTGCAACAATGACTTTAAAAAGTCAACAGCGGACCAAAACGCAAATGACAATTGTTATGTTTATTATCTAAAATTGCAGTGCCCTCACAACTGCAAGACTAACTGTAGTAAGAAGCAACTTGAGCCACGCCAAGCGAACTTGTGTCTTCTAGCATTCCGTCATGACAAATTTTAACTGCGCATGCCCAGCCATTCAGAGGGGCCAGGGATATGGCTTTCTGTCTGAAGGTTCCTCTTGACTCACTGCTTGAATGAGCGAGCAGTGAAGGTTCTGGCGAGACTGCGCGGATGCGCAGGCTCGCCTGAACCTTCGCTGCTCGCATAGGCGATAAGTACCAAAATCGATTGACGGGGCCCCCTTTATACTTCATTTAGCTCCAGATAGGGTGGAGTGCTGAGGAAAATATTGGGTATTTTTTTTCTAATTTGTTCATTAACATATACTTTGGGCACTTGTTAGAACATACAATGCCATTTTTACAGTCTATATATACATTTTGGATAAAAGCTTCTTGTGCTATAATGTTCACATATATTCAACCTACTCTGGCATAGGCAGCTCCCTGCAGTAAGCTCTGGGATCCAACGTATCAAAGTCTATCGTACTGGTTGATGACATATGCCGTCTTCGACTAAGCTCTGTTGGAGTTACCGGCCTGAAAAATACACAAACTATTTCTCATTTCTCTGGAAAATAAGAAACAAGAGCTCCGCAAGTGGGGCATTATATGCCTGTATCCCGTAATGGCAAATATCATTGTTGGAAACCTGATTAACACTTTCTTTTTTGTCTATAACTCAAAATGGTTTTGCACACTTTCATTTTGGTAATATTCAACAACCTTCTGCTCCTATCCCCTTACAGTTAGTTCAGGGCCCAAGCTAGCCCAAAAAATTTGGGAGAAGTGACTTCTCCCTCCTGGGAAAATAGGGAGAAGTTTGCTGGGTCTAGGGAGAAGTGGGTGCGGCTTAACGCCGAACAACAACAATGTAATGAGTTTTCCTGTAAACCCCTATTTGGAGAAAAGTGTGTTTTATAGGGGTATCAATCAATCCGCTATTGAGACCACCTGAAATGAAGACTAATTCTGCTTTAAAAAGCTTATTTGGTTGGCTGCAGTTATTCTTTCTTTCTGTTTTCTGCATACAGTGACCCCTGATCAGAGACCACTTTTGGGACTGTTCAAAAGTGGTCTTAAAGACCACTTTTGAACTGTCCCAAAGGTGGTCTTAATATAGTGATTTTACTGTTTTTGGGCAAGCTGTAACTTTTGTTGTATCCAACCATGTTATAATGAATGGTGAGGTTTCTGTATAATAGTTAGATCATTTCTCACTAAGTTCCTGTCACAATTGTATTTTAACAAGACTATAGAAACAAGGGGGAACAACCTCGCTAGATGAAAATCAGTTGTTACTTTTTTATGAATTTGGATAATTACTGCATATTTACCGGCAAGTAATAATTATTTTCACTTACAAAATAAAAAATTGCTTCCTACTTTTGTTGTTGTCCATAAAAAAATGAAAACGATTGATGGATGCAAAAGTAATGTACAAACAAATCAATGGCGAAACAAATAAACCATCTTTATTTAAAAATTATATAATCCTAATGCAGTGTCAATGACAATAGTAGGAATAGGGCTGGGGCCGAGCGATGGTCTCCCCATTCACCGGCAACGTGGAATGGGGATACCACCGAACGGCTACGGTGTAGTGCCAGAATGGATTCGTTCCCTGGGACCCCACCAGCTGACGACCTGTGACACGGGGAAACTAAAAACAACAACAATGGTAGGAATAATCTTATTACTGTATACAACGGTACTTAACAAAGTACGTCCGCACCGGACTTTGACACGAGCTAACGGTACAAATATACCTGTTTAAGTTACACAATCTTGTGTAATCTTAATTGGCTTAATCTTATTGCAATAAAAACTTTGTGCAATCAACCGAGATAGATTTATGACGGTACAAGACTAAGTACTTGTGCAATCAACCGAGATAGATTTATGACGGTACAAGACTAAGTACTAAGCGTGTTGCAAGTGGCTCGAGCAGCATGAGCTAACGGTTAGAATTAAATTACATAACAGTACCAAACTGCAACTGGCAGGAAGTGCAGAATAAACAGTTAGCTTTGTTCATTGTAATAACTGAGATTTCTGACACTAGTGGATCGAAGGATTATCGTCACCTTGTCAGTTTACCGTAATTGTTCACAAGGAAGACACCAAAAAAAAAAACGGGCGAAATTTCAGGGCGAAGTTTTTTTCGCTTTCATCGCCAAAGTCGGCGAAGTGAGCCCCAACAGGGCGACTTCTCCGCCTGAGTCGCCCTCTAGCTTGAGCCCTGTAGTTTACAGTAATTCAGTCTGGAATTTATTTTAAGCTGCGCTCCATTAACTTTTTTTCATTTTTCTTTTGCATCCATCAACACATTATTGTTTGGCTATAACACAGCTGTTTAAGTAACACAGTTTCTGCTTTGGACCCTATTAATAGTGTTATAAAGAGGTTGTGACAGTAACTACCATAGCTCCAGATAAGGAGTAATACTGAGGATAATTTGAGGATAATGTTTCTTATTTCTCCATCAAAACCTAAGTTGTGGGTACTTGAGGCGATTCTAACAAGTACCCAATACTTATATGTTGTAGGTACATGAACTTGTTAGAATCATCTCAACAAGTACTCAAAATTTATGCTTTAAAAGGTCATTCTAAAAAGTAGGCAGAACTTAATCTTTTATGAAGACATAAGAAAAATAATCCTCCCAAATAATCCTCAGTTCTCTTTATTTGGAGCTATGGAAGACGATGAAAAAAACAACAAAAAAGAAAAACACCAACCTGCATCTTCCAGGAGCCCCTTTCAATGCCCTGGCTCCTGATTCTGATATTTGTCTGTTAAATGACTTCTTTCTGGATCTAAATGACTGGTCTAGTGATCCGAGACGGGCACGATGATCCTTCTCACTTTCAGACTTCACTTGACTAGAATCGGATTTCATCCGGGTCAGATCTGGCATAGATGGAGCTTTAATACTGTTCTCTAAGTCTTCTTGTCGTTTACTATGGTCACCAGACTTGTAACGTTGCTTGCCAACTGACCGTAATTCATCGACTAGATCCTTTTCATCAAGGTCATCTATAGTTTTAGTTTCTATGTTTTCTTCGAAGTATTCATTGAACAAACTATTGCTGCCTTTCTTAAGGAATATCGCTTTAATTTCTTCCTTTGACATAATTTTACCAACACAATCTTTATATTGCTGGGCTGTAAGTTTTGAATCACTTCCTGTGAAGGCTACATGTTTCAAATTATCTAAATGTAGTCCATTATCATTCCTTAGAGACTTAATTTGTCTCATATCAAAGTCACTTGACTTTCTCACATGCTGAACATTACGAACCTTAGTATCTTCCACAATTTGAGCAACAGAAAGCCGACATTCCTTCAGAGAAGACACAGGAGTATCAGTCTTAACTACTGAATGATTTTCATACCGAGATTCATTATGACTTGGTATGTCTAACTTTAGACTAAAGCTTCTTTTCTTACTTCTTAGATTTTCCCATGATTTTCCTTTCTCTAAGTTTGACTGTTCAATTGGATTAGGCTCAGTGCTAAAGCGACTGTCAGTTAAATTATCACAGCTACAAGTTTTAGAGTGAACATAGAACACACTTTTCCCAATCTTATTTTCATAAGAATCTGAAGATCTGTTAGCATTACATGCTGCACAGTGTTCTTGTTTTACCCACACATTTCCAGGACTATTGCTATTGCAATCATTTTCAACACTGTCCAAATTTAAAGGTTCAAATTTGTTACTACCACAAGTACTATTGCTACTATGTCCCATGATAGAATCTGGGTTTAATGAGGTAAAACCATCAATTGTGTTCTTAGGTGATTGTGACACCGGTACATTACTTAATGACATACAACTGTTAGCAGCTGTGGGAGTTTTCTCTGTGTCATTAGGGGATTCAGTGAAATCTAATTTTTTCATGTATCTCTCCAAGCTCCCCCACTCTGTGGCTTCCAGGACATCACTACAGCGAATAAAGTAGCTTAGTACATACAACAGCCTTTTCACTAACTCTGCCTTTTTCCCAACAACCACAGTTCGAGATAACTTCAGAGGAAATCCTATTGAACCATACAAATCCCTGAAACGAGATTTGGTTATAATTCAAAATAAGTTGCAGTGTGAGAAAATTTACTTTATGACATGCACAGCAAATAAGTTCAGATCAGGAGCAAATAGTTTAAATCTAACAATGTCGTAAATCAACCTATCGTTAAACCTTCATTTCATATAGCATTCCCAATAATATTTTTGCTGAAAAATGTTCAATTTGTTTGATTTGAGGTTTAATGGCCCTGTCAACACTGTATAGGTCATTTTGGAGATGCTGCTTCCAATTTTGTGGGGCTTTTACCTGACATTGAGATGAAATGACATCTGAAAAGCCCTGTCGCCCAATGTAACCAACAGGGTTTATAAGCATGGACGGTCCGACTCGCACCGCTTTACCTGGGCAGGCTTAGATCTTCTAAGCGGTTTACCAGAACTTGTGTGCGGTTGGTTTCAGCTCTGCGTGGAAGCATCATGCAACCCCTCTATTTCTTCAAGCCCCGATGGGCAGGGGCCAAGAAAAATGTTCAAACAAAACTATCAGAGTATTACATATTGTACTTCTGGAACAGTTCACAATCAGGGTCTGGTTGTTCAAAGCACTGTTACCTTAATGAGCTCGCTCGTTAGTGGTCAAACTGTTAACTGTTCTAGTAAGTGCAATATCTGATAGAGTGGTATTTTTGCTGAAAAAATGTGAGCAGCTTTTGCAGATGCAAAAGCTGCTCACATATTTTTAGCAAAAATGTTAGCAAATTTGCTAAATTACATAATCAAAATTTTAATAATATATATTAACTAAGAACATCATTGGCTAACAAGGCTTTGAACAACTGGGCCCACATCAGGCTGGGCAGTCTGATCTGAGCCTGGCTTGTCTGCATGACACTTCATTGTATCCCAGTCTATTCCAGCAAAGACCACATCAGCATCTATATAGTCTGATCTGAGCCTGGCTTGCCTGCCAGACGCTTCAGTGTATCCCAGTCTATTCCAGCAAAATAAAATTCAGTGCTCCAGCTAGACCGTTTTTCCGGGGCGCCGCGCCCTGCCCTCAAAATGCGGCGCCCTGCCCCTTTTCCTAACGCCCTGCCCTAAAATCAACCGTATCTTTTATTTCATTTTTCTCGTTTCGGAGCGTTGCTTTTTCACGTGTTATCAATCTACTTAAATTATTGGGGGAATCCCCACCGTGGCACACACCAGATTTATCGGATTTTTACTGCATCACATGCAGCTAAGAGCTGTGTCTATCAAAAATGCTTCTTCCGGCATATACGACCAGCACAGAATCAACTCGCATCGGCGCAGTCTAATCTGAGCCATTGCTGTTGGCGCCGATCTGCGGCAGACTGATCTGAGCATCGGCTGTTGGTACCAATCCAAAAAATGCGCTTCATACGACTCATACCGCATATGCGCAGTCTAATCTTCGGTTGTTCGCACAGAAAATAAGGGAATGCACAGCGATCTGAGCGCCGGCTGTTCGCATCAATTTAAAATAGCGCATCCAGCATGACCAGCGTAGACACTGACGGCACCCGCACTAACTGATCTTGTTCTCGGCAGTTTGCGCCGCAAATGCATAAGCGCAGTCTGATCTGTGCGTCGAAGGGAATGCACAGCGATCTGAGCGCCGGCTGTTCGCATCAATTTAAAATAGCGCATCCAGCATGAACAGCGTACACACTGACGGCACCCGTCTGATCTGAGCGTCGATTTGTTCGATTTTGTTGTATTTGCGCGTCAACGTTATATGTTAGTTTCATTAAGCCCATCGTGGAAGCAGCATGCAGCTCATCTATTTCTTCAAGCCCCGGTGGGCGGGGGCGGTATTCGAGCGTCGGCTGTTCGTACGGTTCGGGCCTCATCGGCGGTGGTGCAGGCTGATCCGAGCGTTGGCAATTAGAACCAATCTAAGATACACGACCAACACTCAGTCGCATCTGCGCAGCCTGATGATTCGCGCTTCATCTGCGATTGTGCAGTCTGATCTGGGCGTCGACTAAAATGGCGCTTCCAGCATATACGGCCAGCACAGATTTCAACCGCACAGTCTGGTGTGAGTTTTTGCTGTTCCCAGACGCAAGATTCTAAATGCACTGCAGGGATTTGTTCTCAAATACCTAAAGAACATTTTCACTTGGCGGGGCTCGTTTTACCGTAGTGGGCATGCAGAAATTGTTGGCTCACACTTCTCAAGTGGGTCAGATCAGCATGAAATGCATAAGGCACGGCAGTTAACGGGACTGTGTAAATGTGCCGGTTTCTTTAATCTCTTTGTGTTCAGCTTGTATCACATGTGCCACTGTTACATAGAGAAATTATTCATTTGTTTGCTCGAAGTATATTTAAGCAAGGTCAAAAATTTCAACATTTATCTATCAGATTTAAGTCTGCTAACACGTATACTTTCTGTCTGAGACACAAATTTGCAACATGCCTTCTCGAGATCGTGTGCAGCGTTCTCTTACTAAGATTGGTAATGCGAATAAGAGGAAACTCACTGATTTCTTTACGTAAGTTTCCTTTGCAGAATCATTTTTTATGACCGTTGCAAAATTATTTCGAGCTGGTCGTAAATCAGAATATGATGTTAAAGCAACATCGTATTAACGTTGATGCATCGCCATGCATCGAGTTTGAGACAACGTTGCCTTCACGTGTGCTCAATGGCCAGCGGACACACAGCATGTTTATAACGTCGTATCAACGTCATGACGTTGCATCCACGATGATACGACGTTGCTTAGGCGTCATGTGCTGACAACAAAAAATATTGAAAACAGAAAAAAAAAGAAAAAAAAAAAAGAGACTGTGGCAGGGGAATACCTGTAGTACTTGTTTTTTGCCAAATACAGTACTGCCACCTGCCTGATGAGACCCATGGAGGGGTCGAAACAGTCTCATTTTTGACAATAATTTCCACTCAAAACACTCCAGAGGCCACCTTTAAGGACTAAATTTTCAAAATTTTCACTTGGAGTGCCCTTTCATGGCACGTACGCCCTGCCCTTCTCATATTCTAGCTGGAGCACTGAAATTCCTTAATTTTTCAGCAAAAAATTAGGCTTCACTTAACATTTCATGTGAAGCATTTACTTACACCCATCGAGCAGGACTTAAAATTCTAAGAGATAACCCTATGCAAAACATTGAAAACAGCTGATTTGACAACATTTCCAAACTTAACAGTTCACACACGAGGTACATGTACTTGTACTAATACCTACCCGAGTTGAGCCCAGAGTGGATTGTAAGGATGAGATTTGGCAAGTGTGTCTACCCATTTTGCTGAGTGTTTATCAAGGTATGTGTTGGACGGAACTCCTCCAGCAGGCATCACAGTCGGAACCCAGGCAAGGTGGTACGTTAGCACAGCTGTCACTAGAGTACTCATGAAACTGAAAAATGTTAAACAGAAAGCAACATGAACTAGACTTGTTTTCTGAGAAAACAGATGTCCCCCCACCCCACCCCACCACATACCCCTTTTCAAAACAACCTTGATTAATTTGTGTGAGATCAATCTCTTCTTTTTCGAAGTTATTGCCAAATAGAATGATGCAGTTGGACCAATGCTGTTCCAGTGCCATCAGCCCAGAAATAAACAAGCCAGGGTCCCTGTCTCCAACCCACTGCTCAACTGCCCTCATGACTTCTTCGTTGGGCTAAATGACGTCCACAGATATCCTTTTTCAAGTTTGGAAAAAGTCTCTAGGAGCTAAGTCTGGAGAATAGGCAGATAGGTGGGATGCGGTATTAGCTCCTTCCTATTCCGATCAACAGCATCCATTGCAGTTTTGCGAGTGTGGACTCTCGGGTTGTCCCGTTGGAGCAGAATCCCTTTGGCGAGTTTACCGGGCATTTTTCACGGATCGCAGTTCTCAGTTGGTCAAGCAAATTTGCATAATACGCACCTGTAATTGTACTTTTCTTTGCTAGAAAGTCCAACATGATAACACATTGTGTGTCCCAAAAACAGTTGCCATCACCTTGCCATCATATTTAACTTCTTTGGCTTTGGAGACCCAGACCCTACCCACTGGCAACTTTTGAACTTTATTCTCTGGTTCATAATAATGGCCAAGTCTCATCTATAGTCACCAAACGTGAAAGAAAAGCGTCTTCTTTTGGTTTGTTTTTCGTATAAAATAAAAAGTTTCCTTTTCTTTGGTTAAATACAAATATTTCATCAAATGTGTTGAAACATATTTCATCGAGTGTGTTGAAATGTGTTGAAAAAAATGTGTTGAAAACACGAGTGCAAAGCATGATACGAACAGCTGTTCAATTACAGTACATCACCAAAGTTGTGTATAAAATAAAAAGAAAATTGACTTTTTTTTTTTTCAATAAATGCCAAAATATTTCATCTTGTGTTGAAAACATCAGAATTTTCACTCTTCACGAGTGAAAATTCTGATGTTTTCAACATTCGATGAAATATTTTTAGTATTCATCTCAAGAAAGGACAAGTGCCTCCATGGCCTAGTGGTTAAGAGCGCTGACTCTTAATCTTTAGGTCTCTCACCACTGTGGGTTCGAGCCTCACTCGGGTCATATGTGAGACGCCAAGTTCTGCAACGGATGGTCAGGTGGTTTTTCTCTGGGTACTCCGGTTTTCGCCCACCTCTGATTAACGATCGGCTCAATATGAAAATTAAAAAAAAAAAAAATCATCTCAAGAAAGTAAATATCCTCTACTGAGTCTATCAGTGAAAAGAAACTTACAAGTTGGTGTTCTTGTTATCATGTCTAGTGACTAGACCCATAAACTCATGGAGGAACTTATCACACAACAAATATCTGTAGCTACTGAAAGACATCATGTTAAGCCATACAGGCTCGGACAGACGAGGGGCAGTGTACAGGTCCTGTATATCCATCTTAAAGCTCTCAAATGCCTGAAAAGAAGTAATTATTAATTGATTATCCTGTATTACACCAGGTCAACCCAATATATAAAACTCATAAATCATGTTTTTCCTTGCGTCAATTAATAAAATTGTCATTAATCAAGTAATTTCATATTGGCCAAGTTACAGGTCCTCGGTCAGCTGTATTGGCCTCGGCCTTTGGCCTCGTGCCAATACAGCAGACCTCGGACCTGTAACTGGGCCAATACGAAATTACTCGATTAATAACATTATAATATAAAATGAGCCAGGACAAGGGAACATGCGTTTTTGAAGGTAAGAATTCAGTAAACCAATCAACGTGTGTTTAGTTTGGTTTAGAGCGGCCCAGTCCATGCCAAGCTGGTCAGTTTACCTAGTAACCTAACCACCATTTTCCTGGGCAGGCTTATACATAAGTAGTTAACTAGTATTGTGCAAATTCTTTTTGCCAGAAACTGACATTTGCCCTTCTTGAATCAATGGAGAGAAATGCCATAGAAAATATTTCATGATCATTGTCCGAGACAGTGTTGTGGTAACCTCAAGGATCAAACCCGCGACCACCTGAGCACCAGTTAGAGGCATGTCTAACTGAGACAGAGGTCAAATCAGCCCACTTGGTCAAAAAACAGGTCATTGACATTCCATCAGAAACCCTAAGAGAGCCTGAAATTGCCCTAAACCCATTTTTGCTATAATAAGCAAGGGAAGCTTGCAAACTTTGCTTATTATTGCAGAAGTAGATTTATGCCACTTTGAGGACACTCTTAGGTTTTCTGATGAAATGTTAATGCCCTGTGTTCAGAACACAAACTTCACAGTCAGCTTGAAGAAGTGTTGAGTAAATGGACATCCTCATAGCATGCAGGCTGATCCGAGTCTTGCACACATCCAGACAAATTTTCACCAGTTCCGAGATTATAAAACTTGTCATTCTCAACTCCGCTGAGCACGAAATTTGTAACGCTCATGAAGAGCATCTAACATGTGGTAACAGAGATATAAGCAAGCAAATTGGTTTAACACAAAACTTAAACATAAAAGTTGACAAACAGATGGACAGCCAACCCAGGGGTTTGACCCAGGAGCTTAGATATTCCATTTGGAAGGTAATGCTATAGAAATATCCTGTACCGAATATAAAGAGAATCTAACATGTGGTTACAGAGATATGAGCAATTAAAAAGGTTTAACGCAAAACTTGGACATAAAAGTTGATAAACGGACAGACAGCCCACCCAGGGGCTTGGCCCAGGAGCTTAGATAGTCCATGGTAATGCTACAGATATATCCTGTACCAAATATGAAGAGAATCTAACGTGTTTACAGCGATATGAGCAATCAACAAAAGCTACGTAAGTGGGGCATTATACGCCGTAGCAAGGTAATATTTGTTGGACAGCAACCTCGAAACAATATGTTTGTTTGATTTGAGGTTTAACTTCCCTGTCAAAACGGTATAGGTCATTTTAAAGATGTTGCTTCCCATTTTGTGGGACTTTTACCCGACATTGAAATAAAATGACATCTCAAGCCCTGCCGCCCAATGAAACCAATAGGGTTTATAAGCAGCAAGGACAGTCCGACTCGCACTGCTTTGCCAGGACAGGCTTAGATCCTCTAAGCAGTTTACCAGTACTCGTGTGTGGTCGCTTTCAGCTCTGCATGGAAGCTTCAAGCAGCCCATCTATTTCTTCAAGCCCCAATGGGCAGGGGCTTCAAAACAATATGAACTGCTCCACTGCTCCATATCATAGTCTTACTACATATCAAGTTTCAGCATGATCAGATCTGAATTGCAGGAGTTTACAGAAATTTTCAAGGGGTTACTTATATAGGTATTTGGTGGACCATAACTCTAAACATATCGTGGTCAAACTAGATATCAAGTTTCAGTTTTATCAAATGTTTACTGTTGGAGGACTTAGCCAGAGACAAAATCACAGGGGGATAAGGAAACCCTTAAATGGGACACTGATTTCTCAAAAGACTTCAACCCATCTATCTAAAAATACCTCTTATACCCTCCTTAGCATTTTGGCAGGGAAACCAGACACACCTTAACCTTCACTACTCTGGGCTGATTCAGCAGACAACAAGGCGTTGATATTTGGCTTATTATATGCCCGTTTGAAAAATGGTCAAATTATGTTATGCCCCCGGGCGTCCGTCCGTCTGTCCATCCATCCGCCTGTAAACTTTTCGTTTCCGGATAATTCCTCCTATGGTTTACATCCCATCAACCTGAAACTTTATGCATAGTGAGACCATGATGTGGGGCAGCGCATATTGTTTCGACATTACAGTCCACCGAATATTGTTAGAGTTATGCCCCTTTGAATTTTTTTTTTTTAACTTTTTGTTTCCAGATAACTCCTCCTACAGTTTACATCCGATCAAGCTGAAATTTCATACATACTTAGACCATGATGTGGGGCAGCACATATTGTTTCGAGGTTACGGTCCATGGAATATTAATAGAGTTATGCCCCCTTTGATTGTTTTTTTTTTTCAAACTTTTCGTTTCCGGATAACTACAGTTTACATCCGATCAAGCTGAAACTTCATACATAGTTAGACCATTATGTGGGGCAGCGCATATTGTTTTGAGGTTATGGTCCACCAAATATAAAATAGAGTTATAACCCTTTGAAATTTTTTTAAAACTTTTTGTTTCTGGATGACTCCTACATTTTATATCAGATTTAGCTGAAACTTCACATATAATTAGACCATGATGTAGGGCAGCACATATTGTTTGGAGGTTATTGTCCACCAAATAATAATAGAGTTATGCCCCTTTGAAAAATTCTGTAAACAATTTGTTTCCAGAATACTCCTCCTACATTTTAGATACGATGATGTTGAAACTTTACATACAGTAAGACCATGATGTGGAACAGTGCATATTATTTTGAGGTTACGGTCATCCAAATATTACGAGAGTTAAACCTCTTTCACAAATTTTTCTGAACATTCTGTTTCCGGATAACTCCTCTTACGTTTTACATCTGATGAAGCTGAAATTTTACATATAGTAAGACCATGATGTGGAACAGTGCATATTATTTTGAGGTTACAGTCTGCCAAATAATACCCTTTCACATATTTTTCTAAACATATTTTACACCTGATGAAGCTGAAACTTTACTTAGTTAGACACATTTCACATCCGATGAAGCTAAAACTTTACGTAGTTAGACTATGTTATGGAGCAGCGCATATTATTTCAAGGTTATATTACAGTCCACAACTTATTGCCAGAGTAATGCCCATATTATTTTGAGGTTATGGTCCACCAAATATTACCGACCATGAAAAATTGTTGGAGACAGGTAGTTTGAGCCTTGAGGGTTATTAACTCTTTTTGTACCAAATGGAGTCTTCCTCCTTATATATAGCAGGAGTCTATTTCAAAATTTGGGGGTGTCAGGTTGTGTTTTCTTCAAAATGTGTTTGGAAAATGCTGAACTTTCTGCAAACAGTGAAGGCCCTGATCAGAGGCTGCTGCGGCGTCTGATCTGGGCCTGCACTGTTTGCCAGGGTATATGTTTTAGGGTTTCTGGTACAAAATGGGTTAATGGTGCCTGGTAAGAATATATGGAGCACATATTTTTCCTTGGTTACATTCCACAAACCCAAATTTGTACAACAGTCAGTATATATATGCTCCATCTTACTAATTGCCATGAGCGTATAATGCCCTGCTTGCGGAGCTCTTGTTTTTCCCTTTAAAACTGGATTGGACATCTCATTCAAACTGTCTCCACAGAAGACAATTTGCATGGAATGTCAAATCCCATTTTCTGGGAACAATACTGCAGAAAATATAACCAGCATGCAAAGCATTAATCTCGAAATGGAGACCTGCTACATACTGTATACACGAGTCAAGAAGGTTCTGGGTTAACCATTACATAAAAACATGCAGTAGACTTTTCACACAGCACTCATCACTTACATGAATCATTATATCAAGAAACAGGTGTGTTCGACCACTGTAGTAGGCTTGCTCCACTGACAACCTCAACCGCTCAAGACGGCCCTCAAACAGAGCTATATGGGAAAAAAAGAAATTCTCAAACAGCCGATTAGCCTCATCATTGTTCTCATCTATTGTACCAAACATTATACCAAGAGCAAGCTTGCTTTTCTTCTGTCGTGCAGGTGAGGAAATCTGAAAATATAACAAGAGATTAAGTTGAAGTATATTTTTACCATTTTTACAAGAAGAGTGGCCTAATATAAGGGTTTCTAATGAGTACCAAGAATTTATGTTTTCATACAGAAATTAAGAAAATAATGTATACCCCAGTACACCCCACTTTTCTCTATATAAAGTGGGGTTTACAGGGGTGTTCATTACAAGCACTTATTAACCCTTAAGCTGCTTAGAAAAACTATCTGAAAATGTCGTCTGCTTATGTCTTCTGCTGAAGCTTCTAGCAAACGTTTTTAAAAATATTTTTACATGCAGGCAAACAGTGTGGGCCCGATGACTGCTCCTATAAGAGCAGTCTGATCTGGGTCCATACTGTTTGCAAAAAAGGACTTCTAAAGTAACCGGTAGACAACAAAGCAGACGACAATTGTTGTGGGTTAACATGATGCCACACTGGACAGCTGCAGACACAGATCTGAGTTTCCCTTATTTTTGTTTGTTGTATTTGGCTCAGACTCTATAAAATTTATTATGGTAAAGACGAGTATCCCCACACTGTGATGATTCTAACAAGATCCTATAATATTATTTTATGCAGAAATGTGTGATAATTTGTTCCTACACTTTCACAGGTTCTCTTTACTTTTGTAATCTCTCAGGCGATGATATACAACAGTATTTTTGTGCAAAAATGTAGTTTCGTGTGTTTACGTCATTTTGGAGACATTGCTACCAACTTCTGGGATGTGTGCCCGAAAATTGAGACGAAACGACATCTCAAACCTTATCCGACATTGAGATGAAATGACATCTCAAACCCTACCATCCAACAAGCCATAATGGGTCCAACTTGCACCACTTACCTCATGAGCAATGATATCATGCTGACTCTGTCGTCTGCTAAAGCTCTCCAGAGATGTTGATTGAATTCTCCTCCATCGCCGTTCACTATTTAGGCTGCTACAACTACCAGTAGTACTACTCCCTGGGGACGGAAATGGGGCCTGGAAACTGTCGTCAGACTGCACTGTAAGGACATTCATTTTTTTATTATCACTGTCTATCATACTCCTGTCAATACTGACAATCTAGGACTGGTATATCACTGAATAGTTAACACAATGAACTAACAAGCGTAAAATTTCAAACCTGAATGTTTCTTCTTGAGTTGCTTAACCCATCGTATGCTAGTGGACTCTTCCATTGCTATATGTTGGACAAGTCCATTAGTCATATAAGGGGTGTCGGGTCTATTTTTTTTATTTTTATTCTCTTTTTGACAGAAAATATGGTTAGCAAATAGTGCAGGCCCTGATCAGACGCCGCGTTCTGCGGCATCTGATCTGGGCCTGCACTGTTTGCCAAGGTAGCCCTTTAGGGGTTTCCCGCATACAATGGGTTAAAAGTCACAGGTGAGGAAAAAAGAGCATGTCGATTGACCCCACCTGGAATAAAACCTAGGGCCTCTTACATACAATGTCAGCACTCTAGCAGTTAAGCTAAACCATCAAAACAACTCTGACAGAAATTCTAGTGGTTCAATGCAAGATTATGTATGCAGAAATCTAGTCTCGTCTGAAGATATGACTTTGTCCAACTTCAAAACTTTTCTTTCAGGTGAATTTATACCTCCAAAAACGTTTTCTCTTAAGCTAAAAATTGCTCCTCTGGAGCACATCCTTTTCTTCAGGTTTGTTTGTTAAGAGTTTAACTGGCAAGCCAACACAATTTAGGTCATATCTAGTCAGTCAGATAACCTAACCACACTTTTCCTGGACACGCTTTGATATACACAAGTGGTTAACCAGTACAGTTCACATTCTTTCACCAGAAACTGACAACAGCCCTTCTTGAATTAGCAGAAGAGGAAGAACGGCCAAAGAAAAGATTTCACGATTAATCTCCATGAAAAAATGTTGCCGACATGGCAGGTATTGTGTGTGTGAATTCGGGTTTAATGTCGCTTTCCGACATGGCAGGTATGGAACCCGCAACCTCCTGATCACCAGTCAGACACGCCTTCAACTGAGCCACCAAGGCCAGCCTTTTCCTCAAGAGCGGACCAATTAGCACAAAACAGTTCCCTCTCCAACAACTGATTGATTGTTTTGGATTTCATGACACGTCAACCCTTATGGGTCATTTTGTGTCATCTCCCAGAGAAAGGGAGAAAAGAGATAGTTATTTCATCAGAAGTACTCACACGAAGCTAACCCACTGTCTTCATCTATTAAATCTATACTTTTCATCCAGCTCTGTTTAGGTGATGGCACATCCATTGGAACACTGTGAGCTGGAATAATAAGATAATACTATACATTAGAACCTGTCATAGTTGTCATATCTATTACCATAAAAATCCTATAAATTCAGACACCTTGAGGACTAGCTGTAATTCTCCTAAAATTTTAACAAATTTGTTTCATGATCCTGCAAGGAGTCCAAAAGGTGCAGGTGGAATGGCAAACAATGTGGACCCTGATCAGACTACTCTGGGCCTGCACTGCTTGCTTAGGTCTATCTGTCCCAATCATTAGCATCATTACAGTAAGCAACTAGCCTGTATAAAGCAAGCCAGAATTCAGTTCCCAAAAATGACAACTGCATTAAATCTAACCTGTATTAAGCAAACACCTGTCTGAAACATGCATATTTTAATTATCTTACCTCTAAAGTGTTTGCATAATACAGGTAGTTTGAATGTTTAAGTGCCAAGAAAACTTGTGTAGCAGATAACAATCACTATTCCTTTTTCCCCACAAGGAAAATCAGACTGGATACATTGTATTTTGAGAAAATCAGACGTAACACAGTGGTTCTGCCAGAAAAAAAATTGTCTTTAGGACAGATTACCAAAGAAGGCCAAAAAGTTTTGGCCCTTTTGACCAAAATTGTTTTGCAACTTTAGACAGTAACCGAATGTAGCGAGGGAACGTGAGCGAAGCAGGCCCCTTTAGGTGGGCGGGTCCGGGACCCGCCTAGGGCCCTGGAAGCGCTGGGGTAAATGGTGCCATTTCCTGCATTCTGAGCATTTCCAGAGGGGTTTAATTTGATTTGAAAAACACCATTTTTTATATCTGAACTTAGCAAAAAATTAAACTTTTATCTCAACTTCTGAAAATTTAATCCCAACTTCTAAAAATATGACACAAGTGAACCTCATAAAGGGGTAAATAAAACCTGAAGGTGTATCCATTCCCCTTGGGCCTCAATCACGGGAATGGATACACTTTCAGGTTTTATTTAACCCTTCACAGCTGGGGTAGATTTGGAAACCATTTCGGTTGAAACTTCCTTTCATACTCTGTGTTTTGATGCGTCTCATCATTTTCGACGTTATCGTTGTCTTGCTAGACGAGTCGTCGCTCAAGTAGATTTATTTGTCCGAAAATCGCACTGAAATAGAGTTTTTTGTCCTGTTTCGTGAACTACTTTCCTGTTCCTGGAGGTCGCCATACTAAACTCCGTTCAGAAAATCTGAATCATCGATTTTTTTGTTTCTCGCTTTTAATACTCATTTTAGCCCATACATCACTATGGGAAAGTTTTAGACCTCACCCTCCGCCGATTTCTCCAGCAAGTCGTATGCCTCTGCGACAGCTAGGAAAGGCTGTGATTACTTGGAGAAAATTGCAAAACGAAGAAATGAGAGCACAGACTAAGTCCATTTGACGATGATTGTCAGGTAAAATAATAAATATTCAAATCCATGAGACACACTTTATAAATAGATAAGCAATTGCGATACACCTTATATTCGAATGGCTAGATAGAGGCTCACTAGGACTTGGGAGTCACTAGCGCGATGTGCTGTCAACAGTCGTCAAAAAGAATTATACCGATATCAGATGTGGTGTTACAGCTCATGATTTTCCATGGAGTGATCGTGCAAATAAAACATAGACGGCCTTGTAATGTACAAGAGCAGTAACCACTTCTATATATGGTTTAAAAGGGTGTGTCGAACCTGTCAGAATGTCTTAGTCTGTGAAAGAAAATATAGATTTTGCAATTTTTTCCAAGTAATCACACTCTTTCCTAGCTGTCGCAGAGGCATATGACTGGCTGGAGAAATCGGCGGAGGGTGAGGTCTAAAACTTTCCCATAGTGATGTATGGGCTAAAATGAGTATTTAAAGCGAGAAACGAAAAAATTGATGATTCAGATTTTCTGAACGGAGTTTAGTGTGACGTGTGCAAATTTAATGGCTTCCGATTTATCGGTAGAAAGTCACGTTCAATAAACAGACGATACAGGTAGTAGATGTTATCGCATAGTAGATGTTATCGATTTTTTCATTGGCTAAGCGCTGCAGCGACTATTGACAAATAAAAGCCGGGACTGACGTGCCAAACATACAGTCAGCCAGGGCAGCCGCTTTTATTTTAATTGTCGGCCATTTCGACCTCTTGGCATGAATTTTTTTGGTTGCCTGTATATTTTTTCGGCCAATGGCTGACGCCAATCTGAAACACTGCTAACATATCAAATGTTGAGGCTGAATTTCTCCAAAAAACAAGCGGCCCATGGGCCACTACTCTCAACAGAGGTTCTAAGGCCATTGGCTAATACATAACAATAAAGCTGCAATAGTTTCTGAAAATTACATGTACATAGTTTTCACA
Source organism: Lucinisca nassula (assembly GCA_963580285.1). Classification (NCBI taxonomy): domain Eukaryota; kingdom Metazoa; phylum Mollusca; class Bivalvia; order Lucinida; family Lucinidae; genus Lucinisca; species Lucinisca nassula. The sequence continues at coordinate 117,870,132 of OY757011.1, forward strand.
CTAAAGTCATTGTGACTAAATATAACCTTGGCATAAAATAGGTCAAGGTCATCTGAGGGTCATTATTTGAACACAATATGATAGGCTTAAGTCCCAAATGCCACATATCAAGTTTCATGACCACTGGCTCATTGGTTCCAGAGAAGATCGGCCCAACAGTTTTAGAGGAGAAGCCAATTGAAAATGTTGACGCGACACGGACGCAGATGACGGACGACGGATCACTGCCTATACTATAAGCTTTCCCATAAGCTAATAAGTAAAACTATTTGAAATGACATCTGCAACATTTATTATTAGCAGTTTAAGGGTTAAAATGAACAAATTTGGAACATTAATAATCTACAGCTATAAATGTAACTAGAGCTGCCGCCTAACGGGCGCCAATTATACCCCCGCATGTGTATATCAATCTTAAGTACTAGTGGCAAGGTGTGTGGTGTGTGAATATTAAAGAAATCGGTCAAAGAATAAGGAAGTTATGAGCAATGTTAAAGTTTTTTGTAACGGACCGACGACAAGCTGACTCCTATATACCCCCTTCAAACTTCGTTTGCGGGGGTATAATTAACTTGTAGCTGAAGTCTCCAGGACACAGAATAGAAACTGTTGTTCAAAGGCTCATAAACTTAACAACCTTGTGAGTGACTAAAATATTAATTGTTGTAGCAAGCACAAAGCTAATACTCTGGTATTTTTGCTGAAAAAATTGAGCACCACAGCTTTTTGCTTTTGCATATTTTACATACTAAATGGACCAAGTTTCAATGTTATGTTAACTAGCCACATTGTTACATTAGAATACCTGGTGGCACCCTAGCTGACCTGTTCTTGTCTTGTTTACAGGGGTACTGGACTTTAAAGCATAACTGTGTGGTATGTCCATATTCCCTAACAATGTTATCTATATATACTGAAACACTAACAATATTATCTATATATACTGAAACACTACTGGCTAGAGTACCTTAGGGACCATAAACATTTGTCTGAGACTGGGGTAGTTTGAGCTACCGATGATTATTTTTAGCGCCATGCCATCAAGCTTAATGTTTCTATAAAATACAGATTTGTTGTGTGTACGCATTAGAATCGCCTCATCGATGCGATTCTAATGAGTACACACAACATACCACTTCATGACAAAATATCTTCCTAAATTATCCCTATTTCTAATCCAGAGCTATGGAACAAATTCCCTAGACCCATGGCAAACAAGCTACTTGTGTTCAAGCCATTAACCCAGACCATGCGGGAAACCCCTAAAGGGTTACCTTGGCAAACAGTGCAGGCCCTGATCATACGCCGCAGAATAGGGTCTACACTATTTGCTACACGTAACAGGTTTTTTTTCGTCAAAAAATAGAATAAAAGCAAAAAAATAGGCCTGCCACCTCATATATGACAAATGGCCTTGTCCAACATATAGCAACGGAAGAGTCCACTAGTCTAGCATACAATGGATTAAAGTTTCACTGTACAATGTTTACATACCTATTCCTGGACTATGTTTGCCACTATCTGATATGTTTCTAGGGGCAGATAAATCTGGAGCACTCCAATAACTAAATGGCTCCTCCTTCTGTTTTAGCGAGTCATCAAGTTCTCTGCAAAAAAACAAGAGAATAACTAGAAATGTGTCAATATGACACAAATGCCCCTCCCCAGGGACCCCTCATCCAGAAAAAATCATGTTGCAACAACAGCTGTCATCGGACAGCATAGCTCACCTGGACAATTGTGCCCCTGCAGTCATAGGTGGAAATATTGCCGATTAAATTTTAGCAAAAAAACTATCACCAAACTAAATGAACCCAATCCATCAAATGGTTTGGAAAAAAAAATGAGCTGTAAAAAACTTTAACATTAAAAATTTCTAAGTCTGTGACCTTGACCTCGAGGTCCTGGACAGGGTCATGCTTATGGCTGATTGAAACTATGGGCCTGTATTTAATCATCATGGGTGAGGGTAATGCTGAATAAAAGTTTGGACCTACATACACGTATATATCTATCTATATGAGCAAAATCAATCATAAAATTCTTTTTTTTTTTTTTTTTTCGGTTGGGTTTTACGGCCCTTTCAAGATTATTTCACTCATATCGACCGATCGTTAATCATAGGTGGGCGAAAACCGGAGTACCCGGAGAAAAACCACCTGACCTTCCGTTGCAGAACTTGGCGTCTCACACGTGACCCGAGCGAGGCTCGAACCCACGGCGGTGAGAGACCTAAATCATAAAAGTTAAGGTTCTACCTGGTACAAATAATTTAACTCGAGTCTTTAACATTAAAAATTTCTAAGTATGGTGGAAATCAGTAGGTAAATACAGACTGTTGAGTCCGGAAATGGCTAATTTCAGCATTATTTGAAAAACAAGGCAACGCAAGCGTAGCATCCCCTCGCAACTGCATACCATTCATTAACATGAAAATCCATTGTGCCCTTGACCTTTGACCCCTGACCTTGAAATTCAATAGGGTTCATCCTCTGTAGATGGTGAACATTTGTGGAAGGTTTGATGCTTCTACGATGAATACTGTGTCTTCTATCCTGCTCACAAGGTTTTCAAGGTCAAGTCCATTGTGACCTTGACCTTTGACCCCTGACCTTGAAATTCAATAGGGTTCATCCTCTGTACATGGTGAACATTTGTGGAAGGTTTGATGCTTCTACGATGAATACTGTGTCTTCTATCCTGCTCACAAGGTTTTCAAGGTCAAGTCCATTGTGACCTTGACCTTTGACCCCTGACCTTGAAATTCAATAGGGTTCATCCTCTGTACATGGTGAACATTTGTGGAAGGTTTGATGCTTCTACGATGAATACTGTGTCGTCTATCCTGCTCACAAGGTTTTCAAGGTCAAGTCCATTGTGACCTTGACCCCTGACCTTGAAATTCAATAGGGTTCATCCTCTGTAGATGGTGAACATTTGTGGAAGGTTTGATGCTTCTACGATGAATACTGTGTCTTCTATCCTGCTCACAAGGTTTTCAAGGTCAAGTCCATTGTGACCTTGACCTTTGACCCCTGACCTTGAAATTCAATAGGGTTCATCCTCTGTACATGGTGAACATTTGTGGAAGGTTTGATGCTTCTACGATGAATACTGTGTCTTCTATCCTGCTCACAAGGTTTTCAAGGTCAAGTCCATTGTGACCTTGACCTTTGACCCCTGACCTTGAAATTCAATAGGGTTCATCCTCTGTACATGGTGAACATTTGTGGAAGGTTTGATGCTTCTACGATGAATACTGTGTCTTCTATCCTGCTCACAAGGTTCCGGACAGACACACACACAGAAACACAGACACACAGCCACACAGAAACACAGACACACACACTAACACACGGACGCACGGCACCGATGCTATATCCCCATTCGCAACGTTGTTGCGAGGGGATAACAAAGGTCCATAACTCCTGTGATATGCTTCAGATTTTGACCATGATCAAACTCGTCCAGGTCTCATGGATGCAAAGCCATGTATCAAGTTTGGTTGAAATCCGTTGGGTTATACAGGCCTTTGTGTCTGGAAACGGCTAATTTCAGCAGTATTTGAAGAACCAAGGGCTGTAACTTCAATGATACGGATTTTGACATTTATCAAACTCTTCTGAGGTCTCATGGATGCAAAGCTGTGTATGAAGTTTGGTCGAAATCAATTGGGGAACATAATCTGCAGAGCCTGGAAACATCTAATTTCAGCATTTTTTGAAGAACAAAGGGCTGTAACTCCCATGATACGAGTCGGATTTTGAAGATGATTGAACTTATCCGATACCCTACTATTAAATGCAGAGCCATGTATGAAGTTTGGTGGAAATTGGTAGGTAAAGACAGACAGTAGAGTCCTGAAAGTATGCGGACAGACGGATGCACAGATGGTTTTGTTTTGTTTGTTTGATTTGAGGTTTAAAGTCCCCATCAACACTGTGTAGGTCATTTTGGAGGCATTGCTTCCAATTTTGTGGAACTTTTACCCGATGTTGAGATAAAATGCCATCTCAAGCCCTGTCGCCCAATGAACCAACAGAGTTTATAAGTATGGAAGGTCCGACTTGCACCACTTTGCCTCCTCTAAGGGGTTTACCAGTACTTGTGTGCTGGATGCACGGACGGATGCATGGACAAGCTGGATCCAGTATACCCCCCTATTCTTTGTTCATTCAGGGTATAAAATAAACATTATCCTAAATGATCCTCATTACTACTCCTTGTCTATAGCTATATACTGTGCCTCAATTGAGTGCATTGTCAGTTTGAATGAAATTGAAAGCTTTAAGGAGACCATAACAAGCCCTCCTCTTTTGTTTGTTTGGTTTGTTTGTTTGATTTGAGGTTTAATGTCCCCGTCAACACTGTAAAGGTCATTTTGGAGACCTTGCTTCCAAATTTGTGGGACTTTTACCCGACATTGAGATGAAATAACATCTCAAGCCCTGCCGCCCAATGAAACCAATAGGGTTTATAAGCATGGTTTAATGTTCCCGTCAACACTGTATAGATTATTTTGGAGGTGTTGCTTCCAATTTTGTGAGGCTTTTACCCGACATTGAGATGAAATGACATCTCAAGCCCTGTTGCCCAATGAAACCAATAGGGTTTGTAAGCATGGCCAGTCTGACGCATGCCCCTTTGCCTTGGCAGTCTTAGATCCTCTAAGCATTTACCAGTAATTGTTTATGGTCGGTTTCAGCTCTGCGTGGAAGCATCATGCAGCCCATTTCTTCAAATCCCGATGGGTGGGGGCGGAAAAGGCCTCCTCTTTTGAGGAATTTAATTTAACTACTTAGCATTATTCCTGTGGAAAAATGTCCAGGCCAAAGGCCTCAAAATCTAGATTTGAGAGAACTTACAAGGTTGAGGATCTCTTTGGTCTTTCAGGAATAAACACTTTTGTTAACATCAGCTGAGGAGGTGACCTAAAACAGAAAATCTTTGAGTAATATGAAAACACATCAAGGTAAATATAAAAATTTTGACAACTCAGCTCTTTACCATACTTGTTCTTATACATTCAGTGATGCCTTATCTGGTTAGTTTATACTAATTTATTTTAGTTCGTTGCGATGAAAGCTGCAAGCTTATTGAATTGCTTTCGAACACTCATATATTCCGGGTATTTTCACGCGCGCGAGAGAGAGGCAGTCGCTTTTACACCACTGCTACCCATTTACACCTGGGTGGAGTGGAGCAGTGTCATGACACACCTCGATACTGGTGGCCGGTTCGAACGCACAACCTCTCGATCATAAGTCGAACACGTTAACCACTGCGCTATCAAGGCTGACCTTATCTGGTTCTACACTGTTTGTCTAGCCCTGTTCTTCTGAATACATAAAGAAAAGTATCCTGTTCATCATGGTTTAGGGTTACCAGGGGTGGCATGGTCGATCCCGGGCTTCTCCAGACTTTCGGACGAGTCTTTAAACTGAGGTCCCGTCTCTGTATGACCTGAGGTGTTGGCAGGACGTAAAACTCAAACACTCACTCATGGTTTAGGGTTAACTGAGACCTAACTTTGTAAACCTGGTAGATTCAGATCAGATGGCTTGATCAGGATCTACAATGATTGTCATTCAGTTGTTGAATTTGAACAAATACATTATATAGTGATTTGATTGGCTGATAGTCAGAATTAAGTGTAATAAAATTAATTTATTCAGCAGGATATGGGTTAATGACTTCATTACCTTTGAGTAACTAGGCCTAGGTACATGCATCAATATACACATTACTGAAGTCTAAGTCGAGTTTGCGCTTCTTGTTAAAATTGCACGACCCGCAGAAAAAGCAACCGACTGAAGTCGGTTTTTTCTAAGAGTGCCCTAAAATCACTGTGTCATTCTGTCATTCTGTAATTCTGTCAGTCTGTCAGTCTGTCATTCTGTCTGTCCGTCCGTAACCCGTTTGTGAAAATTGGTGATAGTGACTTAACCGCTTGGAATATTTAAACAATTTTTGGCATACTGATAGATATCAATGAGATCTAACCAATGAACTTACGAAATATTACATTCCATTTAGTATAGCCTCGCCGAGGCGAAAAATGTGAAAATTTTCGAACATTTTTGAACTGCGTCTCCTCGGAAACCGTTGGGCCGATTGAAGTCAAATTTCATATGGAGCCTCTATGGGATGGGGGAAACCAAAATTTGCTCATGGGGTCCAGGTCACATGACCAAAATGGCCGCCAAGCCATATATGGTTTGTCTGTCTGTCCGTCCGTAACCCGTAAGTGAAAATTGGTGATAGTGACTTAACCGCTTGGAATATTTAAACAATTTTTGGCATACTGATAGATATCAATGAGATCTAACCAATGAACTTGCGAAATATTACATTCCATTTAGTATAGCCTCGCCGAGGCGAAAAATGTGAAAATTGTTGAACTGCTTCTCCTCGGAAACCGTTGGGCCGATTGAAGTCAAATTTCATATGGAGCCTCTATGGGATAGGGAAACCAAAATTTGCTCATGGGGTCCAGGTCACATGACCAAAATGGCCGCCAAGCCATATATGGTAAAAACCCTTCAAAAATAGTCTTCTCATAAACCACTGGGCAAATTTCCACGAAACTTGATAAATAGCATCTGGGATGTAGGCCTATCATAAATTGCTAAAATTGTGACCCTGGGTTGACCTTGACCTTCTTTGGGTCCGTCCGTAACCCGTTTGTGAAAATTGGTGATAGTGACTTAACCGCTTGGAATATTTAAACAATTTTTGGCATACTGATAGATATCAATGAGATGCCATATATGGTTTGTCTGTCTGTCCGTCCGTAACCCGTAAGTGAAAATTGGTGATAGTGACTTAACCGCTTGGAATATTTAAACAATTTTTGGCATACTGATAGATATCAATGAGATCTAACCAATGAACTTGCGAAATATTACATTCCATTTAGTATAGCCTCGCCGAGGCGAAAAATGTGAAAATTTTCGAACTGCTTCTCCTCGGAAACCGTTGGGCCGATTGAAGTCAAATTTCATATGGAGCCTCTATGGGATAGGGAAACCAAAATTTGCTCATGGGGTCCAGGTCACATGACCAAAATGGCCGCCAAGCCATATATGGTAAAAACCCTTCAAAAATAGTCTTCTCATAAACCACTGGGCAAATTTCCACGAAACTTGATAAATAGCATCTGGGATGTAGGCCTATCATAAATTGCTAAAATTGTGACCCTGGGTTGACCTTGACCTTCTTTGGGTCCGTCCGTAACCCGTTTGTGAAAATTGGTGATAGTGACTTAACCGCTTGGAATATTTAAACAATTTTTGGCATACTGATAGATATCAATGAGATCTAACCAATGAACTTACGAAATATTACATTCCATTTAGTATAGCCTCGCCGAGGCGAAAAATGTGAAAATTTTCGAACATTTTTGAACTGCTTCTCCTCGGAAACCGTTGGGCCGATTGAAGTCAAATTTCATATGGAGCCTCTATGGGATGGGGGAAACCAAAATTTACTCATGGGGTCAAGGTCACATGACCAAAATGGCCGCCAAGCCATATATGGTTTGTCTGTCTGTCCGTCCGTAACCCGTAAGTGAAAATTGGTGATAGTGACTTAACCGCTTGGAATATTTAAACAATTTTTGGCATACTGATAGATATCAATGAGATCTAACCAATGAACTTGCGAAATATTACATTCCATTTAGTATAGCTTCGCCGAGGCGAAAAATGTGAAAATTTTCTAACTGCTTCTCCTCGGAAACCGTTGGGCCGATTGAAATCAAATTTCATATGGAGCCTTTATGGGATGGGGGAAACCAAAAATTGCTCATGGGGTCCAGGACACATGACCAAAATGGCCGCCAAGCCATATATGGTCTGTCTATCTGTCCGTCCGTAACCCGTTTGTGAAAATTGGTGATAGTGACTTAACCGCTTGGAATATTTAAACAATTTTTGGCATACTGATAAATATCAATGAGATCTTATCAATGAACTTGAGAAATATTACATTCCATTTAGTACAGCCTCGCCGAGGCGAAAAATGTGAAAATTTTCGAACTGCTTCTCCTCGGAAATCGTTGGGCTGATTGAAGTCAAATTTCATATGGAGCCTCTACGGGATGGGGAAACCAAAATTTCCTCATGGGGTCCAGGTCACATGACCAAAATGGCCGCCAAGCAATATTTGGTAAAAAACCCTTCAAAAATAGTCTTCTCCAGAACCACTGTGCAGATTTCCACGAAACTTGATAAATAGCATCTGGAACGTAGGCCCATCATAAATTGCTAAATGGTGACCCTGGGTTGACCTTGACCTTCTTTGTGCCTAGGTCAAACTTTGACACATATGCTTTTGTGTTGGATTTTATCCTGCAAACGATTCAGAATACAGTACTAAAGTATAAGATATATTTTTGCTCCTTACGATAAGGCGCATTTATTGGGGGAACCGTTTTATGTCCAGGTCACATGACCAAAATGGCCGCCATACCCATATATGGTAACACTCATAAAGCTAAAAGCATCCGGCGGGTCGTGCACTTCAGCTGAAGCACTGGTTTCCATGTTATTTTCAAACACACCCAGGAATAAATGGTCATTTCCAAAACAAAGATGGGTCACTACAGGGCTGATTACCATAATGATCCTAAGTATTGGGACAACTAGACCTAGGCAAACACTACAGACCCAGATCAGACTGCTCCTGATCAGGATCTACACTGTTTGCTATTCTGCCTGGACCTTTTAAACTCCTTGCTGGATAATGAAACAAAATTTGTTAAAATTTTAGGAGAATTACAGCAAGTCCTTATGGTGCCTGAATTGTTAGGATTTTTTATGGTACATTTATTACATATGTACATGACCAGTCATTTTAATCTTTGACCCTTATCCCTTGCCCTGCTGAACAACGATACACAACCTTAGCAAACAGTTGTGATCTAGATCAGATGGTTTCTGAAGAACCCAATCAAGCCATCTGATCAGGAGCTTTACTGTTTGACATTCACTTCCAGAATATAGAGATAAATAAATGAGTAATCTGATTGGCTGAAAGTCAAAAATGGGTGTGCTAAACTAATTTATTCAGCAGGACAGGAGTTAACAATCAAATAAATCCGGGGTCTAATAATTAGCCTATATGAGGTGAGCAAAAACTAGAGCCCTAAAAAAGAAAAAAAAAAAAAGAAAAAAAAAACGCTAACAGATTTACAGATTAAGGATCAACATTCTTAACCACAATGTTCCATACTACTACATGTTTAATTATTTGTTATTCATTAATTGCAAGGTAGTTAACCTAACACCACATAAGTTAGTCTTTCTAAGCAACTGAATAGTAAAGTCCCATACTTTCACCTGAAACTGATAACTACATCCTGGAAGGTATATTATATTGCCTACCTGATAACATGTACTTTAAGAGATGTTCCTTTGTATGCCATGCCCTCCGCTCCAAACATCATTTCCTCTAACATCTTGATGTCGGAGCCTGTTTTCTGATACTGAAAATTGAAAGGAATAGATAGTGACAGAGCCAGTACAGAACAGGACCTAAGACTGCTTGTAGTGTAATGATCCTTTAGCAGGACCTGGCCTCAAGGTTATAAAACTTTTTTTCATGCTCAACTCACTATGTCCTATTCATAAATTTCAAAATGCCAAAAGTAGTTGGTATTTTAAAATTTATACCGGTAGTCATTATGACAATGAAGTTTGAAAGTGTGCCTGACCAGTGTCATGTCAGTGTGTGTGTATTAGTCTACATGATATATAACTGTAAATTAGGATGAGTAACAAGGATTATAAAGTGATATTTTTCCATATTTCTTGTTTGAAACATCTATACTGGGTACTTGTTGGAATCCACAAAATATGATTTTTGTGGAGCAATATGAAATCAAATTGACAGCACTGATTGGAGAATTGACAATAACTATCATTCAATTATCCCCAAATATCACCTTACCAGTTCCTACATGTATGTCATTAGTCAATGCTTTTTCAACCATCAGAAATTGTGTCAATGAGACAGGTTATTCAGACACACGTAAATGGGATATCACATGAGCTTTGAAACAGCTTCATGTGACTCTCTTCAATTAATTCTCTTACATAATTTTTTATCAAAGTAAACCTATTAAAACCATGATTATGCATTGACACCAGTCTGAGATATCTACATGTATTCATAACATTATGTAACCATACCATATACAAGATGTATACTATCAAAGCTCCAGAGAAGGAGGCAAAACAAGGATAATAACGGGATATTTTTTCTTATATCTCCATAAATAAAAATATATTTTGTGGGTACTTGTTAGAATCGCCTCATTGAGGCAATTCTAACAAGTACCCACAACATGTACATCTGACAAGAAATAATTCCTCCCATAACTATCTTTGTTATGCCTCTGGATCACTGATGACATTTACGATAAGCATGGCTCCAGATAAGAAACGAGGCTAATTAAGAGAATATTCTTTATTTTTTTTTAGAAACATAATTTTGCGAGTATTTGTTAAGGAGATTCTTATAAATACCCACAGCATGTTTTGATGGAGAAATAATAAACCAGAAATTCAACTTCGGTGAAGTTGATGTCGCACCTGCTCCCCACCTGCCCAACACAAAAAATAAAAGTTTATTTTAGGCAGAAGAGATGAAAAATGACTAAGTTCACAATCTGGAAAAAGTGACAAAAATTGATTCGAAGATTAAGTCCAAACCATATGCGCATCCTCATACCAAGGGGAAAACACATGCAAAGTTTCCAAATGATCAGTATAAAAGTGTAAGAGGAGTTGCGATGACAAGAGGTACGTATCGCATACCTAAAAATGACTAAGTTCACAATATGGAAAAAGTGACAAAAATTGATTCGAAGATTAAGTCCAAACCACATGCGCATCCTCATACCATGGCGAAAGCACATGCAAAGTTTCCAAATGATCGGTCTAAAAGTGTAGGAGGAGTTGCGATGACAAGACATCCAGTGTAAAATGTTGACGGACGGACGCACGGACGGACGGAAACTTGCACGCCTATGTCTTCCTGCTAAAGCAGGTGCGACAAAAACTAGAATTGTGCAGTCAATGGCACGCTATCGCATATGCCCACGTTTCCATTCGATTTGGTATATTACATGACCATGTCCTAAAAATTTTGATTTTTGACACCCCGAGGCCCTCCCCCCAGGAGTGGTATCAAAACTCCAACACGCCCCACACTCAGGGTGGGATCAAAATTCCGAAAAGTCATGCCCACCCCCAGACCAAGGTCTATCAGTTCCCAAGGTTTCAAGTTTGTATCTCTAAAGGTCTAGGAGGAGTAATCTGGTAAGAATTACAGCAAGTCCTCAAGGTGTCCCAATTTTTTAGGGTTTTTATAATTTCTGCTTGACACAGTAAGAATAAACTGTATACACATCAGTCGATATCAAAGCTCATAAATCAGGGAAACCATTCCATATTTTTAAAAGCAATACATGTATTCACAGAAAGAGGCAGTAACAGAAACTGGGTAAAACTATTCATTAATGATCTCAGCACTCAACCAGTTCTAGAGTTATGCGTTATTCATTAAGAATTAGCATGACAATCATCTTTCTAGCCAATATAGCTAATCTGCTATTTGCTATGCCTCTCAACCTGCATATGACTTACCTCATATCTAGGCAGGCCTTTCTGATTGGTTGAACCTGGATTCTGTACGCTCCCCTCTTTCAAAGATGTCAATTTCTGGCCACGCCCCCATTTTGACCTACAACCCTGAAAAAAATAAAATGGTGCATTTTCATGTAAATTTGACTAGAGATAAGGAGACTAAATGATAATAATTTTGGGAAAATTGTTATTGTTTGACCATAAAACGTATGTTTTGGATATGTGTTAGAATTGCCACATTGTACCCACAATATAAAATATGTTTCTAACAAGAAATAAGGGGAAATAATCTGTCAGTTATCTTCATTGTGTCTCCTTAGCCATTATCAACTTTTGGCAACATGGATATTCAGAAAACTGCATGACCAACAATTAATTGTGAAACTAATGCTCAGGAAAGGCAAGCCAGCCAGTTCACCTAACAACAATGGTAGTGTTTCCTAGAATTTCTAGGAAGTGGTCAACCAGTACAATGCATATGTATTCTTTTCCCTGTAACATTTTACTGACAACAGCCCTTCTTGATGCAGTCATTCAGTGGAAGGGGAAGAAGCTGAATTTCAATGGCTGGAACACCCTTGGGGCCAAGAATATTTGTTCCAGACAGGAGGGGTAGTTCAAGCCCATGGTTTGCAACTAGAACTATCACCATCATGATCAGGGCCCCGCGACAGCATGTTTGAAGTGGGGGTAAGAGGGTGGTATGTGTGTGTGCGGTGGTGGATGGGGTGAGGTGACAAATTAGTAGAAAAGTTTAGGCATACAATAAGGTTGCCCTGTCAGTAGTCTCAGTCTGTACTCTGTTTCTTGCTACTTACTTTAACCCTTATCTTGCTGTTCACGACAACCCCTATCTTTGGAAACAGTGTAGATCCAGATCAGATGGCTTCTGAAGAAGCCATCTGATCAGGATCTACACTGTTTGACATTCAATTTACGAATTTGTAGCAATAAATTACATCGAGTAATTTGATTGGTTGATAGACAGAAATGGGTGTGGCTTAAATGAATATTCAGCAATAGAAGGGTTAAACGTTGATTGCATGATTTTAGAACTATGGCCTACAGGTATGTAAGATTCAAGTGAAGGACAGGGGAGAAAGTCAAAAATGAACGAAGTGCAGAAACTGGAGTTGTAGATTGGCATTTTATGGATTAATTGAAATACTGTAATGATCTTAAGTATTGGAAGTACGCCAAAGCAAACAGTGCAGACCCAGATCAGACTGCTCCTGTAGGAGCAGTCTGATCTGGGTCTGCACTGTTTGCCATTCTGTCTGCACCTTTTGGACTCTTTGCTGGATCATGAAACAAATTTGTTAAAATTTTTGGAGAATTATGGCAAGTCCCCAAGGTTTCCCAATTTTTTTAGGATTTTTACGGTAAGCTGATGATCAATCCTAAAATTTTAGTCAAGAACAAATAGTACTGATAAAATACCGATCTTATACCTTGGTCTCCTCCCGTACTACAGCCTTGGAATCAAAGATGAGTTTTCTGCCCTTGACATCACTATCCGTAAACAGAACGATTCTAATGGCATTGTTGTTGAACTGCGGCTTTTTCCAACTATAAAAGAAGCAAAGTCAAGTTCACCATAAGAATGAGCGATTAATAGTATAGTGCACCAGTCATTTGTAACCACTGCCCCCCACCACCACCTATGGGGAATAGCCAGGACAATGACTTTTCACTTTTTCACAGCCCTGCTAGAAGCCCTGTACTGTGGGGACCTCCTCACTGTTTATAATGGTTAATTCCACCGGGGTATGTTTGCATAATATCAAAACTCCTGCATTAATCCAGCACTGCAGGGTAACAGAGAGGGTAACTGCCCCGCACATTAGCCCCGCTATCCCCCATTCCCCCGCGTAGATGGGGGATGGGGGGTTACAAATTATGACTAGTGCATTTATAAGCCATCAATTGATAGATAAATTCCACTAAAATGATTATTTGATAATAATTGAATATTTGATAAATATACTGAACCGAAAAATAAAGGCAACTCCAAATATAAATGCGAGTATTTGCAGAAATAATCATGTTTGCAGAAAATCAATTTAATGACGCAATAATATAATCATTCCTGAATGTAACTATCATAGAGAGTTCAATTTCAAGGGAGAATGTTTGGAACACAAATCTGTTTTGTCATAGAGGTAGTGATTTCACAAGTTCAAAACAAAAGCAGTTAATAGCGAGTATGTCCTCCGTTTGCATTCAGTCCTGCCTGCACACGCCTGGTCATGGACAGGATTATATGATTGATCTCTGCCTAGGGAATAGTATTCCACTCCTGTATGAGCATGAGAGGCAAGGCTTGACGCGTTGTTGGCGGCTGAAAGGCGGTTACATACGCGCCTATCCAAGACGTTCCACAAATGTTCTATAGGAGAGAGATCTGGACTATACGGAGGCCAGTGCATCACGTCAACGCTGTTTTGCTGAAGAAACGCCATGCTGAGCCTTGCTACATGCGCTCGAGCATTATCCTGTTGAAACATAACGTTGTGCTGTCATACATATGGAACAACTACCGGTCGTAAAACGACGTCAACGTAACACCGAGCCGTCAAAGATCCATCAATAAATAACAGGGGCGTTCTATGACCATAAGATATGCCAGCCCATACCATCAACCCACGCCTCCAAATAGATCACGTTCAACCAAACAATTGTCACGATAACACTCTCTGTCACGCCTATACACACGCTCTGTACAACAAGTACCCGGACTCGTCAGTAAACATTACGTTACGCCACTGACGAAGGGGAAACAGGTATGGCCTATGTTGTGTGAGCCACCCCATTCTAACCTGACGTCATTGTGCTGTTAATGGCATACCAACGTAAGGACGACGAGGACGTAAGCCAAACTCTCGAAGGCGATCCCGGATGGAATCTGCACTTATTTGATTGTTGTGCGTTCCTGGTGTCACCTGAGACGTCTCGATGGCTGTACGGAACTGATTATGAAGGTGGGTTAGACGGATGTATCGGTCCTGTCGACGTGTCGGGACTCGTGGACATCCATTTCTGGGCCTGTCATTTGTCATTCCTGTTTGACGTAGACGCTGGTACAAGCAAGTTATCGTTGATTTACTCACTTGGAAGTTCCTGGCGATGACAGCTCGAGACGTCCCACGTAGAAGCATTTGGACCGCTATGTTACGTTGATCTTGCGTCAAACATACCATATTCCGTATAGAAATTTTACCGGACTTTCGAAACCTAAACTCCAGGTAACACAATATGCCAATGTGAAGAGGTTACTGTATACATTTAATGTACTGCAGGAGGAAATGTTGAAAACAAGGAATTGCCAAGTGGAGCATTAAACTGTACAGATATCAACCAAATGTTTTCTGCATAAGAAAAATTAAAAAGTATGAAAGTAAATCGCAAAATGATTTTTCAGTCTACCTGATGGTTGCATGAAAATCTTTTGGGTTAAAAAGTTGCGTTTCTTTTTCAGTTCAGTATATAATTTACTATCCAATGTTGTGTCTAAAAATTTTTTTTTGGGGTTTGGGTTTTACGGCCCTTTCAAGATTATTTCACTCATATCGAGCCAATCGTTAATCAGAGGTGGGCGAAAACCGGAGTACCTGGAGAAAAACCACCTGACCTTCCGTTGCAGAACTTGGCGTCTCACACTTTGTGTCTAAAATAGCTGGATAAGTGGCAAACAGTGCAAACCCTGATGAGGCACCACATTCTGCGGCATCTCATTAGGGTCCACACTATTTGCAAATGCATAAAAAAAATAGCTGTGCTTCCGCTAACATGCTGAGAAAAAAATTGGTTGGTAGGTAGAAGAGACTTCTTTTTATTATTTTATTTTTTTTCCCGAAAAAACCAGGACTGGGCCTGGAGAAGCCCGGGATCAATCCTGTGACCCCTGGTTTACAAGGCGAGTGGCGTAACCACTACACCACGGAGGCTTCCAAATTTATAGTGAAACTGCTTCAAAGCAATAACTGATAAATATATAAACAGATAAATATACTTCTGTTCTGTACCCTTAGCCGGTCCTATTGAAAATTGGCTTGGGTACAGCACTGGCTTCTGGTACAGTTCTGTATCCCAAGCCTGCCTGTCTACCTGCACGAGACATGTGATTTCTTTTACAATGATGACGTTGTACCACTACTTTTTACAATTACAGTATAATAATTTGTGGTGTCAGAAACCTGAATTTCAAAAATTATACTTACCTATTGCTAAAATTTATTTCGCCAGTGTTGCCTTTTTGCAGCAAGTATTTTGCTGGACACAAAATAAACCCACTTGTTACTGGCATTGTATATGATTTTTCCTCTACAATCCCTGATCAACAAAATATTAATGAAGTTCACCCATTTCATTCTGGAAAACACTACCATTGTATTCTCTTTCCTTACAAGTCACAGCCTATGACATCAAAGTACATGATTCTGAGTGTTGATTGATCAATGAAGCATGACTGTCACGTGCTTATTACTGTCTCGTGAGCTTTCCCGCTTAGACTGACAGACAGCCAGCGTAATGAAAGAAACATTGTTTTAAATAAACATTTAATTTCTTGACAAAGTATTAAACTTATTTTTCTCCATTAAAATATCTTTTTTGAAAGGTAACGGTCGGTCAACCTGTTATCATCCACACGATAGCCTATCTTATCTGAAGCGTCTTATGACATTTCTCGTGACCTCAAATGTTTACATTTTGAAGAGAGGAAATGGCTCAAAGAACAATCAGTTCGTACTTACTCAGTTTTAATTTCATCTGTAGACAATTTTCTACTGTTTTGACGTGAGAATTTGGTATTCTGAATCAATCTTTGTATAAAAGCCATGCTACCGTTTTATTTCGGCATCCATGTTTTCATTTTTCCGTCACATGATTCTGTTTAATAACAAGGGTTTTGATTGGTCAAACAAGGAATTTGGCGTAAAGCCAAAAATCACATGATATAGGTATGCTAAAAATATAGCATTGTATATTAAAGGTACACTTCCTAAATAAATTCTTTTAAATTAATATCTATCTATCTTCTTATACTGAGTCGGTCATTTCTGGCCATTACCTCAGTTGATTGGGTGCCTAAATTTAGAATTTGTCTGGAAAAAAAGAGACAGGCACTGGATGCTATCTATCTATCTATCTATCTTCTGATGCTGCGTCGGTCACATTTGACCATTACCGCAGGTGTATATTACATACACTCCAGGTTTTGCAGGATGAAAGCCTACACAGTAATCATGTAATTACAGTAGGGATCTTTAACCTGCACAGGGGATGGTTCTCCCTGCACAGGGGGCCTCCAATTAACGTCCCGATCCGAAGGACGGTGCACTTTATGACATTCATCCCTGCAAATGATGCCAATGGAGCGTGTTCGGACACCGAAATTTTATCGCCGCTGCCGGGGATCGAACCCGGGACCTCTAGCATCAGAGGCAAGTGCACTAACCACTGAGCTATCACGCTCCATCTATCTATCTACTGATACTGCGTCGGTCACAATTGACCATTACCGCAGGTGTACATTACATACACTCCAGGTTTGCAGGATGAAAGCCTACACAGTAATCATGTAATTACGGTAGGGATCTTTAACCTGCACAGGGGATGGTTCTCTCTGGACCTCTAGCATCAGAGGCAAGTGCACTAACCACTGAGCTATCACGCTCCATCTATCTATCTATCTACTGATACTGCGTCGGTCACAATTGACCATTACCGCAGGTGTACATTACATACACTCCAGGTTTGCAGGATGAAAGCCTACACAGTAATCATGTAATTACGGTAGGGATCTTTAACCTGCACAGGGGATATGGTTCTCCCTGCACAGGGGGCCTCCAGTTAACGTCCCGATCCGAAGGACGGTGCACATTATGACATTCATCCCTGCAAATGATGCCAATGGAGCGTGTTCGGACACCGAAATTTTATCGCCGCTTCCGGGGATCGAACCCGGGACCTCTAGCATCAGAGGCAAGTGCACTAACCACTGAGCTATCATGCGTCCTTTAAACTATTTACAATCTGCATAACAGAGGTATCCTAAAACGCATACCTCTGAGTCTCAATCTTACACACATACGGACTTTAAACTCTTTTGCGGACTTGGCATTTGAACCGCAGAGGAGGGAAGACTATTCCATTGGGGAATATAGTTCTAGGAAAGAACGATTTCTTCAGGGCATCACTATATATAGGACTGGTATCTGCGCTATTGTGAGATGCCCTTGTTTGGGTTGACACTGTAACACTGTTGATACTGACAATAATAATAATAATAATAATAATAATAATAATAATAATCGACCTTATTTATAGAGGGTAACACATTTAGTACTAGTACTAATCTTCCATGTGGCCCTCTTTTCCTGGGTTGGAACCAGTACTAAGCAATGTGGATAAAGTCTCTTGCTCAAGGAAATAACAGTTGGCGCTTGCGGGGATCGAACCTGCTACCTCGCGATCTCAAATCCGATGCTGTACCACTCACCATAGCGCTTCCAATGTGAAAAGAAATTATCAAACACGCTGATTTGAAGTCGGTCCCCTACAAGCCAAACAGGATCCGGATTTGACTTTAATGGCGAGGAACAAAAGAAAATCAAACAAAAGGATCCAGAGTTTGGTCAGAACCAGTGCTTCAGCTGAAGTGCACGACCCGCCGGATGCTTTTAGCTTTATGAGTGTTACCATATATGGGTATGCCGCCATTTTGGTCATGTGACCTGGACCTAAAACGGTTCCCCCAATAAATGCGCCTGTTCGGAAGGAACAAAACTATATCTTATACTTTAGTACTGTTTTCTGAATCGTTTGCAGGATAAAATGCATTCTCACTTTTCCAATACAAAAGCATATGTGTCAAAGTTTGCCCTAGGCACAAAGCAGGTCAAGGTCAACCAAGGGTCACCATTTTAGCAACTTATGATGGGCCTACGTCCCAGATGCTATTTATCAAGTTTCGTGGAAATCTGCCCAGTGGTTCTGGAGAAGACTATTTTTGAAGGGTTTTTACCATATATGGCTTGGCGGCCATTTTGGTCAGGTGACCTGGACCCCATGAGCAAATTTTGGTTTCCCCCACCCCATAGAGGCTCCATATGAAATTTGACTTCAATCGGCTCAACGGTTTCCGAGGAGAAGCAGTTCGAAAATTTTCACATTTTTCGTCTCGGCGAGGCTATACTAAATGGAATGTAATATTTCACAAGTTCATTTGTTAGATATCATTGATATCTATCAGTATGCCAAAAATTGTTTAAATATTCCAAGCGGTTAAGTCACTATCACCAATTTTCACAAACGGGTTACGGACGGACGGACGGACAGACAGACCATATATGGCTTGGCGGCCACTTTGGTCATGTGACCTGGACCCCATGAGCAAATTTTGGTTTCCCCCATCCCATAGAGGCTCCATATGAAATTTGTCTTCAATTGGCCTAACGGTTTCCGAGGAGAAGCAGTTCGACAATTTCCCCATTTTTCGCCTCGGCAAGGTTATACTAAATGTAGTGTAATATTTCGCAAGTTCATTGGTTAGATCTCATTGATATCTATCAGTATGCCAAAAATTGTTTAAACCAGTGCTTCAGCTGAAGTGTACGACCCGCCAGATGCTTTTAGCTTTATGAGTGTTAGCATATATGGGTATGGCGTCCATTTTGGTCATGTGACCTGGACCTAAAACGGTTCCCCCAATAAATGCGCCTTATCGTAAATATATCTTATATTTTAGTACTGTGTTCTGAATCGTTTGCAGGATAAAATGCATTCTCACTTTTCCAATACAAAAGCATATGTGTCAAAGTTTGACCTAGGCACAAAGAAGGTCAAGGTCAACCCAGGGTCACCATTTTAGCAATTTATGATGGGCCTACGTCCCAGATGCTATTTATCAAGTTTCGTGGAAATCTGCCCAGTGGTTCTAGAGAAGACTATTTTTGAAGGGTTTTTACCATATATGGCTTGGCGGCCATTTTGGTCATGTGACCTGGACCCCATGAGCAAATTTTGGTTTCCCCCACCCCATAGAGGCTCCATATGAAATTTGACTTCAAACGGCCCAACGGTTTCCGAGGAGAAGCGGTTCGAAAATTTTCACATTTTCGCCTCGGCGAAGTTATACTAAATGGAATGTAATATTTTGCAAGTTCATTTGTAAGATCTCATTGATATCTATCAGTATGCCAAAAATTGTTTAAATATTCCAAGCGGTTAAGTCACTATCACCAATTTTCACAAACGGGTTACGGGCGGACACACAGACAGACCATATATGGCTTGGCGGCCATTTTGGTCATGTGACCTGGACCCCATGAGCAAATTTTGGTTTCCCCCGGCCCATAGAGGATTCATATGAAATTTGATTTCAATCGGCCCAACGGTTTCCAAGGAGAAGCAGTTCGAAAATTTTCACATTTTTCGCCTCGGCGAGGCTATACTAAATGGAATGTAATATTTCGCAAGTTCATTGGTTAGATCTCATTGATATCTATCAGTATGCCAAAATGTTTAAATATTCCAAGCGGTTAAGTCACTATCACCAATTTTCACAAACGGGTTACGGACGGACCAAAAGAAGGTCAAGGTCAATCCAGGGTCACCATTTTAGCAATTTATGATGGACCTACGTCCCAGATGCTATTTATCAAGTTTCGTGGAAATCTGCCCAGTGGTTCTGGAGAAGACTATTTATGAAGGGTTTTTACCATATATGGCTTGGCGGCCATTTTGGTCATGTGACCTGGACCCCATGAGCAAATTTTTGTTTCCCTATCCCATAGAGGCTCCATATGAAATTTGACTTAAATCGGCCCAACGGTTTCCGAGGAGAAGCAGTTCAACAATTTTCACATTTTTTGCCTCGGCGAGGCTATACTAAATGGAATGTAATATTTCGCAAGCTCATTGGTTAGATCTCATTGATATATATCAGTATGCCAAAAATGTTAAATATTCCAAGCGGTTAAGCCACTATCACCAGTTTTCACAAACAGGTTACGGACGGACAGACAGACAGACCATATATGGCTTGGCTGCCATTTTGGTAATGTGACCTGGACCCCATGAGCAAATTTTGGTTTCCCCAATCCCATAGAGGCTCCATATGAAATTTGACTTCAATCGGCCCAACGGTTTCCGAGGAGAAGCAGTTCAAAAATTTTCACATTTTTTGCCTCGGCGAAGCTATACTAAATGGAATATAATATTTCGCAAGTTCATTGGTAAGATCTCATTGATATCTATCAGCATGCCAAAAACTGTTTAAATATTCCAAGCGGTTAAGTCACTATCACCAGTTTTCACAAACGGGTTACGGACGGACAGACAGACAGACCATATATGGCTTGGCGGCCATTTTGGTCATGTGACCTGGACCCCATGAGCAAATTTTGGTTTCCTCCGTCCCATAGAGGCTTCATATGAAATTTGATTTCAATCGGCCCAACGGTTTCCAAGGAGAAGCAGTTCGAAAATTTTCACATTTTTCGCCTCGGCGAGGCTATACTAAATGGAATGTAACATTCCACAAGTTCATTGGTTAGATCTCATTGATATCTATCAGTATGCCAAAAA